>CM030011.1:2400000-3000000 GCA_017639485.1 Pluvialis apricaria | reverse complement strand
AGCTCAGGGCTCTCTGCATGTCCACCACCAGCGATGCTGTTGAGCTTTCTGTACTCCACTGCACAGTGGCTGCACGACCTTTCAGCCATGTGCATTTTGTGTTTTCCGCAACTTTGGGATAATTGGGTAATTAAGAGTTGATGGCGGGGGGGGCTGCTTGCCAGTCCCCTTCTAGATGGACTCTGAGATCCCAGGACTGGCTCGATCTTTTGATCTGAAACAGATGAAAGCAGGACGCTTTTGGATGTGTTGCAAAAGTCTCTGACTTGAATGTTTTACCAGATAATAAATGAGATAGATAGGCTCGCTGGCTCGAAGAATTCCTCACAAGAGTTTTAATTACCTCTCACCACTGCCTTAAATGGTACTCGCTGTACAGCTGGGTTATATGGCATTATTATTCTAAATACAGACAAACAGAGCTATATCAGGTGAATAGTAATTTAATTGTTAAATGCTAATCTGCGTTTTAAAACCAAAATACCATGTGGCACTTGCATTCTGCTGGTTCTGCACTGGCTGAAAGAGCCATTTCAGGCACGTTTTAATAAGTATTGTGCATTCTGCCTCACCAGGACATGCCTAGATGGAAAATGGATTTAATTAGGGTGGCTCCCAAGGAACCTATTAACCTAATGAGGCTTCACGGCAGGGGCTGCTACTTAATAAGAATAATAATTCCCTTTGACTAGAATAGCTCAGGTGATGAACTAGTGCCCAGGTCTCCATCTGCCTCGTGCTGATGCTTTCTTTTTCTTTCTTCAGCTGTATCTTTCAGTTTCAAGCTGCAATAGATTCATTTCATAAAAGTTTGTGAACCTGAATATAGGGAAATGTGAAACATGGAGTAATTCGAGCATGAGGCTTAGCAAAGACAAACGTAAGAAAGTTTTGAATGAGAGGGAAAAGGCACTGGTTGTGTGTTCGTGCTAGAGGGCAGCAACTCAGGAAAGAAACCCAAAGTGGGTCCATGCTGTAGAGCTGGATGTTCGCTGAAGACAGGGTGAGAGCACACAGCGCCCTTCTGCTGGGCACAGGGAGACTGTAACAGGGACGGTGCTTTAGTCCTGTCTTGTTTCCCAAAGGCTGTAGAAGTATTTGGACTACCTCTCCTCTCAATTAAAAACCAGATGGCACAACTTAATCTGAAGAGAATGGTCAAAAAGGAGTGTGGGGGGAGCAGAAGGACAGCGCGAGCCTGTAAAAGGAGAGGGGTTATGCAAAGTGACATCCAGAACCATTTGAACTTTGCCTCTGTCACAATTTGAGTCAAACCCAAGCTTCAGATCAAGTTCATGTTTAATTAAGTGCATAAAAGATATCTGTGTGGGCTGCTAAGCACTTGTACAAATCCAGCCTGGAAAACACAGACAAACAAACTGAAATGACCCTGTAGGAATAATAAAACATTCCCCATTCTGCCAGAATCCACTAAGCCTGATGCTGCCGCAGACATTCACATCTCCCTCACAAACAACCGGGCTATGGCCACCAGTCCTGCAGCTCAAGGTGATCTTCAAAGTTCCAAAGGTGCCCTATAGTTAGTGTGTTAATCAGTGGGTAATTATACCCTAAACTTTATGAATGCTCCTGGGAAATGCCAGAGCAAAGCAGGCTTCAGCCTCCCCGTGCTCAGGGCACTCCGGCTGGAAGGAAGGTATGTCCTTGTCAACGCAAGCGGGTGCTGCGTGAACGCGAGGACGTGAGCTCCGTCCCGGAGGCTCTCTCTCCTCTCCTCTCCCACCGCCCCATTCCTCTAAGCAAGGTGCCCTGCGAAGCCGGAGCCAGCTGGAGGGAGGTGAGCGTCGGATGTCCCGGCTCTCCCTCGCTGGGCACTGGTAGAAGAGGGTTTCATGTTTCTAAAATGAATCACTCGTAGAGAGCTGTGTGTGGAGGGAGCAAATATGGCAGCTAGCATTTGCGCTACGTTAAATAAACCAGCTTCCCAACCTCGTCCGGATCCTTCTTTTTTATCCATGCTCTGATTTTCCTTTCAACTATCCTTGCTGTGTCCTTTGGGCCAGCATTTGCCACCCTGCTCAGATGACAGCCTATTAGTGTAGAGTTGGTAGAGGGATGGGTTTTCCCATTAGCCCGTTAATCCTATTAAGACCAAGTCCTCGGTATGTAAGATTTTTTTTGAGATTATGCTACAGCTTTTGTCTGTGTTCAGACTTTCTGAACCCCTTTCCTGACTTCCTGGGGTAAAACCCAGGACTGTTCTCTCTATTTGTTGCCATTTCCGTGCCTTTCTCCCCATTTCCCAGGTGTTCTCCATTTCTTCTGCTCTAGAGTCCCTAATCGTCCTGCTCCTGCACTTTAATTAGAAAATAAGTTTTCAGTTGCACATGTTGTTTGTTCCAGTGCCCTGGGTGGCCACACAAATGCTTTGGCCAATGCTAGGAGACGTTGAGAACAGGAGGCTGGAAATAAACGAGGGGATAAAACTATCCTTTTTAATGGCTCCCCACTTTTCTGTTGAATTAAGGAAACTATGGCACTAAAACCTAATGTACATATTAAAATAAGGAGTCCATAATCCCACCAGAGCCTTTCTTCCATAACATATTTTAGAAATTAACTCTTCTGTGGACCTGTATTAGACCATTACTTCGTTTCACCCCAAGCAAGAGCCACCTCACAGTATTCAGCTACTTCAGGACCAGAACTAGGTTTGAACTGACGTGCTGCGGGGAGATTGTTCCTGGCCGTTCTGTGTTCTTACAGAAATGTTACTCAACAAAATTAATTGCTCTGTTAATCTTAAGGAAATAAAACAGCATTCAAGGTGGATTGCAGTAGTATTACCTGGATGTTTTATTCTTCTTAACACTTCCAGTTGACCCGGGGATGTATTTGACTCTGTGGGATACTTCGTTCATTGGTATGGTTGTTTGTTTTTTTTTTTTTCTGAACCAGATTATAAGGATTCCAAGGAAAAGAATAAAATGGAAATCCTGTATATCCTGGTGCCAAGTGTTACTATTCCCCTGGCCATAGCCTTGCTCTTCTTCTTCATCTGCATCTGTCGCAACAATCAGAAGTCATCCTCCCCTCCCGTTCAACGACAGCCTAAACACGTAAGAGGACAAAATGTGGAGATGTCAATGCTCAACGCCTACAAACCAAAGGTAATCCCTCATTTCTGCGTCCGCATTTGCTGTCTGTAAAGGCAGGGAGTGAAATGCTTTGATCAACTCAGCGCTGAAATATTAAGCTGATTTGAACTTGCAGTTTCTGCTGGTGCCTTTAGCTGTAATTTTTGTCAGGACTTTTCTTAGCAGCATAGCGAGTGTGCTGGACCTGTGGAGGTAATTCCTGTGTGTCCATGTGTCTGGATAAACAGGAGCTGGAGTTTTTTTGTAATAAAGCAAGCAGCCCATTACTAAAGCATCTCTAAGTTGCCTCATGTAAGTTAGAAAGTAGTGCAGATAAAGATGTGATTCAGCATTTTCTCGAGGGAGTCTTTTCATGGGTCTGCTGTAGTCATATGTCGTCTTTCACTCAGCTAAAATCACTTTGGAAAGTTTTGTTCCGTGTTTTTTCAGGCTTACCCATTCTCTCCGTTAAAAAGAGAAATTACCAAAACAGAGCCTCAAAAACCTGCCTGCAGTTCTGGCCAGCACAGCTGATGCATAGCGGCTCTTGTTGCTGGCATTGTTTTGCTTCACTGTGGTCCCAGGTTCATGAAGCATTTTTTAAAACCATTTAAGATTTAAGCGTGATTACCCTTGAGCTCCTTGTTTACTGGCAGGGCAGCCCATTTGCAAACCTGTGGGGATCACCCACTTCGGGGCTGTAACTGCCTTCTGCCACCTCTGGGCAGAATAATGCCCTGGAAAGAGTATTTGCCTGGTTTTTCACACCGTGCCAGTTCTCTTCAGCAACTTGGTGGAGATTGTTCCTTTGAAGCATTTCAGACTGAAAATCAGTATCTACAAGTAATTAGAATAGAAACTGTGTAGACTGTGGTGTCTGAAACAGTCAGGCATGCCTTTAGGTAAGCTGTTATTTTTGTTAGAAAATGACATAGCAAAATGAATCCAAATTCTGATTGTATTGAGTTGCAGCGATATGAACTCTAACCTTCACACCTTGCTGCTGTAGATGGTCTTTCAGCAGAGCTAATCACTCGACATCAGGAAAGGTTACACTTATACTTCAGGAGTTGTCTTCTCCATCGCTGAATAAATTCTGGAGAGGTTTTCTTACGTTCAATAAAGCAGCTATGGGATACCGCTATTGCTTGCTTTTAAATGTCAGGTTGATAGAATTAGGTTATAAAGAGTTGATTGTGGCAGCCTAGAGAAAATTACTTAAGCAGCTGTATCCAATGGGATACAGGGAGTGGAGTACAAGGGGCAGGGATGGATGGAGCTGTGCCACCCAGGCACCAGTCGCTCTTTCGGGGGTGCTGCCCCGCGTCTGTGGAGCCGCAGCCTCAGTGCGGCAGGGACAGACGCAGAAAGTTGTTGCAGAGGAAAATTCCATCTCACCACCAGCTCGCTGAAAGAGCAGGAGACTCCTTTTAAGTCAGCGATAAAAGTAAACCCACTGCGTGGCTCTGCTGGAAAATGCAGTGCTGCTTTTGCCCATTAGTAATACAAACTGCATACAGAGACGTTTGTACACGGCGTAACGCTAACAAGAGAATTCCTGTTTAAAATAGCGTTGCAGGCACTGGGTGCTGGCGTTGTGATGCCAGCAGCGCTGTTGTGTGGCATATCTGTTTGGGGTGGTCGCTCGGAGTTTGGTCTGCTGTTGTATTTTAACTCCTTACTCCCACACATGCTGGCCCAGTGAATTTATCTTGATTTTGCTTCAAAATTCTTAATTTCAGCTTTCATGTACAGCTTAGAGTAGCTGTATATCAAAATGTCAGTAATAGCACAAAAACCATTTAATTAGGTAAGTGTCAAAACTCCATCTTGCATCCAGCCTCCACAGAGTATTTTGTTAAATTTGGATTTGCTTCTTGCTGCCTGTTCTACGAGGTATTTGGGGTACAATCCTGGCTAAACTTAAGATAACGGGAATGTCAGCATCATTTTAAGGAGGTCAGAGTTTCCACCTGGATGGCTGACGCACTGATACCTCACGCACACCACATCGCAAAGCAACTTGCCCAAAAAAGTTTGCAAATATAGACCGCACTGTTTTCTTTTTATATTCAAAGTCATATGCTGCAAAAAGCTTTCCATCTTATTTATGCTAATTCTGTATTTTCCCACTTGGAAACCGAGCTCGCCCTGTCACAAATGTTTTGATTGCCTTTCAAACAAAATTTTAAAAGAAAGGAAGTAGAATCCTATTTTTAAATACTGTATCCAGTATTAATGTCAACTTTGGGTAAAAACACGCTCAGGCTTCAAGCTCCAACTGAGGTAGATGCGTGTTTGCTCGTACAAATAAAAACGTTAGCATTTCATCCAAAAGCCTGTTTCAGTTTTAAGGGATTTTAATTGCCTTCAAAAAATATAATAAACTAAGCTCGTCTTGTCGTTCACCTAATGGAAGGAGCCGATAAAGAGATAGAGGCGGTGGGCTTCGCTCTTACGGCTCTCCCTTTGTACTCGGTTTACTTTGGCGTGCTGCCGCATATGTATTTTACACTTCTTTACATTTTGTACACCGATGTATGACAAATACTTGTCAAACAAAAACTAAGCAGATTTATAACCGCTTAACTTGAAATGAGCCCTTCCTGCCAAAACTGTATGACTTCATTTTCTTTCATAGTTTTCCACTATGTTGGTTCAAACAGACAAACCCAGCCTCAGGTCAGACAGAGGTCATTTCACTTTCATTACTAAAATATAATTTACAATATGCCAGACCTAAACAAGTTTTAGCCTAAAGGATTTGTATAATATAAACCATCTGTTCCTCAACAATATAGCTAATTTCCTGCCATCACCGTACAGTCTACTGGCTGCCTGCTTAAATGGCATTATTATTATTATTATTATTATTATTATTATTATTATTATTATTATTATTATAGTCATAAGTGGTCAATATGATTAGAATCCATTCATTCTAAAATGTCATTTTTTAAATTATTTTTAAAATGTCAGGTCTTTTCCTATATTGCCACTGTAAAGCTGCCGTTTTATTATTTCAGGAATGCAAATGCTAATGTTTACACTAATTTACAAAATATAGATCCCAAACTCATTAGCCTGAAATTGCTACCTATGGCTATACTGAGGACCTTAAATAGGTGGGTTTGGGTGTAGGTGTTACAAGCAAATGTGGAAATTAATATCTGAAAATAATACGCCTTCTTTAAGGCCTACGAGTGAATATACGCACCCAGAATAACAAGAGTTTTTAAAAAGTTCGCCTTTCTTTGACCACTATCTCATTTTTCTGGCTGACTCTGTCTTACGTATTTCAGGACTGAACGTTCAGTCAAGCGTGAGCAGGAATAGCCTCTACTGTACGTTGAAGGGTTAATAGCAAAGTCAATGAAGAATTGGCTACAAGGACATAGTTTTAAAAAAACATTTTTCTGGCCCAGAAAACACTTCAGCACGTACTTAACGTGAATTGCCTCAATTCCTGAAATTGGTCAGGTTCAATTTTAAGTATATAAATGCCCAAGCCCAAATATATAAATGCCCTTGCTGAAATGCTGATGGTTCCTGCATATATTTAGATCTAATACTTACTATTTGTATCTGATCTTGTGTAGAGGGTAAAAAGTCATTCTAAATTTAATTTTGGAGCAGGGTGCACAGAAAATAGGCGTCACTCAGCCCAGAGCTTTGCCTATGTGGGGATGCTGGTGTCCCTTAGGCTGTACCTGGCCCGGGGCTGATGCCATCGCAGCAGTGCCCACATCTCGCAGGGCTGAGCAGGATCATTGCCAAAAGGGTACGCAGCCCGGGGAGCTCCTGCGTCCATCTGCTTGGCTTTCAGACATCCTGTGCAAAAAGATCTTTTTCTTAAAAATATGTTTTCAGGCCTATTTTTCTGACACGTTTTTGCTGTCATTTCTCTAATAGAGTAAGGCTAAGGAGTTGCCTCTGTCTGCTGTTCGTTTCATGGAAGAACTGGGTGAATGTGCTTTCGGCAAGATCTACAAGGGACACCTCTACCTTCCAGGCATGGACCACGCTCAGCTAGTTGCTATTAAGACACTAAAAGACTTTAACAACCCCCAGCAGTGGGCAGAGTTCCAGCAAGAAGCGTCCCTCATGGCCGAGCTCCATCACCCTAACATCGTTTGCCTCTTAGGTGTTGTGACCCAGGAGCAACCTGTCTGCATGCTTTTCGAGTACATGAACCAAGGAGACCTCCACGAGTTTCTCATCATGCGGTCGCCGCATTCAGATGTTGGATGCAGCAGCGATGAGGATGGGACTGTAAAATCCAGCCTGGACCACGGGGATTTCCTGCATATTGCAGTCCAGATTGCAGCAGGGATGGAGTACTTATCAAGTCATTTTTTTGTCCATAAAGATCTCGCCGCTCGTAACATTTTAATTGGAGAACAACTTCATGTGAAAATTTCCGACCTTGGACTCTCAAGAGAAATCTACTCGGCAGATTATTACAGAGTTCAAAACAAGTCTCTCTTGCCAATTCGCTGGATGCCACCGGAGGCAATTATGTACGGCAAGTTCTCTTCCGATTCAGATATTTGGTCATTTGGAGTTGTTTTATGGGAAATATTCAGCTTTGGACTTCAACCGTATTATGGATTTAGTAATCAAGAAGTCATAGAGATGATCAGGAAAAGACAACTGCTGCCGTGCTCTGAAGACTGTCCTCCCAGAATGTATAGCCTGATGACAGAGTGCTGGCACGATCTGCCATCCCGGAGGCCACGATTTAAAGAAATCCATGCCAGGCTGCGCTCGTGGGAGGGTCTTTCAAGTCACACTAGTTCTACTACCCCTTCCGGTGGGAATGCCACCACTCAAACGACTTCCCTCAGCGCAAGTCCAGTTAGTAATCTCAGTAATCCTAGGTACCCCAACTACATGTTTCCAGCACAAGGTATACCACAAGGCCAAATCGCCGGATTCATCGGACCACCAATACCTCAAAACCAGCGATATATCCCGATCAATGGGTACCCGATTCCACCAGGATATGCTGCTTTCCCAGCTGCCCACTACCAACCGCAAGGTCCGCCCAGGGTAATCCAGCACTGTCCTCCACCAAAGAGTCGTTCTCCGAGCAGCGCCAGTGGATCCACTAGCACAGGTCATGTCACTAGTTTGCCGTCTTCGGGATCCAACCAGGAAGCAAATATTCCTTTGCTATCTCATATGTCAATTCCTAGTCATCCAGGGGGGATCGGCATTACAGTTTTTGGAAATAAAACTCAAAAACCGTACAAAATTGACTCAAAGCAGTCTTCCCTATTAGGAGACTCCAGCATCCATGGACCTAATGAATCTATGATTTCAGCTGAATTGTAAATAAGCGAGGCCTTTGTAAATATAACTATTTACAATACAAACTAGAAAGTCGTAGAAAAGATTTATATTCAAATATTTTATTAAAGATTCTTCTGGTTGTTTAACAGACATTGCAGCAAGTATCTTCTGTGAAGTTTAACTGCTTAACAGGATGGGCAGACTCAACCAGACAAAGATCATTGTGGTATGAATGGTCAATGCTATGTCAATGGACGCATTGTTTCTCTTAAGTGCCACCGACAATTCAGAAAGGGGAAGGGGGATTTTTTTTTTTTTTTAAATAAAAACATTTTCTCATACGCTTTTTCACAGCTTTTTAAACCTCTGATGTGGTTTAAATCACAGAAACTTTTTTATACTGAAAACCTATTTTAATATTTGTCTCTTTTTTTAGGAGATGCAAATATTCGGAGATCTACTGGTTGTGCAATTTCAGTTCCAATAGCTAGTTAAAATATTTGTAAATTTTGCAGTCAAGGATTATGTTTCAAATATGTGATCTGAGAGCTGAATAAATTACTTCAGGTAAGATTTTAGTCTTTCCTTAAGTTGGGAGTCTGAGTTCAGTTTCAGACCAAAAGAAGTCATTTATATGACAGCACAATAGCTTGAGTTACCAACTTGCAGTCTACAAAAACCCTCTGCTGTTGGGTGCTAAAGATGGCTGGAGTTCTAAGAAATTGCCTTAAAGGAAATGAAATTAAAGTGTTTTAATTTCAGAACCTGAATCAACTAATTCAAAGATAACATTTCATAATCTAGTAGTTAAAGCAGAAATTTTATATCCTTTTGTTGCTATGCAACTGTTTAATGGAAAGGCTCCAAACCACAATTTTATATATGACAATCAATTTTCCCAGGAATATTTATTGTTTCCGATCAATGTGTAATTTCAGTGACTATGACTCCAGTAACCCTGAAAAAGGGGAAACTCACATTCCATCAGGCAGCAAACCCATTGATAGCAATTTCGTCTATCAGTTCTAATAATGTGAATTAGTGTTAACTTTCAAGTTAGAAATACGACATTTGTATAATTATTAAAAATTCATTCAGGTATAATCAATCTAGATTATTCATTTGAAACCACTTTAATGAGTTACAAAAGTGCTGTGTACCTGACAGTTTTTCACAGACTCTTTTTTTGTACTGAATAGTATTTTTATTGTTCACAGAACGAAAACAATCTTTTGCTCAGTTGACAATGTTGTATAATATGACTTTATTTTTATCTTTTTGCACAAAAGCGTGATAATGTTTTGTACAGCAGAAGTGAAAATACATCTCTGCATTTTATATCTTGGTCTGTTTCTTTTTCTTTTTAACTTGATGTAGATGTTCTTGAAATATATTATGGTGATATTCAGCCACTACCTTATACAAATATTTTTCTTTGTTTTCACTGCATGCGTTTAATCACTGTATTACTTGATGATTGATTTATTAATTATGGGCATTTCAATTAGGCAAGCATGAAAATGTAATGAGAAAGGCTATTTTATAATTAAGATATGTGCATTTTTGTATTTCACATGCCAGAGATGATATTAAACACTGATTATTTTATGCTGCTGTTTATTAAAACCTTGTTTTAACAGAAACATATCGGTATTTCCTCCATCTTGGTGTAAGATATTTGAGAAGTTTCGTATTTAAGAGGGCTAAAATCTGCTCACTCAGCTCAGGTAGGAATCCTGCTGAAATGCTCACTTGAATGGGACATGAGAGTTTTGCAAATAATATTTGCAGACAGATTACTGAGGGCTAACATACAGAGGCTTAAATGAATATTAGACTGTGCAAATATTTGTAGACCACACGAAAGAAGTGGGATGGCATAACTGCCGTGGGAGAACGATGCAGTCTTTGCTGCGATCTCATCGGTGCTGCTCAGCTCCGTACCAAGGGCTAGCATCGTCCTTTCAGCCCCTCGCTTCAGTTTCGTGTCCTGCTGCGTCGTATGAGCTTTCGTGGTACCTGATGTTGCTGCAGCATCCGGAGCTGCCGGGCTTCCTCTCCAACGCACAGGCCTGAAACTGTACTTGCAGATTAAGAACAATCAGTAATTATATAGTAAGGACTTTTGTGACTTCTGAGATACTTTATGAACCTGAGATGTCAGCTTCCACCTGGATTGAATTTACATCTGGATCAGTAATGAAAATATCTTACATGTTAGCTAAAAGTTAGTTTTGACTGAAGATTCAGGCAATAATTACATCTTACTAACTTCTATATCTGTGTCAGGTTAGCAGACTCAAATGCTAAAAAATTACTTTCGAGCAGAGGTGTTTTACAGGAATGGATGAGATGTTTTTCTCTGAGCCATAGCTATGACCATAACCGGAGGCTAGGGGCTTGCTCTTTCTCACTTACATACACACACAGAGCTTTGCAGCGCTCGCTTGGCATCTTGTTCAACAGACAGCAACTGCATTGTCGTCCTTGATCCATCTTTTCTCTCATCTACTCCTGCATACTTTTTCACGTGGTTGCATCAGTGCAAACAATTCTTTTGCATCTTAAGCATCAAACGCACTGAGAAGGAAGAAGGCTTTTTTTCCACCCGTTTTGCCTATGGGATTTCTTAGCTTGTGCCATTGAGGGCTTGAAATTTCAACGGTGCCAGTTTAAAGGCAGTCTGCCACTTCGTAAGTATCTGGTTTCAGAAACAGAAGAAACTATATGCAGGCAAACAAAAGTCTCTGGTCCTTAGGTTATGCTGTTATTGCAAAATCTTCAGTAAAGAACGTGCTGTAAATGAGGTCAATGGAGAAATAAGAATTTTTGTGCCATAGTTGATGCAGACATTTGTGCAGAAACATGGCTGAAAAAGATACTGAGATATCATGATCATTGATTTCAAAGTATTTGCTCATCACTGTCAAGCAACAGCCTTCACTGAGTGAATGTGTGAAGCAAATGTGTCTTCAGGAGGCTCTCTTTTCATCTACACAGGCTGGAAAAGACAGCCCTGGAACCAGCTCACGAGACGTCTGGCCAGGTGGGCTCTGCCAGTTGGGATGGCAAGTGATGTGTGTCCCATCGGGTCAAATCTGAACATGTTGGGCATCATGCCGTAGTTCAGTTCAATTCTGTAAGGACAAGCATGAGTCACACTTAAGTCAATCCACCCTCA
Source organism: Pluvialis apricaria (assembly GCA_017639485.1). NCBI lineage: Eukaryota > Metazoa > Chordata > Aves > Charadriiformes > Charadriidae > Pluvialis > Pluvialis apricaria. Next base: position 2,988,426 of record CM030011.1, on the reverse strand, counting down.
CATCAGTACCTTGCACACTTGGCTCCCATAGCACTGCCGTCTTACGCAGGTAAGCTTAGCTGTGAATTTCCACCCTTAGCTTTAATCCCCCTGATAGGAAAGCAGGAACCTAATACTTCATGAAGCAGCGATGGAAGTTGTAGAATCATAGAATGGTTTGGGTTGGAAGGGACCTTAAAGACCATCTCGTTCCAACCCCCTGCCCTGGGCAGGGACACCTCCCACCAGCCCAGGGTGCTCCAAGCCCCGTCCAACCCGGCCTTGAACACCTCCAGGGATGGGGCAGCCGCAGCTTCTCTGGGCAACCTGGGCCAGGGGCTCACCACTCTCACAGTGAAAAATTTCTTCCTGATAGCTAATCTAAATCTCCCCTTTTCCTATTTGAAGCCATTCCCCCTCATCCTATCACTACACGCCCTTGTAAAATGTCCCTCTCCAGCTTTCTTGTAGGCCCCCTTCAGATACTGGAAGGGGCTCTAAGGTCTCCCTGGAGCCTTCTCTTCTCCAGGCTGAACAACCCCAACCCTCTCAGCCTGTCCTCACAGCAAAGGGGCTTCAGCCCTCAGAGCATCTTCGTGGCCTTCTCTGGCCCCGCTCCAACAGGTCCATGTCCTTCTTATGTTGGGGGCTCCAGAGCTGGATGCAATAGTCCCTCACACACTTTGTGGTTTTATGTTAAAAAAACAGGAGCTACAGTGCAAGCCTACTCACAGCTCAATTTAGGATTTTTCCTTTATTTCAAAGTAAGCTGGGTCCTTAAGGTTAGAATATTTTTAGACTCACAGATGTAAACCAGCACTGAACAATACACCTGAAAACTCTTGCCAGGACCTCTTCCTGCCCTTCGCTCCCTCTCTCAGCGGGTGAAGTTTGTGAACTGTGGGGCTGAAATCAGAGTCTGGCTCACAACCAATGCGTGGGGAACAAATGCTAACGCAGGGAGGCAGGAATTCACCAGGGAGAAATTAGAGGAGAAAAAAAAGAGATCTTCTAAAAACCAATTAGATAATGTGGAAAATAAATGTTGCCAGAAATTAAGGAATTAGTCCTCAGGTGGGAATGCAGACATACAGATGAAAGCCATTTTTGCCGCAAACGAAGGAACAGGGAATTCTCCAGATTCCTAATGCTACATGCTAGAATCATCATCCCTTCTTCCTTCAAAGAGGTAGGACAGCCAAGACTGTTGGAAATGCAGTAATGGATTGAGAAGCTCTAGAGGTTTGGAAATAAAACTCTGAATAAACACTGTTTAGTAAGCCTTCAATCTGGAGAATCTCATTCCCTCCAGGTTAGCTTATATTTCTGTAAAAGAGAATAAATATTTGCTGATTTAAAGACCGAAATGCAGAGTCTGAAATGGAGCTTTGTATCCTTTGTTCCCACAGAGGAGTGATTATGGTGGGTTTCTGCATTCTCTGGATTGAAAGCAGAAGGTAAAGCAGAGAACTACTTGTGCAGGAATTGGGGCTGGAAAACTCAGAAATACCAGAATATGTTTATCCAGAGCATGAGAAATTGTCAAAAAGGAATCTATTATTTGCTTTGCATGAATAAGGATATCCAAGAAGGTCACGGGCTTGGAAATACTCTATTACATTTGCTTGTTGTTCCAATACTGTTCTGTAACCTACATTCATCAGGAGAACTTTAAAATGTCCACCTAACTCAAAACACTCCTGACGGTAAGGCAGGCGATACAAAAACTATCTCAAGTACAAACACGTGCTGTTCCCTGTGGACCCAGTTCTATGGAATGAGTACCTTCAACATCTATTGGCTCTGGTTACTGCCTTTATCAGGAGGTATTTGGCTCGTTGGCAGGATTCACTCCTTTCAGTATGTCTGAGCGTTGTCTTTGCCTCCTCACGAAGTGGAGTCATTTGACCAAAGGATACCTATTTTCTCCCGTTTCATGCCATCGGGCCTAGCTTGCTCAAGGTAGGCCAAGTGCAGCTCGGGCTAAAAAGAGGACCCACGTAGCCAGGCTGGCCTTCTAGGAGACGCAGGGGAGTGCTGGTGGGACGAGGGTGATGAGCTATGCCACCCTCCAGCCTTGCACACCGTGTCACGCTAGATGTTAGGTACACCAAAGCACCAAGGTGGCTATGACTTTATCATCCACTCTCCCCATGCAAGCCTAAGATACAATAACTGGTTATAAATTATATATATTAATTAAAAATTTTAAACATGATAGAGCTGCAGGTAGGGAGATTTTTTTATTTTTTGATATTTGGGAAAAAAAAATCGCCTCATTGTTCCTTATGGCTTGCAATAAAAGACACTGAAATCCACAGGAGTCTTTGCATTGATTTTAGAGATGTCTGAGCCAGGCTTTCTACCTCCTGGAGAGTCCTTAGGAGTTTTAATGAACTTGATGAAACCCTGAACCTTCAGTCTGCACCCGTGAGAAATTTGATCTTGCAGCACAGGTTCACAAGCGGTTCTGATGCATGTGTTACAAAGCAGGTTCCCAAGCCAGCAAAAAGAGACATGTTAACACATTGTTGTTCAAAAGAACAATTTTGTTCAAAAAATGACTTGTGTTCCAGAGTGGTACAATAAACCAAAAAAAAAAAAAATTCAATTTTTTATTTGCCGGAAAAAATTACAGCATCTTTACTGTATGTTACAATAATTTAACCAGTATTTCTTTAGAATATAAATTCATCGTCACCATTCTGTGGTCAGGGGATGGAATGAGCAGCCGTGCTAAACCGAATTTCACCACCTCTGGTTCTGCTGGAGAACCTCAGTGGAAAAAACGAGGAAACTGGGTTAAGCTGATGGTGAGCAAACGTCTTCTGGAGAGGAAGCGCTAGCTGCGTTTTGAAAGAGCACCTCCTTTGTGTCCATAAGATCGGCGTACCAATTCCTAAACTCCCCTCCCCAGATATCACCACGTCCTCACGGTATGTAACCTTGCACCTTTGCACCAGGTATTTCTTTTGCTTGGGACAGAACGAGCACATTTATTCCAGTGAAAAGACAGTAGCCAAACAATTCTCGGCTGTTAAGATTTGCAGGGCATGGCTAAACCGAGGTCTGAGGGTGCTGGGACCAATCTTTAAGCCTGTAGTCACCCAAACCACATCCTCGAGTTCTGTGAAAGCATGCTTTCTTTTGGCTGCATCTTCAATGGCGATGTTTTTTTGTGGCCCCCACGTCCGCTCTCTCTGTGGGCCTGAAAGCCTCGCTTAAAGATGTGGTGTTCATGGAATCCGAGAAGCAATTTTTATCTTGCTGTGGGCTATCTTTTATAGGAGGAGAGAATATTGCCCCCAAGTCAGTCACTCTCTATCCCATCATATTTCTTCCTGTTTGATCTCTCAAAGATTAAAGTTCAGTATATTTCAGGACAGTTATATTGCTGAGGTAATATAAAATTATTAAAAACAGAGAGAGAGACAATATTGTGACTACACATCAAAAGCTCTTTAAGACAAAGGAGGGAAAATTGACTTGAAACTGGAATTATTAGAAGCATCTGTGGTGTCCTTTATTTTCCATTTAACAGTGCAACACATTTTGGAATGGTGTTGAACTGTTTCAAACAGGGAACCTGGGACTGCCTTAATTTTCTGATTTGTACCCTAAAGCCCATGGTTTATCTGCTCCTGCAGAGGGGAGCAGCAACTGGTCGTTAATGAGTTTTGGCCTTAAGACACAAAGGAACTTTTTCCAATGCTGCAACCTATAGCCTGGATGAAGACGTTGGGTTACTTCCTTGCTCATCTGAGGAATTTAAAACAAAACAGAAATATCTATTAGATTCATAAGAAGCACATGAATTTTTAAACCACTACTAGTGCTTGGAGTGCAATGTGCAAATGTTTGTTTAGATTTGCGGGTACATGTATCTATACACACTCAAATATTTTTTGGTAGGTGTTTCCATATTTTTTTAAAAATCCAATAACGTTTTGAAACAGTATCAACAGGAGCTAGGATAACCTTTATTTCCAGTCACCCTCAGTCTAAACACAAGCGAGCTTATTTGGGTCGATCCTGATTGCAGAAGGCAGAAGTGGTGCCTCCATGGTGTGGTCTGTAATGGCCGAGTCCCTACAGAAGGACCGGTGCCAGCTTGTTATGGTTTGAGGAACACACAACAATTTATTGTTGTTTAGACAATTATTCTCTCACCTGTTGACCCCTCCCCACCTGGGAAGGGGAATCGGGGAAAATCAAGGAAACCCAAGGGTTGGAATATAAATAGATTTAATAGAACAAGACTAGATAATTAAGATTAATAATACTAAAGAACCAATATTGATCCTGATACCAATATAGAATATACAAGGATTATCCTTAGCCCATTCTATCCATAGAAGCTGTGCACTCCCAGCAGGGGACAGCAAATGTGGGGCACTGTGAGCGCTGTGGCTTTGGGAGGAAGGGAAGGGCTCAGGGCTCTGGCACCAGGGCAATGAGTTCTCAGGATCACAGCCATCAAGGCAGAGACAGAACCTCTCAGCAAACTTTCTAATTTATATTGAATGTGCTGTTCATGGTATGAAATAATCCTGTTGGCCCACCTGAGTCAAGTGCCCTGGTCTCACTCCTCCTCATCCCTGCACCTGGAGAGCTCAGAAACACTGAGACCTTGAAACCCACACACCATAGCTGGCTATAAAGTAAGTATTTTCACAAATTCAGACACTAGGGCCTTCTAAAAGTGCAGGTTTCCAAGGCATTAGAATAGAAATTAGTCCTGTGTCGCTCAAATCAGGACACAGGTTGCTTGGGTTTGGATGCTCGCTCTCGTCGCAGCTGTGGGGGGATTCAGCTGTTGGCCAGATAAGGACCCAGGCAGCCAGAGCTGTGGGGAGAATGAGCAAAACATTGCACCCTCGGAAAAAAACACCCTTTAATGTGAGCTCACCTGCCTTCCTTCACACATATTTTAAGGTCAAAAGAAGCAGAAAAGGGCAAGTGACTTCCTAACACCAGACATCATATTTATCCCTTCTTCCAGCAAGCCCAAAGAGCTGCTTGAGGCAGGGAATGTCCTTCTGAGCAGGGCTGTGCACCACACGGCCGGCGGGTCCCGGGCGGGCGGAGCCGTGCCTCGTTAGGCTCTCTGACCAGGTGTGCGTGTCCTGGCAGGCGAGGCCGATGGCAGGGTGGAGGAGACGGCGTGGAGGACTGCAGGGGAATGAACACCGCAGCCTGGCAGAGGTGAGAGGATGGGAAACGAAAAGTGGGGGACCTCCACAACCGGGGAGGGGAGTTGAGGACTCCCCATTCTGGGGTGAGGGGCCCCGCTGGCCCCAGTCACAGGGAACATGGCGGCCATGACCCTGCGAGCCCCCCTCAGCAGTTACCTCAGGGAGGCCGCCCCACAAGGAGGCTGCTGTGGGGATATTGACTAATTTATCCCACATAACCCTCATACAGGACTTCTCCTCCACGGTGCTGGCTCCCCAGCCCTTTCCTGAGCTCTCCATAACCAATCTCCTGAGAGGTTTGTGTGGTACTTCCCAGCCAAGGCCTGCATTTCCCCCATTCTGCTTTAATTCGCCATCTCACACCCAGTTTTCCAGCAAATTAAATAAAACGGTGGTCTGTGAAGGCTGCAGCTTGTTTTCTGTGAAGGCTGCAGCTTGTTTTCTTTAAAGGCTGCCATCTCCATTTTGCATTGGTATTACCCAAACTCATTAAGCTGTGGCCAATGTTGATTAAACAAACTCCGCTGCGTGTGGTTCCTCTCCAGCTGGGCCGGTTCTGTCGTGAGCTGCAGGAGAGGTGACCGGCGGCCGAAGGCGTCCCCATCGGGCTCAGCCCTCCTCCTGGTCACTCTGGGCTTGTTCATGTGGGACTACGAGGCTGGAATTCAGGTGTCACCTTAGAAATCGTATTTGCTGTTCTGTTGTTATGTTTCATAATGTGTTTTCTTGCCTCTGAAGTACTTTTATGCACCAAAGAAAGAACTTGAACGCTTTAGATATTTTTTTATTTTTTTTTTAAAGGCAATTTAGGCAGTACAAAGGCTCGGTAAAAGCTCCACCAAGTATCCCATGCTGAACTCCGGGTTTCTGCCAGTATGACCATCCCACAAGTTTGCATCTAAACTGTTGCTGCTCCACCTCAGCCACTCCTCCCATACAGTGGCTTGCCTGGCTCCGCGCGTTTTCAGGCTAAGCATGCAGTGTCCAGAATAGAAATCCTCCCTTTCCTCACAGGATCCACCGGGACTGCCGGGGTCTGGGCACTGGCTCAAGCCAGCGCGTTGCTTTCATTCCTCCCACATCACGCTGTGATTCATTTGGACTTCTATGGAAGAGATATGTGAGGACAACTGCTGAGCAGTGTGAACCTAACTCTTGTTTACTGTGAATATGCTTTTCTGTACATTTGGGCAGGTACTTTGTTGGGCGGCCATGGCTGCCCTGAAAAATATCTGTGCCAATGCAATAAGGATATTGCTATACTAGGAGAAGGAGGAAACTGAATAATTAGGTTTTTAACATGACTCCACACAGTGACACAGACTTCTGGAAGAAGAGGGTGATACAGAACTGTGAGGACCTCAGTCAGAAGTCCAACTGTGGATTTGGAAGGTCATATTCTTAGAAATCCATACAGAGTTCACTGGTGAACAGGAGCAATGTGAGCACCGGCTCCCTGCTGAAAAACGGGTGCTCTTCTTCCTCTGGAAGGTCATTGCCTCTTCTCCCTTGGCGCTCTGAGCTGCTTGCAGAGCCTGCTAATTCCAGTAACTCCGTTAGGAGTTCAGGCTGCTCAGAGGGCAGCAGGTCCCAGTGGGAACAGCAAAAACCCCGTGACCGAGTTGCCGCGCTGAGGGTGGGTGGGATGCTGAGTATGTAAAACCACTATTAGTCCCAGCCATAAAGCAGTGTACGTGTCTTGTGTGCTAGCATTTCAAAGAGGTCAAATCCAGGCAAACTAACGTAGGAGCATTAGAGAAGACACAAATAAACAGATGGTCTGGACACTTTATTATGGTATAGCAGGAAAGAGTGCCGGAAATGGAATAATTATTCCAAAGTAGATTCACATAAGCCCTATCCAAAGATGGTTGGCATCAAACGGATTATCAATTTGATAAAAAAAAGTTGTAATTACTTTTCTATGTGGGCACAAGTTCATTTATGCTGAAAAAATCTCTGGTCCAAGGAAGCTAGCCTTCCCAAGCAGCCAAGCCACGAAGATTGCACAAGAAGCCATAAATCTGGCGTTTCCTAATTTCTGAGTGCTCAACATTGGATCATAAATAATACTCCTTTCAAACATCGCTTTGTAGGCAACTTCTTTGCAATATAATTTATGTATTTATTTTCTTATCTGGTAGTTAGTCTCAGTCCTGAAAATATGCAGACCACTTAACAGAGCAGGATCAAGACTTAACACTATTGTTGGTTTGTATCATACAAAAGCTGCTGCTGCTGTGCATGGTGCAACAGCTGCCGATGGTGCAAATGCTGGATTGTTCCACGCCGGTGCAGAAAGGGTTGTGTGCTGTTTCTCCCATATTCTGCTCTTGCAGCAACTGGCAGGGATGTGGGGAGAGCCTGGTTCGCGTGCCGTTGTGTTTCACCTTGCTGACTGTACGGCTGTAAGTGTTTATTCACTGCTGGCTGCTTCATGAGGGTTTGTTCAGCTCCTCAAAATAATGCTGTTCCAAGTGACTTGTGGAGGGTGGCAGGAGCCCAGATGATAGCATCCAGTTCTTGTTTTGGTCCTGCAGTTGTTGAAAACACTTAGGCTGTCGGTAATGAGGTGGATGCTGTCAACCTAACAGCTCTTTGCTGTGGAGGAGGACAGACCTACCAAATTGCTACAGCAATGTCCATATAGAATCACAGAATTGTTTTGGTTGGAAGATACTTTTGAGATCATCAAGTCCAACCATTGACCTAAAACTGCCAAGTTACCACTAAACCGTGTCCCTCAGTACTACATCTACGCGTCTTTTAAATGCCTCCAGGGATGGCGACTCCACCGCTTCCCTGGGCAGCCTGTTCCAATGCTTGATAACCCTTTCAGTGAAGAAATTTTTCCTAATATCCGATCTATACCTACTCTGGCGCAACTTGAGGGCATTTCCTCTTATGCTATCGTCTTTTACTTGGGAGAAGAGACCAACCCCCACCTCTCTACAACCTACTTTCAGGTAGTTGTAGACAAGCTGTTAACTAGAACCTCAGAGAGGAATGTGTGAATTCCTGAAAAATCAGGAAGAACAGAGGAGAATGGGGAAGATAACAACCATGGGTCACCTGGGTAGTGTTGCCATGTCTCTCTCCAGGATAAGAAGCAGGGACACCTTCCAGGTAGGACTTACTGCATACCACTATTCATTTCATCAGTGCATTTGTCATCAAAACTTGCAGGGCTGAAATATGACAGGCTGGTAGGAACTGTTGAGCTGCTGTTCTAGCCTGGCCATGAAGTGCCCAAAAGTCTTGGACAAATATAGAAATTTTAACAGTTTTTACCAGGACAGATTTTTTTCTGGGTAGAAAAATGGGAACGTATGTGGGAAACCGTGCAAATAGTCCCATAGATAGGAAGCCTGTAGATAGGTTTTTGAGTCATTTAAAAAGACAAGATACACAAGGCAAACAGTAATGATCTCTAGTTCCTTTAGTGCCTAGCAACAAAGCTGTCCTATCTGAATGTTTTCCCTTTGTGCAGCGGATTGGTACTCTGGGAGACCATGTATAGACTTCCCTGACAATCCTGAGAAGTGGAAAGAAAAGTAACATTTTACTTGCTATCTGGGTAACGAAAAAGGTGGACATTTACATGTCTTCTCTGTCAGAAAATATTAAAATATACTTTATGTAATGGTTGTGAATTTTAAAATACAAACTCCTGGATGACTCCTGAGCTGGGGTAAATAGGATCTGTTGGCCGTTTCTCTTTGCAAACAGGAATATTTTCTTTTCACTTCTGTACTTCTTCACCAGTGCCTCTTTTGGCAGCTCCTTAACTCTGGTGAAAACAGATGATGAAATGAATGACTACCATTGAAGTTATTACCAATGCTAATTTTTAGATAGACCAGGCTAACTGGTTCCTTTGATCTTTAGGATTTACACTCTTTTATCTTGTGTAAGTCAACTGCTCAAGAGGCATGTACCCACCCAGCTCTCTGCACTTCAGAAAAATGCTTCAAAGCAGCTGATAATTTTACTTTTATGTTTTCTGGGCTATCATATTGTCAGTCTTGATCAAGAATGTTGGGATGAGTCTTAAGATCAATGATAAACTGTTGTTTCATTTTGCCACGTGGACCTCTATGTTTCAGATTTACTGCCCCCTCTGGTTTTGTTGTTTGTTTGGGTTCTTTTTTTAAGACAAATTAATATGTATTTTTTCTCGGAGCACTCTTTGCCCTTCTTTCTGTCCTCTTTTCCAGCCTCACTGCCTGCCGCTACTTTAAATGATACAGTACTCTCCTCTCGTAACTGAATATGTCCCCCAGGTGTATGCATGGATTTTCCAGACAACTTTGTATTGATTATGAGTAAAACAAATCATAAAGTCATGTATCATTTACAGCTGTCTGCTGGGATTTATAAAAGAATGAAGGGGAAAATTGAAAGGAGCAAGAAGATTGTGTCCTTTTTTTTCACAATATCAAAATTAAAGGGAGACTATGATTATTCTGGCCACAGAGCAACCAGTTTAACGGAAGAGAGTTGTGTGATTTTACTAATTAAGTGTGAAATGAGGGTTTTCATATCTTATGCTTTACAGACTTGTGTGTGTGTGTGTGTGTTCATGTTTCTTTAGGTGATGCTTTCAAATCCAGTAACAGAAAATGCAGTGAACACGGATGCAGCAGAAGTGGTGGAAAACAGTGTATCTTTACACAGGCAAATGATTTTGCAGTGTGTTAGAAGAAGCCTGCACCCAGAAGGTAACACTGTCTCTTTTGCTGTTATTATTCATAAATAAATGTGAAGAATTTTTAAAACTTTTTAAACAATTCTAAAACCTGCTTAACAAGTAAATTTGAATGCTGGTTTAATTTTAATGAACAAGAAGTAGAGTTTTGAAAGCAAATACGTGGCCTGGTCTTACGAATGGTGTGGTGGTGAATGAGACCCAGCGTGATTCGTGCGTTCTGATGAACAGAGCTGAGATAAAACAGGGGGACGGGAAGTGCTGATATTTTTGCTCTGACACACCAGCTGGTTTCTCTACCCTCCAGTCTAAGCACAGCACAGCCGCTCAACAAATATTGGCTTTATTTCAAGGAAACAAACAGAAAACAAAACTCTGTCCATTCAAACCATCCAGCGAAAGCAGCCAGAAACCCCCATTCACGTCTCTTTCTCCTCCCCTGCTCAGATATTTCTGGAATGGAGGAAAAAACCTTCTTTCCCAAAGGAAGGTCCCTAAAAGTCCTCCACCTCCAGAAAAGCCCATTTCTGCACTTCCTTCCTGGCTTGCCCTTAAATAAGTCCTTCAGCCAGCAATCCTGTTCCTTAGTGATTCCCAGCAGTGGCACGCTGGTTCTCAACGGTGGGACAAGCTCTTCTCCAGGCTTTTTAAAAGATGCATGTGTCATACTCACAGCACAGGGGCTGATGAAGCCCGGTGCTTCTGTTTTCCAGCACTCAGCTGCCAGAATGAATTGCCTGGAGGGTAAAACTTGTGGCAGAACTTCTCTCAGTTTGTTCAGTAAGTGCCAACAAGGAGAAGGAGGGTGCAGATATGGAGCCTGTAAGTTTTTTTCCACTCAACAAGTGAGATGATTTATCCCATTATAGTGGCAGAAAGCATCCAGAGTCTGGTGATCATAAAGAAATTCCCATTAGCCTGAAGGCAGGAAAGCTGTGCTTTCAGAAGGCCATCAGAATCATGGGTCAGCTGCCTCTTCATATTCCTCCATTTCCCTTATTCTTTTATTATTCTGCTGGGACGAGATACACCGCATGCGAACAAGAATCAAGCCCAATCTCTATGCATGTGCAGCCAGTTCTTGCCTACGTTAATATTAAAGATAGGGAAGGAGGGCAGGTTCCTCCTCTGTGACAAAGTCAGCACAGCTTCAGTTTATACCAGCAGGATCTAGATGAGAAATGTTTTAAAAGACCCTGTTTTCCATTGCAGAACTTCCTGATATTGAGAAGGACTGTGTTTCTTCTCTGAAATTTTACCAGCCAGCTAAAGGGTCTTCTCTTGGCTTTGCCAGGTAACAAATTACAATGAACTTTCTGCTTTCACTGCCACTATTTCAGAAAAAGCAACATAAGTCCAGGATGTTTGGGTCTGTATACTAAAGAGAGCAATTATTTTCTTTTTCCTGTTAGTGAATATTCTCAATTATTTAATTTCCTATGGAGACATTTGGCAAGCAGTTTCCTTCCCAGCTACTGCCAGCAACTCTTGTTCCTAAATGAAACAAGTTCTTGGCCTACAGGAGCACAGCCAGGAAATTTGTCATTGTTGGGCCAAGTGATATTTTTATTTGACCTAATCAATGACATTTATTTCAGGCAATACATATTTTAAGGTCATTTATTATATTAATAAATAGCCCAGGGAAACCAGTGAATTCACTCTAAGTAAAGAAAAAAAAACCCCTGGATCATTTTTGTGATGTATTTCTTTTTGTACTGCTAGGGTTGTACATGGCATCACTGTTGAAATATTTCTGAAACTAACTTTCAAACTAGCAGATGGAGCCAGATTCTTTTTCACAGTCAAGTTGCCTTTGCTTCCCTCCAGAATTTGGCAGTACTTGGCCTGCTGACAGTTTTCTTAAGGACAAGAAGTTCTCAGCCCCGGTAACATTAGTGCGGTGGATTCCTAACTCATTCTATTTCCAGACCCTAGCAATGAGGATGTGTCTGGGACATTAAGGCTAGAATCTTGGCCCTGCTGAAGTTAAATTCTAATTCACGCTGGTGGAAACAGGATTTCATTGTCAAATTTTTCCTCAGGTACAGAATCGGATTGATTGCAAACCCCAAAGATCTTCAGTTTGTCTTCAAAGTATGGTTGATATAGTTGCTCAGGTACAGCTTCCACTGGGTTCATCACAAATTCCAGGTGTGGAATGGAAGGAAATTGAGATCTGTAATGGAATTATTTCCTTTTATGGACACAGCTTTAAATATTGCTAAAAGCAAAAGGCCTCTGGCAAGCAGCTTTTGACATTTTACAGGACTACAATGGCAAGGGAGGTTGGAAGGATATCAAAGAGACAAAAATAATGTTGATCACTGAGCTGAAGAGTCCATGTTTTTCATAACTGGTGTCTTCCTCTCACTTTCATTGTTACTTCCTGAAAGATAATAGACAGTAGTGGGATCACAGGGGATTTCATAATTCAGACAGTGGGTCATCCAGTCTTTTGTTATGTATAAAATTGCATTTTGGCCCAATATGTTTTGTTTACAATTTAATCTGCCCCCCCAATCAATTATTTTTATAGAAGCAGGAGTAATAAGAATGAGATAATGCAGAGCTTTAGGAGGGCGCCAAGTCAGACAATGCTGGCTAGCCGCGAGTAGACAAGAGTCTCGTGCGAGTTTGCCAGGTTTCTGGTGGGGGCCAGTAAAGGGGATGCAATTTTTAATTTTCCTCCTTCTCATAAAACCATCTTGCTGAAGAAATGTTTGGTATTCTGAGTTGTTTCAGAAGAAGTGTCCTGAGATGGGATTTAGGAAAGTGGTCAGTGCTGGCTTCCAGCGCTCTTGACAGCTATTAGTTTTATGGTGATGGGGCCACAGAGCCATGATCTTCAACCAGACCCAATGCTGTAGGAGTCTTCCGAGCGGCGCAGGAGGAAGAGTGCTTCCTGTGCTCTCCGAGGCACAGTGTGCCTCAAGAACTTCTTTCTTGCCTTACTCTAGAAGAGACACACACCTAACCAAAAATGTCATCTCATGAAGTCAGTGGTAAATCTGACATAAAACCACCCAGGGCTGGGGTGGTGGCAAGGAGGGTTGTTCCAGACAAGATGACATGAGCCAATGTGACTTCTGTGGACAAGGGGAGGGCTCCTTTCCCTTCCCATTCCCAGATCCGCAGCCCTGCTGTGTGCCCATACCAGCTCTCTTGCAAGTCGCAGCCTCCGATGAACCCCGTCTGCTCGCTGACCTGTCCATCCCCAAGCCCGGAGAAGGAAGCGGCTCGTTCCCTGCTTTGCCTGTGGACTGAACGAGCTGACAGAAAGATCCCATGGATGCCAGAACCGGCCCTGAGGGGAATGGGAGCCTGCTGCCAGAGACTTTCTGATTAAAGATGACTTTCCATGGGAGCTTAAACCCCTCTAAAGAGGCTGTGGTCCTGCCCCCTCCCTAACCCCGGCGCTGGTGCCTGCCTGACCCTGCGGTGTCCCAGCTCAGGAAGCCAAACTAGGAGAAAATGATCCTTTTTTTATTTTATTTTATTTTATTGGTTTTCTGATGGCTTCCCTCGCAGTTCACAGCAGGATCAGATGAACCCTGGGGAGGGATAGGAATGTGTGGACAAAAGCACAAGAGACGGTGGGGTCATGGCAGCACCAGCTCAGGCTCTTTTAAGCTGTCATGAAACCGAAAATCGCCTTACCTTACTTAGGTTGCGGTTTCTCTCACTTGGTTTAGTAAAAGCCAAGGTAGGTATAGAGTATATCTGAGGCAGGAACAAGGCCTACAGTGTGAATCGCCCATGCAGCAATGTGATGAGCCATAAAGGAACCACATTTAAATAGGCACTTTGCTTCATTTGTTTTCAATGTTTGTGTTGTAACTTTGAAACTAAGGCAGAAAACTCATGCAAAAGTTCCAAATGGGTTTTACAAAATGCTACCTAATGGTAAAAATATTTCTTCCCTTAGTAAGGTTTGCTTTATAAACCATTTTGAACAATATTTTATTTTCCTTGGAGTAGAAGGGAAGTTCAGAATATTAAAAAAAATCTTTGCTTTTGCTTTTAACAGCAGTAGCGAACAGACATACCGATTTCTTGTGGAAGTCATTTCTCTTGGATTTGTTGGGGGTTTGTGTACCTATTTCTGTCTGTCATTTGTCAGCCATTAATACTGTAAGGGCTTTAAATCCACTTAATTGATTATGTTCTTTTGTGAAAGTTATACATGAGTGCCTGCATTAACTAACAAATTCTGTAATTGCCAAAAACTCCTCCCTTGTTCTGTAGTTATAAGGGGGATTAGAAGTATTTTATTTGAAGATTACCACAGGACATGGTCTAGAATAGCTATATCAAAAGCAAGAAAGCATTTTAAAGATTCATGTAAGATGATATGCCTGGTTTAGCAAAATTGAACATAAAGGATTTAATGCTGTCCCTGTGCCAGATTTATCCTGGTGTAACTCAGATAGTGTGTGTAGTCAGGCTGTTTTAGCCAGGTGTCCAAAACTTGCAGTCAAGATGATGTGTTGATGTGAGCTCAAGTATCTCAGGACAGCCACGTCAGCTAATACCTACTGGAGATCCAGCCTTCAGCATCTGATTTGGAGTCAGGCAGGGTGCTGGCATTGTACAAACCCAGCACAAGGCATGATCCTTGCCACAAAGGCCTTCCAGTCAGAGAACGACCTTGTTGGCTGGGGACACTCTTGGAAGTTTAAATTTGAATCAGACACCATTGTATTGAGAAGTCATTAATTACAAGTATTATAGCATCGAGAGGCGGTAAGAAAAGTGTGTATCTCAGCTATGGCCTTTGTGAAGGCCAACACTGAATTTTGCTGTACCTGAATTACTAACCAAACTGGTTAATTAATATTTTGCAAGGCTCATTACAAATCTGGGTTTGCAGCGTGAGCGTTGTATCATTATTTTTTGTACTGTATGGAAAACAAACAGCAGGCAGTCCCCATTTTCCCTTTTCCTCCTGCCAGGCAAATCAGCGCTACTTCTGGACTGTGCCATGAAGACAAATCTAACCAGCTCTCTGTTTTTTGGGAGACTGCGGGTGATGGAGTGTGAGGAAGCCAAGCAACGCAACTAAGCAAAAACCCTAAGTAGCACCACTTGCTGCTAGACCCAGGTAGCTGCCTCCAGGGCTGAAGTCCCCAATGCGTTTGGTTCCAGGAAGACTTATCGACAGATCCAGCTGGGGTTCAGAAGCAGCATATCCAGGTGCAATTACAGTGGAGGCCAAAGGGACCAGATCGTTCATCCCTTTCCTTTCCCTGGTCAGTGTCCACACTCTGTCTTTGAAGAAGTCTATTTGTGTAAGACTGATGGAGAGAGCCCAAACTCTGTTGGAAGCACAGATCCTGCAGAGCTCAATAAGGGACATAATTGCTGACAAAGGCAGCTGCCCTTCCTCTCATCCTCTGGTCTCTTTAGAAGTAGCAGAGATGCCTTTACATGGAGAGGTGCTGGACTAAGGAGTGTAGACTGCTCTGGCCAACAAGAAGCAAGTGCAAGTGTCTCTGAACCCGTGGAATAATTTTTGGCAACCCAAATAATCCCATCACAGGCAGAGGAGACTGACTGTGCTTCAGCTGCGTATGTGTACACCCCCTTGAGTGTAAGCAAGTGGCCAAGGTCAATCCTAAATTATGCTAAAAAGTGTTAGGGTGATTTCTGGAAAGCGACAGGGTGAGTTCGATAGAGTTCCTTTGAATTTGCCACCCATAGATGTGAGATCAGCAGTAGAGCATGGGGTCTGTATTTAATAACAGAACTCAGCTGTAAATCGGTTTGGTCCTGAACCCACCTCATTGAAATTTCCCATAGGAAAATTCATAGTGACTGATAAGGAAATCAAATATGTATAACAAAGCCTAATAAAAATGGGATTTTATTATGAGCACCACAAATATCAGGAGGACTCATGTAGTCACTAGTTTTGGAGAATTTAATCGTTGATGAGTAATTCTCTCTCAATGTAATTTTTGCTAGTTATGGCACTTTAGTTTCTGAAGACCCAGAATTCACAAGGAACTACCATGACTGGGAGGCAAAACATGTGGAAAGAACAGAAGACTGGGAAGAGGATACGTATGTTTAATTTGCTGAGCATTTACACTTCAGGGTCTTTGTAAGCGCAGTGGCAATATTTGAGTATCATGATTATCTTCAGATTCTGGATGTTTGTGTCCTTAAGTTACAGCAGTTGTCACCTTATCTTAAATTTCAATTCCTAAGACAAATGTTCCTTCGTAAGGTGCACCTATCGGGGGCACAGGTTGGGGAGGGAAGGACACACAGTAGCTGGGAGGGTACCTGTCCAAACCAACAGCTTCACTCCTCAGAAAGGAGGCGCTCTCCGCCAAACACGGCTCTGACTTACTGGAACAAATTCCTGGTTGTAACTGTGAAGTTACACACACTTAAGGTCAGCTGAAGATGTGATCAAGGTTCTTCAATTTTACTCTTGAATCGTCCTGTGGCTTAGTTAGTGGAAAAAATGTAGGGAAGTTGCAAAGCCAGGATGCTGCCTTGTGTCTCAGAGGTGACTGGAGTTTTCTTCCTTCTTATTTCTTCTGTGGTGACTCTACAATAGTTAAGAAAAAAAATCCCCTTTCCCTTCGAATCCCATTTGTTTTCAACATCAATTAGCAAGGAAAGGATTGCTTCATTGAATTTGAAGGACAGCAAGTCCTGAGTTCAAATTAAGAGTACTTTTTCTTTCACAAGGAGCCCTCAGAATATAGGGTTAATACTCCTTTGACACGGCTTCCTTGTTTTTATGTCCTTTAACAGAACTCCTTTGTTTTATATGTTTGATAATTGTTTCATTATGCAGTGGCACACCATCGTGCAAGACTGTACAAAATGCTGCGGATGTCCCTTTCTGTGCATACAGCTCAGGCAACCTGGAGTTGTTTTAGGGTGGCGTCTTCATCTCCCATTGCAGTGATTTTTTCCCCCCCATTAAATTTATAAGAACGAGAGAGGAAATTGCAAAGGTGAACTTTCTGATTTGGCGCGGGGGTGAGTGCCAGACGCCTGGTGATGGGGAATGGGGACATCTCGGTGCCACCTGGTGGCAGCAGATAATGGGCTTTTAACAGATTTCTTCTTGCCTTTGAACTGCTGGGTCTGATAGATCAAAGACAGGTCCAAGCATTCAGCTGCAGGTTCAAACACGGGGTTGCCTCTCATTTTGTAATTTTTTTTCCCTCAATTGCAAACAGCTCACAAAACATGCTTGTTTTTTTAAAAGCTTGCAGTCTGTTCTTAACTCCTGGCATGGGATTAGAGAGGAAAAAGGCCAAAAATTTGCTGACATAAGTGCAGCAGCAGCAATCTTAATTTCAGTTCTATAATAAAGCAAACGTGCATGCTTATATGTGTTTTCTTCATAAAATTGGATCTCTAAATTCAATTACTTCTATAAAAGAGGTTTGAAATACAGCTCGTTTTTGTATAATATGCTGTTCACATTACTGTGAGCAGTTTGCCCCTGTTGAGTTTTTACATGTTCGCTAATTATGGTGGCACTGAGTCAATTTTTACATCGTTAAATCAGTGTAAGCCTTCAGGGACTGGTGATTTGTCCTGGTGTAATGAGCAGTTTGTTGCACATAATCCTTAGGAAGAACTGAATATTGTTGAAGAAATAATGCTGAAACACAGGGAAGTGGGGAGGTGCAAGGTTTAAAAATGTGATTATAATTTGGTGAGCTTTAAGAATCATAGGACAAGAAGTGGAGTGGATCTTGAAGTAGCACTTAAGCTACTACAATAGAGACTGGAGGTTTGTTTTTTGATGGTGAAGGACATAAGTGGGACTTATGGTGCAGGGACAAATAGAAGAAAACCAAAAGCACATTTTCAGAGAGCTTGTTGAACAAGAGGATGGGACTGGCAAGGGAACGGGTAGTGGGCATGTTTCTATTGTGGTGACTATCGTTTGTGCCAGAATTGTGCACAGCGGAGGAGGAATACCTTCAGGAGGGTGGCTATCATAACATGAGGTTTCATACTGGTTGAAAAATCCATCTGAGAAGCTAGGTGACTATCCAAGTGGCCAGACACGCTATTCTGCAGGCTTCCGAAGCAGTGCTACAGGCCCGTTTCCAGCTAGCTGGACTACTTCTGCAGTAGCTATGCTGACAGCCACGGGGTAGGTGTTCTAGTGACCAAGAAAGGAATGCAAGTAAGAGCCTCCAGTTCCCAACTAAGCACTCCCACTGCAGGCCTATGTCTTCCTGGGAGCTCTCCTCCTTACTCATGATCACCTATGAAATCCACAAAATAAAAATGTACATGGTAGAAATGTACTTAGATCTTTTTTATTTTCCCTCTCCGATATAGCCGGCATTCTCACCATACCATACTCTCACCAGGATCGCCTGCCCAGTGCTCTCTAAACCCACTGCTGCTGAGAGAAGATTGCAAAGAATATACAGTTAGAATTAGTGCCTGCGGTTTGCAAAGCTCCTGAAAAAAAAGAGGTGCTGTGATTTTTATTGCATGTTAAAAGCTAGTTTGCCATCTTGTGGCTGGAAAGAGAATGCAATGACCAGATGCTCTGTTTTGATGACTCCTTGGTTTCGTTTTGTGAGAGAAATTAAACATCTGATTAACAGCAGTATATTTAGGAACTGTTTTGCCCCACTACAAAAATAAATGTTCCAGGAAGCAGGAACATAAACTATATCCTCGAAAAGCAAAGGCGGAGTGACAGGTATCAGACAAGTTACTGGGTTGGCTCATATTTTAAAGGATATTATTCTCTGACTCTTTTTTACTTTACAGCAGTTTTCTCTCCACTTCCACTTGTATTTTGACACAGCTGAGAAGAAGTGATGAGAAGTCAAACTGAAGAGTAATACTTGACTCCAGGGGAATGAAAGTGGAGGACATGAGTGATTTTTAAGACTTTTATTTAATCTTTCTTTTGTAGTATTTCATCCCTAGTACACCCCAGCCTTTCAGAATTGTGGGGTTTTTTTTAAACAAATGTAAAATAGAAAGCAAGGTTGTTTTATTTGTTAAAACTGGAAGGGATGTGGCAAGGCTAAGAACCATAGAGTGATAGGATAAAGATGTGTGTACAAATGTCATTAGTATCACTGCTTTTTTTTTTTTTTTTTAAAAAAAAGATACAAGCAATGTAGCACCTTTTTTTGGTGTTTTCTCATGGTTATCTTTTACATTTCTCATCTTTTGAAGAATGCAAGTTGTTTCGGTCCATTTCATATGCTTCTAACACTTAGTCCTGAAAGGTGTTCAGCAATCTAGTCATGAGCCAGCAAAGGTCTTACCACATAATTATCTTCAAAATTGCCAAGTTGGCAATTAACTCCAAGCTATTAATTTCAGAGTGCCTTAATAGTGCTTGTATAGTTAGTTGTGTGATTAGTGCTTTATGGAGTCTCGGTCAAAGCTCTCAGCACTTTACAGGATAAAGCCTCTCCAGCCTGCGCGGTTTTCAGCTCTTTATATGCTACAGATGCTCAGTCAAGTGGCTTTTGCGTCTCCCAGAGGTTTCACATTTAAAATGTGTTCTTAGGAAGAGATCAGAGAAAAAGTCCTGTATACATCCTATATTGCTGGCCTAGGGTATAGGATTTGATAGTCTAATTCTCTGCTTTGAGTCAAGCATAAACTTTGACTTTGAACTCCAAGACCAAGGGGTGGGGAGAAAGCTGGGCACAGAAGGGGAAGGAAGGCTTTTTCATTTTAGATAGATCAAGATACAGAGATGCCAACAGGAATGACATCCTGATAGGAACAAGTGTATGTGTGTCCCTTCAAGTTTGGTTCATGAATAAAGAGCAAAACCAAAAAACAGATACATTTGTTCAGAAAACCCCTACTCACCTCAGCCTCCAAATGCTTTTTATAAGCTCTTGTTTGAAGTGAACAACAGCTAAAGTGGGCATTGTGTCTATTTTATAAACTCATCTTAAAGAAGTGTATGCTAAATTGATTTTATCCATCAGGTTACATTTTTGCTTACAGATGCAATGCTACCATCTCTCTGCTCATCAGAAAGCAAAGGAAACAAACAGCTACAGGATTGTATGATACGAGCAGAACAGAGCTAGAAAATTACCCATCTCCAGGTAAAGAGTCAGTACCACATAAATTAATCTTCCCTATGAATACGTATGACATGATTTTCCCCTCTTTCTTTCGCCAGCGTAAATCTGTCACAACTTCATTGTAATTTAATGCTATTGTGAGTCCTGAATCAAGTATTTTAATGTTGTCATTTGTGGATTTAAATGGGCTCCCACTCAGGGGAAAAAATCACACTGGAAATTATGGACAGAACCAGATGCTATGGAAGAAAAATAAATGTCATTATAAATACATGTGCAGACCCCCAGCATATTAGTAATGGTCACAAGTTACTTTTTGACCTATTCAGAAGTGTAAATGTTAACAATACATGACCATTTCTTTAGTGAGAATTGAGTAGGAGCCTGCTGTAAACCATGCAGTGGATCATGTTTTGGCCCGAGTTTGTAGGTTCGATTTTTCCCTACTAACCAAAGGAAATTGGGATCAGCTCAACCCAAATGTGTAGAAGTTTTACCAAAATAGAGGTTATATCAATGAAAGAAGAATTGGGTTCTACATATTCAAAGTCAGGAGGTGGGTTACACACTTTTATTAGCATAAGGTTTCTTTTTTTTTTTTTCCATTTTTTCCCAACAGAGAAGAAAGATCAAATGTAAAGCTGTTATGTAGAGATACTATTGGAGTACAGCTGGGAGTGCTGTTAATGACTCTCCGAAGTTTATCATTGTCTGCTGACACGGGAATCTTCCTAGTATTTCTGATATAGTTTACTTTGACCCAAACTAACACTTCCTAAGATTGCTAAAATAGCCGATCATCAGTGGCCCAAATAGTATTGCATTAGATTTGTTTGTTTCAAATGACCCAACGTCTAAATCAGCAGGGGGGGAATTTAAAAAGATAATATTTGGACTAGATTTTTCTATTGACAGTTAGACCTAGAGGAGAACTTGAACATCTACACAGTAAGAGTAAAATTTTCCCTTTTTTTTCCGAAGCCAAGCTGTTGGCAGACACGTGGGATGTCTGCGACACTGAGCAAGATCCCTGTCCCAGAAGAGCTGTGATATAACTGCTGTAACTGGAGGACTCCAGTAGCCACCACAGAGCCGCTGACTCCACCCAAAGCCCCATTTGCTTTAGCTTCGGGGAGCTGCAGCCAGTCGCTGCATGAACAGCTCCTGAAAGGTCAATTTTTTTGACGAAAGAGACTGAAAACTGTAAAATACTGCACAGCAAATCACTGCAGCTAGAACCTTCCACACTCAGTAAGAGAAGGAGCAGGACTTAAAGGTTCACAGTCCAAGAAAGAGGGGAAGATGTTCATTAAGAACACACAACTGAGCAGTGAACTCTGTAGCCTCATTACACTGTCTTGTGATTGTTTTTTTCCTTATAAGCCTGGTTTTGTTACCAAGCCTGTGCTTGGAAAGAAAATAGGTGACGCATTGAAAATGATGTTTTTGTCAGTACCTTAAAGGGAAAATGCCGTACATGTTCTTTGTAAGTGTATGGGCTGTTGTTTCATAACCTGAAACACTTTAGCCACATGTTCTGCATGTGAAAAATATAAGTTTCCTAAGCTCTTTTGTTTTTTTCTCAGAATAGTATACAAAGCAAGAGTTTAGTGGTTTGGAGCATTGTGATTTTCTAACATTCAAAGTAGATGACATCACTAACTGGCTGCAAATTAGTCAGAAAAAGTGTTTAAAAATAGCACCATTTTCTCAATAAGTCTGTTCCTTGTTTGTATTAGAGGCATATGGGCTTACTTAACTGACAAAAACAAATTATAATACTGTTAACACAGCAGAGTCCTAGAGCTATAAAAGAGCAAATGGGAATCCTGCTGACAGAATTGTTAATATTGATAATGCTGGGAGTGGTGGAAAGGATATTTCACTCATTCAGAACACAACATCGTCATTCAGAGCCTCAGAAAGAAACTGCATTTTTGACAGGTTAAAAAGCAGTTGTTCAGAATGGTTTGGAAGAATCTATAAAGTTTGAGTTTAAATGGATTAGTGGCCAGATTTCAGGCAGAGCTGTCAGACAGATGAAAAATGTCGTTTATTACATTATTCTGCAACTTGTTATACAAATACTTCCCTATTTATAGCGCATGTGAATCTGCATGTTCCCTGTGCATTCCCAGCAGATGCAGTTCCATGTATTATGACAAATTCGGGCCTGCATTTAAAATGAAAAATATGTTTTGGCTTGTTTTAGAAGCATCCTTTCTACTCTTCCCTGCTGTACTTAGTTTCCTTCAGTCGTTATTGATCTTTTTCCTTTTTCCAAACCACAGATGTCCCTGAGCTCCTGACAGAAAGGCAAATAGCTGATGAAGACAGACATGACAACCAAAAAGAACTATGGGAGAAGGAAGCGGACAATCAAGTAGCTTGGACTAACCCTCCAACAAAAGATTACAGGATTAAATCAGGGAGACTGCATGGACAGGCAAGCAAGTATTTTATTATCTTTAAACAGTTTAAGGATTTTTGTACCATTCCTACCAGGCAAATCTTCAGTTACTACTCGGTTGGGTTTTGTTTGGTTGTTTTGCTGGCAGGGCGCCATCAGCTTCAGTTAGAGGTTGAGTAGGAAGGGAATAAGAATCTGTTTTGTGCATGCAAGCGTGGCTTTTTACCAGGACTTGTGCCCTCCTCTTGCCCTTGGTGGTTTGTTGCTGTGTAATTTTTTGGATCTCACTGTCTAAATAGCTTGTTATTTTTAAGTCTTCTAACATCTGGTGGGCCCAGAGCAATGTTACGATATGGGAACTACTACGAAGGAAGACGTGGGTTTGAATGCACAGGGCAGCATATCTATTGACTGAGAAGATGCCGTTGCTTATATTAAAATCAGTTGTGTTCAGAATTGAAAACCCAGAGATGCTAATTTTGCACTCCAAACTTCCTACGTTCTTCTGGTCTTTACACTGGATATGAAATGTCTGAATGTGACATGTTGTAGTTTTCCTACAAGAACCGTATGCCTCTCATCTCTTCTGGGCTTATCAGTTGTAGCCATCACGAAGTAATTCTCACAGCTGTGTTGAGGCCTATAAAAAGGGCAAATGACACATAGGTAGACAGGAGAATAAAGATTCACACAGCTTGGATCCAGGCTCAGGTTTCAAGAGCCAGCCAGGTCCTGTCATTAAGAAGTAAACAAGAGCCACAGTGTTACAAAGTCTGCAGAATCACATTCACAGAACATCTCTGTGATTAAAAAAGAAATGTATTTTTTCAGTCTTCAAGTCACTGGCCTCTTAACACATCTGTACACTGCCCAAAGAGAGATCTAAGTGTCTTTTATACTTGCACACTGTTCTGTAAAATAATCAACTCATAGGAGTGGAGAACAACGGTGAAAGGCACAAACGTTTTGCTGTAGGAATCCATTAGAAATGTCAGTTGTGTAATAAAACTTCAAATATTTATTATCTGAATACCTAGAGGTAAAAAAAGATATGTGTCCCACCTCTGAAACCTGTTCCCTAAGTGACAGCAGACAGATTAGGTGTCATAAAGCAACCCTACTCCATGGCTTGCTCTGTGTGTGTGTGTAACACACATGACATTTCTTCTCAGTAACAGGTATCATGTGATTTAGTCCTGAAAGACTAAAAACATTGAAGACTGAGATACACATGCATAACAGTTCTTGCAGGCATCAGCCTCTAAGAATCTGGAGGGTGGATAACCTGTCACCGCTCCGCGGCTGGGCCACTATGATGTGGCCATGGCCAGGTTATTTCACCTTTCTGAGACACCCTTCTCATTTGACCCATCTATTATCTATGAGGGTAGTAAAGTTTGGGCCAGAATTTGTTTCTGTGATGTGCTTGAATGTTCAGAGTTAATTCAGTTGTGCTCTGAAAATACAGCACTATTATCTGAAGCAAAGCAGGAGACTCAAAACTTATCAATAAGCTCACTTTGCTAAGAAAATTCTCATGTTATAACTAATACATAAGGAATTGTATCTTGTGTGTATTACAATCTCTGTTGAGTTCTGACATCTGCATAAATTGGGCAAGGAACGTAACTAGAGCTTTGGGAAACAGGGGACAGTGCTGGATCCTGTATAGGCCTATACATGCATATCTGGAAAAACTAACAAACATTTTTGGTCCAAAAGAGGTATTTGTAATCAGCTGGCACAGGACATGGATGAGGTCTGAACAGGCATTGGCTCTGTAAGACAGGCATCCGAAGGGATGGAAGGTCACTGTACTGATCTTTGATGGTGCCTTTCTAGAAACGGTTCACAGCCAGGAATGCAAACAATATACAACTGAGGGAAGCTGGAGTTTGTACTTCAGTCTGGATGCAGATGATATCACTTTAATCCTAGTGACCATGTGTGGAAAATTATCTCCAGCTACAAATGCTTCGCATCTTTTCTAATGAAAATCCAGTTCCAGATTTTCCTGTGTACGGGGTAATGGGATGCTGAACTGCAGTCCTTTAAATTTCACACTTCTTTATGAGCTCTTATCTGTGACCTTTGCTTTGTGTAACATATTATAGGCAGAGCATAGTTCACGCTGTGTGTGCCTGCTCTGAGAAAAAGCACAGTATCTCCCACGGTGGTTTCATTAACGGAGAAAGATTGTTTGATCGCTTTTCATCAAATACCTGTAGAAAAACTAATCAACAGCAGCTGCTCTCCGGAGCTGGGTCTGGTTTGCCCCCAGGTCTGAGCCTGCCATCGCTGGAGCTGCTGCAGATGCTCCCCAAGGTTGGCCCGGGGCGGTGCTGGCGCTGGAGCTCCTTCTCCTCTAGATGGCCCCGTGGCCCTGCCTGGGACTCGCCGGGGCAGGGAAAGGGCTGCTGCCCGCCTTCAGCAGCTCCTTCTTGGAGTGCCAGCTGCCACAAGGCAGAGTTCTGCTTCTAATAGCCTAGGAAAGCTCCTCGGCTTTTCAACGTGGAGTCTTACCTGAGAGGGAGAAGCCCCTTCAAAAGTCTGTCTTTGAAATGTCTCAGCCGCCGCCGAAGGAATTGGCTCCTTGCACAGCCCGGTGGGTTTGGCGTACACGCTCTGCTTTTTGGGGAGATTTCAGTCTGTGCGATCACCAGCAGAAGAGTTACACTGAGCACAACCATCCCGTACAAGTGTTAAATGTGCAGCCCCTCAGAAAGTATTGTGCCTGAAGAAACGGGGTACTGTGCTGCCGAGCTCTGTAAAGGATCACGGAGGGAAAATACGTGAGTCCCTGTGGCTGCACTGAAGGGGACGTAAATGGGGCAGTGGGAAACACGATCTTTTATTTTTGTGGGTGGATATCTGACTGCGTTGTTGCACAGCTTCAAATAAGTGTTTGTAAATAAGCACAGAAGTATAGCAAAGAGCGTAGGCTGTCCTCAGTCCATACTAGAGCTCAGTGGTGTGAACAGACATGCTGACATGGAGCTCAGTGTGCTTTGTCTCCTGTCTGCTGTACTTTCTCTGGACTAGCGTGTGCGATTCTCATTTTCAATAATATCCTCTAAATAATCCCGAGAAAACCAGCAGGGTTACGTGCAGAAGGTGGTACTACTTGCTCTGTACTACTGCGTCACCATGACATTTCATATTAAGGACAAGTTGAAAAATAGCTTAGAAAGGGTTAGTAAAGTACAAAAGACCTTGTTCGTAGTGAGACTAATCTTGGAGTGAAAGGCAATAAATGATTTGTTACCCCTGGTAGTAACTTCCACTGGTAGAGCATTTGTACCCATATGTATTACGCTACCTGTTCAGGTTCATAAGATGTTTATAACAAACATGTACTCCTTTTTATAATTATGCCTTTCTTAACATTAAGGATGACCTCTCTCAGAGCCCGGCCATAAGCCTGGGTGACTTCAAAGTGCTGCCCTAGCTCAGCAGAAAATTCTGATGGCGAGGGATTGCTGAAAGGCTTCCTCCTGATCCTTTTCTCACTAGGGGTGTCCTGTGGTTTAACATCCGACAAGCAGGTTGATCAAAGGTATCCAGTGAGAAACAACATGACTGGCTCAACCAAGGGGTGAGAGAATGAAAGTTGAAAGATCTCTTTTATCTTGAGCACACTGTAAAATATGTTAATAATTTAGAGCATCCAAGGACAAAAAGATAGCACTTGAAAGGGAGGTGAGAGAATGGCAGAAGTTTATAAGGGTTGTTTGCAAAGCAGCTAAATCAAACAAATCTTTCATTTGACTCTAAGCATAAGAAAGAGGTGTGAACAAATTCTTAATTAGATTGATGCCCAAGGCAAAGTGCTTTATGCTAAAGTTAGGCTGCCTGGTTCTTTTGAGGCCATTTTTTTTTTTTTTTTTAATAAAAAATAAAATAAGGAACGGTCTTGAAATCTAGAGGCCAGGTCCTCTGTTTTGTTGGTTGCTGGTGTGAATAGCCCTAAAGGTTGCAAGAATTGCCTTGAAGTGAAGCCCAGCCTGTGGGGAACCTCTGCCAGCACCCCAGTTCCTACCTTGCCCTCTCTCCCAGCTGCTCTGAAGAGCAGCCAGCAGGGCAGAAGGCAGCCGGGGCTGCGTTGCTTTGAAGGTGGAGCAGCCATCCTTGTGTGCCGCTTTTCTACACCATTGAGTCAGGGATTTTGAAAACTCTTGGTATAGCTCTGAGACAGCCAGATAGCATCTACAGAAGCCACACGGCCTCTATCTTTTCGGACATGAATAGCACGGTAGTCACTATGTTTTCATTTGTTTTCCTGAGAATAGCATTCCCTGTTCTCCTGATAGCAACACCCTACAAATGACCCATATGGCATCTTGAATCTGTTTTTTGCGCCACCCCCCAACCCCCCAATACCTTTCACAGGTCTGTCGCTTCTACAAGACATGGCTCTGAACCTTTTAATCTGACCAGCTTAGCAGCTCCAAATACGAAGCGTACTAAAGAGCTTTCCTCTGCAGTGCTCGCTATTAATGCAAAAAACCTACTCTGTCAGTGTGATGGGTGAGTTAAGAACAACTTTACAACTTCTCTAGCTTTTGTCTCTGTATTTAATCATCCCCTGGATATAGCTAATGCGGCTTCTTCAATGTATTTGAGTACAATAGTTTAAACAACCCGAATGCATATGCTTCTTGTGGTTAATGAAAAAGTAGTTAGTATCAGCAAATACGCGCTCGGCCTTCCTTGGGTGCAGGCAATGTTGTTCTGCCCTGAAGACAGTAATAGTCCTAAGTAGATTGGGGAGAGGGTGGGGGACAAAACCAAAACGCTCATAGCTGGGCAGATGAGCCTCCCAGAACCCAGGTCTTTGAAAGCTTTCCAACTATTATCCCATCTCTGTTGGATGTTGCGGCTCTGATGATTTCCGTGTGTCTGCAGAGCAAGGACAGCTGCAATTTAAAATGATGGCACATTAATTGTTAAATTACATCGGAGAGCCCAGGAAATGCATGTTAGTGCCACATTAAAGCTGCATTAATTTATCATGATTAATTGCCCAAGGAATATCAAATGAATTATTGATTGGTCTCTTATTACCGCAACAGCTGACTGTCATTACTGTGCGTGGTGGTTTGTGATAACTATTACTCTTGTCATTTTCTGGAGTAAAACTCTGTGATGAATCATAATCTACATTCCCACAACTAACAGATGCCAATTTTCCTGCTTTCGGTGGTCAAATGAGTAGGTATTAAAGCTTAGTGGAGACATGGACTAAATAATCTAGTAGCATTTGATATGTTGTTAAGGGCTGAAGAATCAAACTGTCCTGGAAATACAACGAAGGGGAGCAAACACCCCTAAGTGTACCTGTCACGGCAGCCTGTGAGGAAGAGAAGTGCTAGGTTCTGCATGTTAAGGTCAGCTTTGATTTTGACTGTGCTTGCCTTGAGTTCAGTATTATGCAGCATGGATCAAGTAAAGCATAGCTGGGGTTATATATGGATGTGGAATTTATTTGTGCTTATACCGTTGCTTTCTCTCTGACTGGAATGAGGTGCAAGAGCCTCTGTCCCACTGTTTTTACTTGTTGACAAGTCATACCTCGTGCTCAGCTTGGAGCAGGCAGAGGAAGGTTTTATGCCCCCCTCAAGAGGCATAGTCCTGCATTCACAAAAGACACCACCACATTCTAAATTTGTAACTGTAGGTTAACATTCGGTGAAATTGCCTATTTCTGGTGCTTCTCACTAAACACAGCGCCTGGCAGTCACTTCCTCTGGATGCTTCTCTTTCGTGACGTTCGTGAACCAGCTTTGTTCTAACACTATAGGAACGACTTGGTGAGATGTGATATGTGAGGATTATAATGCGCTGAGAGGGTATGACTAATTGCAATGACAGGGCAGAGCTGGTGGATTCATTGCAGAGAAATTAAATAGCACATTCCACACCACTGTCTGATCAGCTGTCGGCAAGAGAGGAAGGCACATACAATGGGAAAGAAAGGCCAGGCTCCAGAGACAACACCCAGATCCCCTCCTCAGCCAATCATCCATTCATACTGGGAATTATACCAGTGTATGTATGTCAGAAGAAGCCAAGCTGACATAATGGCCATTGGTGATTGATTAGTGAAATAAAAAGAAAAATGCAGGAGTGAAGACAAGCAAAAGCATCTCCTCAGGGCAGGTATTCTTTGTGCTGTGCTGAATCCAGCATGGTTTTGTCCTTGCCCACCATTCTAAATGGATTTTAAGTAAAACTTGATTAATTCTTGCAATTCGCAAACTAAAGTGAAAGCTGCAATTTCCAAAGACAATACATAGAAAGACATTGTACGCTTCGCTGAGGAAAGCATCATCTCCAAAGCTGAAGCCAGAAGACGTGAATTAACTTACTCACGGTCACTGGAAGAAATGGAAACCATTACCTAAATCCTGCAGTGACGAACTGCAGCATCCACCAACACTGCTGCTTCTAACACCAGTGATGGTGTTGTACCCCAGGCAAAACCCAAAGGGACCCCTCAGAGTAACAGAATCATTTCAAGTTTTTGTGTAACGGAATGTGGAGGGTAATAGCTGCCAGGCTGTGACCCTAAATACAAAACAAATAAGATGCTGGGTAAAACAAGAGTAGAGAGCAATTTGGCAGACATCTTCCCCTTTCTCTAAGGAGTACGTGTCTGGCAGTGCAAAAAAGAGTTCTGTGTAGAGTTGCCGCTGAGTGCTAACAGCAAGGGGATCAGTGTTCCTGACAGAGCCTCACACATCGTTTGAAAACATTTAAAATGTGATTGCTATTACAGAAGATGTTTTTGCCTACAGCAAAAAGAAAGGTAAAGGAAAATGCAAATACAACCAACTTATTTGCTGAAAAATACAGTTTAAGCTTAGCCCAAACTGTGAGCAAATCTGCATAAATTTCAGTGAATGCGGTCAGTTTTCTGTCACATTGTTGAGAGGTTGCCATATTCCAGTTAGTAGAAGAATGCAGATAAATGCGGCAGTATATTGCTGCACAAAACCATCCAGGTCCATCAGGGCTGTTAGTTGGAAACCAGCTCCATCCCCACCGCTCTGTGCCTTTTTTCACCATGCTCTGCTTGTGCTCTGCCTCCTGGGAGGGTCTCTTGGCCCTCCCGGCACCAGGACTGAGCTGGCTTTAGAGACAGCGTGGCTTAGATTAAGCGCAAAGAAAAGAACCACTAAGCAGAGAAAGAAAAATCATATAATCCCAAATCTCTTGATATAAAACCTCCTGACAATATTCAACACTAACTCCATGTCAAGGAGTAACATGGGGGGAGAAAATGGGAAAAAAATTATTCCCTTCTATGTAATGAAATGTTTCGGAGGCTGGAGCGTGGCGTTGGGAAGATGCAAGCTGTTTTCTTGCTTCTGTTAGAGTCCAGGAGTATCATGCAAGGCGCCCTGCTTCTCTGTACTGCACTTTCCCCAAATGTAAGCAGGGCAGTAAGAGGTCTTTAAAAGTGATGGATGAAAAGTGCACCTGAAGAGCTCTGTATTGCTATCCATACCTAAACATCTCTGGTTTGACTTGGTAACACTCATGAAATCTTTTGCAAACTTCCTCTCCTTATCCATTAATTTAGCTGCAGAAATGAAGCTGAGCAGGGTTAAAGGGTGCAGGAAGGGAACGGCTGGTATTGCAGAAGACCACGGGAAGAGAGCTCGGGGTGGTGTGTTGGGTGCAAGGCTGGGGCCACAGACGATATCCTGTTAGAAATGCTGTGTTAGCTCTGCAGCTGCTCACAGTACAACTTGTTTTTATGAGGCATTTCTTTCAAATACTTTTGAAATAACTGAATGAACTTGTTAAATTTTAAAAGTGAATTGATGTACATGTTTTGGATTTACCATGACAGCTTAATTTATTAAAGAAGAAAACCTCAGTCTCACAGTAACTTTTCCCTTCCCGAATAAGGCTAAAAAAAGGGGGCAATTAAATATTTAAACATCTCCGTCTCCTTTGCTGTGCACTGATACTAACACATGCAAACTTAGACTCTGCCTAATGGTATGATATTTTTAAAGTGTATTGATGTATAGTATTGCAGTAACCAGATCCTAATTGGTGTAAATGGATGTATTTGCATTAGCTGGATGGAGCGGTGCCAGTTCGGGCCCTGTGTTTCAAAAGATGCACCTCTGTCTCTTAAGGAGAACAGAATATCCTCTTGTGCTCAAAAGCAAATGACAAAGCACAGACCTTTTCTTTTTGAAATCAGCAGCTGAAGTCTGATTGAGTTAAATGAGAGCCAGATTGTGCTCACCTGTACATTGAGAACTGGAAATGGAGAGGGTCTCCTTAGTCACCCTCCACATCATTACTGTGTGGCAGGGAGAAGTGTCCTGTGAACCGACCACCAGAGCTCTCTGGGGCTCATCAGGTGGGGTGAGCTGTCCTTCTTGCCCACCTGCAGCAGAATTCGGCAGGCAGCCCTTGGCTCGTTGGCCCCTGTGCCTGGCGGCAGCGGGATTCTTGCTCAGCACACCCCTTGCTGCCACAGCTGGGTTCTGCTCCTCCACCGCCCGTGCCAGTCCCCACCAGGAAGGAGAGGTTCGTATTTTACTATGTTTGATTCAATGTCAGTCGTGCTGATGGGGCTTTTGATCCAGATGATTTGTGGCCACCTAGGTGGTTAGATGGCTGTAATTGCCGTTGTCAGAGGCAGCGTTAAAGCAAGAGGCAGAGGGAAAAGCACACCACTTGGAGAAGAGGGAAGACACATAAATGAGACATTTCTGTGCCGCTTTCTCAAAATAAGATTTAAGAAGTAATGAAGCCCAGCTGCTTTTTCTAGAGCACCACAGCAAGGAGTCGGCTAGCGCAAAGAAGCGGGAAGGAGAGCTGCGGGCAAAATAACAGCTCAGGTGATGTCGGCCAAGGCTGTTGTTAAATAATTAACTTCTCCCCAGGGGAAGGATGGCTGTCTGCAGCAGCTACAGGGGCTGTAGGAAGAGCTGACACAGAGCTGGGGAGAGCAGAGCTGACCAGAAGCGCTTTAGATTTTAGAAGTTGTTTCATTAAGTGTAAATCCAGTTCAGCCATTGATGCTGAGGATCTGGAGATCTGCCAGACCGTTTGCAGTGGCTAACGGGGGCAGGCAGTCGCTCACCCATGTGGGATCCAACCCATGGGATCTGCCCACACCTTATGCAGATGAAGGATCATATAAACATGTCCCCAGCATCCTTGCGTCTGCAAAGGCTTACTGCAAAGTCAGTGAGCCCAGTTCTTCGTTAGGACAGTATTATGCTAACGGCCACTGATTGGTTTTTGAGTACAGACTTGAAGAAGCAGAGAAGGTTCACTGGGCTGTGGTGGGGATGTGATAACACCTGACTGCAGGCTGGCAGCAAACTCTGCTCCCAGGAGCCCCTATGCTCATCTCTGCATTCTAGGGAGACTAATTTAATTTTGAGTGTCTTCAGCTCTGCTTGCAGGTATTAGCAGATATAGGAGGGAAATTAGCAGGAAAATGAAGTGGGGAAAATGTGCGCATGAGGCAGAGAGCGCATTTCAGTTTGGTCTAATCACTTATGGCCCCTTTATATGGTCGCTATTTTCTTAAGAGGCATCGTAGAGATTTGACTGTACCTTTTTGGCCCTGCTGTGGGATTGGGAAGGATGGTATCCAAGCCAGTGTTTAGGCTCTTTTTCCTTAAGTAAAACACCTTGCTTGGATTCAGCAATGTCTGTGGTGTTTGCACGGCATGTGTTTGGTTTTGGTTTTTTTTTTTCGGTATGGAAAGTCTTACGGTCTCCTCTGTGTTTGGTAGAACTATTAGGGTGAGCTGCTATTTCAAAGTGCATCATATATAATGAAACAAACTTCTAGGTGTTTGCTGCCAGATATTATAGGATCATTAAAGAGTCTTTACAAAAAAATCCCAACCGAACAGCTACAGCTTCAGCCACAAAATAGAGGAAAGATCCCAAATCTCCACCAAGGACCTCTCTCTCTTCCTGGATAAAAAGGTATTTGGTCACAAAGAAGAGACTGTGATTTCCTGGAATCATCTTTCAGATGCCTGGTTTATAACACAGGAAGGAGAGAGAAGGGAATTGAAGGTTTGAGCATATTAATATGGTTGAGAATAGAGCAATTCACTGCAATTCTTGTGTGTAAGCTGTGCAATATTCCCATGTCAATACAGGTTTTAGCCTGGCTTAGTCTTTCCTCCACTAAACTT
The DNA here is from genome assembly GCA_017639485.1 of Pluvialis apricaria. Lineage (NCBI taxonomy): Eukaryota > Metazoa > Chordata > Aves > Charadriiformes > Charadriidae > Pluvialis > Pluvialis apricaria. The sequence goes on along the minus strand of CM030011.1, from coordinate 2,955,880 downwards.
TCTCTCCCCTTCAAAACTTTCTCCAACACCCAGTGCTTTCAACAACAGTTCCTTTTCCTTTTCCTTGCTATTCATTTTTCCACACCTCTTTTTCTTTTTTTTTTTTCTTACTCTTTCCCCACTCTGTTTTTCACGCCCTGTGTTTGCGGTGTCTGTTGGGTGATGAGAACTGTAGGGGAGAGGTGCCCCATCCTACGTTTGTAAAGCACTGCATACGTGTCTGGAGCTGCCTGAATGGTTTGCTGTAATAACATCTCTTGTGGTTTGGGGTTTTTTTCCCCCATTCTTCCAATGTGATCCCTCAATCACGGGCTTGCAGAGAAAAAACTGAATGAGCTAGTCCACGTTTTGCTGATGTTTTAATATTTGATTATTTGCTCCTTATCTTGTCTTCCATATACGTAAATGTAAAAATGTCAGTCCTGGGATATAAGAAGATGGTATTCAATCTCATCCCCTATGCGTCACATTACTCTAAATCGTGCAAAAGAAAAACTTATCAAGAGAAGGGAAATCTGTGGTCTAGATTTCATTATACCTCCAGCATAGAAATCTGCATGGATTGGAGACATTTTATGCAAGCAAGTTAGTGTGCAAAAGCTCGAGGATGGATTTCTCCCGTCTACACTCCTCCATCCCTCCCCTGCCAAATGCCAGGCAGCTTATTCCTATTCCCCTGGAAGACAAGAATTATCATAGGGATGCTCGCAGGGATTGTGTGGTGCTGGGGGTGACCAGTCCTGAGCACTTAGCTGGTGATGTGCGTTCATGATATTTTCATCTCTTGTTTTTAACTTGTGGGAGGAACTTGGTCCATCAATGCTCTTTTTTTTTTTTCCCCCCCAGATAAAAACAATCCTTTCTGCCTTGGGCAATTGCTAAGACTTCATGGTATCTTTCACATATATGCAATTCGTTCTCATGTCAGTACATGGAAGCTGCCATTTTGACTGTCAGTTGTTCTGTATCAGTCAGTGGTTGTGTTTCTGTCTGGAGATGAAGGTGTTTCCTTGCTACCCTGCATCTGTGTGTGTGAGGGTACAGTGTGCTGACTCAGCTAGGCTGGTTTAATCGCTGGGTGCCATCACAAGGGCTGGTTCTGCTCTCCTCCTCCTCTGATCAGGCTGCTTGCTCCTGCCCCTTCTCTTGTACCAACACAAATGCTTATCTGACCTCAGAGGTCATTAAATTGGCAGAAAATTAATCGTATCAACAGCAAAAAAGCCCATCAAACCCAGACTGCTTTTCTTCTGGGAGCAAGTTTTTTGTCCCAGTAGTGAACTGAAGGGCCAGTGGAGGGTTGGTGAGTACGGAATTGGGGCGAGGGCAATAGGAGGAAGGTAGACGGGGGGATCGCCGTTTGAGATGAAGCGGGGAGTACATGGGACAATAAAGGAGAAGGATCTGCAAGTGACAGGAGAGAAAAGACTGAAACAAGCTGGGGGGAGTGCTCAGAGACACTCAGTCAGGGAGGCAGGCTTCTCTGTCCGGATGTGGATCCGGCTCTTGCAAGAAAAAGTCTCGTGACCAACTTTCAATAGCATAAAGCACTTTCTTAACATTTTAAAGAATATAATTTCATCCTGTTGCTTTCATTCCTTCCATAATGAAGATAAGCTTGTCAGTACACATTTTTAATATACTGATTTTGGTCACTTTGCTTCAAATTCTTTTTGCACCTCTGTGATGGCATTAAAAGGACATCGGTGTAAATGGGTTTTGCTCCTTTGCCTTGGAATGAGAGCAGTGACTTGAAAATACACTTATATTTCTGATGTATTGGGAAAGTTCACTGACACGAAGCCTAACATTAAGACTGAAGAACTTGGATTGTATTTTTTTAAACCTGTTGAACTAGTATATCTGTGATTCAATTAGAGGGAAGAAGAAGGAGGAAATTTTGAAACCATTGCATAACAGCCTGATTGTCAGATGAGTTTAGAGAACGAGCTTCCTTCCAGATCACTTGTAAAAGTTTATGTTTTCTGAAAAGTAGACAACAAAATAACGCAGTCCACATTGCTACCAGAAATACTCCCCTTTTGTAGCCTGCTGGCTTTTGTAAGAGCTTCCAAGACCTGCATCAGGGAAGGGAAACAAACCGTTATATGGACCTCTCTGGTGCAGACTGCACTGCGGCCGCAGGACACCCCTCTAAAGCCAGTCTATTCATAGCACAATGCTGCTGAGCGCATCTGCCTCTGCTAAAATCATCTTTTACCACTGCGGTGATTCATGAACTGAGTTTTGCCATATGTTTTGCTGCTTTCATATTTTTGGGAGAACGGGAGGGAAACTCATGGGTTGTAGTGTAGAAGAGCTCTCCATCCGTACCAGCCTGGAAATGCTGCTGGCCGGGCTCCCCACGCCTGCCATGCCTGGGCTTTCTTCACAAACGCGATCTAGGTTCAGGCAAGCAAAATGTTCACTGGCAAGGACATGCCAGGACTGGTATGTACATTTGTAAACCTCAAACCCTGAGGTACTGATTGCCAGACCCGTGAGAGCAATTCTTAATGCTTAAGCCAATCAGAGGACAACAAGCTTTAAAAACACCAGCTTTTTAGCACCCAAACCACCTTTGCAAAGTAAAATATTAGTTTGGAAGCCAGAAACTTGCATCGGCAGAAACCGGGAGCGATTCTGCTGGAGCTGGTGTAGAGGTGGTGGCACAAACCTGAAGCCTTCTCTGTGCATTTCTGAGGTCTGGGTTCAATATCTACATGTTTTGATCAAGTTTGCCGTGGCCGCCTTAGTCTCTTGATTAAAACCGCATGTTGCCAGCAGTCCTCTCCTCCTCTCTCCTGAAACAGGAATTTGCAGAGCAATCAGAGGAAGAATTTCCACTGGTTTCCATCTGTTTGGGACCCAAAGCCTTGAAAAGAAAAGCCTTTGTCATGGTCTATCACCCGTTATTTCACAGACCCCTTAGATTTATCTAGCTATACCTTTCACTCATAGATCTGAAAGCATTTCATATTTGGTTAAGAGATTTATAATCTACTGTGAAAACTGAGATGTGAGCTTTGCGTTGTCGTTAAGTGAAATGCATGGAAAACCAGGGAGCTGAGAAATTCCCATTCGTCTTGTACTAGCTAACACCATTTAGGAATAGGTTTTAAACTAGCTATCCAGACTAATTATAAAGCTACGTATAGAGAAATCTATATAGCATTTTATATGTTTCTATGTGCTCTATTTCAAATTATGGATTTAAAAAAGATATCAATTCTGATAGTTAAGTGGCTCTTTTGTAAGTGTGTTAGTACACTGTCTAATTAGTTACATCTGTCTGTAGAACAAACTGACTTCTGTAGGTTTTCTGTCACTTGTAAATCAAAGTTTGTTTTGATAAATAATCAAGTATGACAAAAATAATTTGCTAGCAGCTAATGTAAAGGCACATTAGGTCATGCCGTAATAGATGGGGCAAGGGTAGCTACCTTACTTTTCTTTTTCTTTTTCAAGTTTGTAGCTCTGAGTCATTGTATTTCCTGCATGTCTCTGTACGACAGAAAATTGAAGAGTTATTTTGCTTTTCCAAAAGAAATGTAGACAAACACTCTTTAATGAAGACACTCCTTTACTTCAGGGCTACTCTGCCCATTCTGCTTGAAATACACAAACAGCATGGCTGTAACAGCAGAAAAAGCGTTATTAGAGATGAGTATTGACTGCAAAACTTGATCTTGCATTTTATTTTTGAATGCTCTCTCCTTCAAAAAATTAGATAATGAAGGGTAACTAATGAATACAAGCTTGCTTCTGTATTTCTTCACATGCCAGTGGCTTCCAGGCTGATCCCAGCTGTAATTGTACACATTCTACATAAATGATCTGGATACTCTTCATAAATAATTCACATTTTGTCAACGGATTGACTTGGCTCCATCACAATGTTTGGACCGAATACAAACCTTACTGCAGCATCTGATGCAGCTGAGTGCCCTGGAGAAAGGGAGGACCGCAACTGGTGGCATCGCCTGTTGTCACGGTATCCCGCAGCAGCTGGAGGAACAGCTGCCCATTAAGGCCAGCTCAAATGAAGTGCGGTGCTTGAGCTTTTCACTCCACGTGTGGAGAGGGCAGGTGAGACATCTCTTCTGCTGGTTGGCCCTGGTGCCATCATCTTTGCTCCTTAGCACAGAAATACCGTACTTGGAGGGATATCCCTCTGCCTGTAAATCAAAGCTTTTCTCTTCTGCTGAGCACCCATGCATTTTTCCGCCCAGCACATCTTCACAGGGCACCTTTACTTTGAGGTTTGCTTTTATAAGCTGAAAAATAGTGGTGAGGGTCAAGGAGAAATATGCTTGTTGACAGTTTGCCTCAGTAACAAACTGGCTGGTTTTGCAGCTGATCCCCTTGTTAGCTGCATATCTCACATGGTGGTCACTACTTCAGATCATACTCCATATGTGCATAGATACCAAAATATAATCTGGCATATCTGAGGAAAGTTTGATAGGAGCTCAAGCATTGTACACGGATTACTGATGACATTGTCTATTACTGACAGCCTTGTCTATGTAAATGATATTAGGCACTAACAGGGAAAAAATGTATGAAATGAAAAACTATGATTATGCTCTTCATCTGTAAAGCAGTTTAAATAGTATCATTCCAGTCTGAATATGTAATTTGGCATTAAAATCTCATAACAGGATTAGCCCATCACTCATAGACCCTGCAAGAATCATTTTAAAGGAAGTTATTTATATGGAGAAGCCAAGACGCTTGTGCTTTTTACAGGCAGATAATGGAGACTGGAGAATGATTTATGCCAAATGGAAACAATTCCTCATAATTGCATGAAGTACTTAATATTCCATCTCCGCCCCCATGAACAGGAAACTGTCTGGGTTTCAATTTATGGTTAATTTGTAATAATCATATATTAAATCTATCATGTATTCGGTTGCACTCTGAAATACAATGAAATCTTTTCCCCCGAGAGCCGTCTTCCAAACCCTCCCCAACCCCTCGCTGTCAGTAGCATTGCTTCCTTTGCTTACATCATGTGCCTCTAATCAATCAGCCTGCAACCAGGAGTCATGCATTTAATTTGGCTAATATTGGGAGACCAAATCCGTGCATTCCCATCTCTAGCAGAACAAGAATTTCTGAATATACTACTTGCATCCCAGGAGGGGAAAATACAGTTTCTTTGTGTTACAAGCTGGAAAGCAGCAACAGGTATAGAGCAGGGCAGCGAGAGCTGTTGTTCACAATATCCTCTGCCGGCAGGATTTCGCTATTATATCAGAGCAGGAGAGGTTGGATGTGGAGCAGAAAGTGCTCACGTGTGTCTCTGGGCTGCTGTGCAGCGTGACACCCACGCCGAGCACAGCTGGGAGCTCCAGCTCTTTAAAGGCACAACTGACTTGAAGATAAATTGAGGTCTATTCGGTATCCAGCATCGGTGTCAGAGGAATTTGCCTGGAAATCGGTTTACATTACAGCAGCATGTTCATTTTCTGAAAGCTTAAGGATCTTGGCTTGAGCTCTGAATAAAAACCCACAAACTTTAATTTAGTGGGATGGCTTAAAATTGGGACTCTGCCCTCCAGCAGACCTTGACATTAACCAGCTTCCCCATCTCTTCTTACCAGTATAATTACAACCTGAAATGCTGCCAGTGTATGTGTGCCCAAGAGGGCAAGGAACCGATTTTGGAGGCTGTAGGAATGTAGTCAGAAATATCAGAGCTGGAAATGCATAGGTTAGGTTTGTCATTAGGAGACAAAAGCACAGGCTGGCAGTTAGGTCTATGAGCTTCTCTTCATAATTTTCACAAGAAGTGGAAGAAGAAAGCAAAAAGCAAAGATTCTTTCAATTAGATCTGAAAATTAAAAGCTCTGGAATCTATGCTGAAGGAAACAAGTGTACACTGACCCCAGGTGAAAGTGTGGCCAGCAGGTTGAGGGAGGTGATTCTCCCTCTCTACTCTGCTCTGGTGAGACCCCACCTGGGGTACTGCATCCAGCTTTGGAGTCCTCAGCACAAGAAGGACATGGACCTATTGGAACAGGTCCAGAGGAGGCCATGAAGATGCTCCAAGCAAGGGCTAGAGCACCTCTGCTGGGAGGACAGGCTGAGAGGGTTGGGGGTGTTCAGCCTGGAGAAGAGAAGGCTCCAGGGAGACCTTAGAGCAGCCGTCCAGTATCTGAAGGGGGCCTACAAGAAAGCTTTTTACAAGGGCATGTAGCGATAGGATGATGAGGAATAGCTTCAAACTGGAAGAGGGGAGACTTAGATTAGATATTAGGAAGAAATTTTTCAGTCTGAGGGTGGTGAGAGACTGGCCCAGGTTGCCCCGAGAAGCTGTGGCCGCCCCATCCCTGGAGGTGTCCAAGGCCAGGTTGGACGGGGCCCGGAGCACCCTGGGCTGGGGGGAGGTGTCCCTGCAGGGGCATTGGAACTAGAGGAGGTTTAAGGTCCCTTCCAACCCAAACCATTCTGTGATTCTATGATTCTATAACAGGCTTCCCGCACAGGGAAACCTGGTGGATCTTTGTGCTGGCTCTAAATAAGACCCTGCATGTTTATCCCAAGCAATCAGATTATAATAGCATGGAACCAAGCCTGGAAAGATCCATCACAGAAACCAAGTTCCTACCTATGGAGCTGGGCTGAGCCACTGTGCAATGAGGACACTCCAGTGAAAGAATTAACATAGGAGAGGGGCAAGCAGGGATGTTTGCTGGATGGGAGAGTTCAGCAGAAAGTTTGACCCAAGACAAACAACTAGTCCATTATCCTCAGACAGAAGAAACCCAAAGCTCAAGCAAAGCGGAGTCAGGCTGTTCAGCTCTTCCCCAGCGCTTGCAGGTTACTGCGTGGCTGGGGCACAAGAGCACACGTGGGGGGCACGGTGGCGTGCAGGACAGGGGTTGCATCTTTCCCGTTTCCTCTAACTGCTGCTGATCTGATGGACATGATGTGTGGAAGTCAAATGGACGAGTATAAATCATCCACAGAGACTGAGGTGCTTTTTCTGTTAAATTTGGGAAGAAAAAGGGCAGTCCTGCATAAACGTGTATTTGTGAATGAATCTTGTAGAACCCAGCGCAAAATGACCAGAGTGTTTTGTCCCACTGCAAAGAGCAAATATGCCAAGTCTCTGCTATACTTTGGTTATTCTGGGTCAAAGAAATGCAGCCTGAAATCTTAAAGGTCATTCCTGAACATTCATAGGAAAAGCCAGATACAGAGAATGTGCTTGGTGACAGTCAGGTAAGTGATTGGCTTTATCAATGAATTCTCTGTGAGCACAAAGATAGCAAAAATGTCTGTATTATTTATAATCCCCCTGTGGAATCTAACTAGGCTGAGAAATATTTTTCTTTCATCTTTTGATTCTTCCCCAGAAAGACACTTTCCAGACATTTAAGCAGTTTCTGAAGCTCACAGCTAGCTGCAATCCAGGAGTCTCTGCTAATTTTGAACTTTAAATTTTAAACACTGCTTGTTTTCAGAAAATATCTGAAGGAACCGGCTGTTTAAAACCCAGTAGATCTTCTTGCTTTGTCTTGGATTAACAAAATACGTGGAAAATGGCTTCGCAAACACCATTGTGCTCGGAGGCACGCTCTGTCTGCACAGCAGACCGCTGCCCCTCGCCTTCCCGAAGCTTTCTCCGGGCTATTTTATCAGCACAAAGTCTCCTGCAGCCCAGCGGTGGGATGGGGCTTGGAGCAGAATGAGCATTTTATATTGACTTTGCACAGTAATTTGCAAAAGCAAGTATGTCAGTAAGTCTTATGAAAAGAGCGTGAGACATGCAGCTGAATTAAAGAGCTCCATTACCGAGTACATACACGTTGCAATTATATTCACCAGGAATCTGGGCAACACTTCCCTCCAAGCCCAGAAATACTGGAAGAGAATGGCTTGCAGTGGAAGTCTGAGCATCAGGAGTAAAACGCCGGTGTCTCCTGCGGACAGGAGTCTCGCATCTTTCTTTTATTCCTTCAAGCAACTCCTCTCCCTGCCTCCCCAGAGAGAAGCAAGTGATGCATTTGCCATATTGATTGCATGGGACATGGGGCATCATTTGTAATGCCTGAATCCACTAGGAATCTATCATTACTAATAATAATGTGGTTCAGCACTACAGCCATGGTCCTTTTCTCATCCCTGCCTTTGCTGTTGCCCTGGTGACTTTGCCAGGCTACGTCCGTCTGTTAACGCTATTTCCAAAGGCGACCTCTCAGCGATGGTTGTTCCTGGGAAGGGAAAAGCTGAACACGAGTCAGAAATACAGCTGTTGTCAGCAGGCAGTAGTCATGATGAATGAAAACTTAACTTTTCCCATATGTTTTCCCATTCTTTCCAGTTTCGTTGTCTCCTGTCCTTTGCATTCATCAACCCTTTCATCCTGCTGCTGTGTTTAATATGGTGCCTATGGTCAGAAGAGCCCTGGTCTCTCCGAGTTTGCATAATGGATGTTGACAGCAAATTGAACACTAAAGGGAGAGATTCAGCCCACAGCCACGGCCTGAGCTGGGAGTTTAATGGTTCAAAGACATCAAGACGGTCTCTCCACAAGGAGAGCATCTGGAAGAAATAATAACCCGAGGTTTATGCAGCTGGTTAGCACAACAGCACTGGCTGGCATGTTCTGAGCAGGTTGGACAGTACACGTGCGGTAGTGTAATGTTAAAATTGCCCCCTAATTTTGGACTGCTCTTGTAGATGTTAAAGCAGAAGCTTACTTTGTATGTGCCTCCTAAGCTGCTCAGAAACCTGCTGTTGGGCTTCAGCTCCTGGTGAGGATTTAATAGGAAAGGATGCAATCAGAGTCAATCTTATTATTGCATTTATTTATGTTTTTTTTTTCAAAACATATGCAGAAGCAGTTGCTAGAACAAAAGGCAGTATTTATAAATTATGAAAATTGAATTATATAGGCATGCATATGTAGCTAATCATGTAATACATTGGTTTTGTATTAATGTATTATATGATATTATAGACTAGTACATCTATACTTATGTATAGCATGTATGTGCATACACACATATACTTACATATGGTTTATATATACAAACCATAACCGTGCTGTATATCTAACCCCAGTTCTTATACGGCTGGCCCGGGCAGAGAGCAGACAGCAAAGCGACATAGGAAAAGGAGGGCTCTGTGTAGCAACGGGTTCTTCAGCTCTGCACCTCTCAGGCTTGGCCCCAGCAAAGTCAAACTCCCGAAGTTTCCTGCTGCCACATCCAGCCTCATCTTGCTCATCACCTCTGTCCGCAGAAGGGCTGTCATGCGAGTTGAGAGGCTGTCCGGGTTCCCAACACGCCACCCAGACAGGGCAGGAGGAGCCCTTCCATCTGCACACCGGGTAGAAAAATGCTAACTCTTAGATGTGGGGATTGTCTGTGCCAGTAAATGAATCATGGAATCATAGAATAGTTTGGGTTGGAAGAGACCTTTAAAGGCCACCTAGTCCAATCCCCCTGCCATGAGCAGGGACATCTTCAACTAGATCAGGTCGCTCAAAGCCCTGTCCAACCTGGCCTGGAATGTTTGTAAGTCCTCTGCTGTTTTCTTTCCCCTAAGAGTACAGTCACCCTCAGTGCAGCTTTCAGCTTATATCCATGATGAATTAATACTTTCCTCCTTTTCTGTGATTGCTAAACTTCGAGTGATGCTTCCCTTTAGCTCCAACCTGGCGCTGTGCCCCTGGCTGACCTGCAGCCTGGTGGGACACCCCGATTTCGCGGTCTGCATTTCAAGTGCTGTCACACGAGGGTTTGCTGGTGCACGTGGCATTCTTCTCCCCTCGCTGTGGGTTGACATTGGGGAGCGCGTTACCAGCTGTGCAGTGCGGCTCGGGGGCTGCATCCTTAGTTATTGCACGTTAGCCGAGCTCCCTTTGCATTTACAGAGTGACGCTATTTTACACCAGCAGAATATCTGCGTCATTAAAGCTAAATACCGGTGGAAGTTGTTTGATTTGATCCTACAGGCATTGTCTCACTGTTGATAACTGTGATCATGGGCTGCAGATTGCCGTTATTCCCTTCTTGTGGGGAAATCCTGTTTCCAATAAGGAAGCCTCATTGATCCTTGCTCCGACACGGTGCATCAGCTGGGTCGCATCCTGCCCAGTGGGCTGTCTCTCAGCCCCACTGCCTGCGCGTAGGGAAACATCTGAGGGCGTTGCACTGTATTTATTTTCCCCAGCTTTTCTGCAGATGCACCCAACCCAAAATGTGATCTCAATTATTTTTGTCATCATCAATGACAGTTGCAATTCATCATCTAGTTTTATTTTCTTGCACTTAATAACTTCTATGGAGCAGAAATATACTTCAGCTGCACATCTGTCAGCAAACCATGGTTCCTTATCCAAGTAAACAAAATAACTTCATTTATTCGTACTAACAAAGACGTTTTCTAAAATGTGCTGTAAATATTTAGAATGAGTCGCGTTGCTGGGTGATCTTTATATGCCTCACAAATATTTCCGTCATTATGATCTATACTGGAGAACTGGATTGAAATACAAGCTGCATGTGCTATTAAAGGAGCAAATAATAGCATCAAAGCCCTTCATGGGTGCATAGGCTAATTGCTCTTAGCACACTTTAGAAGTCAAACTATTTTAGCTTGAGTATAATTGCAGTATATATACTCAGATAAATAATAAACATTTTAACGCAGAAAATAAATGACGTAAAAGAGCTCAGTGTGTTGCCTGGGCTGTTTTATATGAGCTGGACTTCACGAAGGCCTGCCTGGCCAAGTCCATGTTGTTTTCAGCTAATGCCACCTCCCTCCCCTGCGTGTGCTGAGATCTCAGGACAGGCAGAGCCAAGTCTGAGCAGTTTTTCTCTCTTCTAACACATCTTTGGGATGGTCCGCGGTACAGTTCTGCTCCAGCACACGGCACAGTGCTCAAGCCTTCGTGTGTATCCTCACACACATGGTTTGGAAAATTGACTATGTGGAGACTGGGGGGGCAAAACCCCCAAACAGTAATTGGATTTAAACATGATATTGTAGCAAGAAAGGGTAAAGCATAAATACTCAAAACACATGAAACACTCTGCTTGGGTACAAACACAAACGTCATTTGTCTTTGACCGCTACATAAATGGCAATGTCATCACTGCTGTTACAGATTGTGAAGCTCTTTGGCTGCAGTAAAGTACCCGGTTTGGATTCAGGCTTTTGCTAGAGCCTTGTAGCTATATCCTGGCCCGTTACATCTGGGTATTTGTATATTCTGGGAACACCAGCACCATGTTGCAACAATAAGAAATGCAACACAGTTATTTTTCATTTCTCCTTTCTTTATGTTTCCCACTTAAAAACGCCATCGTGCTCAACAGACATAGATGATTTAAATCATCAGTTGTCCATTAGCTTCATTCCAAATTCCTAGAAAACAAAGCCAGTGATCAGGAGCTATATTCTTACAGTACCTTCTTTTTTTTTAATATTACAGTAAAGATACAGCTTATAAAATAATAACTTCCCTCCCTTGCATTGTTTAAAACCCAACTCTCACAGCCCAGTGAATCTCAGATGAGGCTGACTTCAAAGGTTCTGATCATCTGAACCAAAAAGTAGAATACAGCCAAAGAGCAAAAATGACAAATAAACTGGGGGTTACAAATTTATTCACCATTAGGTTGACAGTTTCTCTTTAAATAAAGTGTGGCCTGACTAATTCAGAGTAAAGTCAGTAACGAGGCACCAGCAAGTAAATGCCGGGGCTGTGTTGGGGTGGGAGCAGCGGGGTCCTGCACACGTTGTGCCGTGCCGATGCCACTGGCACCCCGGGGACGATAATTTGTCATTGTGCAAATGAGCCGCGTGGAGCCAGAGGAGTGAAAACTCTGGGCTGGGTTGCTGCATCCCACCCATCTGCCTCTCAGGGCAGGGTTTGCCCTACAGCGTGCTATAGGTTGGGTCGCATATAAGGGTTTTTTTCACGTGCTCAGGTGACTGCTAGTGTTGCCCGAGTTAAAATTTTGTTCTTTTTGAAATTAATTGTAGGTGGGAGTAGAACGTGACTTGCTGGATGGGATTTATGTGATTTTTTTTTTTTTTACTACGGTTGGCAAAGTCAGTCAACCAAAATATTTTCCTGTGGAAATTCAATTTTTGCTTGTGTAAGCAATGCAGCCAAGCCTCTTTTCTAACCATTGGTAATTCTTAGTTTTTAAAAGCAGAGTCAAAATTTGGTTTTGAACTTCAATTCAAATGGGAAAGTTTTGTTTGGGAGACACTGTCCTGATCCCTCCAGGGAGCTGGAACTGCTGTCTTCCTTGTGTCCGTCCTCACCTGCTGGCCAGACTCCTGGTTTGGTCTCCCCCATCCCACACCGGTGGCTTACCAGAGAGGACCAATCACAACATGAAAATGGCAAGCACAACATGAAAATCCGTAGGGAAAATCTTCTCATGCCAGAAAAGCATTGAGTCTGGGGCTGTATGTGTGGATTGACAATAAGAATAAAGTATTAAATGGTTTCTCGTTAAATGAGCACTAAAGTAGGTAATGAATGGGTCAATGGTATTTTGAGGAGAAAATATAAATTATAGTGTCACATAAAGTAAGTGCCATAATCGTTACCTCCAGCAGGGATCAGCTGAGATTGCACACAGCCTCAGTTCTGGCATTTCTTTCGTTTTAAATGTTTATTTTTACAGTCTCTGTTCAATATGTGTTGCATGTATCTGGGATGTGTGTACATTCATATGTGCGCAGGCATGAACTATGTATGGATTCCTGAATGTATAGAACAATTAGCATTTTCATAGTGTTTATGTTCTAGAAATTGGCTCAGTTAATCACTACGCCAAGGAGGGGAGTGAGTCAGTATGTCTGGCCATTCTCCCCCTCCACTTTTTTCTTTTTTATTAAAAAATCAAATAGTGGTACACCTATTGATATCTGCTGATGATCTTTAATATATGTCTGTCTCGCCCACTCTGAAATACCCATGATGGGATCCACAAGCTCCATATTATCTACTGCTGTACTTCAGTTGTATTATATTTACTATGGGTTTTGTAAGTATCTAACATAAATCCCTTAAGCTGGGAATTGAACTGATTTCTTCTAGTTTTATTCTTGGTGGACATGGAAACCAGTTGATAATCGTCTTATGTAAAATAACCTATGAAGATTGTTTGCTGTGGTTTACCTGTCTGCAGTTTTTTGCACAAAGCAAAGTCAATACTTCCCAGCTTTCCTTATACATCTTCTTTTAGAAACCTATTATCATTTCTCTGAACCTTTTTCCACTTGTCTATTGTGTGGGTGCAGAATAACTATGTCAATACAGATACGCCGTTCCTCCTAATGCTTGGCAGGCCAAGCTCTTCTGTAAATATCACAGCAGTATTCTGCTCGTGCCTGGCTCGAAAGCAGGACTGTCGAGCAGCTGATCTGCGCTGCAAAGCTCCCTCCTCCTCTGCCAAGACATTCATGGCCGCTTCTGGTCTCCTCACCCGGCGTTTGCTTTTGGGGAAATCTTTGCATATCAGAAGCAGCCCAGCAGAGGGGGTGCAGTTCTCCTTTTTAAAACAGAGTTAAGAGACGATTTGCATTGAAAAACATTAATTGCTTTTTATTGTTGCACCACCAAAGTTTCACTTTATAAAGTAACGCTGGAGCGGTACACATGACCAGACCGTGGCTGTCACCCAATGTCACCCATGTGAATGTTGATTGAAATATTTGCTTTGCTGATACTTGGAAACAGTCAGAGGACCGGAGGTCCCTCATCAATGTTTAATCAGTGCTTAATGGGGCAATATTGTCTTTGACCTCTGATAGCGCTGCTTAAGCAAGAATTGCAAAATTCAGCCTTTGGAGAACAGCCTGGTGACAAGGCAGGTTCTTATTACGTGTGAAAGCTGTGCACTTTATAAAGCAAGCTGGGAGCAGAGGGGAGCCTGAGGGACAGAAAGAGATTTTTAAAATTTTCCCAGAGGCCAGGAAGTAATTTCAGGTTTTGGATACGTTCCTCCCAGAGAAGTACTTGCAGCGATAGCGTTCAGGCTCTCAACTGAAAACAAGCAAGTACTAGAAAGAGTGCTCAGGGTTGCTTTTTCCACATGTATGCAGTGATGGTGAGCCTGGCAGAAAGTTGTACTGTATTAATTATCAAAGGAAATACCCCCTGAACTGAAAAAGAAAATGTTTGGTGGAGTCAAATCAGTTACTACTAGAATACCGTGAAACATAAACAGACCTGGATCATCCTGTGAATATAGTGGCACACGTCAGTGAAATAATCTGCTGGTGCAAATGAAAAGAGACTTTAGACCATCAGATAAAATAACCCTGGAGTTTGCATACATTGACAAGAGCCCCTTACGTCCTTGACATGCTTCCTGGTTAAGGTGCAGGCTACGAGCTAAATTAGCAGTGGGATACGTGTGAACTTTGACCGTTCCTTTTAATGCAGAGTTAAGATAACAAGTGGCCTGGCTGCATAGCTTCTCAAGCTGATGCTTTGGAAAAGGCAGGCGTGCTATAACATGAAACACCCAGCTATAGACTACGGCAAGACCCATTTGTGCGTTTTAGCTCAAGTCTTTCCTTGTCGGTTCAGTATCTCGGCAGGGTCGGAGCAGCTGGAGGTTGGGAAGTGGAGTCCAGACCTTCCCTTCCACGTGCAGTCAAGCATGGAGAAGCTGAAGACTTCTTCTGCAGGGACCCAAGTAAACACAGGGAAACACTTCACCAGGCAGTGAAAGTTTTCTCCTCCCTGGTTTTGGAGCCGCATTCCTTTGAATGGGGATGATTTAAAATAAACAACAACTTGTCCCACCTTTGGCATTGAACAAAAGGGGATTTAGCGTAAACCAAGAAGCAAGTCCTCAGGACAAGCAAGAACACGCTGCCAACGCCCCCGTCCTCGCCTGCCCCAGGAGAGCTCAAAAGCAGCCAAGAAACCGAATGCAGTTTGCAGCATGGATGCTTTATGTTGTCTTATACCCAAATGATGGAAACACATCTCTCAACATTTTTTCCCATAGCAAGACAGCTGCTACTGGGCAAATACAGCTCCCCCCAGGCACCCTGCAGGACAATCCCCATGTCCTTCTCACCTCTGAACTCACCGCATTGCTGTCCTCCATCTTACACAGAGAACCTCAAAAATCCAACCAGTTTGATCTACTGTTGCCGTACATTTGCTTTGCCCCTGACACACGCAGTTGCAAGGATGGACTGCATCCTCAGCAGAGAAAGTCGGGGTGTATTTGCACACCAAAGCAAGCTGTAATTGTAGGGCAGGTAAGTGTGTTAGCTTGGTGAAAGCCAGGTTGGAAGGGGGTCACCTGGGCTGAAAGCAATGTCCCTGCCTCCCACCACACATGCCATCGCTCTTCATCACCATGCTACACTTGTATGTAAACTCTCCCCATGGAAAATGACTACAGAAATGTCTGGGACAATCACCTCTTCTTTTCCAATGCCAAATCAGCATTTTCTAGTGCAAATATAATCTTTCCATGCCACCAACTACGAGTCCCATATTAGCCAGAAATGAAGGGTCATGCATTACTTGCATACCATGCACTGCAGAGGGCTTGTGATGCTCCAAGATTCAAGCAGGTAATAACAAACAAAAATTGAGAAGACTGGTGAGCCCACCAAAATTTGAAACACTTTAGTTGGGTTTTTTTTAGTGCATTTGATAAAAGTGGACTTTTCGCTCATTATTTAGAATACTTCCTTCATGAAACGGGAATTGCGAGCTTTTTGCCAGCTAGTAATAATATTTTGCACTTTTATGGCATCTCTCATCTGAAGATCTTAAAGTATTTTTAAAACATTAGCTAATTATGTGTGACAACACACCCGTCAGATAGGTAGATGAAGGGATAAAGCGGCGGCAAACTCCCCCCGGCGCTGGAAGAGTGCCATGCTTTGGCCGGCGCGCAAACACCGCTGCCAGCTGGGAAACGGCAGCTCGGGGAACGGAACGGAGCGGGGTGTCTAACACGATGGGAAATGTAAATTCCTGAAGACGGAGTTTATGAGAGCTGCGTGGGATTACCCCTGTTGAGATTTATCAGGTGGTATCTGGCATGTGGCTTTGGGACATCTTTAAAGTCACATTTGCCACGCTATTTTTTTTCCCCCAAATAAACGGAAGAAACTAAAAAGGCGGCAGCGTGGCATCTCCCGACCCCAGAGGATGGCTCACAGCTTCAGCTGCCTTTCATAAGGAAAACTGTTATTTTTACTATTTGCACAGAAGAGCTGGTTCTGCTCATCCCACTGCGTGGCTGAGATAGGTGAGCTCGAGGGATGGCTGAGAGCCTGGGGACTCTCCCCACCGTGGCTCTGCGAACCACGGCTGCTTGTGCTGAGCTTCAGTTTGGAAACCTCTGCCAGACCTTTCCTCATTGCACTGGGAGAACGACCCTGATTATTCTGGAGCAGTACTGGCCTCATGGTGCTCAATTCAGATTCAGGCCCTTCGCCATACTAATGAAGATTGACTTTGCTTTTCTTAAAGAAGGTGTTGCCCCAGCTTACAAAACCCCAAATAAGCAGTTTGTAGCTCTCTGTAATAAGACGGTCTGAAATAAAGAATGCCAAACATAGCGAAAACAAAACAGAAATAAAATCTGTACTGCTCACCCGTAATCATGAACTGTACCAAAACCCACCCCAACCACTGCTCTGCCCCAGCTGTTGGTTGCCCTCCACACACAGGCCTTGGTTCCGCTTCCCCAAAGTCCCCCGCACCCCCCCAGGCAGCACATACCAGCTCTGCGCTGCGGTTGCCTTGCGGTGGTGTATCGTTTTTTTATTTGTCCTGCTATTTGTTGCTAGGACCATCGAAACACTGGAGAGCAGAGTTTACTCCCACTATTCTTCCTTTTGGGTAGATGTTCCAAAATACCATGTCCTGGTGGCTAGAGACGGTCTAACCTCCTGCCCAAATGTCTTTGTTGATTTTTGTCTGTATGTTCTTTGTGCCGGTATTGTTCCCGAACACAAATAGCTCTTCTCTCCTGCTCCTGCTCCCTTACTTGAGTGTCACCTTCCGGATGCTCTTCCTATTTTTATCTGTTGACCTCATGTAAGTTAGAGCTGAGTATTTTCAATGCATTTACAGTACCTGCTCATGATGTTTTGGGAATTTCTAGGCTTTTTTGGAGAGGGCCTGGCATTATGCCCCCCCGTGAAGCACACCTGCAGCTTTGCTGTCTTCACACAGTCACATCTGTGTCCAGAGCTCTGACAGTGATGGTTACGACCACTGTCCTATAGCAACCCTTCTCCAAGCACCATTCAGTTTATTTCCATCATTTACTCTAAAGTTTGTGCCGGGTTTTTTTTTACCATTTCATTGCAGCATTGCCATCTCCTTCCAGCATTGCCAACTCATTGCAGCACACCATCTCATTCCAGTCTTGCTGTCTTACTGCAGCTCGCAATCTCATTGCAGCGTTGTTGTCTCAGTCAGTAGATGTGCTGTGGGTGAACCAGGCACCTTTTTTTTTTTCATCCTGCCCATTTTCATGGTCTCTGCAGGATGTATTTTTTCTGTAACCATAAATATGATTATAAGGAACTCTTATGAGGAGCGGCTGAGGGAATTGGTGTTGTCTGAAGAAAAGGAGGCTGAGGGGAGACCTTCTCACTCTTCACAATGACCTGAAAGGAGGTTGTAGCAACGCGGGTGTTGGTCTCTTTTCGTAGCAGTGACAGGACGAGAGGAAATGGCCTCAAATTGAGCCAGGGGAGGTTTAGACTGGATATTAGGAAAAATTTCTTCACTGAAAGTGTTGTCAAGCATTGGAACAGGCTGCCCAGGGAAGGGGTTGAGTCACCATCCCTGAAGGTATTTAAAAGAGTTGTAGATGTAGTGCTGAGCGACATGGTTTAGTGGTGAGCTTGGCAGTGTTAGGCTTATGGTTGAACTCTATGATCTTAAGGGTCTTTTCCAACCTAAATGATTCCATGATTCTATGATTCTGTGATTATGAGGATGACTTCAGGGAGTCATGAAACCTTATCTGGGTCAACAAACCCCTGAGACCTGGTTTTGTTGACAGCGGTTGCAGCAAGCACTGCAGAGCACCCAGTGGCAGGTTCTTGCTACGGATGCTCCACTTGCGCTGCCCGAACTCTGCTTTTCAGCCTGGGAAGTGTATCCAAGACGGTCTTGTCTTATAGGAAACCCATTGTGTGTGTGTATGAGGTGTAGTGGGGATTGATTCAGCTGGATTGTTTTCATCCAGGGAAGTAAAAACATCCTGGATTTGTTAGATCTTGGTGAGTTTGCTTCAAGTACCATGCCAATTTTTAAAATAAAAATAGCCAATTTATTTCAGTAGAGCAAAGGGTTAAAGCCTTGATTACAAGATCAGAAATTATATTAAGAATAAACCGTAGAAACTTTAAAAAGAAGAAAATTAGAAGGCACTTTGCAATCATCCCTTGTTCTAGCTGTCACGCAGGGTTTCCCTGCAGCAAGGAGCGAGGTGGAGCACAGCCTCTC
This sequence comes from Pluvialis apricaria, assembly GCA_017639485.1. Taxonomy (NCBI): domain Eukaryota; kingdom Metazoa; phylum Chordata; class Aves; order Charadriiformes; family Charadriidae; genus Pluvialis; species Pluvialis apricaria. Next base: position 2,937,384 of record CM030011.1, on the reverse strand, counting down.
CCCTGGGTTTCTTTGAAGCCCGGCTCAGCCCCTGGGCAGAGCTGCGGCTCAGCACCGTGGCTCAGCGCCGCAGCCCCCGCGGGGTCCTGCAGGACGGCCCCGGGAAGCCCAGGCTGACTGCTTGCAGGGTCCCTGGGGCCAGCACAACCCCTCTGCTCTTCTTCCAGGCAGAATCCCCTCTACCAGCTGCCTGTAGCTTCTTACCTCCTCCTTCCTCCCAACTGCCTGTATAATTTATTATACTCCCAAGCTCTGGCGCAGTGGCTTTTTGCAGAGACAGTGCGCAGCAGATGGGTGAGATGTCTGTTGCCATCGGCAGGAGAGCCCTGAGTCCATCCCCATCCCTAATCCCAGCTTGTGGCCTTTGGCTTGCTCAGTCCCGCGGCTCCGTTTGCTCCAGGACTCAGAAATATTCCCAACCAGTCTATTCCAGTCAAACCAGATGAGCCAGAAATGTGTGGAAACCTCTGGTACCTGCTGCGGCAGAGGTCTGGCCAGCCTGACCGCAGTCGGCAGGATGCCCTGGCATGGCGGGGGCTCCCGGGACGGCTTTGCTCGCCACAAAATAGAGCTGGAGGGGGGGGGGGCTTTGAAGCTGCCAAAGCTCAAAATGCAGTCTTCATTTTAATAAAATTATATCATCTTCTGTGCTACATACCTTCAAATGGTCTGTCTTTACTAATGTCTTTTAAAATTCATTTCCCTCCCCGTGTCAGAGCTGCTGACCTCCCCTACCATATTGCCTCCAGATGTCCAGAAGGGAGCAGGGCAAGCAATCCCTGCGAGCTCCTCACCCCCCGGCTTGGCTGGCAAAGGCCCTGGTCCCCCTCACTCATGTTCTATTTTAAGTCAGTTTAAAAGAGCATCATCCACAGCCCCCGTCAGAAAGGTGGTCCCACCGCCTCCATCCGTGGCTGCTCTTTCCCTTTTCAGTCTCCTTTGAACCATCTTGGGGAACTGATCATGATTTAAATCATTTTTTCCCCCCCAGTGGTTTAAGTTTAACCCAGATGGGTTGTTTTAAGTTGGACCTGGATCACTGAGGTGACCTCTGCAGCTGCATCTTAGGGTGGGGTGGCCACGGCAGGGACCTGTAGAGCGAGGAGAAGGCGTGCGGACTGATGTTCTCTGGGCTGACAGCCTCTAGAGCTGCATAAAGCAGGAGAAATGTTGGCTGCAGGGCAAAAAGCCCCTTAAAAAGTGAAATAACTGAAACCCAGCAGGTGAGAGTGCCCTGCGCCTGCTCCCATCCTGCTTCGTGCAGCGTCCCTGCTCTCGTCGCCGCATCCCAGGCAGCAGAAGTTTGCCAACATGAGGCTTTTCCATGGGGTCTTTATCTGCATCAATGTTCCAGGCTGCTTTTTTATTTGCTCCAGATGGGCTACAATAGTTTCCTATCTTCTTTCTTTGGGCTTTTTATCTTTTATTTCAATCCAAACAATTTCTGCACTTCTTGCCAAACTATATATTGTATCACATTCTTTCCTGCTTCAGACACAATATCCTCCTTGACCCAGGCTGGCATGTTTCCACCTGCCCTGTTGTGTCTATTCCTTCTACAAACTCTTATTTCAACATTAAAAGTAAAACCAGAGGGATGCGATATCCTGTTGTCTGTCATCCCAGTTACATAAAGTGTCTCTTTGACATCAGGGGGACAAATTCCCATCCCCTAAACCTCTGCAGCTGATGAGGAAGGCTGGACTGAAACCATCACTGTCATATAAATTTTGGTAGATACTTTTGCATCCCTTTTAAGTGAATCATCTGTTTGCATGTACACGCAACCTTTCTTCCAGGTTGACTCCTGCAGTTGCATACTGCTGCTTGTGCCAAAAAGTACACTTTAAATTTCTAAATTGTTTCTGCTTAGCAAGTCAGGACAGCGTTTAATTGCGTAGATACACCTCTGTCTCCCAACGCCGTCTACTTTAGAGCAAAAATCATTTTTATGATTTGTTCCAATTTGTTATTTCTCATCTTCAATGGCTAGGAAAAAAAATTGTGAAGAGCCTTTTGAGTGTTTTTATGCACGTTGTCAATATTTCCAATGTCGTCTCTGCATACTTTAATCTTTGAGGTAAAGCTAAGGAAAGCCTGCATGTAGGAATAAATCAAAGCTGCTCCTGCTGATGAAGAGTATTTGAGGTACTGATGGTATGTTTTTAGTGTCATTTCTCACACCTCCAAACGCCAGACAATGGTCCCATACAACCACAGTCACTAAATTTAACAAATTATGATGGATTTGCTCTCAACTCTTCTGTTTTCTGTTATTTTTTTTAAATTTATTTTATATGGACAATCCAAAAGAGAAATGAAAAGTACGCAAATTATTCTAACATGTCCAACAAAAAAAAAAAAGGAGAGGAACTGCTCTACTGATAAGTTCAAACTAATTTGGCTAATAACTCAAAACTAATTCAAGCAAATCATAATACTGGGGTAACTTACTATCATTTCAAAGTGCGTGCAAAGGTACCTTTGAATAGTTAATCTGGTCCACAGGCTTGTGCGGGATTTTTTGAGATTAATGATATGCAAGGAGGAAGAATCTGGTTTGACTCCTGTTATTTATGAATATTGATGAGTTTGCACTGGCATAATTTGAACAATTTAAAATAAACTTGATATCACCATGGCAAATCCTTAATGCGGAGCTAGTGACACTAGGTGAAGATGCATTTGAACTGTCTTTTTTTTTGATAATTGTTTAAGATAGACTTACTTTGCACAAGCTAAGATTTTCTGCTATAGAAATGCCTTCTTAACATGGAATAATTTGGGTCTGTTTGCAGTTAAGGAAAATATTCAGCCTGGAGAAGAGAAGACTCCGGGAAGACCTTATTGTGGCCTTCCAGTACCTGAAGGGGGCCTACAGGAGAGCTGGGGAAGGATTTTTTACAAGGGCATGTAGTGATAGGACGAGGGGGAACGGCTTCAGACTGAAGAAGGGAGACTTAGATTAGATATTAGGAAGAAATTTTTCACTGTGCCGGTGGTGAGCCCCTGGCGCAGGTTGCCCGGAGAAGCTGTGGCTGCCCCATCCCTGGAGGTGTCCAAGGCCGGGTTGGATGGGGCTTGGAGCACCCTGGGCTGGGGGGAGGTGTCCTTGCCCATGGCAGGGGGTTGGAATGAGATGAGCTTTAAGGTCCCTTCCAACCCAAACCATTCTGTGATTCTATGATTTTAATGTTGCTATCTAAGCAGCTTTGACTCGATGTTCTATTTTTACAGATGCTTTTCCTATAGAGAAATGCAATTTAAATTTGCTTAATTGCTAAATAATACATGAGAGAAGTGAAAGAGTTAATGCCTTTATGGACTCAGACCCAAACAAGTGCCAGCTAAAAGATGGACTGTTATCTCTGGGTTTGCTCTGATGTATCTGAGGCTGCTGTATCCATGGCCCCATCTTAATTTGTCATTCACACTGGAAAGCAACTAAAGGGTCTGCTGGGAGATCTTTTCATTGCTGCTGTTAAAAAGGGCCATTTTCTTTGCAAGCCATTTGTCTCTGCCTTGTTTATAACAGCAGGAGGTATGGCTGCACATGTCTGTCATATTTTAAAGGGCCGTTGGTGAGGAGATGATCAAAAGAATGCAGACTCTTTGCAACCACTTGAGTCCAACAAGCTGTATATATCCAGTACGACGAATGGATTCTTTTACTTTTCTCTCATTTTAAATACACAGTTATTTCCAATAAGACTGTTGGGTACGAACATATTCTGCATAATATATATACTAGCTGTGCAGTGTTGTTGAGTGGATAATCAACCTACAAGGGTATCAGGAGCATTGTATAAATTATAAGTATTCCTCTATCTTTGATGATTCATTAGCAGTAAATTTGCAAGAGGCTTAGTGGAAAATCCCTACCGATTTTCACAATGTAGTAATATTAATTTCCTATTCATTTGTTAGTAGGTAGAGGTACGCACTTGGAAACTGCCCACTCTGTAATGACTCATGCTAAAGTAATCGCACGCATTAGACATTTCATTCTGATTAGGGTAAAGATCATCTCCATCAATGCATGGAGAGCACTGCGTTATTTAGAATTCATCAAACATTGCCAGCACAAAATAAGGCATTTTTTTGAGCGGGGATTGAGACAAACCCACAACTGATCTAGACTCCGTGGTTGCCATAAGGCAACTCAACATCCATGGTGGCAGCACTCTACAAAATGGACCTTCTGGACTGCAAAATACGGAGTCTTGCCACTTGTGTCAAAGAGGATGCTCTGCTGACTGCTGGCCACAATGAGCCTATATATATACATGCAGGTTCCTTGCCAGGTGGGCTAACAGTGCCTGTACACGGTAGCCAAATCACTGTAATATTTCCCGTGGAGCTGTGATCTCATTAGTGTGTAGCTATTGTTGTACCACATTCCTTTGAACTTCCTCCTGCTGCAACGAAGACACGGAAAAACTTTACACAAGTTCAGTCACATCTTAACAAAGGATTCATTACAAATGTTTGGTTTTCTCCTTAACATCATGGAGGGCCTTTATATTTTTACTAGGTTTTTGGTCTGTAACGGTGAACTCCCATCTTCTTCTCAAATAGGATATTCTCCAGGGACTTCAAACACCTCCGGAGTGAACGTGCTCTCTTGACCGCACTTCCAAAATCTGCCAGCATAGGGAGAAATTATAAGCAAAGTCAAGCTATGATTACATTATGTATTGCATTTGCTGTCACTGGCCAATCTACTAAATGAACCTTTTAAAATGTTATTATCGTTCTTGTCTGCTCTCTGACCCGACTTTTGTCTTCACTTCTGAGAAGGACTGCAAAGAATGCCCTGTGACATTGAAATGGAATCCCCTAGCAAGAGCCATTTCGTACGTGTTAGACTCAACCTTCACGATTAAGGGCATGAATAACTGGAAAATAAAGGTCTGTTTCTTTACCACATCTCAGCTGTTCATTAGGTGGTGGAGCTGAAGTCTGTGATAAGAATCGGAAGGCAGAGCCAAACTGATAAGTAGTCTAATCCTGTTGATGGAAGAAGAAAAAGAAAACCAGCTGGGATTTTTCACTCTTTGTTTCTCTAATTAAGTCTAGACTATATGTGTTGTGCAGCTTGGAAATAATCTGGAAATATTCATCAAATTGCATTCTGATTATGATGTCAATAATCAAATTAAAAGAATGAGCAGAGAATGGATTTAGGAAAGAAAAGAAATACCGGATTTGCAGATCCACGTTGCTTAACAGGACAGCACTGAACTTCAAAGACAGAAATGTTCTTTCTTCCCGGTTTGTAAAATTTATTCTAGCCAGCACTTCTGGTTCCCATGAAACTAGAATTTTACATCACTAACACCAGAGAAGTGATGTGGATGAGAAGATTTCACTTCTTGCCCTCTTGGCTTTCCATTTAAAAAATAGAATACCCGTTTCAGCCTTCAAAAGGATTTCTTCAGCAAATCTCAAATAGTATAAGAAAAAAGCAGCTACAGACTTTTATGATCTGTAGTTTGAGGGTTTAGTCTTCACAGATTGTACACAATTTCAATCTATTCCTATATATTTTCTTTTAACAGCCTATCTTTAATAAAATAACTAAGGCTTCAAATCTATAATGACTTATGTATGTGTCTGGGTTAGAGGAGAATTTCAGATGAGTAACTGTGTACTCTAAATATAGTAAAATAGCGGCAGGATCAGAGTTTTCTGTTGGTACTTGCCATAACAAAGACGAAATAGCAATGGACAAAGAGTAAGCCAAAAAAAACTGTGGAGGCGTGGAGTAACACATAATGGTAATCAGATATGCAGACATCACTCTTCTCTCTGCTTCTTCGTTAGCTGCAGTACTTAAAACAACGCCTCACGTAATCACAATCACAAAAGTCGAATTTTGGAGGAGTGTGTCTGCAGGTACAATCTGTCATCAAAGTTGACAGTGACATTTACTGTTTTTTCAAGAAAAATCTTTTAAAAGCAGGTAAGGGACTGGATCCTCTAGATTCATACCAGAGGTGCATGTTTTGACTGTTATTTAACTAGCCTATAAATGAGCTGTTTCATTAACAGGTAGACTAAATAGTTTAGAATATATAAGGATATTCCCAAAGCAGACTTAAAAACTGCTCTCTTCAACAACTTCTTTATTTTTTTTTTAATTCAGGCATACTGATTCAGCTGATCAGTCAAAAAATGTTAAGTCTAAAGTGAGCGTGTCATTATCTGCTATTTTCCATCAAACTGGAAAATCTCTCTCTAAGAATTTGATTTTTTTTTAAATCTTGTAACGTTACAAAAACTATTGAGTCAGGTGCATTCCAACCTTTCTATTGGCAGACCCGTATTTCTCTAACTGTTACTGGTAGCAAAATTAATTATTATGCTTAAATGTGATCCTGACTCTGTAGAGTTGAGGATCCTGCCCACAGGATACCTGCAATTTGCAGTGATACCACAAGTCTAAGATTTTGCAGGAATAAATTCTACTAAAAAAGAAGATGTCATATATAGCCACAGTGGTGCAATGAGATTACAGGAGATTCTTTTTGGAGTGGTTTAAAGACAAGGGACAGATGATAAAAAATGTACTAAAAGCTGTTGCAAAACAAAAGATAGCAATGTACTCTGAAAAATTAAGGACAAAAGACCAGACAGATATATTGACTTCCTTAATTTTGGTACTTGTTTACAGTCTGACACTGATTCACTCTGATAGCATTCCCCAGAAGGCGGCAAATTCTACCTTTGCGTTCATATCTCACAAGATAGCGACATTCAAAACAGTATTTTTTGGCTGTTAGAATATTCATCTCCTTTACTTCTGTAGGTCCTAATGAGCGGCCAAATTCCAAACCACTGAGCTGGACAGGCTGAAAATGTAACTACCTGCAGATGGTGTCATTTAAGCATTTATTTATGTACACATTAGGTATTCCTACAAATGTAATAAAAGAAAATTCCACCTATTGACTGCCTAATTTCAGAGACTGTGACCAATTCAAGGTGTTCTCGGAGCACAGGCTATGGTGAGGATCCCATTGCAGCCCAACTACTAAAGGCTAAAGAATTCCAGATGTGCTGGGGCAGAGGAGGAGGACAGGGAGGGTATGATTCCAGGCACAGAGGAGGGTATTCATTAGGCAGGAAAGAGCCCCGGATTTTGGCCTTCATTCTGGCGATTGTCTTTTAACCGATGGCTGTTGAACATAAAATGCAGAAGAGAGGAGCAGTGCCCGGTGCCCAGGCTTGGAAACTTGGCTGCTGAGTGGTGTACGCAGTAGGCAAAGCTGTTGACTGAGGTGGACACCATAAGGTTGTCTCCTGAGAAGGTGATGATGCACCACGGAGATGACTATCACCCAGCATGGTGAGCGGAGCTCCACCCTGCCATAACTTCAGAAAGGACTTCCCAGAACAGCGGGAGATGGAGAAAGAGACACCTGGGTCCTGCTGAACACGCAATCCCAAATCACAAAAATGCTCCTCAGCGACCTTCTGCATGACTGGCCTCATCCCTCATCCAGACAGGCTGGTGAGACCTGTTAGACAGCACGTTCTCACCGCGCGGCTCTCCTCCTGCTTGCTTACAACTCTTCTCGAGCTTTGTTTACGTGCTGGAGTTGAGAGATTTAAATTTCCTGTGCGTGGGGATGGCCGCGTTGGCAGGCGGCTCTTGGGGCACACCGTTCCGCTCCCAGGAGCACACTGCATCCTTTGCCTAATTAGAGAGCATGTTCTTGGAGACAAAGATCTTGTCAGCCTGTTTACAAAGTCCTCCACAAACCATATCAGGAGGTCTAGCAGAAGTTATTACTTCACCCTACAAGCCTTGCCTCGCGTACGGCCCGGCCCTAGGTGATGGTGATATTAATAGCAGTGCAATACCGTGTTTAAAGTGTCTGCTCAGCATTTAGAGAGAGATTCAGATTAGGGACCTCAAGGAATCCCCATGACAGGGACAGCTGAGATATATACTGTTTCCCAAGAGGCAGGAGAGAGACGGGTGGCTCTCACGTTCTCCCTGTCACCACTACAAATACTTCCATCCAACTGATTTGGCTGTGACGAAGTGAGACTCTTTCGGTCCCGTGGGAGATCATCCTCTCATGCCCTAAAAAATCACTGTTCACATCACTGAAAAACCAGCACCCCCCGTTACGTGACAGGTTCATTGCAAGTCGGGGAACAACCGCGTAGGGCACGCTGCTATGTTTATGTTCACTCCTGTGGCAAGACAGGGTCCCCCAGCCAAGAGAGAGGAGAACGGCACCTTGTCACAGGATGGGAGTCTGGGAGACCATGGAAGGTGCACTAGAACTTTTGCTTTTTTCAAATAATAAAAATGAGGCGATTTTAATTATGAGAATGAAGCCAAAGGAAAAAGAAAAGAAAAGAAACCACCACGTTTTAGTGCCATGAATTCCATGGCATCATCATGAAGATAAAAGAAGAGATGCAGAAGGGAGATAAAGAGATTAGAGTATCAGAATTATTACAAATATTGCCGGTAGCGGTGCCTGTTCCCAAGGCTGCCTGCCATTTCTCAACGATAAGATCCAGGTTTTCAGGTTTGGGGTTTTTTTTCTATTTGTGCTGGAAAGCTCCTAGCTATTTTTTGCTTTAGACTCCAAGATATTCATGCTGAAGGGTTCAGTCATTTCTGCAAACGAGGTTACAGAAAACTATAAACAAAGTTGTTTTGTTGAGGAAAGAGAAAAGCTGAGGTTGTTTAAGTTTTGCCACACTGGCCAAGGCCGTGCCCTTTGATACACCTATGGAAATCCAGCCAAATTTAGCCAAATTATAAGTCTCTAAAAAAACTATGGCTTGCGTATAATCAGTGAGTCTTTGCTAGAGTCTGGCAGCTCCAAGGGTGGAAGCACACTGCAAAAAAGCCAGGGATTCTCATAACTAAGGTAGACGTATATATTTTTCACGTGATTGGTAAAAAGTTTGATGCTGAATGTAATGAGAGGTTCAATCCTGTACTCTTTGACACCCGAGATACGTGATGTCAACAGCTGTTCGGGCCTTGTGAGGGTTCACGTGTGGTTCCCGTGGGTCTCATCTGGCATCTGCTGCTGAGGCAAACGTGCGCTCACTCCAGTGCAGGGTACTGCTGATGCAAGACGATATTGAAAGCGGAAACAAATTTAAAAAAACTATCAGGCATCTGATGTTACTTTTAGGAAAAAAAATATCATAATCAGATTATCCTAAAATTATAGGAAAAGTGCAAGTAACACAATATTTTGATTTTAGCAATACTCTCACAAATAGCATCTTCTTCATCATGTTTGATTCTTCCATTAGCTGTGTGTAGCTAAAATATAATACAGAAAGAGAAGAACCATGGAAGAATGAAGAGATCAAGAAATTTGAATTAGAACTTTGTATCCTTTGTTTCACAGCATGGGCATGTCCTTTTATCCATATGCATGAAAAATGCTTAATAATTCATATGGTCTTGATTCAAGGGAGAACCACGGATATTCAAAGAATTCCCTAAATACGTTTCAAGTGTGGTTTGCCTCTCACTGACAATTTGCTAGGAATACCACCTGGTGAACCGTGTCAGTCCTTAATGGAGTTCCCCTCTGAACTGGGTGCCAGTGCTGCTAAAAGAGGTTATCCCAGGCATGACACAGGCAAAGGAGACGTTGAAGGTGTGAGGTTGCTGGAGCAAGGAAAGCTCATCAGCCTGGAGTCAGGATGAAGTTGTGAGCCTACGGGATCACGATTTCTGAAGGAGGCTCCAGCACACTTGCCTGCTGCCCCAAATCGGTCTGTATGGGAAAGCACAGCAGAAACCTTGGTAATGTTCAGGTGCGGTACGGCAAGAACACGGTGAATATTCTGACGTCTACTGTGGCTGGTGAACTATTCACGTCCTAACAGGCTGGTTCTCTTGCAACTAATTACGTGATTGTCTAAAAGTCATGACTTATAAATTGCCATGGACTGCTGGACAGCTGGTTAAAAAAAAAGCTATGCCATCTGCTTTTATGGTTATATTAATCCCAGATGGTTTGACTGCAGCTTTCCTATGCTGTCTTCACCCTCTTCTATGTGATACTCTCTTCTACACTATCTTCTGCGTGATAAACCATGTCTATTATCTTTCCTATATCATGAACTTCTGTTGTAACATCCTGCTCCCGCAGTGGTTCTGTTTCAGGAGAAACAAGATGTGCTGAGATGCCCTTGTGCCCAGACCCCAAATAACTCTTTCTAGCGAAGGGTAAGAAAACTCTGCAGTACCAGAAAGCTCTGGAGGGGGAAGTTTCCGGCTTTGTCTCCCATTTTCTCTCTCTGGGGCCAGCAGGAGCAGCAAACCGAGCTCCTCAGGTCCTTCCATCGTCTTCCAGTGCCCGACGCTCCCCTTCCCGTGGCCGTCTCTCTCCCGCAGGGGATGCCTCTGCCTCTCCCCCTGTTTGGCATCGCGGCCCAGGTGGGCTGAGTTACCTCTACCTACCATCATTCACCTCCGATATCACTTTACATGACCTGTACTGATCTGGCTTCTGCCCCACTCCTGGCATTCATTTTCAGGCATTTTTTTCCCCTCGCTTAAAAATTTCAGCCCTGCAATGATGATTGTTTGAAGCCTATAAGTTTATTTCCTTCCTTACACCACCTTTTAGTTAGAATTCGGTACAAAATTAGCTGGCCTGAAAGGAGACCGCACCAATAATGCTGTGCTATAGCTATGCTGCTAGCATCAGGCTTTTTCAGCGGCGAGCTGTACAGCTGGGCACAATGCTCACTTTGAAATCCCACACCACACACGTGATGGCTTTCATTAAAAATATTATCTGGTGATGATGGTGCTATGGAAAGAACGCTCTCATAGGCACACTTACAGACCCGGGCTGGGGAGGGAGGAGACCAAGGCGTTTTTTCCATTTTCGTTACTGGTTGTAATCTGTAGGGGAATGACTGATTAGACGGACAGACGTTGCACTGACTATGAGATAAAACGTGGAGTTTAGAGTCTTATAGGCACTGCCATGTGATAACTGTGAAAATGGGCTCATATAAGGGGTACAGACTTCAGAACAGGTTTATACAAATGCTCTCCCCATCAGCAATTAATGACAGATGTTCAAGGGACAGTTATTTCTGACGTATAACACAGTTTGCAATCCGCATCCGAGGAAAAAAGATTTAGAGAAGCAGTTTCCAGATGCATTAATCAATTGCTACTTGAAATATTCCATGCTAAAGCAAAGAATGAGAGATGCAACCCTTGGCTTAATCCTAACATGTCAGTGTGTTCAACACATCACTCTCACGAATGAGAAAAGATCAAACTTTTTGAGAAAGCAAGAACTGCAGCCAAAACTAACACAAAGATGTAACTTCCAGAGAGAAGATTTAAAAATATAGTGAGAGGGATAGGAAACTAAACACGAAAATGAACACGGGGAAATGAAGCTCTTCAGACTTAGCCTGTGTGCTTCGGCTTACTGATGGCCACAATCAAAATGCAGACAAATAGAAAAGGAGTAAGATGAGAAAGTAAAAACAAAGCACATAAATGCTGAGATACAAGAGGAAGACCGCAGCAAAGCAAAAAGCAGTAGCCTCATGCAAACTTCCATTTTCTCTATTTTTAATCTGCATTTATACCAAAAGATTAAATTTAGTCTTCGCTTAGAGTTGGAAATGAGAGCCGCAAAGAGTTTCCGAGTTCCTTTCTTGGTGAGTGACTGAGTATCGCTCTGCCTTTATGGGGGTTGTTGGATGCGCAGTTTGCACACAACCAGTTAGCGCAAGGGCTACGGACCGGGAGAGAGCATCAGGCAGAAATTATGAGGCTGCCAAACAAACATTCTGTCTACCTTATAATTTTTTGGAGCGTATATTGTATTGCTTGCAGGCGTGAAGATTAGTATCGTAAAAGAAGTGCCACTTTCAAGGAGATTTTCCAAAGGTCAGACCATGCTTTTTCAACATGTGATGCTCCTGATTTGCTAGGAGAGTGCAGGGACTTGCTACAAAGCGAAGCAGGCACAGCAGCCTAGGGCTACCGCACAAGAGACCTCTGTATTCATAGGGATCTGTACCTGTATACAGAGTTAGGTTACAGTTTTCAAAATATAAATTAAACATTTACCTCTAAGGGAACTTCAGAAGATATATCAATAATGCCATGATCTCTGCAGAGAGATATATGCAATTAATAAACCATGTTGAATCATACGCTACAGAAATAGGGCTTTTCTTTGGTGCTGTCACATGTGCCAGCTATTCTGGAGACATCTCACTTGTTCTGTTTCCCAGCGTTGCCATATACTGACCTATTCGGCATCTGTGTGTGCTGCTGTCCAAAGCGTGGTTACTCCCACCATGATGCTGGAATTTATATCTGACATATGTTCCTCTCCTTCCCTTACTCCAGCACTTAAACTCCAGATTCATTCTTTTCTTGCTCTTTAAAAAAAAAGGGACATATTTCTAGTGTGGCCTCATTTTTGTAAATCTTGATGGCTGCATTATTTATGCCTGACTCTGTTAGCACAGCAGAGGCTGCGTCTCTTCTCTTCTTAACATCTCACTGGTCCTTTCCCTCTCCAGCCTGCAGTGCGTACGCTCTCCACTTCTGGGGATGCCACAACCCTACTGCACCAAGAAAGGGCAACTCTCCTCTTCTCCAAGGCTTATTCTAAAGCAGAAGGAGAGAGATTTAATCCACAATGGTGTCAGCCTAAAATCTAAGTGTGTCAAAGACCAGCCTGGTTTGGGTGATAATTATCCAGTTTTGACTATTGTGTTGTGACTCCAAAGATCATACTATCTGATTTTTTTTAAGATTTTTTTTTTAAAGTTTCTTTTTTTGTAGATTTCTTATTCTTTTTTCCCCTATGGCATTTTGGAGGGGGATCTTTCCTATTTTTCTTTAACTGTTTTGACGTGTGAAAGTGAGTGCATGTACAGCTGGTTTAGAAATGGCACCACTGAGGGCTACCTCGGTTGCAATTCGGTGTCGGGTCTGCTTTCCACATCACCTCCGTAAATACAGGAGGCAAGGAGGCTGCAGGCTGGAAGGAAGGGTTGCGAACTGCTGCTGTCTGGGGAGGCAGCGGTGTAGGCACGGAGCATATGGGAACTCCGGGAGGAGCCCAGGTTTGCCTCCAGGGCTGTAGAGTAAATGAGTTTAGATTGTACATGAAAATGTTAAACCTGTTCAGTCGGTTCCCTCGCCATGAGCAGGATCCCGGGGCTTTGGAACCAGAAGGACAATTGCCTCATTCATTTCCTGAGGTTAGTTTGTCAAAAAAAATAAAAAATAAAAGGCAGGCTACTTGTAGTATTCACCCAGTGATTTCATGATGGGGTGCATGAATTGGATGACTTGGATAGCTGGAAATTCCGTGGTGTTGCTAATGCAGGCAGCTACTGACTTAGCTCCAGCTGTGGCCTTGATTCGACAATTTTTTTATGTAACAAAGTTTACAGAGACGGAGTTTTCTTTTCAAACATGCAGCTAAGGTCAGAAATAAAATAAAAAAAAAATACAGGTAGTTTAGTCAAGATATTTGAAAGCCATTCGGCTTTTCACTATAATTTAAAACCTTTGTGTCCTATGCTAGTGAATCTAATAAAAAACCCCATAAAATGTAATATAGAAATGACTAGTGCTAAGAGCGAATTTGGCTCAGTTTTGCCTCTCTCTCTGTTGGGCCCAGGGAAAATACTCCAACAGAAGTCCAAAAAAGCTTCAGCATGATGGAAAGAAAATTCCTTGTCTTTTAGGTAGCAAATGCTACTTCAGCAAGAGAAATACAACATACCGATTATGGCAGCTTTGGGAGATGTCGTTTTGGTTTAGATTGCTTTTGCTAAACCAGAATTCAGGAAAACTGAAAAAAATTATATTAAGTTAGACCCGTAAATCACCTAAATGAAGAAAAGCCAAGGATAAACTCATACAGCTCTTGCACAGTCAGAATTAAATTTCGTTTATTAAAACCAAATGAAAGAGAGTTTTGCTGGCGTCCCTTACAAGAAAAGCGGTGGGTAAAAACCTGACCCTGAGAGACGCCAGTGGATGCTGCCCGGCCACAGCCCTCTCCCGCAGGAGAAGGGTTTCGGGTCTGACCCAGCTCCCACTCTCAACCAAGTGGGACGGGGAATCGCCGCTGACACCCAGCGCCCGGGAGAAGTCCAAAGATCAGCCGTTAAAGCAGATAGAAACCGCATTTCAAGAAAATAGATTATGATTCTAGAAAATAATATGTCTTTGTATTAATGCTCGGATGAGCTGTTAACTTGTGGAATTTTCTGCTACGGGTCATGAGTGACTCTGGTAGGACTCTGTTGAAATTAACTAGTGAAGTGGGTGTCAAAGCTATCTAGTCATTACAGGTCAGATTTATTTAAAAATTATATTCACCTGCGGCGTTACAACATAACATAAAGTTTTAATTAATGAAAAGTAAATCTAGAGGGTATGTATTTTGTATGTGCCTAGTCTTTGGCTTCTTGGGCTCGCTGATGGCTGGGCAGGAACTGCTGCCAGGTGCTGTATAAAGGACAAATTTTATTCCCCTGCACGAGTTTTTGGAAAAACTCAATACAACTCAATGTGCACGCAAGGCTTCTGGCGTGTTTCTAATGAGGTGCGTGACGAGAATTGTAGAATCCCAGGTCGGAAGGGACCTCAAGGATCATCTGGTCCAAACTTAAAGGAGGGAAGGTGTGAGGAAGATGAGTGAGACTCCACCTGGAGTACCGCGTCCAGCTTTGGAGTCCTCAGCACAAGCGGGAGGACACGGAGCTGTTGGAGTGGGGCCAGAGGAGGGCCCGGAGATGCTGTGAGGGCTGAGCCCCTCTGCGGGGAGGACAGGCTGGGAGAGGGGGGGTTCAGCCTGGAGAGGAGAAGGCTCCGCGGAGACCTCAGAGCCCCTTCCAGTGCCTAAAGGGGCTCCAGGAGAGCTGGGGAGGGACTTTTGGTCAGGGGGTGGAGTGATGGGACGAGGGGGAACAGTTTTAAACTGAAAGAGCGGAGATTTAGGTGAGATATTAGGAAGAAATTTTTCCACTGTGAGGGTGGTGAGGCACTGTCCCAGGTTGCCCAGAGAAGCTGTGGCTGCCCCATCCCTGGAGGTGTCCAAGGCCGGGTTGGACGGGGCTGGGAGCACCCTGGGCTGGGGGGAGGTGTCCCTGCCCGGGGCAGGGGGGTTGGAACGAGATGAGCTTTAAGGCCCCTTCCAACCCGAACCATTCTATAGGGGTCTCCAGCTCGTGTGTCCCCCCTCAGCGCTGCGCCGGGCCGGGTCCACACCCCCCGCTCCCTCCCCTCCCGCCCCGTTCGGGGCGGGAGGGGAGGGAGCGGGGGGTGTGGACCCGACCCGGCCCCGCACTGCCCCCGCCCGCCGCCTCCGTTTCCCCGTGGGCGACTCCGATCCCGTCCCCGCCGCTCCCGCTCCTCCTCCAGCTCCGCACTTTGCGTCTCGCCGCCGCCGCCGTTCTCCCAGTCAGCGGCCGGGGCCGCCGCCGCCGCCGCGCGCACCCGTCCCCCCTCAACACGGGCGCCTCAGCGGCCGCCCGTCTTCCCCCCTTCCTGCATGGCGGTGGCTCCGCAGCCCTAACCGGCCCCCCGGGACCCCGGGGTCGGGGTCGGGAAGGGAGGGAGGGTGGGAGGGAGGGGAGGGGAGGGGAGGGGGGAAGGCGGTGCGGGAAGTTGGCCGGAGGGGGTGGCCGCGGTTCTCCCGCCGCGGCAGCATGGCGCGGGGCGGCGGCGGGAGGAGGCGGGAGGCCGCCGCTGCCACCACCACCACCACCACCACCGTCGCCACAGCCCGGGGCCGCCGCCGCCCGTGGGGCCGGGGGCCGCTCGGCCTCCTCTGCCTGGCCTTGGTGTGCGGGTTGGGAGCCGCCGAGGCGGAGTTCTCCATCCTGGACGAGGCGCAAGTTCTGGCCACCCAGATGAGGAAACTCGCCACCGAGGAGCTGGGGGTCGTCACCATGCAGGTACGGCCCGGCCCGGCCCGCGCCTCGCCTGGTTTTCCCTCCCTCCTTCCCTCTCTCTCCCTCCTTCCCTCCCTCCTCCACAACGCTCTTCCCGATTCCTGTTTTTGCCCTTTCTTTCTTCGTTCCCTTCTGTCTTTCCTTCCCCCTCTCCGGTTCTTTGCTTCTTTGCAAACTTTACCTCGCAGGGGCCGCACGGCTCTCCCGGCTCCGCTCCCCTCATGATCCCCCGGCCCGGCTCCTCTCGTTCCCCCCCCGGCTCCTCTCCCCCTCAGCCGTGCCCCCCACCCCCGGCTCCTCTCCCCCTCAGCCGTGCCCCCCACCCCCGGCTCCTCTCCCCTCAGCCGTCCCCTCGTTCCCCTCCCGGCTCCTCTCCCCTCAGCCGTCCCCTCGTTCCCCTCCCGGCTCCTCTCCCCTCAGCCGTCCCCTCGTACCCCCCTCCCCGGGCCATCTCCCCTCAGCCGTCCCCTCGTTCCCCCCCCCGCGGCTCCTCTCCGTTCAGCCGCCCCCCCCCCCTCCCCCGGCTCCTCTCCCCTCAGCCGTCCCCTCGTTCCCCTCCCGGCTCCTCTCCGTTCAGCCGTCCCCTCGTTCCCCCCCCCGCGGCTCCTCTCCGTTCAGCCGTCCCCTCGTTCCCCCCCCCGGCTCCTCTCCCCTCAGCCGTCCCCTCGTTCCCCCCCCCGGCTCCTCTCCCCTCAGCCGTCCCCTCGTTCCCCTCCCGGCTCCTCTCCCCTCAGCCGTCCCCTCGTTCCCCTCCCGGCTCCTCTCCCCTCAGCCGTCCCCTCATACCCCCCTCCCCGGCCCATCTCCCCTCAGCCGTCCCCTCGTTCCCCTCCCGGCTCCTCTCCCCTCAGCCGTCCCCTCGTTCCCCCCCCGCGGCTCCTCTCCGTTCAGCCGTCCCCTCGTTCCCCCCCCCCGGCTCCTCTCCCCTCAGCCGCCCCCCCCCCCTCCCCGGCTCCTCTCTCTGCGTCCCTCCCCGGGCGGCTCCGCGGTAGAAGGGAGCTGGGGGGGGGGGGGGGGGGTGTGGCCACGAAGGAACTCCTGTTTTATTTGTAATTCACACAGTAAAAGCGGGCAGAAAACGCCCCGGCCGAAGTCCCGAGGGTCGGTTTTTGCAGAGGGGTCCCAGCCCGGCCTTGCGGCTGGGTGCTGACCCCCCCCGCCCGAGCATCCCCCTGCTGCTGGCGGGGAGCTGTAATGAGTCGAGTCCTGCCCGAAAACGCTCGGGTCGGGGTAAGGAAACGCTTCCCGGCCCGAGCGTGCGTTTGGACAAGTTTATTCAGATGCTGTAATTCATTTCGGCGTTCGGGTGAAGGTGGTGGTGAGGAGTTGTTTGCTTCTCGGCCGTAGAGGCTGCATCTTAATGGGGTGTTTTGTGTAGGGACTGGTCGGACTGGCGGGGTGTGCTGGTACCTGCGATACAGCTATCGGCTACCGACCCTCCCTCGGGGGGGGGGGGAAAGCGAAATCAGATCCCCAGCGGCTTTCAGGGGAAGGTATGGTCAGTAGCAAATGCAGTTTTAAAAGCCTCCCAAATTGAAAAGGAGACACTTTCATAGGATCAGCAGGGGTCTCTACCCAAATGGCCTTTTATCTTCTCTAAACTGGCTTCATTCTCTCACCTCTGAAACATCATTGTGTTGGCCGCCCTCCTAGGGCTGCGTTTTGTCCGGGAAAATGCTGAGCTGTCTCTTGTCCTTGATGCTGAGAAGATGTGGATTTAAATGACTTCACTTAACAAGGTAGATTATTGATGTACTGGATTCAAGGAAGTAATTTTTTTTGCCTATGCCGTGCATACGCGTGTATGTGTTTCCCCTCAAAAGATACGAGCATAATCCTGTAAATGGTGGAGTCTCTGGTTAGTGCAAATTAAGTCAGTATAATTGTATTGCTAACTCTGTTTCTGGTGTTAAAAAAAAATAATCTAATACGATCATCTCCACACGTATTGTCTTTAAAAAAGCAACGCATAAATATATATGTGGTTACCTTGCTGTGAAACACTAGCTGACCGTAGGATGAGCCAGGTTTTCTTTCGAAGAATTGTACCGATGGTATGAACTTGGGAACAATCTGAATGCTGGTGCACAAGGATGCAAATAACACTAAAACTGTGTTTACTATTAGTTGGATATTTAAGGCCCTGAAGTAATTTAATGCGGTGAAACTGGCAGTTAAACTCTGAAAACCCTTTTCATACTGAGCTCTATTTTTATATGCTTAATATTTTGGCTGCCTTAACTCCCATCAAGCTAGTGTGCAGCCTGTCCTCTACTCTCCCCTGTAACATTATTACAGCTGTTTAAGATTAAAAACCGGTGGGAACAAACCTCCCCTGATTTTAGAAGCTTCTTTGCTGACCTCCTACAGTAGAACAAAAAATGTTATGACATGTGTCACTGCAGCCCGTACTTCTCACTCGATTTTAGGGCAGAAATTTCCCAAGCCTGCTCAGGCAGGGCTGGGTGTAGCTGGCGCAAAATTACCCTTTTCTGCACTTGTGTGGGGCTGTTGGCGAGCGGCGGCGGGCATCTGGTGCCGAGCGGTGGGTTGCCTGTGCCGCAGGACGGTGGGCGGCACGGCGGGGATGCTCGGGGCGATGCAGACAGGTGCTCGTCGTGGACAGGCTGTGCCCGCGCAGAAAGGAGGAGTGGAGGATTTCGGAAGAAGAGCGAGAGCGCTTTTGGGCTTTAATCAGATAATAAATCTAGGGGTGTTGTCCTGCCGTTTAGAGGGCGATGTGGAGGCAGGCCCCAAATCGGGACCTCGTGGGAGGAAGTTGCGGTCGCGAGAGGAAGGTTTAATATCCAACCATTTGGGAGCTGCGGTTTTATTTAGTCTCATCAATTGTAGAGGAGGAAGTGGCAGGGTTTTACGCTTCCCTTGCGCGCTCCCTTCATGCTTTGGCCCTTGCCAGTTGCGGCTCCCACATCTGCACATCCTGGTAACAGGCAGGAGGTGGTGTCACCCGCCGCTGGAGCGGGACGTGATTGTGGGAGAGGGCTTTGGAGGAAGGATAGGTCTGAGCTGGAGGTGGGGAGGAAGCATCCAATGAGTGAAGGAGCAGGTGGAAATGCTTAAATAGAGTGTAGGTGAGAGGTTGGTTTGGGTGTGTTTGAGTCTGGAAAAGAGAAATGGTAGACAGAGCCTCCATAAAGGCAGGAAGGGAGGATGAGGTGGAGCCTCCAGAGTGGACACTAGAGGAGCAATGGAAGAGGTAAGAGGAGAACCATGACATTTCTGAGCATTAACTGCCTGTGTAACGAATATGGAATTTGTGAGATAGAAAATAAATTCGATTTCTGCTGGAGTAGCCACCAGTGCTATAAACGAGATCCGTCTCCTCCGTGCAGTACCGACTTCCTGCAATACATTCTACCAGTATTTCACGTAACTAGTCCAACAACAATAAGGACTTAGTGTTTTTAATCAAATCGCGTTATTTTGCATTGTTGAGAGGATTGAGGTACATGTATGTCTGCATTGTAACAAAGGCTGATGCTACAGGAAGAATGAGGATTTCGGATGGCAGCATCAGTCTGACAATTGTTTTTGGCACTCACACCACAGCTTTCTATTTATAGACACTTGCATGAGTGCATCAGTGCATTATCTGACTGTTACCTTTAAGTAGTGCTTTGTTTTCTCGCCCATATAGGTGCTTGGATTTCATATATAAATTTATTCCTTGAAGGGTACTG
Source organism: Pluvialis apricaria (assembly GCA_017639485.1). NCBI lineage: Eukaryota > Metazoa > Chordata > Aves > Charadriiformes > Charadriidae > Pluvialis > Pluvialis apricaria. The sequence continues at coordinate 2,917,723 of CM030011.1, read as the reverse complement.
TGTAGAGCAGCAGAGGGTAATGTATCCTAGGTGACAACTCCTAAGATGTATCATTTACTGAGGGTATGGAACAGCAGTTTAACAGTTTCTTACTTAAGTTTCAAATGAAAATGTACACAGTTGTATCATATGAGGTATTCACTAAGTGAGAATGCGTGTTGTGCGCTGCAGAAGAAAAGGACGTGTTGGGTGCGTTACACTCCTGGGTGTTATTCCTCCAGGAGTGGTTAAATACAGAAAGTTCATCGATTGTCTGATGACTTCTATTGCACCAATCAATTAATGTTGCCACTCCATTTGACAGTTCTGCCAAACCCGCAGTTAACAACATTGCTGTATCTTAATATCGCATGTGTTTCCTTTTATGTGTCGGGGTATGGGGTGGGTGTGCCTCTGCATGCTTGTGCCTTTTTTTGCCCTGAGCAATTCTTCCCAAAGTTCATCGATGCGATGATGCTTCAAAAGAAACGAGAAACAGCCGCACTGCTCTTCCTCTTCCCTCTCCTTCCTGCAGGATGGAGGGTGCTGTGCTGGTGACAGCAGCGGGAGGAGAAGCCGCTGGTTCGTGCAGGGGTGCTGTGCCTGCGGCAGGACGTGGGTACTGTACCCACAGTCACCTGTAACCGCTGTCGTCTTTTTTTGTTAGCTAGAGCACATGTTGACGGCATCCGTGTTGTTACAGGGAGCAGCTTTTGGCAGCAGGCTGCATCCTTGGAAGATGGTGTGCAATCGCATCGCCGCTTGCCAGTCTGAGCAGCCGTATTACTTGTCATTACTCAGTAGACTGTATCTTAAACAGCCTAATGTCATAATTCGCAGAGGGCTGGAGCTTGGTGAATGAGCAGCTTGCGTGACAGTCCTGTAATGTATTCTTCTGGACAGAGCTGACACTCAGCAGTAATTAAAAGCTAAGCGCCCCTTTTTACTGAAATTGTAACTAAGTTGGTGGTTGTGGCATGACTTGGTCTGCTGGTGGAGTTTCACCGTCCCTGTTACCTGTCTCGTCTGAGCCTGGCTTGTCTGGTGTGGTTGAAATTACAGAGTTGGTTGAAACAACTGAAATTCTTTGGTTGGGAGGTGAAGGCGGGAAAAGAATAAGTCAGAACTTTTGTGAGCATTTTGTTTGGTTTTGGCAAGGTTCAACCCTCTAAATCTGCACGGGGCGTCCAAGGTGAGGACTGTTTTTTGATATTGTGGGGCAAGGTAACATCTCCGCCTCTAAAATGGGACTACGATACTTGCAGTGAGAGTTGAAAGGATTAAGCAATGCTTTGAAGATGAAAAACATTAAGTGCTTCTATAACTTTCAAAATGCATGTTGGTGTTTCTAGCCAGATAGTAACAAAAGTTATAGGCCCAGAGGGCCTTGAATATTTTTGAAGGCAGCTCTGCCATCTTAATCCTTTGCACTTACTCCGTGAAGGAAGCACAGCCCTTTCTTATTGTCTGTTACTGATCTTGGAGGTTGGGAGAGAAAAAGTGCATTTTGATTCTGAAAACAGCAGTTTGCCGGTCATTTTTTTTCCCGTGTTGTTTTTTTTTCCCCCCTTTTTATATTAATACGTGCTCAGTTAATGTAGTGATGTGTAAAATAATAAACAGCATAATACAAGGTTCTTTAGGTTGATTGGCGAGCATATTATTTATTTATTTTACTGATTACTTGTCTGGCCATACGTTTTCCAAGAAGAACAGACTGCGCAGACCAGAATGACACGGAGACGGAGAGACGTCTGGGCGTTTGTATGAGGAGGATGCCCTGACACCGTTGTTCTGAAAAATCCACGTTCCTTAAAGATTTCTGGGTGATGGCAAAGAGTTGCAGTCACCGGAACTGTCTGTTTATTTAATCTCTTTGAAAATGAACACTGACACAATACAGTATGTTTTTTTTCTAATGGGATGGTCTTCTGGCTAATGACAGTGCATTTACGACCTAGAAAGAGATAAATGCCATTTTGAGCTGCACTGCAGACCAGTTGAAATGCCAGAACTGTAATTCTCTATCTCTGAAAACCGGTTCCCTCCTTTTTTTTTTTTTTTTTTTCTCTTTTATTGTCAGGTTATTTCCAGCTTGTGAAGCTGAAATACAATAGAAAAATGTAAGTAAGGCAGGCTGATAAATGTTTGACTATTTATTTTTTTTTATTATTCGGCAGTAGTGCACACTTCAGTAATAATTACAGAGTAGAAACCAGTGGAGTAAAACCTCATCTGTTTTACATAATTATGTCTTGGTTTGAATCCAGCTACAGCAGCCTTTTTCAAGGCTTTCTGAAAGCCCAAGACTGCAGCAGTTTTTCATCCTGTTCCACACGGATTCTTTTTTTTTCCAGCATGAAACATTTCAAAAAGATAGAGAGAGGTCCTGGTGGAAGGGCAGTGAAATGGCTGCGCGTAGGAGACCGAATCTGAATTTTTAATTAGGCTTTGAGTTGTTTCTTCAAAGTGTCGGGACATCGTTAGTGATGTAAGTCTTGTTGCATTAGCGAAGACTGACATTTCACTTCAAACGGGGAGAATGCAGCTGTCCTGTGCAGATAAAAGTTGCCGAGTGTGGTGCAGCAAGGTGGGTTGCCAGATAATTAGCTGTCCCCTGCACTGCTGCGACGAAGGACCCTGCCAGTCGTGGTGGGGACCGGAGGGGTTATTAAGCAGCAAGAAATCCAAGTACAGCGTAAAGCGATTGGGAATCTCTGAGCTGTGGCAGGGCTGATAACACGTATGTTTAAAAGGCGCAAAAGTGAATACAGCATGTGTTAGCCCACTTTTTTTTCTTGGCTTAGTTGGGCAGAGAAGGAACAGTTAGTGCCTGATGATCTGAATGTAGCAGGGAAGCTGCTTTGCTACTAGTAGCTTGGCTGGGCACTGGTGCGAAAAAATGTGATGCTTATTGTCAAATAAAATCGAGTGCTTTGCTTTCTTTCAGACAGAAAGGGAAGATGTGTTTGAGAATGGAAGGGAATGTGAAATATTAGCAGATATATTTGTTTTGTGTGTTACCCAGTTACGATTTTATGTCTGTGGATAAAAGGAAATGTTAAGTATTAACAGGGGTATTTTTGTTTAACAACTATTGTTTTCTGTTCATCAATTATTGGTGAAAAATTGGCAAAGAAATCATAGAATCACAGAGTGGTTTGGGCTGGAAGGGACCTTAAAGCTCATCCAGTTCCAACCCCCTGCCCTGGGCAGGGACACCTCCCACCAGCCCAGGTTGTTCAAAGCCCCATCAAATCCCCACATGATTGGAGCCTTGTCATGTGTGGAAGTGCCCAGATATAAAGAATTATCCCAAATTTCTGCATGTTCTTTGTCAGGACGCTGCATAGTTTGAACAGCTCAGGGCTGGGATACAGGGCTACCTATGTGCGGGCCTGGCTCTCCGTGAAGCCTATTAATGGCCACACTTCACAGGGCAGAGCTTTTGGGAGCTTTGCTGGGGACTTCCATTGGATAACATCCCAGGAATTATATGTTTGTATGTAGTTTAATTAACTTTTTTTTTTCCCCCTGTATGTGGAGAAATATAGCTTAAAAATTGAAATTTAAGTAACTTATTTGATGCATCAACCTTTGTTTTGTATGTCCGAAATTGTGCTGAGGTTTTGACTAATGGCTATCCTACTTCTCCTTTCACTGTAGGCTTAATGCAGAATAAAGTATAAAATGATAAAATGTGCAGGGACTGCGTTCTGCAGTTACCGCTTTCCTGTAGTTTATTGTTGTTCAATAACACGCAATGTTAATGAAATCTGAAAGGTTATCCTTGTGCTCTCTTTCCCACGGAAAACAGAGTTTGCTAACATTGATACCCAGTGTCTCTTGCGAAGGCACGCCTTTTCTAACAGAAAATAGAGTGCATGCTAAGTCATTGCTTGAATCTTGCATTATGTGTGTTCTTCCCTGGTACAGATTTCCATATGATACTATAAGTCTTAATTTAGCAGAGAAAATCTGAATTGACTTTTGCAATAATCATGGTAGCGTAAGTCAATAATACTCATTTCCAATCCCGTGGAAAGTTTTAATGGAGTCACTTTTATCAACTGCCTGTAAGGTCTCTATAGAGTCTCTAAAGTGGTTTTGCAAAAGTGTATTCGCACAGTTACAATCATTAGTAAAAACAAACCATTACATCTCCCTTTACCAGCTTCTCAGCCAGAAGCAGCAGATAAAACCAGCTTTTTCACCAGTGTCGTTTCCCTTTGAGCACACGGTTTTGCCCGGCGTTGGCTATGTGATGTGAAGCGGCAACCATTGTGCGAGTAGAGCAGAAAAGCCGTAGCAGCTTTCTGAGAAAAGCTGTGATTTTACTTTCGGCATTTCTGCGGAGCTCCCTAGCCAGTGCTCGCTGTCTGGTTTTGGCCATCTTTTGCACATACTCCTGTGACGCAACAGGAATTTTTGGCTATAGTTACGATCGTCACAGGTGGGAACGAGGCCAGAGGAAAAAAAAGCTTTAAAATAGACACATCTGGAAGTTGCCATAAAGGTTTCTAGAAGCTGGAATGCCTTAAGCAGAGTTTCTTGTGCGTTCGTCCTGGTAGGGTTATGAGAGCATTTCTGTGCCATTTTTTGTGGTTTTCAGACCAGATTGCGTCTGCAGGTGAGTTCAGCTCGACGGTGGTGATATGATGGTACCACACCAAAGGGCTGGGGTGCTCCCACGACCTCACTCTCTCAGGTTCAGCCCCTGCTTCTCTTGCTTTCAGCGAAGGAAGTATTAGAAATATTTCCTCTTGGGCCATACTTTCACCTCAGAAGTAGTACCGAACAAAGCCCGGGGAGGTGTTTGTGGTGGTGGGGCGGAGGGGGAGAAGGGACAGGCTCCCAGAAATAGTTACAGTGGGAGCCTGTTCGCCTGGAGCGAGTCCAGGCTCTGAGCCAAGGCTGGAAAGGGCTCACCAGCCCTTGGGAAGATGGCCCGGAAAGCCAGGAGGGCTCTTTGCCTTTTAATTTGTTGAAAAATAAAGGCACCCCGAGTTGTGTGTGCAAGATTTTATCATAGCAGTCTTTCCTTTTGCATGACGGTAGCTTTTGGTACTAAAATGAATGGCAAGGTAGCAAAATACCTTGGTTGTAACCAAATAAGCAGCGATCTTCACCAGTTCTTTCCCAGAAGCCATGTTGGCACAAGGAAGACCAGCTGTGTGATCCCTGCACGCTTGCAGTTGTTTCCTCTCCTTCCTCCTTACCGCGTGGTGGCAGCTGGTTGCGGAAACCGGTCGATTAGTGCTACGGCCGCAGGGTGAGGTGGTCAGTAGCATCTGGATGACGGCGTGGCCCGTGGTGACGGCAGAGGTTTTCCTGGCCAGGGACCATTCCATGTCTGCTACGTATCGGGTTGTGTGCTACGGCGTTGGGATGGTTCGGCTGGCTGAGGCATCAGCCCGCACCTGGCTGCTGCTTTGGGAACAGGAGAAAGCCCAAATCCTCGGCAGAGACCAGTTGTGTTTGTGTGGTACTAGTACTATTTTGCCTTGAAACAGCAAGGAAGAGAAGAAACACTCATGTGATGCTTTTCAGGGTGAAGTAGATGCTGAGATGATGTGTGCTTTGGCAAGCATCAAGTGAGGAGCACTTTTTGGGAATAGTCTACAACAGCCGCCTTGGTACAGCTGCAGAGGCACGCGCTTTGTGGGAGCAGCGTGAAGTTTGCCGGAAGTGTTTTCTTTCAGTGGTAGCCCATCCGTTGCAAATCAACACATGGGCAAATGCTGATGGAAGGTTGGTACAGAAGAAGGTCGTTTTCAGGATTTTTATTGTTTTTCATGGTCAGTGAAGTACCACGTTATTTTCCCTTGTTTTTTTTCCGATACAGAAGTCACATGGGGCTTCTGACTTGATTTTGGAGACCTAAACACCATTTGGGAGGAAAAGAAGGAAGCGGGGTCTCTCATTCTGGCAAGGAATGTAAAATGGAGGAGGAAAGGCCACGTCAACTCAGTGGATCCTAAATGGCAGTCCAGTATTTTGTTAGCGGTGGAGGCTGAAGCGGGTGCGTGGTCTGCAGGTTCAGCTCCCAGTTGACAGCAGCTGGCACGGTCAAGCCCTCATGGACCGGTGTATTCGAGAGAGGCCAAACCAACATTTTAGAGACAGAATTTTTGTTGTGTGAAAGGCATACGAAGGGTAAAAGAAAAGGATCTTTAATTTGAGGATAATACATTTAACAATTTTGACAATGAAAGGATATTTAATTTATATATGCTACAACTGCGGTCTAGGTAGTTAGACTTCCTTGGGCATGTTGTTTCCCCTGAGAATCATGTGTAATATGAATTTCTTAGTTGTCTTTCACTTATTTTACCCGTGGCTATCCAGGCCTGCCAGGTGTGATGTGGGATTTATTCCCTCGGTCTGGCTTGGTGGAGTTCAGCTACAGAAAATGTTTTACAGGGAAAAATGCACTTTTTGGTGCAGGCAGGAAGATGGGAATAAGCACTGAGGATGGCTTGTTTGTCACTAATGTCCAGCAGTGGTCAGGCATCTGTTTTTAAACTGTAAATTTCAAAGCCTTTGATCTGTTAGATTAAAATTAGAAAATGTTATTCCTGGATACACGGTCTCTTGTGTCTTGCTTGTAGAAGGTCATGATTTTATTTAAAAAAAAAAGTTAATATTCAAATACAGTGGAGGAGGAGGATGAAAATTGCAGACTTTGCAAACCTTTTTAGCTTTAGCTTAACTTCACCAATGTCAAGTTGTCAAATATAAAGCTACTGTCACTTAGGTAGCCTACCTTCTCTTGCAAGTTACTGCTCAGTAGTGTGATTTGGGGAAAAAATTAAGTCTATTTTTTATTTTTTACTTTTGACTGAAGTGAAACTATCATTTTAAATTACAATTTTCTCACTCTTCCTTTGGAATTCTGCTGCTGTTGTATTTTACGTAGCCCTAGATGATTTTGGTAGCTGCTTGGAGGGATATGATTGTTGGTCTTGAAGTTGTTAAAAATTAGCTGAAGATCCTGCTGTTCTTGGCAGAGGTACCCGTGCTGTGCAGAGCTCGCTGCGGGACTGCGGGATTGTGTTCCAAAAGTTGTGTTTGTGTTTTAACGTTTTAGATATTGATATACTGATGATACTGTATTTCCATTAAAACTATTGGACGCAAAGCCAAAATTAAAATAACCCCAACGTAACCATAATAGTAGATAACTAGCTTAATAGAAATGAGTAGTCATTTATTTCTGTTTGGTAAGAAATTGAATCTAATGAATTTTAAAATACTGTTTCACCGTGATGTCATGTAAATGTAATTTTACCTCCCCCTTCATATTTATGTATTTATTCAGTAAGTTGTTGATTGTAAGTCTAGAAATACATTTAAAAAAATACGTTCTGGTAATTGCAACCTCAGACTTTCAAACGCTGCTTTTTCATATGTGTCCAAGAATAGAAAGTCAGCCTCCAAAAATAAATGAAACCCAACATACATCGCCATGGTTTTCCGTGTTTGAAATAGAGGATGTCTCTTCGAGGAGCAGAGGTGCAGCAGCTATTTTGAGAAGGGAAGAAGACTTGGAGTCAGGATGAAATGAATGCAGACCTGCTATGTGAAGGCTCGTTTGAAAAGTAAGACCTGCTGAGTGTGCCCTCTGCTTTGAGTGTGTCATCTGGATGATTTATTAGAGCCTGAAAATTCATGCTAAAGGGGAAGAGAAAAAATAAGTAGCTAGAAAGGGGTAATAGAGTCATTAAAAATGTTAGCAGAGAAGTGCATTGTTTTGGGATTCTCTGGAAATGTAATGAAAGCTGTTGTCCCCTCTGAGCCAGGTTAGACGGGAGCTGCTGTGCTAGATGTGCGTATAGTGTAGGTCCAGCTTATTCCAGGCTCTTACCTGTTTTTTATTAATCCACATCTTGGTGCAGCTTTGACACACAAAAAAATATTATTGTGTGTTCAAGGCCTTTGACCCCACACCTTGACCCATTGGGAAGCATGGAGGGAGGCCATGAAGTTGTACTTTAGGCTCTCTCGTGCAGCCCGAAGGTGCAGCAGAGCTGGGTTTCTGCTGCCTTCCAGCATCGCCTCACCATTTCCTGAGCTCTTGTTTGCTTGTTTTGTGTTATTTCTGCTGTTCTCTGTCTCCTTGCTTTCCAGTACCACCAGTGTACTGGAAGCAATTTCCCTGCCTATCGCGTGAGCACTGAGCCCTTCTCCGTGCGACGTGCGTGGGGCTGAGGTGGTCGGTTCGCAGTTCTGGTGTGGCAGATGGACACACCTTTCCCCAGTCAGAACGAGAAATCACACGTTTGTAAGAGATTCCCTGAAATTTTGCGCTTGATGAAAGATATCCCTGAGGGACTGGCAGGGAGCTGGGTGGATGCCTGGGGCTGCCAATGCGTAGACCCGGAGGTCTGCGGAGCGCTGTCTGTGTGACCAAACCCAGCAGTTTTGCAACCATCCGCTCTTGCTCTGGGTCCACAACGCGGAGCTGGGCTGGGGTTTTGCCACTGCTGCTAGGAGACAACATTTCATTTTATTACCGAAAACAGATTCACGGCCTTTTTGGGATTCTTGCTCTGAAATAAGGTTAGAGGCAGTGTTAGCACTGCCCTAGATCTGATTGCCTGCCTGTCCAAAAATATATTTAAAATATTAAAACCTTGCTATAGCAATTCTGTGGGCTGGCGGCGTGGCGAGCTGCAGATCCTGCAGAGGCCGGTATGCGAAGCTGGCGTACAGCCATACCCACGCTGGTGAAGATTGTCAACTTGTGGCCTTGCTTTGATGCAGAAAGGAAAAAAAAGGCAGATTCTTTTTTTTTTTTTTTTTTTTTTCCTTTTTTTTTCTTCCCCCCTGTCGGTGGACAGAAAAGAACTTGCTTTCTCACTGGGCTGGCAGGAATCTACCTGACTTAGTTATTCAAAATCTTGGGAGATGCTGAGCCCCTGTGGGCAAAAAAAGGGGAGGAAAAAAGATGTAGAAAGGGGTATAACGGAGAAAGCGGGTAAAGTGGCTGTTTACTGCCTTGGTTTTGATGAGAGCAGGAGCAAATGCTCAGGAATGGCAACTCACTGGTTTATCCTGACACCACAATGAAAGAGCAGAATGCGATCAAAATGTATTTATTTAATTTTTTTTAACCGTTCCTGTTGCCAGCCTGCCAAAGCGGAGATGCTGCTGTCCTCCGAGCATCGTGTTTGGTGCAGGTACACTGTCAGGGCTTGAATCGTCCTTTCTGTTTTATCCCTGAATGGTGCTGGATGCAGAGCGGTCGTGGTCTGAGGTGCCTGCGTGTCACCAAATAAAGAAATGAAAGCCTTAAAACATACAAAGTACACCTTCATCTGTCGTTGCGGGTACCAGACCTATTTGAGTATTACTGCAGAGGAGTTGTGAAGCATTCCCAGCTACTCATTTTAAACCCCAGTTTTCTAGTAATGGACTTAAAAATCTTATTGTGTAGTTGAGTTAGTGACTGAGTCTTCACTTTATAATCTCTTTATAAAAATGTATGCACATTAACAGGACGTATTTAATAGACACACTGCCTAGATGAAAGGGCGCTTTGTGGAAGGAGGCTTTTGTGTGTTTCTGGATCTCTCAGCAATTCCTGCGGAGCTTCCCAAGTCTGGCTGACACCGAGCGGCAGAGGAAAAGACCTTCTCGCTTTCAGCTTGAATGGAGAATAATGGGGAGCGAGAGGGGAGTGGGGGAGGGAACCCCACTCCCCGACGCGGGGGCGATTGGTATGGGCACTCACCAGCCGAGCATTTAACACGTTTAGTTCTTCCTACCCCCAGCTGGGGCTTTGCATTTGCAATGAGCTCTGCGCTACCCTGGCAGCGTAAGTGGGTCTGCGTCAACAATAGCGGCTCCCCAGCCTGGTGAAATTGAGACAACTTTTCTCAGCCCAGGTAGTCCCTTCATTTCTGGTTTGGTCCACAGATCAGATTTGTCCGTAATGGCCACTTACCGGAATAGCATTTGATTTACTTAACATCAGATCTCAATTAAAAAAATTATCTTTCATCTTTTATTTAATCCCTCAGCTGGATTTTGGTATTTTTTTCTATCTGTGGTGCACCACAGATTCTTGGCGAGAAAAAGGTTTTCCTTCTCAAAAAAAAAAGGTCACGGATATGTTCAGTTTGACCTGGTCAACGTCTTCATGACAACAAGAATCTAGTGGACATCTAATTAAGTTTCCACTCGCAAAAAGAACTAAACTTCACCAAAAAAAATATCCTGAAGTTCTCTGACAAAGCATTTCCTTTTGCAGTTGCTGCTAATTCCCGTGCTCTGGGGGGTTGCAAGCAGAGAGGGCTTCATCTCAGCCCCATTGCAAAGACCCCAGAAAATGCATTCCAGTTTGGAACCATCTGAGATCTGAGTGAAGATTCACAGAGAAGATTATTTAAAAAGAAAAAAGGGGTGGGGGCAAAAAAAAAAAAAAGCCACACACTTTTAATTACAATGATAAAGCTGGACAGACGTGATCAAGGTTCTTTGGGGCAGGGTTTCTAATTTGGTCAGATGGTCTGTCCCCGGTGGGGAAGGCAGGTGTACTCTGTGTATTGAGTTATTTCTTGCTGGTTGCTGTGCAAGTACTGCTCATGTGTTTCTAACAAAACAGCCAGAGAGGAAGAGCCGGGGGCTGCTGGTGGTTGGGTACCTCCAAACAGATGTGCGTTGGTACCTCCAAACAGATGTGTGTTGATAGCTGTAACTCTTGCGGTGCACCTCACCACCGCTTCTTGCCTTGGATGCCAGCTGCGTGTCTTCATCCGATTCCTCGTATTTGCCGATGGTTTTTCAGCTGCGGTCACAGTTGGAGACTCCATCATGTCAAGAAAGAGCAAAAGTTAGGTCTGTGCCTGGCTTGAGTGTCTGCAGGTTCCCCCAAAGGGTACAGCAGTTGGTTGTGCGGTGGCTGAGAGTGCAAGCTGAGGACTGGGTTACACCCAGGTACCTTCAAAGTATGAAGGTATTAAACTGGAAAATGTTGCAAGAGGAACATGTGTGGCCAAAGTTAAAGTGAATCAGGGGTGAAAGACAGTGGCCTGGGCTTTCTCTGTGTTCCTTTATGACTTGAAAGCACTTCTTGTCTTAGGATAAACTGAGATATCATGCATTGATGTCATTGTTCTGATTGAGAATTTCGTCTTAAGAATTGAAAAAAGCTTTTTCAGACAAATCACTCAAGACCTTCTTGCCAGCAGCCCCAGCATGAGCATGTAGCATTTCTGTGTATAAAACCAAATGAACAACCAACTTGTTAATTTTTGAATGAAGGCATAATCCCTTTCTAGGTGTGCTTGTAAATGGATGCATTCAAGGCACCGCGAGCTTTCCTCAATCTCCTCTTAGCAAAGAAAAGCTCTCAAGTGATATCCTTGATTTAATTCCTCCTCTAAGGGGAGGCTGGCTGTCCTTCCCTGTTAGTCCCCCCCATTAGCTCTGTTTAATGAAATGCGTTACGTGGGTATATATGCAACCTTATGGTCTCCCTCTGTTTCCATCAACACAGAAGAAAATCTGGCAAAGTACTAAGGCGTTCTTAAGTCATGGAGTGATTTTTTTTTTTTATTACCTTTATTTACCACCCATATTAACGATAAAAGCTCCATAGTTCATGATCTTTCCCATATTTTTTTAGTTTTGAGTACTGTCCTTTGCCTTGTAGAATGAACCTGGAATTTCTAAGAGCCTGTGGTTGTAGTGTGTTAATTTAAAAAAGAAATGAGGAGTTATGTCCTGTGGGGTTCAGAAACCGGAGATGGCAGCACTGGTTGCTGGAATCGGAAATTAGCTGTTTCTCCAATCATGTGGATATAGATAAATTGTCAGTTTTCTACTATAGAGCGTCCCTGCTCCAAATTTCTCCTGATTACAGTTCCTCAAACCCATGCCGTTATGAAAATGATCAGTTGGATTGAGATTGAAGAACTGTACGTTGCAAGGTGGTGTGAAAGTTTTACATTCAGAACTTGTGGGATTTCAGTCATTTCTGATTAATATTGGCAGGAATTTCGCCAGGAGCAGGGACTTCCCAGCGATCTCCCAAGTAGTCTTTATTTTAGCAGGTTACATGAGGGCTCAGGATAAAGGTTTATGTTAACATCTTGCTAGTTTCAGAGGACTAAACAAAAATACACACTGCATCGCTGCAAATCTCGCCTTGCACTGGGCTTCCCATGCGCATGGGCTCGTTGCACAAACGATGGTAGCTGTAACCTCAAGCAGCTGGTGGAAATTTGTCCTGTTTGTGAATTTGGTGTCTTTCGTAGTTTTGGGAGTTTTTTTGGTGGCTTTACCAGTCAAGTGCAACTCTTTTGTAATAATGAAATTTAGCAAGCTTTGAGCTGTTTTTGCAAAAGCAAGAGGTAGTTGAGATTGTTAGTTTCTAAAAGGAGGTATTTGGAGTAGATAAAGCACCTGAAACTTCTGTGGTTTGATAGCAATCCCCTGTATAATTATCTAACCCTTTTCTATCCTACTTGATTAGTGAAATACTTAGACAAATGCACACAATGTGTGCTGTACAGCAGTACTGTGAACTACAAAAAGCATACATGTTCTGAAAGATATTTAAAAAAAAATCATTTAATTCATTGCCTATTTGCTGCAGGTTTTGTGTTCTTCACATCAGATTTTCAGTTTCTTTAGGGGAGAGTTGGTTGAACATTGAATCAGGTTCCCAGTTTGTCAGATGTAGATTTCTCATAAAGAATAATTTATTTTTTTTTAATAGCTACTACATGCTTTGCAGACTGGGATAATAAGTGTGTTGGGTTTTTTTATCAGAAAAAAAAGCCCAGTATTATTGTTATTACTATTTTATTTTTGGTGACTAAAAACTGAAACAGGAAATGACCTGAGACACGGTTTCCATGACACCCTCTCACTTGAATCCAGTTTTCGAGAAGATGAAAGGCCAAAGCAGTCTTTTGATAGTGAGCAGCTAATTGGGTGGCTGATAGAGGCAGGTTTTTCTGTGCGAAAAAAATAAAGGAGAAAAGAAGTGGAACAGCTGTGTTTTGGTACATATGTATAATCCCAGATAAAACTCTCCAAGGACAAGGAAATATAGTAGTGCCTGGGTGAAAGGAAAAATAAGAATTTTTGAAAGCATAAATGTGGCTTTTTGGGAGGAGCTCATATTTAAAATAAAAATCAGCTGGAACGAATGTGTTAATAAAGAGTGGATTTGTAAAATCAGAACAGAGCCTCTTGCTCCCTGCAAATTGTGGTGTTGGGTTTTGTTTCTGTCTAGGCAGATTCCAAGAAAATGGCAATGTGCTCAGGATTTTTTGCTGTTTCCTTTGCTCAGTATGTTCCTCCCCAGAAAGCCGTGTGGTTAGAGCAGCATGCAGCCAGCTCTGCTGTGATTGCAGCTCATCTGAGGGTAGTTCATGGACTTCCTCACTTTTCATCATTGCTTTTGCTTCTCCTCTGATAGCGTGTGTTAAAAATGTCACCGTGCAAAAGTAGAATGTGGATATTTGTCTTTTTGGAATATAAATTTATATCTGAGAAATCTCTTCTGCTGATAACGGGGATGCTGACCAGGGTATATGTAATCTCTACAGTGGACAAAACCTTCCAAGACATGACAAAGGTGATAAATATTTTAAATAGAGTGGAAATGCTTAGCACAAGGACTTTTTTGATAAATGGTTTGAATCTCAGGTAATAAAGTAGCTTAAATGCTACATATTCAGACAGTTTTAAATGAAGTGTATTTTACTTTCTGGGACTTGACACAGTATGAAGTGAGTGCAGGTTCTTTATATCCATATAACTGTATAGAAAAAGAGAGTATAGAAGATACAGTCCTGCCTTGTTCACTTTTCCTTCTGCTATCCCGCTGAGTTTGGGAACTCCAGATGTCTGAACAAATTATTTCTCCTACAAAAGTGGGCGTTTTAAGTTGATAAACTTATAAGCCTACTAATTGGTGTCTGGCGTCTATTTGTGACTTGAGGGACAAGTCCTGAAGAAATCCTACAAAGTTGAGTTGTAGAGCGACATGTAAAGTGGTACTGTTTGCTTCTCCTACAGCATCTGTAGGTGTTACAGTGATGTTGTATTTTATATCTCTTAAAACATAGGCATTGCGCTACAATTGATGACTTTTTTGTGTTTATAAACTGTTCGTAAAATTGCCCTGTCCAGGTATCGAAGTGAGAAACTAGGTTTTAAAAGTTCTTGTTTTAATTTCATGAAAATAGAAGGTGCAAAGGACATCTTAACTTGCAATCACATTGAACACAATTTCAGATTTACTCCAGGGAGCAAGTGACTCTGAGTTGTGGATTCAGACACAGGCTGTGGTTAGATGGGTTGGCAGATGAGGGCGCATCCAGCCTCGTGGCTAGCAACTGCAGGAGGAGGAGGAGGTCCTTCTCTGGGCACATGCTCCTGCCCTGTCAGGCCTAGAGTTTGCAAGGCTGCAGAGCAAGCTGATGCTTTATTTTCAGCAGTGATCTGTCAAACTGACTCATCCTACTGCCCCAGTGGTTTAGTTCTAATGGCAAACCGTGTATTCAGGAGGGTAACAGAAGTGGTTGAGCTGATCCTGCCTGCTGAGAGGAGAGGGTTTTGCTTGCCCCTCCACTGCCACCAGGTCCATGGTCCATCCCTTGGGCTTTCTGAGTTGGCTGTACCCACCCGTGGAGTAAAACACGGCTCCTTTCCTCCACCCGGAGATTAGCCTGGGCTTTCGTGAACGGGTGGATGGATTATCATGGCTCGCTCCTTCTTCAGTAGGTGTTTTTCTGTCCAGATGGAGGAGATAAGTGCCTTATCTAATGTGTTTCTTGCCGCTGTGTGTGGGTTACCTTTGTTTTCCCGTGAAGTTTTGAATACCTGGAAGGGAAAGCTGTTGTAGGAATGTTTTGAGGTCACTGTCATCTTGAGACCTGTGCTCTCCATCGCTGTGTGGTACCCTGTTGGTCCTGGAAGTGTTCCCAGCTGGTTGGTGGTATTTCCATACATTGTTTTGTCTTTCTGAACTTTTTATGCAGAATATGCCATCCAGGTTGGCGTACTTCAAACTAAGTGAAATAGTCTGGGTTTTATCTCCTGAATATCAAAGCAAGCCTTTTTTGAATGCAGGAGATTGTGATCTCCCCGATGAAAGCTATCTAAGCCAACAGTTGCTAGTCTTTCACAAAGACTGCAATGGTTCATGAACCCAAAAATCTGCTGCGCCATCGGTAAACAACCGACAGGAGATGGGTCTGGAGGAATTTGGCACAGCTCTGGCTTATTGCTGTAAGAGCTTTTTGCTGCACCATCACGCGCTCGTAACTTCTGCAATGGTAAGGAAGCAGCTCACTGTCTGAAAGCGCTGCTTCAACGTAAATAAATAAAACTCTCTAAAACCAGCTTGACTGCTAGTGTTGGGCAGGTCCTCTGCCTTCTCATACGAAGATCTTATTAGGCAACAGCCCTGGTCTCGCTGCCAGTTTTCCTCGGCAGACTAAGCCTGGGGGACTGCTCGTTAGCTCCCCGCCTGCCTGCGAGCGAGGAGCATGTAAAATTCATACACGAAGAAAAGGCCGTGGTCTGACACTGCGGGAATGCAGGTGGGCTGGAGCGATGCGCGGGAATTAAACTAACGTGCTAATCGTGCTCCTCGCAGGAGGCTGGCTGCTCTGTGCAATTTCAGTATTTTCTGCTATAATAATCCCGGTGGGTTTTCCCCAACTCTTCCCAACTCTCTCAGCTGATAGAGCCTTTAATATTGTGGTTTACGTGAGAATTTTGGTGAGTATTTTGTGAGAATTCTGAGAAATAGATAGATGTTCCCTGTGTTCAGAAACTGGAAAAAATTTCTTTATTTATGAACACAGCGCACGGTGTTTGCTGCTATTCCTGTGTGACGGTGTGGTGTCAAGAGTGTCATTTCCCAGGAACAGTCTCTGCAGCTGGCAGAAATTTCTGAGCACTTTGAAATTTTGAAATCCAATCTCGTGCTTGTGCTGTCAGTATGGAGCTTTCTTATGGCACTCCTTTATTTTTCTTTAAAGGCTGAAATTTTAATATTGATCCCAGAGTATATATTTAACTATGTTGCTCAGAAAATAGTCATTACGTGTGCATTGTGAGAGGCTGAAATAAAATAAAGTCAATCTGCTGTTGTATGTGGGGGGCAGAGGGTGGTGTGTTCCCGTGCAGCTGTGACAGTGCTACGGCTCCTGCCACCCCAGGGATCATCCCTCTTTCCCTGTCCCTTTCTTGTAACAGCTCTGTTTTATCTGAGATTCAATGAAAGCCACTTGAAAACAAAAAATGGTAGCAAGATGTTCCAGAAGCAGCAATTTAATTATAATTTTGAAATTCAATGCTAAAGAAAACAAGTGTTTCATATAGATGCTGTTGCCAGAGCCCTGCTAAAATGGATTTATTATCATGAGGACTTTTTCGGGAAAACATTTAGGAGGCAGGAAATATGCAATAATTTTTGCACCTTTTTTAAGGTTTATCTTTGGAACAGGTGGAACAATAACTGCTTAATAAGGGTGTTTGTCTTAAATGTGGCTATTCAAGAAGCTGTAGAACAAACATATTGGAGACTAAGCAAGATGCGATTTAGCCACAGAGAAGATAAAGTTGAGAGGAAAAAATGGGAACCCAGGTCTCATTTTCAGTGGTACTGGTCTCCATCACTGTAATGGTGTAAGTGCCTCGAAGGGGGTTGCAAATGCAATTTGTTTACATTGGGAGGGTCTTGCATGCTTCCAGTGAAGCACAAAGCATTGAGTAAATGAGTGCTACGCTTAAAAACCACCTGATGGGTTTTATATTTCGTCAGCTGTACCACTTGATAAATACTGTTTTTAGCAGTCATCTTGCTTGCGACATGACGCGTGATGATTTCTGAATTTCTGCGTGTCCAGCTGCACGATGCTGGTTTCTGGAGGTCAGTGTGCACTGTGCCATCGCTACTGCATGTCAGCACATCTCTTCACGTAGCAAATTCGGGGTGGAACCTGCCGCTTTCCACAATGCTGGCAGCTCAGTGATAGTGACTGGCTGATTACTACTGAATATACAGTGGTCCGTTCTGTATTGAACGCTTCACATCCCTCAGGGACTAAATGTCGGTACGTACCACGTGGGTTTGGGGTTGCAGCTGAAGAACTTCAGAGGTTCCTTCCATGGCCATTTGCCCCACCTCTCCGCTGAGGTTTGCCTCACCAATAGTTGTGTTAGTGCAACTGTTTGTGGGGCTGTAGTAGAAACTGGATCCTTGAAATGAATCCCTGGGATTGCGCGGGCTCAGCACAGCCCCAGCAGACAGTGGTGCCGGCATAGCAGAAGTGCGAAGGTGGATATTTCTTAAGGCAAATTCGCTGCTTACGCCTGTGTATATATAACTACACCATTTGAGGTAAAGAATAATTGTGTTTTAACACTTGCTAGTTTTAAGATGGGCAATCATTGTATGCCACTCAAAGAATTCATCCTTCAGAGGCTCATTCTCACTTATTTTGGTATGAAAAGTGCGTTGCCAAGAGGTGCCTCCTTGCCCTGCCGCTGCTGGAACAGTTGGCTGAGCTGCTGGGATTGAACTTCAGCAATAATCATTGAGTGGGCCTGGTGATACCGAAGTGAAGCGTGTATGATGACAAAACAGATCTAAAAATGTTGTTTAACTATTTGTATTCACAAAATGTGAATTGGAGGGTTTGCTTATTAGCATTTAATACACAGAGATGTAAAAAGACCCTTAAGCCGGATAGCAGAGATTTATTTTTAGGTAGACTGTTGGTGGACATGTCATAAATACATAGGTTGGAGAATACACCCGGTATTGAGTAACCTCAGTGCATCTCAGGGATGCCCTACTTAACATCATAGGAATATAGAGCACTTCTCAATGAGAAAGTTAGTTTTAAATATTGCTAAATGCTTTGCTTACACATTCTTCCCAAAACTGGGAAGACTCTGAACCATCCACACTTTTCGTCTGGAATTTACCTTCATTCAGCATATGCTTAGCATCCCGTAATCCTGCCACGTGCTCCCAGGGGGAACCGAGGTGAGAGCAGAGCTAAGTTGCATGGGGGTCCTGTGACTGCACGCTGTGCTAACGTTGGGAGAGGTTTTCAATCTGTGCTTTTTCCATCTGGGGAGTTTTGGTGCCTCACTGGCACGCGCGCACCAAGAACAAGCCACCTTCGTCTTTCAGGACCAAGTGCAGCTCATGAAACAGCTGAAAACAGTACTTTGACATAGCTTGCATTGACTGGTGACTTTCTGAATTTGTAAAACGCTTTTGTCGGAGATGTTATCAGGCAAAAAAGATGCGAGGGTATTTTTGACAAAGACTTAGAAAACAACGGGGGAAATGATTTAAAGAACCCTATGAAATGTTTTCCGGGCAGAGCTTTGTTTTGTTAAATCACAAAGAGATACCGCTTTATGAAGGGTTATTATCCCAGGCTTAAAGACTGAATTCAGACTTCACAGCGAGAGAAAAAAGACGTTTTAATCCTGCTTGAAGTGCAGGCCTCAACACAGCTATAGCGCTTCCTTCAGGCTTTTTACTGGATGTATATGTCTTATTTCAGCACGGCAGGGGCAAGTCTGTGGTGCAAAATAGTTGGTGCTGAGGACCCAATATCCTGTGTGTGGCTTGTGAACTAAATTGAGCCTGGTCTGAACTGAACATGCGCTAGGTTAGTGTTTGAAGCACATCTTTCCATTTATTTTCATCCATAAAGAGGTTAATGAGTGAAAAAGTGGACCTTGGAATTTTCTTTGTGCCCAAGACTTGTGTTTCTAAAAAGTAGTCCTTAGATCGGACGGCATTTCGATTGACTCTGGTCTGCAGAGGTAGAGGAGAACACCGTGGAAGCCTAACCAGGGCTGGGGGTCAGTTCTAGACCTCGGAAGAGGCAGGTTCCTGCGGAAGAGAGAGCTTCCACCCATCAGATATTTCTGTAGCTGAAAGCTATGTTTCAAGCAGCTGGAAGGTCTTCTTCAAACTTGTGTTTGTTGCAAATGCCTACCATGCCCAAGGCTAGTGTGTGCCTTCTCTCCTTGGAGGGATGGAATAAATGCTCAGAATGCTTTGGGTGTTTTTTTTAACCAATATATATGTTTACATTAGGGCTTTCTCAGCAGTTGAATCTTGCAGGGTTGGAGGTTTTGGTTGTTGTTGGTTTTTTTGGTTCTTATTTGTTTGCCTCCATCCATCTTTCAGGTCTGTGTTGGTGCTAGAACAGGACATGCCAAACTCTTGAAGTAAAACTAACTTTGCGAGTTGTAAACTTACAATGGCATTGACATTGTAGGAAACGCTCGTCTCTTGTCCACTCTTAACAAAGAAATGTAGAAACTAATTCAGGAACCTTCTTTCCCCAGTTTATTCTACACTTTATGCATGTGAAAGCTCTATTGTACGAGTCTTCTACCTTTTGGGGTTGTTTTGTTTGTTTTAAGTGAGAGAAGCACTGAAATTTCCCCTATAAAATTACAGATCGGAGTAGGGGGCGGGTGTTACAGCTGCAATTACCTTTTTCATTATGCGGATTAAAGATGACTGCATCTCTTTGCAAATAAAAACCAAAGGTACAATAGGTTGTTCACGTTCTGGCTTCTTTTTTCATTGCTTTGCAGGTGGCTGCGTTTTGTACCAGCAAAACTAAACCAGAAACTTTCCTGATAACTTTTTGGGGGGGGCACTGAGCAAGAAGGGCTGTGTAGAGTGACGTGGTAGAAGCTTAGGGAGGGCAGGAGGAAGGTACGTATTTAATTTTGGTGTGGAAAAAAGGTTCTCTGAATTGTTAGCACCCCAGGATCAAGTAACTAAATCTTCCCAAACCCTGTAGAGCTGACAAACCAAACCAAACCGTACCAGGACACCATCTGGAAAGGATTCTCTGCTTCATTCTGTGTTACTAGTATAATGAAATAAAGATTAAAAAAATCCAGTTCCTTATAATTGTTAAATTTTGTCATGCAAATGCATTCTAGACTTTGAAAAGGATTGTAAAGGTTTTGCTCTGATTTTCGTGCTTTGAAGAAAACCTCTGTGTCCTTGCTGCTTTGGTTGAATGGAGGAGCAGCTTGCAGCAAGACATCAGCTTTTCAGATCACTTTTATATGAATAATATGTGGTTGTGAATAGGTGGAAACTGGATGCAAATATATGAAAAAATATTGAATTAACTTAAGCAACTATTGATTGCTATGTTTATCGAATAGAATGCCTTTGTAAATTGTTTTAAACTTCTGTAATTATCATTCATCTTCAGACGATACGCTCGGATATTTCTTGGCTGTCTGCTGCATACTCGGGGAGGATTTGGTTAGCATTCCACTTTTTTGTAGTTTGATGCGCAGGTCACCACCTCGTAATTCTTAACATGTGGAACAGAGCGCGTACTGCAGTATGGTTTTGGCCGGATAATTTATGTTTTTATTAGATAATACTCGTACTGGAAACTTCACTTTGTGGATACGAGTGGAGACGCAGTGGAGGAGGGAACAGGCGAGAGCCAAGTCTGGCACGTGGGGCTGAGGGACGCTGCAAAGACAGGGATGCCACCTGGAAACGTAGAAGACACGGGTGTGAATTGGCGGTGTTTTCTTCGTACTTAGTGATATTGTTGTAATTGCAACATCATAATTTTTACATAAAATCCCAAATACATACATGTATAGTATGAAAGTCTGTAAATCCTCCACTATAAGGTACAGCTGCTTCATATTGCCACTTACTATTCATTCATTTGCAAGTGTAGGGAGAAACAGGAGCACATCATATTGCTTAAAACCCGGACTGAATGTGTTATGAGACACTAGAGAAGGGACTTGGTCTTGCATGGAGATAGGACTTTCAGAATTTTCAGATGATTTCATTTTTGTCTTTAAGAAATTCGATATTCTGTGACTTCTTCCTAACCCTGAAATTCATGCCATTACTTCACCTTACAGTGCTTTATCATATCTATTTTAGGATGGACATCACTTTTTGGCATCTTTTGAACTTTATATTGGCTGATGCTTTTGATTTTGTAACCTTAGCCCTGTGTTTGTATCCTTGTTATATTTAAGAGTGAAAAGACATAGAAAGAATTAAAGTCAAGCTGGGGAGGTGAGACCGAAGTGATAAGCTGTTTTCAGGGTAGGTCTGTCTGTTCCCAGCGTCTCTGTGCAGCGAAAACTGTATTGTGAAAAAACACATTTTAAATTGTGCCATGGAAAGCTTTTGGAAATGAAAACACAGATTACATGCTGAAACAGGGAGGTAGAGTTAATTTGTGGGTATCAGCAATTTATTAATTTATTAAGCTTAAAATTTATTCATTAATTTGTTAAGATAAATTTTCACCATTAGCATAACGAAAATTTTTCTGTCCAATAAATTCCCCCCCCCTTGTGACTGTCAAATACTGATACCAGTGTAGTAGTAACTGTGTTTGACAACAGGAATATTTATTCCCTGAGTAGCATTAATCTACTTCAATTCTGTCTACATTCAAAGTAACGTTAATGCCTTTATTTCTCCTTGGTGTCTGAACTCGCTAATCCTGATACCAAAGTGGATTACAGTGTCATCTCCGCGTGTTCAGACAGATGTGCAACACATAGATAATTGCACAGAAAAGCAAAAGAAAGGGAATTTATTTAGGTTGCCGAGCTGGAGGTGGTCTCTATACAGCCTTAAATCCTTAATTCAATTTCAGGTTTGCCAGTCAGTCCTGTTGGGCTCCTGCGCCGAATGAGGCTCAGCGAGTTTGTGGCCTGCCTTCATGCTTGGTTTTAACACTGGAAGCTGTGCTTCCACCAGAGTTAATATTTTGATGCCCGTTCAGCACAATTCATCATGTATTCATAAAGAGTGGAATTATTATGTAATGCTTTAAAAGAATTACAGGTTTTGGTAAAATACTGTTTGTTCTAATGCAGCAGCATGTACCAAGTGAGTCTTTTCACTGACATCTTCTACTTCTGAATTTGATAAAATTTAGCAAATGAAAGCTTGGATGATTTACTGAAAATTAAATAAAAACTATTTTGAGGAAAAAGCTGATATTAAACATTCTAATTTGAAAACTGATAAATATTTTATGTGCACTGTAGCATCCTCAAGAATTAAATATGAATGAATGGTGGGAAACCTTGCAGTACTATGAAACATCGAGATTTTATAATTTCAAGTGCAAATGTCTGCCTAGGGATTCTTGATTATTTTTAATGAAGATGACACTGTACGCTTCAGCATGAGGTCTTCTTAAATAAGAGAGTTCATATAAGTAGTATCTTCTGAAGGAAGCCACAGCAGAGATTTATTTTGAGTAAATAAGCAGCCTTTTCTCCAGAGGTTCCAAAATATTTTATTTAGACGAAGTTAAACATTAATTGAGATTTTTTTAAAAGGTCTAATAATTCTCTTCTGTTTTGAAACAGAAATTGTTTTAATTGGGTTCATTTACCAGGAGAAGTGGAGCTCACTTCATAGTTTGTAAATCTTTTGGAAAAAGCAGCCTGTAATAATATTTACAGAAGGAATGAAAAATAGTAATTGCCTCTGTCATTGTTTCAATTTTAACAATGTGTATACGCATGAGTCCTTTTTGATCTTTTTAATAGGTACAACCCAACTGCCAATGACATCATGTCATAAAAGGAATTAATACTACCATTATAAATTTCCTGGGTTGGGTTTTTTTTTCCCCTGAAATGTTGGTTCCCTCTAGTTTAAATTCCTTTTTTACAGTGGAAATCTGCTCCCAAATTCTCGTCTGCTCTGTTCCTCCTGTCCTGTTGTGCGATGTTGACCATAAATTACAAGACTCTGCGGATGTGCAGGGTCCCAGGACTGTGCTTGTAGGTTTGTAGCAATTATCTTCTGTGTTTTCTGTAAGTTTTTTTTAGGTTGCAGAACATAAATCTGATGTCAGTCAATTCTAGATTTTAGCTCTGTCCTCTACAACCGGGATCATGCAGTTTCCAGTCCTGTCTGTGCTCCTCTTCTCTGGGCTTGGAAGGTTGCATCGGGGTAAAACCAACTCAAAACAGAGGGAAAAACCTATCTTAAAAAAAAAACCGAGGCTGTTTCTAAACATCCTGAAAGCTGTTTTCTTCACTCGTTCCTCTTTGCTTTGCTTTACAGCTCTTTTGCATTGTGATTTTTCTTGCTTGTTTTCCTATATTCTCCAGTAGTAACATTGGCCATATTAAAAGTTCAGTCTGAGAAACGCACAGTGTTTCCAACCGGAGTTGGAGGCTTGGATGATAATCATATGACAAGATTACATGCTGATATAGACCCTTAAAAAACGGAACTTTTTCTAAACATCCAGAAATAATATCCAGTCTAAGAAGGACATTGAGGTGCGGGAGAGGGTTCAGAGAAGGGCAACGAAGCTGGTGAAGGGTCTGAGAGTCTTACGAGGAGTGGCTGAGGGACTTGGGGTTGGTTAGTCTGAAGAAAAGGAGGCTGAGGGGAGACCTTATTGCGCTCTACAGCTCCCTAAAAGGAGGGTGTAGAGAGGTCGGCGTTGGTCTCTTCTCACAAGTTACAGCCGATAGGACAAGAGGAAATGGTGTGAAGTTGTGCCAGGGGAGGTTTAGGTTGAACATGAGGAAAAACTTCTACAGTGAAGGGGTTATCAAGGACTGGAAGAGGCTGCCCAGGGAAGGGGTGAAATTGCTATCCTTGGATGTATTTAAAAGCCTTCTAGATATGGTGCTCAGGGACATGGTTTAGAAGTGGGCCCAGCAGAGCTAGATAACAGTCGGACTTGATGGTTTTAAAGGTCTTTTCCAGCCATAAGGATTCTATGATTCTAGAAACTTCTACCTTAACTAGTGTGGAATGACTATACAATCCTGGCAGTCGAGGATAACGGGTAAAGCGCTTGATGGGGTGTCTGTTTTCCTGCATCTCTGGGAGTGTAAAAGGACAGTTCAGATGAGGATGATCACAGACTCATTTGATGACGAGGTACGGTAACAATCGTTTTTGTGTTTGATCTGCATGTCAAGGTGCTTTATGGTTTTGGCCCTTTAATCTTGTGCTTTTCCATCTTGACCATTCAAACCAGTGAGTTACAAAAGGTAACAGGTTATTGAGCAGAGTCCCTTTGGAAGCTGGATGGTTTATTTCCATGTTCTGACAAATAATTAAGTCTAACAGTAAGGATATTTGTCTGCAGAGTGTTGGCACGGGGCAGCGTGGTGGTCGTGGGAGGGGATGTGAGAGTTTCTTGCGCAACATCTTCTGGAGCCTCTTTGGCTCTTCTGTCCTCCAGAGATGAGTTACACCACTGTGCTGACACCTGGATGGGTCCACATTAAACTCATTAAATCCTCTATTATCAGGTTTGTTTTTTAATAATCTGCAGAAGCAGATGAATATTCAGTTAAAGGATCTGCGGTTTTCTTAGAAAAAGAACATGCTTTCTTCTCTTTTGGTAATGCCTTAAAAAACCAAATCAAGCAGAAAAAAAAACCAAACACAAAACCCCTTGCAACCTGCAGTATTCTTGTTCCTTTTCTCAGTGTTTTCACAAAGAAATTGAAATATAGAAATAAGAGTCTTTTCAAAGGGCCGAAGGAGCACAGTTGTTGAATACTGTCATACCTTTAAGATTAGAGGAGGAATTCAGGAAATGAAGAACAGGGGATGCTACTCAATCTACAGCATGTGTGTCTGCGAATTCAGGCATAAATTAGAAGAATTAGTCTTTATACACGTTTTAAAATAACTACATCTCTCTTCAGTGAGTCACAAGGAATCAGACTGAGAAATAAATACTTGATTTAGCTTCAATATCTATACAATACTTCTGTTCAATGTTATAAGTGCATGTATTTGGTGCTCTCATTAAGTGATCAACCTTCATTATCCTATAGTGAGTATATTTTGCAAAGGCTTCTTAAAAATACCAGCTCTCAGAAGCTCATAGTAGTGCAGGTCTGCTGGAGCTGGAAGTAGCGCGTGTCTCTGTTGAAAACTCCAGGGTAAACAGTGGGAGATCTGGGATAGCCCCAGCAGAAAACTCCTCCTGCAGTGACTCCGAGGATGCATGGCTTTAATGTGAAACCACAGGAATCTGACCACATGGCGAAGAGTATCCTGTACGTTGGAAGAGCTGCAACAAGATATTCCACTGACTAAGGAAAAGGTGCTTCTTGTGGAAACTAAAAAAATCCTGCGTTGTAATCTGAGGTGTCGTCTTCGGACAGGTGAAAGATTAGAGATTTTGGGGGGCGGGGAATTCTTACAAATTTCAACTGCTAATTTGTAGTATCCGTTTTCAAACACAGAAAAGAATTCAATGTTGTTCATCTCAGTATTGTTAATCAGCAGCTCACCAGAAGAGTGCATACTCTGATTTTTAAAGTGAGGTTCAGTCTAATTTCTTACTACTTAGTATTTGAAAGATAAATATATTTATAATAATTTCAGCAAAACTAATTTTTAGAAGGGTGAAATAATTATTTTTAGTTAGGAAATACTGTAGGCTGTTCATTCAACAATAGTGAATGACACTATTGTTTTCATGGTGTGTATTTATTATATTTATTTAAGACGATAAATACTGGTTTGTCAATATTCAAACACTTAGAGCAGCAGATTAGAAATTCTGGTTTGTGTTCTGATTTTTTTTCGTCAGCCTTTTAATGTACTTAGTCTTCTTTTCTTGAAATATGGTTTATGCTAAAGTCGCTGTTGTGGCAAGAAAAACAAGCAGAGCTGAGGTTGTTTTTATGTTTGGAAGCCCTGGTCAAATGACTCCCTGAATAATGACAACATTTGTCAGGGAGTCTTGGAGACCAATATAGTATCTACAAAAACTTGGGCTTAAATGTCAAATCATGGGCTCTGTTTAACTGAAATAATTGCGCATATCTGGATAGTCTCCACCTGAACACTGCTAATGTTAAGCAAACTTGAACTGGTCTTCCTATGGAGAAACGGACATGCCGTTCATATGTAGGATGTCCATATTGGCGAGACCTGGTGTAGACGTGGAAAAAGGAGGTATGTCAGAGAGCCAGCTCTCTCAATTTTTTATTAGAAAGAGTTTCTTTGTAAAAACAGAGTGAGACCACTAAAAAGCAAAATATGAGAAAGCTCTTTCGCTTGGTGCCGAGCACACCTCAGTGTGGGGCAGGTCCCTGTGGCCTGAGCCCTCTCCATCTCAGCAGCTGCCTTGGTGGAACTGTCCCATCTTCTGGGACATGCAGTCAAGGACCCCGCAGCCTTGGCTTGCCGCCTCTTCAGTTTGTAAAACAATGAGGGTGCAAGATAAAGGACTCTTCTTTGCAAAACATCTGATGATTTTTTGCTCCCGAAGGCTGGATGTAGAAATCCTCGTGGGATGGCTTGGCAGCAGTGCTACAGAAAATGCTGAGGCGAGTTTTGCTCTTCTTCAGCGCCTTCCCTCATTAAATCTGGAGCTTTCTCTCCCTTTTCTGGGTTGGACTCTACTCTGCTCTTGATTAACACTGGACCTTTTGTTTCAGTTTTGGTTGTTGGTGGTTTTGGGATTTTTTTTTTTTTCTTTTTACTCCCCCCTCTTTCATGTAAATGATGTCTTGCTATTTTGCTTGCTTTTTTTTCTTTTTTTAATTAGAAGAATAAATGCTTGCATTCATGCACAAATTGCTTTGAAGTGCTGTAGGAATTCAATTCATGAGCTTCCCCTTAGTCTCAATCTTTTTTTTTTTTTTTTTTTTTGTGAACCGATAACATCTAATGTCTCTGCTTTTTCCAGGAGGTTACATTTGTTTGCTGCTGGTTGCTCTACCTCCTTCTGTGCCCTGAGATAACAAGTTAAACACGAGGAAGAACGGTTAATCAGCCGGTTCCCATTGAACATTCTTCGAGGTTTTGTTTTGTGGAGGGGTGAGTCATGCTGGACCACAGCTCTATGGAAGAACGAGGGGAAAATAGTCCTAGGGACTAGCTGACCTTAGTCCAGCAGGAGCCAGCTAAAGGTGGGTTGCTGGATGCCATGGGCCAGCTCTGCTCCTTTGGCCGTTGTCCTGCAGAACGTGGGGACTATCGCCTTGGATGAGCACTAGCAATTCACTTGGAAAAGTGGTTTAGCAGTTTCTTCTAGAGATCATCTTCTTTGCTTTACTTTGCATCTGTACATTATTTTTTGAGGTCCAGGATAAAGCGTTTACTTCTGTTGTAGATCTGTTTAATCATCTTGGTGGTGTCAGATGGTCGTCTGGCTCACAAAACATAACGGGGAGAAGTTGTCAGATAATTATTCTGTTAGTGTGCTTGCTCCCTGAGTTCATTCCACCCCTGTTTTGGAAGGAAGAGGAGAAAATATCCTATTTCCAGCGCTGGTTGATGGGTAATTCTCTTTTCTTTAGCAGCTAAGTATAGTGAAATGTTGTTTTGTAAAGCTACCAGAGAGCACCAGGGGATTTCAAATTTCAAGGTCACAAAGACTGCAAGTTAAATCTTCTCGGCTTTTGTAAGCATCTGGTGATTGACCCACGGTTTTAGTGTGGGGGTCACAGCTCTGGGACTGGCACCGTGTCCTCGGAGAATCGGAGACCAGCTGCGGTGGGACGGGACTTCCTGAGGTCCTCATGCCCTGCTGGTCTGGGGCACCTGTCCCCTTGGCTTTGGGTACGTTTGAGGATGGGACTCGCCAAGCCTCTGGGCAGCTCTTCCAGGAGCACACAGCGTTCCCCAGCATGCAAGCGTGCAGGCGTAGGGGGAGTTTTGCATGTGTAACATGTGCTGCTACGAGAGCCTGTTTCTGCACGCGGGCTCTGGCTGCCACTGCCGTTGGTGCCATTTCCACTTACTGGTCGTAGGCAAACGCGGATCCTTTCCCTGTCTGTACTCCTTTGGCTCCCACAGCCGCTGCATAACCCAGGTTTGGTTTGAACAATGTTTTGCGAGGCTATGTCTGCAGGTGGGATATCGCCCCAGTATGTGCAGCAATTACTTCATTCTAACCCATAAAATATGCTGACGTCGAACTGGAAGATTTTTTTAATATATATACTGTCCTGTAAATCTCAGTCAAGAGCTCGATTTTCTGGGCACAGCACCTATATGAGCCGGCGTGGCGAAACCAGCCATGTGAAAATGGGGAAACGAGTTAACCCGCGTGGCTCAGCAGCCGGAGGTATCACCCTCTGCAGTCATCGCTGCTCCGGGCCACGCGCCGTCATCGCGTGTGCAGGTCTCTCAGCGCTTTGTCGGGTTTGGTGAGGTCTCGCAGCTGAGAGTTGGTGTGCCTGAACTCACCTCTGCGTGGGCAGCATGAGGGAGTCAAGTTTAAGTCAAATTTAAGCCCTGGGTCAGTTTGAAATGTAACAGTTATTTTCAAATAACTTTACATCCAGGTTGGAGGGAATGATTAGGATAATAATTGATGCAAAGTGTTTATCTTCTTGAGTTAATTTTTTAACTACGTTTAAAATTTGAGAAATTAAACCTCCTAAGAATGTAGGAGCGTAAAGAATTGCTTCTGCTCGAAAAAGGAAGGGGTGTGCATTGTATTGAAGAAAAACAATGCAAATGAGGTATGTAAGCAGGGGACCTTAAAGCTCTTTTGCTTATTAATACAAGTAATATTATCATATGAGAGTACTCTCGTACTTTTTATTACAGACACTAACTCGTACAGGAAGGTACTTATGTACTGAGGGTCTCTTTCAGGTTGTTACTCATCTGTTATTTTTCTCTTGGAAAAAGTGTCAGTGCCTTGCGTGGAAACAGCTGAGAACTGACTGCAGTGTGTGTTAAAAGTATTAAACTTTTGTGTGTTTCTGAGTGCAGGCAGTGCCAGACAGCTATTGTTAAGAAGCGCTGCAGCAGCAGTTGCAGGGAAAGGCTGTTATCATGATATTTATCGTGTGTATGTTGATGGTTCCTGCTGAGAGATCCTGAAAAATGATACTCTTGGACATTTAAAGAAAACAGTTCTGTAATTATGTTAGCATCAGCCCATTCATTTTATGCACAGAAGTTTAGTGTCGTGATTTATGATCTATAAATTCCTATGTTTAAGCTTGTCGTTCTTGGATTATTTTTTTTTTCCTGATTCAAGTAGATCTCTCTAATGCCTCACTCCAGCCCTAGTGTTCCTCTGCTTCAACGTTTCTCCAAACAAAACCCAACAGCTTCTGCCTTGATTGCATTAAACAGATCAGGAAACAAAATCACGTGCTCTCAGTGTGTGTCTGTATGTCCCTTTGGTTTTGGTTGTTGGGTTTTTTTTTGACCTTGCTGTAAAATTATACAGTCCTAGCTGGAACATTACATAAATTGAACCATGTTTCTT
Source organism: Pluvialis apricaria (assembly GCA_017639485.1). Classification (NCBI taxonomy): domain Eukaryota; kingdom Metazoa; phylum Chordata; class Aves; order Charadriiformes; family Charadriidae; genus Pluvialis; species Pluvialis apricaria. The sequence continues at coordinate 2,888,477 of CM030011.1, read as the reverse complement.
CTGCATACTTGCTGTATACTGAATACATGACCAAATTGGATAAGCACAGTAATTATACTAAAATGCTGTCAAGCTATAGGATTGCATCTATTTACATGTATTGGTTTGCTGCTTAAATGTTTCCCCATTTTTGTTAGTCATTTTGACATGAGCTTGAAAACAAAACAGAAAAATGAAACCCAGAATTCTCCCAATAGAATGAAGTTTCAGGTCGATTTTGCTCCTGATAAATGCTCGAATTTATGTTCCCTTTAAAGGGAAGAGGACCAACAGAATGCAGCAAGTTAAAAAATGTCCAGTAATCAAAAATTTCTCAACCTGAAAAAAAACATATAAATATTTTAAGTTTCACATCCTAGAGGCTGGAATGAGGAATAAGTGTAGGAAGAAAAAAAATCCAATCCTATTGAGAAGACCATCTGCTTTATATTTTAAGGTTGGGTAGCATGGCTTTCCTTCTTCTGAAATACTGCCATATACATTGTCATGAGCATAACCTTAGTCGAGTTACATTGGCTAAAAGAATAATCTTTTTAACATGTGGAACTAATTTTCTTAGGGTATTTTCCCCTCTCGCTCTTTTTTTGTCCCTCTTCTCTGGTCCCTTGAAAAAGAAGACGAAAAATCTGCTGGTTCTTGATTGCATTTTTGGCAGTTACTCAGTTTTCCATAGTGTTCTCTCCTTGTAAATGCCTGAAGTTTTCCAAGGAAACACGTTTATATGAATTGTGCTCTACTTTGACTCTTTTCAAGCAATGTCGTACCTACTTCTGAATATGACTCTTGAAACGATCCTCATGGCTTTTACTTCCCACAGGCTCATGGTAGTAGATTAATTATAAATGCTAACTGTGATGCTTTCTACCATCAAAATTAAGATCAAACCTGACTACCAGTTCTTTTCTTGTCCTCTGTGTGGCACAAAGTGTTTTGCTCTATCGCTGGCTGCAGAGCCGGGAGCAGATATGCGATGGGCCAACTCAGCACAAGGCAGAAGGTAATGGTGGCTTGATTCGTAAATCGTGAATTGGTAAGCAATCTTCATTAAGATAAACATCAGGAAGAGATATGATGTTTTCCTGCTTAAAACCTTCTCAAATGTTGGGGAATGTATGCACCCATGAAGGTGTGTGTGTGAGCACGTGGAAATACACGTCTGCAAACACACGGACACTTGCACTGTGAATGCCAGGAGGTTCTGTGTTAACTTTGCTTGTGGAAAAGCTGTCGGATAGTCTCAGCTTTTTCTCACAACTGATGTTTTTTCCCACAAATTCCTCCTCATTTCAAGTAATCTTGCGTAACTTTTATCTGTAAAATAAGTGAAATCATTTAAGTGAAGCTGCCAAAGGAGTCTTTCAAATGACGATGTGGTTTAACAACACTCCAGCAATGTAGATAATTGAGCACAGATGAGCTTTGCCCATTAGTGACGTAGAGCGCTTCTCTGAGCAAAATGTCGATGGGAGGAGATGAACTGGGCCAGGACAGCAACATCGCAAGCTGTAGGAGTCTTTGCATTTCCCCATTTTTTAATTGAAGGTGCTGCTTGTGGTGCCTGCTCCGGGGAGAGGCTGCCTGTGCCTGACCCCCACGAAAGCACTGATCCGGAGATTGTGAGCTCTTTGTCTGCCTGTCTGATAAAGATATCTGCTGCTGCTTGACAAATAATGTAATGAAAAAAAACCCATTAATTAGTTAAAATCTTCCTGAAAACTTGTTCTTTTCTGAAACTCACAGAAAGAGAACTGCATGCACAGTGTGATGTTGGGATATTCATTTTAGTCATGTAGCTGCCGCGTCTGTCCCTGGGCTGAGCAGGCTCTGTAATACCGGGCTGCTGCCATCATTGCTCTCATCCCACCGGGTTTGCCTTTTGCTGTGTTTTCCTCCAATTTACTTTAGCTTCTTACATGTATATTGTAAATTCTTAGAGAAAAACACAAAGCATGTCCTTGATCTCATGGGAACCCACTATTTCGTGTTTCTGGGTTTTAGAAAATGGTAACAAAACATAACGTGATATGGCTTCAGACACTGCAAAAATAAACTGCAGACAGGAGCCACAGGTTTCCCTCAAAACAGTCTCACTTGGTGAGTTTCATCAGAAAAAGGATTTGTTATATATTTGTTTGCTCACCACTTTTTAAAACATTAACCTTTAAAATAAGAAACAGACCCTGGTTAGCAGCTGCTTGAAGTTTCAAAAGTATTGCAGCCCTGCTGAGCTAATACTGTGTATATTTGACACACATACATTTTGCTACTGCTATTTTGTATCCTTTTTAATATTGTAGAGTTTTTTCATATTGTCGTTACCCAAATAGGGCAGGTAACAGCAGTCTGCGTCCTAAATCTGCTGAGAATTGCGGGCTTTTTTCTTCTTAAAGTCTTGTGGTATAGATGCTAAAATGGCTTCAATATATTTACAGCTCAGTGAATATTTTACTAATCCTGTATTTGTTTTTCCTGATTCTCTTTGTCCTGAAAAATGTTATTTTTGTCGGCAGGGAGATGGAGTCGTATCTCATCTCGCAAGAAAGTGATGTGCAAATGGTTGACTGCTCTGCAGAGCAGTTGGCGCTTGTATTTGGTTGGGGACTTTGGAGGTTTGGGGGTGGTGGCTTTTTTTGTTTATTTTGATGCGGTGCTGACAGTCAAACTGGGGCCTTTTGAAGTTGTTTTCTCACTGCAGCGCATTGCTGCTGAGTTTATTTCAATCTCAAGGAACTGAGGGAACAGACCAGTTAATATTTTACTTTTTACGCTAAGCTTGGTTTAGAGTCACCTCCCACGTTTAAAACTGGCTTGCCTTTGACTGCTAATTATGAATAGAAGTCTCCTAAGCCTTGTTTTGGCACACCACAAAGCTAAACCCGAGCTACCCCTTATCTCCGGTTTGGTAGGAAACCTGACTCCATCCTACCCGCAGTTTGGGTGCTGTGCCCATTCATCACTGTCAGACCCCGCCTGTGGGAGGCATTAGCCGGCGGTGGCCCAAACCTTCTCTGTCCCAGCCCTGAGGACCCCCTTGCATCCTCTCATCGCTTCCCGGTTTATCTCGCTTTTCAAATATTTGTCCTGTTCTTTAAAGCTAAAAGTGAAGCAGGCTGGTGGCGCTGAGAAGTGCTTGGTTGCAGTTAAAGTCATTAAAGGATGTGTCTAGATAACATGGAAGAATATTTTCTAGGAAGTTGCGAGTGCTTTGACTCAGACAGATAATTAAGGAGCTTAGGAAAGCAAGAGTCTCTAATGTGTCGACAATGTGCATTTGTAAAACAAACCCCAGGTTTCTCAGGGCTCCATCCAGGCTGTGGCCGTCCTCTGCAGGTTCATAGGGACACATCGCCTGGCTCTCTTGAAGTCTGTCTGTCTTGGAGCTGTCATGGATTGCCAGAAACCCTGCAGTGGTCCCTGCAGATACCATGACGTTCTCTTTCCAGGCTTCTGTCTGTGTAGCTAAGTGTGAGCGGCATGTTCGATAAGGGAAGGAGAGGATTAAGAATGTGAGTGATGTGCTGAGCATCGTGCTGCAGGATTCAGGTGTTGCCAGAGGCACAGGGGCCCCGGGGATGGCGCAGGGCTGTGTGCTCAGCCCCCGCCTGCCCCACGGAGTTTAAATGTGAGTATAAAGCGGCAGGTGACAGATACAGCCAGCCAGCCAAGCGTTAGTTCTCTCTGAGCATCTCCAACTTCTGAGTAATTTGAAAAGAGAATTACAACTTCACTGACTTTCCAGTTGAAACCTGGCTAAATCGGCAATTAATGTCATTTCTGAAGTTTGCTTTTGGAACAAAGTATGGAAAATGCAAACACTTCAAAACTCGTAAATTTTGAAAAAGTTTTGAGTTGTGTTTACTTTTGAACGTTGTGTTTGCAAACTGATGCTTTGTGGCGGAAACAGCTGAAGTGACTGAAGCAGGGTTTGCTTGCCGTGCTGGGCGAGCTGTGGCAGCACAAAAGAAAAGTTGTAACAAAACACTGATTTCTAAACCAAATCTTGAAATTTAATTCAGAGTTTGGATTGCGGGGGAAAAAAAAAAATTGCTTTTGTTTCCATTTTTTTTTAAAGTCAAAAAACTTTGTGGAAATCTGTTGATGAAACCAAGTGGTTGGAGTAATTGAAGCATGGAGTGTGTGCGCAGGTGTGTTATGGCATGTGTGGGGTTGGAACACGACTGTGAAGCAACCGTTCTCAGCCCGGTACCTAAGATAAGCAGTGGACAGCATAGAGCGTTTTGCCCTTTTCCATGTGCCGCAAGAACAAAGCTGTTGTCTTTTAAAGATGTCGGGTTTAAAGGAATTTGAGAATTCCCGAGAAGATGAATCTTTTTCATGTAGTTGACCAATGTCCAGGTATCAGTTGAGGTATCAGCAAGAATCTGATTATCTACAAAGATGGTAATAAGCTTAAAATAGCTGATGATAGCAAAAAGAGGGGGGCAAATGGAGAAAAATACAATAAAATGCTGTTTTAGGGCTTGAGGCGGTGTGTGAGGGGGAGGCGTTGGGAGCGGTGGCAGGGATGCAGATAGCTCCGTGTCTGGCAGAGCACCAGCTCGGCGGGGGGAAAGGCCGGAGGCCGAACCAGCGCAGCGGTTGCAGCCTTCGTGCATTGTGAGAGCAAGTGGTGATGGGTTACGGCAAATAATCCCGGGCGAGCATCTCATTAAACACGTGTGTAATTGTTCCTGTTGGAGCGAACTTAGCCTGCTGCCATCTGCTCGGCAGATTCAATTAAACAGTGAGGGGTGGGAAGAATAAAGTACAGATGCTAATGCGCTGTATAAACTACGATGGGCAAGTTCTCCTAAATATTTAGACTATTTTTGTAAATTTGTGGAGCTGACTTACTTACTTTTGGGTCTGTGAAGTTCCCTTAACTTCATTTGGAGGTTGCCACTTAGCTCTGTTTTTCTACTTAAAGTTAGACCACTTTTGAAGTTAGTGAAACTAGCTTAAATAAAACAGGCAGATGCTTTTGGCTTCGGGTGAAATTCTGCATAGGAGTTCTTGAATAGGGAGCAGATATCCCGAGTAACGGGATTGTACCCATGCAGGGGCTGAGCGGTTAACACGTCGCCTCGGGGAGCTCCGTGCGCGATGGCTCGCGTGTTCTTGCGTGGTTTCTCAATCCTTATTTAGTTTTTAGTGTTGGTTTCAGCTCAGTGTCTGTGATGGCAGTTTGAGTAACGGGCTCCCGCGACCCCCTCTCTGACATGCAGAGAGCTCTTAATTAAAAAATTAGAAGACGCTATAACGTTTTCAAGAACTTTGTTAAATTATAAATCAAGCAAAAATAGGTTAAAAACCTGGCCCGGTGGCCAAATAAATTCCTGCTGGCACTGTGACTCTTATACAACTGTGTATAATGTTCTCTGGCATTATTTTGAAAGTTCATAAACACGGCTACGTGTTAAAGGGGTGGAGGAAGGGGTCAGCTTTGTGTTGAGGACAGAAAGCTCCATTCTCCGTAGCTGACAGTCTATTTCCTTCTCGCTGCTTTTGATGTCTGGAGACTAAATGCTGCGTGGAGAGGAAAAATTCAATTCATTTAAAACATTTTGCATCAAAATGACATGCTTTAATGTATTTTCTTCTGATGTTTAAATTATCTTTTCATCTCATGAAGGGGGGGGGGGGGGGGGGGCAATCAACATGTTTGTCGTTAAAGTACCCAACCAGAACTTTAAACAAAGGTCTGGAAGAGGAGGAAGTCTCGATGTACGGGAGGCTTTTAAGAGTAGATGCCTTTTTTTCTTCTTCTCTCCCCCCTGCAATCCCCCCCCCCCCGCCTTGTTCGCTCTGAGACTTGTAAACCAAGGAGATTTATTGCTGCCCTTGCAAATGCTTCTTTAGAATTAAGAGTTCAAATTTTTGAAATTCCTGAAGTCCTCAGGAGGGAGAAGGGTAAGGGAAAGTGATGATCATAAGTGGAGCAGAGCACACCAGAGGGTTTTCCAGACTGGTTTTGCCAGTTACAGCTTCACGTAGCCTTACGAGGAGGAAATCAGCTAAACCTGTGTCAAGAACACTCTTGGAGTCACGGATCAATGATTACATGGGATTTTGATGAAATTTAGACTTCTTTAGTAATTGCAGTTGTTATTGCTAATAAGTTGGAGAGCTGACTCTGGCTTATTGTCTTGCTGTAAACATGAGTCTTAGTAATTTCACAACTATCACATTAAGGGAGGGACTCAACAGGGTCTGTATGAATCACTGTCCTACGCCAGATGTGGCTGTGCCTGCAGATGTTCTTGCTGATGTATTGTCATGTGTTCGACATAACACTGATAGACGTGGAATCCACTGTGCCAGTGAAATCCCAGCTCCCCTTGAGGTTGGTAGAGACAAATCCTGTTGACTTTTTTTTTTTATTGTTTATGCCTCCTCCACAATCTAGGAAGGAGTTCACCCTCCGTGTTCTTTCTGCTTATATCACTGATTTTTGATATATTTGAAGTCGTAAGATGTATTTCCCAGTAGTTCACTGTCTTCCCTATCTGGTGTGCAGAAGCTCCAGCAAACATCGCACAGGGTGCAATGTTAAAATGTCCCCTCGGACCACCCGCTCCCGTGGAGCTGCCAGCACAGCTCCTTTCCAACTCAGACGGGCTCCCCGTGCCGTAGTTTCTGTGGCAGGCACTAGCAGCAGCTCTCGGGTTTGGGCTGCCTTTTTGTAAAAAGCACATGGTGTGTTTCTGGTTGCAAACACCCGTGTTTGCAAGGGAGTGGCAGTGTTTTAATAAGGATCTGCTTGGGAAATTATTTCAGCTTCTATACTGGATATCTTCCTTCTGTAGAGGATGTTTGATATACAGTGGGGAACTGGATTTTCTTACAAAACCCGCAAACTCTCCCTGCCCTTTGGTTACCTTCGGTTACCCCCGAGCTTGCAGAGATTGGCATGCACCTGAGTAGGAGGACAGGAGAAAGAAGATCCTTCATAAAGTGATGAGCATTTTTCTCCTGTATTCCAATGTATAATGACCTAAATAACCTCAACGTCATTACTAGTATGTTTATTGATAATGAATAACCAACACTATTCTTGTTTTGCATGATACTGTTCTATCAAACCTCCATTGCATTATGCTGCCACCACGTATTGCTATTAAGACAGATAACAAAGGAATATTTTAGGGACGTGTAGGTTTTCAGTAGGGATGGCCCCACTGTCCCTAAGGGGGAAGCTGCCCTTGGAAATGAGAAATCTTGAAAGAGAAACTTAGGGATATCAGGGAAACTTTTCAGGAATACCATTGGTGTAACCCAAAATCCTTCCAAGCTTATTTTTCAGTCTGGAAGCAGAGTATTAACAAGGCATTGAGTGTTTTTCCTCCGTGTAACCATTGTAAGTAAATGGTGACGGCAGTGCAGCCCTCACCTGCGGAGGCACAGCGGATGGAAGGACTCGTGTCCCTCCGGGAGCAGATGGGCAGCTTTCCCAGGGGAGGACACAGCTCTCTCACTTCTGTCTTCTGATACATCCTTTTTTGCGATTAGTGAGCTTGATTTGGTTGTGTTCAAAAGTGGGTCTCATTTTTCTCTTTTCCAGATACCAAATACGTCTAAAATCGGCTCGAAGCCTCTCGTGTGTTAGTGGAAAAAACAAGTACTTCTAAAAATAGTTATGTTCGGTTAAATATTTAGTGCTAGAGAACAGTCATAGTTTGTGCCAGCACTAGCTTTCAAATGCAAAATATTTTTTTTAGCACCTTATGTCAGTTTGGTAAATTAACAGATGTTTTGAAAAAAAACCTGTTACATGTTTGGCTTCAAAACCGAAACCAGTCTCTTCACGCAGATCCAGAAACAGTATATGGAGACGTGACTCCCCTTGGGTAAGCCTGGCAGTGGACTCGGCCAGGTGAAACGGTTCCTTTTCTGACACAGATGTCCTCACCCGTGCACCTTTTGGAGCTGCTTTAATGTGATATTTATGACAAAAGGTCTCTTACGCATCCTTTCTGGTTTTTCTTGCAGAGGATATTCAACTCCTTTGTGTACACAGAGAAAATATCGAACGGAGAAAGTGAAGTTCAACAGGTGAGTCCGAAAGCCCCTTCCCACCTCCTGCTGCCCTCTGGCAGCATTACAAAGGCAGAGGCAACTTAGAAATTACAATTTATCTGGATTTATTGTGGCCACTTCCCTAGCGTCCAGCACATCAGATAACCCATCTCCATTTATATTCTATGCCGTTTATTGTTACATGGGCTGATTATGTATTTGAGAGTTTTGCCTTGCCATGAAAAGGCTCTCCATCTTCTTTGTGTGGGTTCATCCCGTAGAAACAAGAGCAGAATTGGAGCCCTCATGTAGTATCTCACATTAATTGACTAATTTTCTTGTTGGAAGTGTCTCTCTTAAAATTGTTTTAATTCAAGGCAGAAACACTAATATTGTTTATGAATGTGGAAATGGTATCAGTTGCTTTGTGTAAATAGGGGACAACTACAGCCTTATGCGTAACAGTTGCGGTTGAGGTTTTTTGTCATTTTGTTCGGGTTTTTCTTACAGGAACTTATTTGACCATTAACTCTTCAATTTCACATTGAGATAATGTATCTCAACACATGGGCTCTTTGCCTTTTAATGCATGCATACATTTGGGAAATTCATTTCGGATCCCTTTTAAAACAGATCAAATAGGTCTTGTTTTATTCTTGAAGAAATTAAGGTACCAATTCTGTACGCTCACAACTACACCTTTGAGCTAAATGTGATGAGTTTTGGTAGAAGAGGCAACCACTGCCTTGCGTGGGTAGCCTGGACGCCCAAACAAAGAACCAGCTTGTCCTTCCAGTTTAAGCATGGACTCGGTTGCACAACCTTCGGCAATTAACCTGACCTTTCTAGACCCCTATCAAACCAGTAAGAGAGCAAGTGCCTCAGAAGAACTTTTCCCAGGGAAAAGGGAATTGCTCTCCAGCCACGCAGGCAGCCTGATTTGCACAAGTTGCTGTTGCTGGTTTCCAGGAGCATATCAGTACGTTCCATGCTCGCGTGCATTAAAACTGGTCATGTAATATAAACAAATTAACACTCATAAGTTGTGTTTACTGTAAATAGTAAAATTCCCAGACAATTGCTTTTTTTTCCAAAGGAAAAAGTCAAAGCAGAGCTGGATCAAATGGGATTTTGAATCCCTGCACACTGTATATAAACTTTGGGAGAGTTTGCATGGGAGAGCAGGGCTCAGCTCCTCTTCTATTTCAGAAGAAATATGGTGGCTTTTGATGGGATTCTGGTTAATGTAAGAACTAAATTAATTTGCAGGAAATAGCAATAGTTCAGGAAAAGGTCCAACAACATTGGATCTCTGTTAAACAGAAGTCAAGTCTTTAGTGTAGAAGCCTTGTCCCATACTGGCATTAAATTGAAGTGTGTAACTATATTAACAGATAACTGATAGACACTAGAGCATGTGGTTAATGAACTTGTATTAGACTATTAGATTGACATCACACAAATTTTAAGATGAATCTCCTGTGAGTGCTGTCATAACAATGGCAAGGCTTATGTTTAGAAAATAACAAACAAAGTTCACCTTTGGTACTGCTTGTGTCTGTATTAGATGTTTGGTGAGGTACAGATGGGTGTGGGAAACGACAGGAGAAACCAGAGCAAGGCATTAATCTTGGTAAATTACACTAATTCTGGTATTAACGATTGCTTGACCCTGCAGATAGTAGTGTCTCAACCCTAGTAATAGATGTTACGCTTCACAGGAGGTTTTTCCTATCTCTGGTTAGTTAGAAAAGAACTCGTGGAAGTTCTTCCTGAGGCTTGATCATTTTGTGGGACTCTGACCTACATATTCAATTTGGCCATAGAAACACAGTTCTGATTTTCAATTGTCACGGTTGAGATGGCTTCAAACTGGAAGAGGGTAGATTTAGGATAGATATTAGGAAGAAAGTTTTCACTCTGAGGGTGGTGAGGCACTGGAACAAATTGCTCAGGGAAGTTGTGGTGGCCCAGCCCCATCCCTGGAGGTGTTCAAGGCCAGGTTGGACAGGGCTTGGAGAAACCTGGTCTAGTGGGAGGTGTCCCTGCCCAGGGCAGGGGGGTTGGAACTCGATGATCTTTAAGGTCCCTTCCAACCTAAACCATTTTATGAGATCATCACCTATAATACAAAAGTAAAAAAGTACAGGGGAGGGCACTAAAAAGCCCAGATGACATTCCCTCCTCCAGTTTTGATTGCACTGCCTGTCTTTGTTATGCCACCTTTCCCATTTGCTTCTCAAATGAATTGTGCAGAGGACTTTCCATACCCTTAATAATTATCCTTATTTTCTCCTGGGTTTGTTTGGCTTCTGCTTTTTTTTTTTTGTCCTATTTTTTCTTTTTTTTTGTTAAGCAGTCACCAGTATGAATGACATCATGACATGGGGGACAAAAAATGTGCTGTTCATGTTGTATTAGAACCCTTCAATTATTTTTTTTAAATCTCCTCTCTTCCAAGAAACCCCCCAAATGATTTTTCTTTTTTGACAACCTCTAATTGGACAACACATAATTAAGAAGAGGTTATATAGAACTGAGTACAATGACATCCTGTTCTCTTGATGTAAGTAGTGCCTTTTTTTTTCCCTGGAGGTCTGAATACATATGGCTATGTACTTGAATAGTTCGTTTTGTATCATTGTTACTAATTTGTACAATTCTGATGTGTGTTCCTGTCAGAATCACAGAGTCATGGAATGGTTTGGGTTGGAAGGGACCTTAAAGATCACCCAGTCCCACCCCCCTGCCCTGGGCAGGGACACCTCCCCCCAGCCCAGGGTGCTCCAAGCCCCGTCCAACCTGGCCTTGAACACCTCCAGGGATGGGGTGGCCACAGTTTCTCAGGGCAGCCTGTTTCAGCATCTCACTGTGCTGACAGTAAAGGATTTCTTCCTAATATCTAATCTAAATCTACCCTCTTTCAGTTTTGGGCATACATTTTTATTTTTTGTTGATGTGTCAGTGAAATATTGTTAAAAAAAAAAATTAATAAAAAATTGTATGCCCGAATTACAATCCCATAGAAGAATTTTGCTGCTTGGAAAGGCACCACGCTGTTGGTGATGCTAAGGGGTTGGTTTATGTGGTGCCCAAGGTTGGATGTGCACAAACGGTGATGGTTCAGCAGTGCAGACAGGAGACGCGTGCTGCACTCAACATGATGCTGGAGCTCCCTGTCCACCCTCAGGAGGCTTCAGCTTCCTTCTGAGCATGCATAGGTGGGTGCTTGCGTGCAAAAGGACCACGAAAGGGTAATTGTCGCCCGAGTTTAAAAGTTTAATTCTCAGACCATCTCAAAATCTTAAAAGATGGGTTCACTGGCTTTGACGTCGTGCTAGGATAACATTTTTCTCGAGTATTTCTGGGTGGTCTGCACATGACGAAAGGGCCATGTGGGCTAGATTATACATATCAGATGGCTTTTGAAAGCTAAAAGTGTTTTTGGGAAACCAAGAAACTGGATTAAAACTTCTTTGAAGTCTCGACTATCGATTCTCCACTTAGGAAAAGACGGTGCTTGTTTCCCAGCCGCAGATGTACGTATTCACCCTAAGTAGATATAAATAACTGTCTAAACACTGTAGGTAGTGTGATGAATTCGGAGCTGTCAGAGGAGAAAAACGAGGCCCCGGTGAAGCATAATTACTGTGGTTAAAAGCTCAACAGTGAAGTGGATAGAAGAATAATTGAGCACTTCTGTTTCATTAATAACCAGGTCTTTTAGCCCTAATGAATCACAAGCAATATAACCAGAGTTTTATGAGTAAGAGTTGTACATCGAATGGGATCGTCTTGAGCAAATGCAAACAAATGTAAGCAAATTAAATCCCCTGTCGCTCATTCCTGGTTTTGTCATTCATTAACGTTTTCTTAGCAACTGATACCCGAAGGCAATTAATTACGGTTTTATGTCAGCTGGGATTTTTTTCTGGCAGACCATTGAATTGTTGTGGGGGATGTTTTTTTTTTTTTTAATACCAAACTGTGTAAATAATGACTTTCAGTTTGTTGTGAAAGTGAAAAACTACAGCTGTTGGCCTTCAGGCCCGACTGTTTAGTATGCTTGGCTTTCTTCGTGCCACACAAGAAGTGGTTTACCTTTTGACGTTAAACTGATTATGTTCTAAGGTCTACAGTTATAGAATTACTATTGTACATAACAGATAAAACCTTTTTTGCTTTGAATAGGTTATCAAAAATTGGATGGCAAGTGCAAAAAAAAATAACTTGGATTCCTTTCCTGTGAGTTCTTTCAGTATCAGAGAACTTGCATACGATATGAAAATGTAGTGGTGTGAACTAGTGATATAAATAAAGTGGAAAATTATTAGTTTTATTAGGGGAAAATCTGGATTAGCCATTTTCAAGGAAGTCAGCGTGTGTTCAGCATCCTCCAGCCATCTGGTTTCTGCAGTATAGAGAATATGAAACTGGGCTCTGAGGAGGAGAGAGGACCGTGATACGGTCTTGAGCTGGAGCGTGTTTAGCAGCTTCGTGCAGAAAAGTCTTGATGCATTGAACGCTGGCAGAGAAATTGGAGCACAGCAGCATTGACACCTCTGCAGAGAGAGCTTCATTTCTTCTCTTTCTGTCTGTCCATCCGTCCTGGGGAAAGAAGCAGTAGCAAATAAAGTAATTAAATTAACTAGTTGAGATGGTCAGTTGTAAATGTGCATATGTCAGCTGAAAATCACCTTGCTGGAATATTCCTGGGAATATTCACTCCCGTTTAAAGGCTGTGAAGGACAGAGACAGAGGGAGGATTTTAATTTAGAGTAAGTGAATGCACGAGCAGTGAGATACGCCTTTTGTCATTAGTTTTTTCCTTCTTTAATGTATCCTTCTCTCCATGTAACGCCTGTGTTTAGTGCTGGAAGACTGTCATTCCTCTTTCTTCTAGCTCATTCAGAGCATGATTATTATCCATAAAAACAGCAACAATAAGCTAGAGAATCAGCTTTGTATAAATCTGCTAGGAGCTGCTAAGAAACTGTAGTTAGTTGTGAGGTTCAGGTGCAGAATTGAGAGGCAAAACACTGGTTTTTACAGGTGTGCAATTTTGTTTCTAATAGAACCAGGTTACCAAAAGGAATTTTTTTAGAAATTGTATATATATTAAAAAAAATATCCCTGAAAGCTGAAATCTTTAATGATTTCCAATTGAGTAAATTGTGTCTGCCACAAAAATGTCCTGGAGTAATGCAAAGCATTCTTCTTGCAATACAATATATTTTTAATTCAGAAATGCTTATATTTCAGAGTTATAAAAGCTAAGACTTGATGATTTTAAGGGTCTTTTCCAGCCTAAATGACTCTACGATTCTAAATTAAATGGTTAAAGAAAATCAGAAATCAAATGATACGTTACCTAATCTAAAATGAAACCTCCATTTTTCTTTTTTTTAAAACTTTGCTACGATGAACACCTAGACATATTTGTTGTCAGTCTGCTAGACAACTTTTTATCCAAATTTGGGAATTTTTTTCTCCCATGTCTGACTGCAAACTGAAAGACCCACTGTTCAGAGTTTTGCTTTGCGTTGCTCTTACGCTCCTGATGCACAAAAATTATTTCATACGTTGATTTTGCTGTTGTACTTGGGCAAGTTCAGTGAAGTGTGTGTTATTCATTGGAATTAGAATAATTAGAAATTTTGCACAAGTGGAATACAGCTGCTGAGGACTTCCCACCCTGGCAGGGCTCTCATGTTTTGAGATACTTTTAAATATGTAGCACCGTATGAGTGAAGGGCATGTGTTTATTTGCTTGTGAAGGGCTGTTCTCTGATGACTATTATAGAAGTAGCGCTTATAGACAACATCAGCTTTAGTTCTGAAAATACGGTAAAGGATGGAAGTTGTGCACTCTAAACTGAAGGGGACGCAGGCACTCACTGAATTTGGGAGAGCTCTCTAAAGATCAAATAGCTGTTTTGCAAACTCTGTTGACTTTGTAGCACATGGAGAGCAATAGACTAAGGCAAATAAAAATCCCAGGTGGTATTTGTACTATGGGTTTCTTTCATTGGATCCGTATGCTGTTGGGCTGCTGTCATCTTCTGGGTTTCTGGAGGACTTCCACACAGCCCATGTGAAACTTGTTTAGATAATGCACTGCTTTTTCTTAGTCTACTTTCCGAGCCAGACCTCTCTTGGATTGGTTTTTGGTTTTTGCTTCCTCAGTTACCAATTGCCAGGTGATGGATTACATTCAGAGCCCTACTCATTCCTTCTTCCTTGTTTCTCTTTGCCAGTTGATTTGTATTCTCTATGTTGTGGGGTTTTTAATAAGCTGTGGGACAGGACGCAGCTATCTCTACCGTGTTTGTTCTCTACGTATTCCTTGCTAAGGCCCAACATCGCGTCAGACACCAGCTACGCTCAAGATGTTCTCTGTATCTTCAGGGAATGTACTTATAAAAATAATTAATAATATGTGACTTTAAGGAGCTCCTTTGCAGTTGTGCTAACAAAAGGACTCCTCATCACCTGATTTACTTATTTATTTTTTACCAAAATGGGATGTCTTTCTAGAAGTAAGCTATGCCTCAGCCTGCAAGGACAGGTTCACGGCAGAAATGCTTGTGCTGGTGGAGGACATGGGCCATCAAAAGCCCACCTGGCTTTACAGCGCCGGTACTGGTGAGACAGATGAATGCACTTGCTCCCTCTGTCACCAGACTAGAAGAAAGTGTCTCCCCTGTGGTGGGAGGAAGGATGCTTTTGGCTGCCGTCCGGCTGCCTCACCGTGTCAGGTGTCAGCAGTCAGTCCCCATGGCTGATAGCTGTGACAGTCCTGCCAGTCCAGCGCCAGCCTCCTGCAAAAACACCACGGCAGCCTTGGAGAAACCAAATGTCGTTCTCCTGAGCAATGTTCTTAGTAGAAACAGGGTCCTGATGTGTCTGCCCTGGGAGCTCTGCCCACTCAGGTTCTGTAGAAGCAGTAAGAGAAATCTCTGCAGTTGCCATAATCGCTCTCCTCTTGGCCGACGAGGTGCAGGGTGGTAAGACCTAGCCGGCGTGTCGGTGTGCTGTGCTTTAGGTTGGGTTGGTTTTTTTGGTTGGTTGGTTTTGGACTGGGCAAAGAGCTTCTGAACTCCTTTTGAGAGGAAATATATCAGCGTGCTGAAAAATTTAGATTTTGCTGTTCAGCGTGGCATCTCCCTGGCTATGAAAAGTGATATGCTCCCACAGTGTTGAATTTTATGTTGATTAATTGTTAGCCCCATTGCAAAAAGCGATGCATACTGTATTTAATGTATTTCCAGAACGACTTTCGGGAATTGTGGCCCTTTCTCTAGTTTTCTGTTGTGCACCATGTTTGACATCTTCCTTGGGGCAAGTCTTGGGAAGCCTTGCCGAAGTTACTGGCCAGTGGAAACCCTCAAATGAGTGCTGGTCTCTTTGAAGAAATGCACATTGGAAAGTAGTTTCCTGCATCCTGATTGAATGCTCAAGAGTATATTTTTGGTGTCGTCCAGAGGAGTAGGAATGGTTTGAATCTGTTAAAGCAGATGTGTGGGAAGAAGCTAATGGCGATTCTATGATCAGCTCTTGAGCCACGTCCCTGCTGACCTCTGTGCCCGTCTGGGTTTGTACAGAAGCAGTGCTTTCTTCAAGACCCAAGCAGGTTAGGAATAAATATGTTAAAAATTTTCTAGAATAGGATTCTGTGGGCGCACAGTAGTGTTAAGATGTGATACAGCGCAAGGATTGCCTGGTGGATGATGGGGTGAGGTACTCTTATTCCAGGTTCTTCTGGTTCACAGAGGGGATCTAAAAATAAAAATACTAACTAAACTCTTCGATGTGTAAGCAATACTTTTTGAGGAACCTGGTAATGTGAAATCCCCGGTTGTGAGTCCGTTATGGCATCCATGCCTGTCGACTTCACTGATACATATTTTATATACAGTCTTGAAAACATTAAAAATACCTTGGCTTTCAAGATACAGACAGAAATAAAACCTAACCTTGGAGCTCTGCTTTCCCTCAGCGCTCCCTGAAAGGGGAAGACTTCAGAGCTGTGGAGCTTTGAGGGGAACGAAGCTTTTTTTTTTTTTTTTTTTTTTTTTAAAGCTCAAGGGAACTATGCAAATGAGGAAAATGTCTCTGGGAAAATTAGAGAAACTCACTGATGTTGTGATGAAAGGTTGTCAGCGGAGATGGTGACAATTGAAGTGCATTACCCATGGGTGCTGCGGTAATAGAAACAGGTGTTACCGTCCAACCTGTCTGCAAACTGAAATGCTTTGGCTGCGTGCCAGCTGCCAAAAAAAGAGGAAAAAAACAATAAAAAAATAAGAGCTAATGGCTGCATTGTTTGGAGCGAGCGCTCATTTCTTATTATTCTGTTCCTTAAAATTAAGGAGAAAATGCACAAATCTAAAAAAAGAGGAGAGAAATGCTAAGCAAGCCTCCCCCCCCCCCCCCCCGACTTTGTTTTTAAAATGAGGTGAAGAGCACTTTGAGAATTGACCCGAGGATAAGAGCGTTTTGTGTCAATCTCAAGGTATCCGGATTTATTTTAGTCTCCATTAAAATGGGTGGATTTGTGCATTTCTGTGGGAGCAGGAAACATCTGTCACACTTGGTACCTACCTGAGGGTTTACCCGAGCGTGGGATGGCAGCTACCTGCCCCTTTTATGCACCTGAGTCGGGATACAGTTTTCCATTTTGCCTTAAAAATGGTTTAAACAATTATATTAGGATGACTTTATAGTTCAATGCTCTCTCCTTTCATTATTTGTAATCTCTCTCTTTCTGTGCCTTTGAGGTTTTGTAACCAGTGCGGTGTGGGTCTTGCATCCATCAGTATGCAACGGCTGTTCAGCTCTGGGCAGGTTAAAAAAAAGCGGGGGTGTCTGTTGGGAAAAAATAGTGATCTTTAGGTTAAAGGTTTTAGGTTTTTATTTAGAAAAAAATGAGAAGCTGATTTAAGCCTGCAGCTTTTATTCTGACAGGCTCCAGCATCCGTGTGCATCACTTTGCAAACTGAATAATGTTTCGGAGCTAATGATGCGACCGTACATGCATGCATGGGCACGCAAGGCATCGATGAGGAGCTGGGAAGTATGTATTATTTTTTGCTGTTGTTTTAATCACTGAGAGCTGGAATGCCTGCTCCCTGTCGTGGATTTGTATGCTCCAGTGAAACCCAGCCATGGAAGAAAAATTAAGTTAGTTTTGTTAGACTTCATCTGCATTATACTTCTCAATTTGATGAATTAGAACCGTTTGTTTTTAGTCATTTTTCAGCTGATTGATGTGTTACCCTTAGGTTCTTAACGTGGTTTATTCATCGTAATAAATTTTCAATGGAAAATTGCTTTTGAATCATCTTGCAATTGGTGACTTTTTGGAGTTAGCTGTTTTTAAAGTGGTTTTGATTGTCGAGAGTGTTCTCTTGCTATCAGAGGGCAGTATTTTTAGGGTTCTTCAGATTAGACAAACTCAGTTCTTCCAACCGTGCTTATGTCCGTGGGCAGGGAACAGCTGTTTGTGTAGCTCTGGGAGGCTTCAGGTCCCTTGTTGCTGACATGCACTTGACTCTCTGGCCCGACTGAAGTGTTGGATCCCATTTAATAAAAGTAATGCAATGACTTTGAGCCGTTCAGAGGTTTTTTGACGGGAGATACAGTTTAGGTACTAAGCATTTGCTTTTTATCAGCTTCTGAGGTACGGGCTCTTCTGAAAAACAGATTTGTCAGATCTTCAGACTCCGCACAGCAGGGTAAAATTCAAAGGCTGTGGGGTGCTTTTATCGTTCAACCTGGAAGGTGAAAACTCATCAACACCGAAACCTCATCTTGTACAGCATTCATTTATCAGAGCAAAGCGGTGATTCCAAACGAGAGTGCTTTTGCTCTGATGCTCCGTGTTAGTTTTGTTAACGCTAATGATGGTCGTGTGGTCCTTTTCTTCAGCGAACTTAAGCTCTCTCCCCTTTTCGTGATTTCAGGTGGGGAAACCAAGAAAGAAGTGTATAGATTCAAGTATCCGGTGTACATAGTGCTTAAGCGCAGGTATTTCATTTGCCCAGACTGAGAGAGGAACTTTGCACCCATGAAACTTAAATACTTCAATTTAGGAAATTTGGCTTGTGTATGTTTGAGACCCTCCAGAAGAATACACTTCTCAAGGACATGTTTGAGGAGTACAGTCAGACAAAAAGAAAGTTTACCAGAAAACAGAAAAGGAACTACCCAGCAGCTTATTATCTAACAACTGGGAGCAATTTAATAGTGTTGGATGCCTAACATGGAGGAGACCATTAGTAGTCCTCTGGTGCCTTGGCAATAAATCATTCTGCAAAACTAATTAGGTATAATTCTGCAAGTCATTTGAGCAAGGTCCTATTAAACCTGTGCTCCTAGGAGACCTGTCGTTGAGCTGCAGCATTTGCTGGGAACAATGGAGGCAAAGGCGTTGCTGTTATCAGTGTGGGCCTCGTTATTCGCATAATGAAGTAAATCATGATGAAATGTCCTGTTAATAACAGTTAGGAAAGACATTTGTCAGTCCAGGGGATCTGGAACAACCGACTGCGTTTCTCAGTGCACAAACGTAGGGGCACCGTTAAATCATCCCCATAGAGTTTGGAGTGGACAGGGAGCAGGAGAGCTCAGTGTTGTGAATTAACGAGCAACTTCAGCTCTGAAAAAAGTTTGAAGAAATGGAAAATGCAGTATTTCTGAGTATCCAACACTGCAGTATATTGCTTAGAGATGATTCTTTTTCATTTAGGATGCGTGTGGCGGATGATGAAGTGTAACAGATAGGTCGGTGTGCAAAGGATACCGAATGTGCCAGAGAAAATTTTGTGTGTGCCCGATCCGTTTCATTAATTTCTCCCTTTGAATGAAAGACCAGGAGCAAAAGTCTCAGGAAATGTTTCTCATAAAACCTGATGCTTCCTAGTAACTGCATTTACTGTCACTTTTGCTCCAGTAACAGCCACAATTTTTTCCCTTCCAATTTTCCTTTGCGAAGTCATTAGTCAGGCTCATTGTGAAGTGCCTAATGAACTAGACACAAGTGAGCTCTTATCCAACAGCCCAGGAGCTTCAATAGGCCCATGGTGTGTCCCGGCAGGCTCTGCCCTTGTGAACACCACGTGCCTTCGGACTGCCTTGGATCTGCCCTGCCCGCAGGGAGCACGGGGCTCTGCCTGCGGAAGGCAGGGCACAACCATGCCTTCGAATCGCACACCAGCAAGCCCCAGTGCAGATCTCAGAAGTATTTGTTTGCAAAAATTTGTTGATTTTTTTTTTTTTAAATTTTATTTTTAAGAACCATTTAAAGAGAAGGGCTGAAGTACCCAATTTGCTATTTCTAAAGCTAGGCACTCTCATTTATTTAAAGGCCTAAGAATTGCTGGGGAGGGATGACAGTCTGTTTTCACTTTCTGAAATACGATAATAATCATAATACGAAATACAAGAGAAATACGGTCATCTGCTCTTACAGGTAATAGTCTAACCTCTAAACTTCATCCTGATTTGTAAGTGGCTGCCTTCACCAGAGGGACCTCTGACAACAAAGACCTTGTGGGAGAATTTCAGCGGTGCCAGAGAGTTGTCGTTATTTTCGTTCTATTATAATATAATGTCAATTACAGATTTTTCATTTTGTTGTTATTTGAAATCTGTAGTTAAGCTGTTGTAGCTTGTGGCTAGGCACAGTGAGCTGCTAGATTGATTTGGAAAATCACTTGGACGATGCTCAGCTAAGAGCCCATGGTGCCCCCTAGGAAAGCAGCAGGAGATACAAAGAGAAAACTGGCATGGCTTATTTTGCCCAGATTGCAATGAGGAGAACTACATGAAAGGAGTTGTGAAATACTTCTATGCAGTTCCACCTGACTGAGGGGGCTGTTGATGAACAGAGAAATATGCGTGGCAGTTTTCGGGGTTGCCTGGATCCTGAGTGTGTTCCCTTCGGTAGCTTCAGTGCCCTGGCAGATGCACTGTTGGCTGTTTGCTCCACAACCAGTAAGAGATTTCTGTGAAGTCTTCTGTCATACAATTATTTGGACTTTCCTTAAGCATCTATTTCTAGAGCTTCTTTAAATGGACTTGTGGCCTGTTTATTTAGGCTCCAGCATGTCCGTGTCAGGCCTTGGAAGAGCATCGTATTGGAGAGCTTCAGTGGTAAACCAGTAGTGTACTTAGAGTCACATCCAGGTGTCAGGTCTTAATTCATTAAGGGAAATTTGACATAATGGAAAATTCACTTCTCATTAATGTAAAACTTGATGTTCAAGTACCCATTGCTAGATGATAAATGTATTTTATCTTTTTGTATAGACTTCTTTCTGTGACCAATGTTAATAATTACTGGACTTCACGGTGCTTCAGCCACCGAAGTAGAAGTACAGTGAGCAAAGCAGCCAACAGTTATATTAAACACAGGCAGTTTTTACTTTCTGTTCATGTTTGTTAATAAGGAACATGGTAATACAAACTGGCCTAATTTTCATCTTTCTTATTTTTTTTTTCAGTTGGCAAAAAAAATTCGTGAGAAGTTTAACCGTTACTTGGATGTTGTGAATCGTAACAAGCAAGTAGTGGAAGCATCGTATACTGCTCATCTCACGTCGCCCTTGACTGCGATCCAAGACTGCTGTACAATTCCGCCATCTATGATGGAGTAAGTATTAAATTCTGCAATTACTTATGCTGTCATTTAGTATGTGAAGAAAAAAGGTGAAAGTTTTCTTTGCAAAATAACCTGTACTTTCTGCCACTTGATAACTCTGAAAAAGGGGGGAAGACAGCACTCCAACAGTGCTATTTATCTTGTCATTGTATTCTTTTACGTTTCTACTACACACATGTTTAATGAGGAGCTCTAAACAAGGACGGGGACTCAGCTCTGCTGGACTGTAAAATTAAACAAAACAGAAAAAAGTTTGTTCAACCCCTGATTGCATTGAACAGTCGTCTATACAAAATGAGTCGATGTCCAAGATAGCATTTTCGCATTGAGACACTGCTTGCCCTGAATTACTCTTCTGAAGCTGGTCATGGGACTTGGGTTTTTTTCGTCTTTGAAGTGCGGTACCCAAAATCACGAGTTGGTCAGTACATCACATGCTAAAAATATTGCATTGCAGTTTAATCAAGTTGCCATGCTGCTGTTTGATACACAGAGAGGTTTACAGAAATTGAGTACATTGCTTGGAGAGTGAATTTTTGCATTTTTCATTTGTTTTGGTTTTAAATGCAGGAGTTTTGAACAGTCTAAATCCAGCCTCATTGTCTTTAATCATGTTGTATTATGCTGCTTATTTGCAGAAACTTCTTTGCATTTCTTAATTGTAGGAAGGTGTAATAAAAGGTCTGATTTTTCCAGTAACAGTGTAATAATTTCTTTTAAACAATCAGCATTTTAAACACTTCCATATGTGCTAGAGAAGAACGAGAGTAACTGTCTCTCAGTTTATTATAAAATGCAAACCTTGATTGCAGAGTATATTTTCATTGTTTATATCTCAGTCTGATTTAAAAACATTTTAGAGAGAGGAAGGTAATGTGGATGATAAATGTTAAAAACATTTTCTGCAATCTAACTATAAGACAGTTCTTTTCTTAATGACAGTGTTCATCTTTTAATGACAGCGTTCATCTTTTCCGAAGTACAGCATTAACCTGTCTTTATATAAGGACTTAAAATATGCACTGAGTTCAAATATGTGGTATGAATCTGGGTCTGGAGAGAAAGGTCACTTGCTTGTTTTGTGTTTATTTTGGTTGGCATGAAAGTAAGAAATCTCCATAGGGGTGAGCCTCAGGTGGCTCCAAAGAAAGGGGTACCTTGCTGTTGGGTTGTGTGTAGATTTAGTGGTCTCGGTCCAGTTCCTACTGAACAAGGTGCCTACATACAATGCTGGCACATCTGGTGCCAAATAGCCAGACTGTTGGCAGCGTTAGTTGAAAGGTCAAGAATTAGTTGAGGATGAAAACCTTTCTGCCCTCTGAACTCTCTGTGCAGGAACCACCAGCCAGCAGGAACACCTTCCAAGCAAGGGGTGAAGAGGAGGAGGAACGGAGAGATTTAGCACCCCTTTGTCAGTATTACATAATTTTTCATAAAAAAATAGAGAGAGAGAGATATGCTCTTAGTCTGGAAACTTTCATGAATTTCCTTTCACTTTGTCCTCCAAAATTACTTAGCTTGGAAGTCCTTTAGAAATTTCTTGACCCGTGGTGGACATGAATAAGGGTCTTCCACAGTAAGTGGCTTAAAAAACAAACCGGAGGTCACAGTTGGCAAGGCAGAGGGGTGAATATTCTATTCACAGAGCTCCTTATTCAGGCTGTACAATGTGATTCTCGTGATTTAGTTACTTGGCTTGATAGTATTAAATCTGCTTAAGTGGTTAGCAGACCAGTCTATCAGTCTGCAGGACTTCCAGACGGCGCTTTGGCAAGACACAGTCGAGTATTTATGGTTGAAGAATGGTGGCTTATCAGACCACTGGGAGTATGCCTACTGTCGTCTTTAGGAAATTGTCTGCAAGTCATACACAGAGAGAACGTAAAAACATGTTTTTCTTGTGAAACTTAACTTCAAAGTTGTTATTCGTGCCATGCTCTGTTAATTGCCCAATTGTCTAAATGCTTCTGCCATCATGTCAGTTGTTGTTTCTCCCCCTTCTGTCTCTCCTGCCTGCGGCTCCCCTTCATGGAGGGACACTAAGATGTTCCGAGGGCTGGAGCCCCTCTCCTATGAGGAGAGGCTGAGAGAGTTGGGGGTGTTCAGCCTGGAGAAGAGAAGGCTGCGGGGAGACCTTATTGTGGCCTTCCAGTACCTAAAGGGGGCCTACAGGAGAGCTGGGGAAGGACTTTTTACAAGGGCATGGAGTGATAGGATGAGGAGGAATGGCTTCAGACTGGAAGAAGGGAGATTTAGATGAGATATCAGGAAGAAATTTCTCACTGTGACAGTGGTGAGCCCCTGGCGCAGGCTGCCCCGAGAAGCTGTGGCTGCCCCATCCCTGGAGGTGCTCAAGGCCGGGTTGGACGGGGCTTGGAGCAACCTGGGCTGGTGGGAGGGGTCCCTGCCCAGGGCAGGGGGGTTGGAACAAGATGATCTTTAAGGTCCCTTCCAACCCAAACCATTCTATGATTCTATGCTCTTCCTTTTATTTTCCTTCTCTGTGGCATCTCCCTTCTGGGAGATTCCCCATCGTGGTTAAAAACATCGGGAGAAAAAAGCTGATGTGGACATGCAAGGTGGCATTATTAGGTCTTACGTTTGACACAAGCGTGCTAAAGGGGAAAGTAAAACGGTTCGCAGGGGCAAGAGGTGTTCCTGAAGTGCCAGGAGGGTGCCTCACGCCATTCCCCTGCTCAGCCTCCACAGCTGCCTCAAAATCCGTCCTTGTCTCCCTGCCTCTCCAGGAAAGAGGTTAATTTTTAATAGAAATGCCAAAATGAGATAACTTTCTTTTTAAGCAGAAGCTTTCCATAAAAATTAAAAGGTTACTTGCTCATTAGGATCCCCGTTTCTCTCCCTTGGTCACTTCGAGGCCTGGTTAAAAGGGAGGAACTGGCGAGCGGGGCGAGTGTCTTTGCAGGCAGGTGTATCGGAAACCACCAATAGCTGCTTTTTTTAAATTTTTTTTTTTTTTTTTTTTTGTCCAGAGAAATACATAGACTGAGATTTTTGACAGAAAATATTAAAAGTCAAAATACCTACCTTGATGGTCAGATTTTGGGTCACTGGAACCACACGTATGAGTGTTTGAATGTGGATTTAGGGATTAGTTTTTATAACACAAGACACAAATATCTTCCAGCTGGATATTGCGATCATATTGTAAAGACTACTGATTTACTTGAACTCTTCCACCTTTAATTTTTGGACTAACTTGGTCTGGCTATGAGGAGGCCTGGGCTTGTGAGAAGTTAAGTTAGGTGCGCTTTTGCTGGTGACAGCTTATCCTTGATGCTTAAAAGGTGCGTGTTAGCGTTGGGCAGAAGAGTGCTGGAGTTAGAGCATAGTTTGGCTTAGAGCATTTATTAGCTGCTGCTATAGGAGAGGTCACATTGAAAAAGACACAGATTTGGCTGTGCTATTTGCTGTTTTCAGGAGATGCTTTGCTTTAGATTGTACCTTGAAAATGCGCGTGTCCTTAGGGCTGTGTTTTTTCTTTCAGGAGGGTTGTGAAATATTTGTGTTCCAGCTGCTTAACTCTGTGTTCTTTTTCTTGGTGTAGGGAGGTGTTTCCTCATGCAGCCTCTGTACTTGAGTAAACGTTTGGTGCAAGAACAGTGTCAGAAGCACATTCTCTTCAGGGTATATTTTTAAGGTAGCTTTAAAGGCTTGTCCCACAATATTTAAGGTTGTTTATCACATGGTGTTCAGCCTCTAAACACCCAATGACATTTCTAGATGAGGGCACTTCACGTTGTCAGGCGATTCCTCCATCAGCCTTTTACACCACTGTCTAACTTAGTGACGTAGCTTTAGGAATGGAACAAGTTTGGCTTTGTTTTGGAAAAATTACGTGGGAAGGTATTTGCACTGTCTGTGTAAAGTAGGGATGATGAACTATTGTGCAGAGAGAGGATTTATGTTGAGGGTTTTTTAACGGCTTGGTATCTTTATTTAGTTTATATTTGTTGTTAGCATTAACAAAATTAGCCACGTGTGGCCTTGTATTTCCTTGTATTTATCTTGCAAATCTGAGCATTGGCTTAGAAGATGGTTTACTGTGTTGCTTGAGATAAACTCAGAATACCACACCTGGCGATTATAAATAATTGATCCTAAATAGGACTAACAAAGCATGAACTGGGATAGAAAAAGAACTTGGCATTTAAATTGCTCGTTTAGTTTAGTGAGCTAGGACAAGGAAAACAATATTTATTTTATTGACATTATGTGGTGTTGGCTTTTACAGTGAAGGGCCCAAATGAGTAAGTTTCCATGTGACTTTGATTCCAGTCCATAGTGACTAGCTCTGAATTCAAATCACCAGCCTGGCTGTGCTTTCGGTTGCTGTATTGCACCCAATATATACTGGCCTAACTAGTGGTAAGTACTAGCAATCGTGTATTTGTTCTCCCCACCAAGGTAGGTTTATGCAATGGAACTACCTTCTTTTGGAAAGTGGTGAAAATAAATAAATTAGAATATGCAAAATCAACTTGATGAGGCAGTGCAGCTGGTGGCTATTGAGCAGTTTTGGCAAGGGACTTTCCAAGGGACTTTTTAAATTCAACAAGCATTTAATCATATGCTTAGGCTCATCTGGTTTACCAAAGTGTTTAAACATGTGCTTGTGTAAATGGAAATTAATCATATGCTTAAGTATATATGCAAATACTGATAAGTAGAGGTGGACTGCTAAATTGGAGCAACAGAGCAGGGGCTATGTGGTTTTCTTTAGTTTTTGCTTCAGATACAGCTGCTTGCATTTTCAGTTCTTACTTAATCAAGCCTTGGGAATGGAGAAAACCATGACAGCAATGGAGGGAGAGACAACAGTTGAGAAGAGCCACCGGAGAGCATAGCTTTCAGACAAGCTCAGAAGTGGATGGTACGAAGATCTGGCATCTGTCCTACCATCCGGGTGATGCTTGTGTCTGCGGGGTCAGAGCCCGGAGCCTGGAGCCTTGCTCCTTTTCCCAGGGCTGTGTGCTGCATCGATGAAGCACCCAAAGCAGTTGAGAAGAGGCAGCCCATGGCATTGCTCCAACCAGACGGACAGAGTTAATAGGGATAAAGTGCTCTGGGCTCTTAGCAAAATGTATGGGTAAACTGATGGGAGATAAGGAAAACGGATGTCAAGTGACATGCATCTTCTAATCCTTGAAGACATCCCTGCTGGAAAAATAAGACTTTGTGTTTCCTCACTAATAAAGGCTGCTGAAGGAGCCACGAGAATCAGATTTCATGCTGTCTCCAGACATTCCCTATTGGGATTGAACTGGGTGGTTATTTACCAGACAGTGTTTCAAATAGAGTGTCTTCCTTCTTAAGAGGATAAATACCTTTGTGTACAAGACGGTGTCTCCTGTTTGTCATGCCTGAGACGCTTCGTTCCTGAGAAAGCCCTTGGTAGGTCATTAGGAAGTCTTGAAACTGAAATGGCCTCGTGTGCAGGATGCAGATGGGGCTATAGCAGAGTGTCAGCAAGAGGGTAGGGGAAAGAATAAACAGTGTTTATTTATCAGAAGTGCTGAGCACATGAAGCTTCCCTGCCTCTTCAGTGGGAACTTACGGGATATGTGTCACTTGTGCAAAGTGTCTAAATAGGGACTTAAGCAATGAGGTTTGGGAAGCAGGTTTGAAAGCGTTAGTTTTGTGTGGGGTTGTAACTTGTCTGATTTGTGAATGACAACTGAAATAGCTTTCTTCATAAAGATAGTGTTAGACTGGATGGAAACATGTATATCAAATCGGTGGTTTATGTTGAATATTTGCAGATGAAAGAAAATCAAAGTCTTTCCACACAAAAAGAAAGAGTAAGTCTGATAATATGTGTAATCGTTGAGTATTCAAAATGCCTTTTTCAGGAGAAGCTGTGATTGATGCTAGCCGGCTCTTGTAGGAGACTTTCAGAAGTAGCTTTATATAGTTCTGCTCTTGACGGGTAAGTTAAAGTTGCACTCACACAATAAGTACACGTGAAGATGAAGTTGCAAGTATGTTTACAGAATTGGTTCCATAGAGCACACTCCAGTGCTTTTGTTGATGTAGCAAAGCCCTGCATATCTGCAGTAAGATTACCTTCGGAAAAAAAAGAGGCTAGAACTTCTTATTCAGATGCATTTGTGAGGAAGCACACAGCTGCCTGTGCAGAATGAATTTCACGGCTGACTTTCATGGAAAGTCGTCACAGGTCATATGTTTAGAGGCGCACTGCCATTCATTGATGCTCTTGCTTCTGCTGCTCACATATCATAGAATGGTTTGGGTTGGAAGGGACCTTAAAGATCATCCAGTGCCACCCCCCTGCCCTGGGCAGGGACACCTCCCACCAGCCCAGGGTGCTCCGAGCCCCGTCCAACCTGGCCTTGGACACCTCCAGGGATGGGGCAGCCACAGCTTCCCAGGGCAGCCTGCGCCAGGGGCTCTCCACCCTCACAGGCAAGAATTTCTTCCTGATGTCTATCCTAATATCTATATAACATATTTATCTATATATCTTTCAAGGCGGCTGGAAATTATTTTTGTTCTTTATTTAACCATGCTGATAAGAGCTTAGGGAATGCATTTATCTAAATTTGTGAAAGGAGATGGAATGGAGAAATATTTGTTGGTAAAACATACTACTTGGCAGTGTTGCGTTACAAACATTAATAGAGCTGTTTGAATAAGTGAGTTTACAAACCTATTTTTGAAAATAATTTACTCCCTGACTGTGATACTGCCTTCAGAAGCATTCTGGGTTGTTTTTTTTTTTTTCTTTTTTAAACAGATGGTTAAATATTTGCTAATGCAGTTCAATTTTATCACAGCTCTTTTTGTGTTTATCTTTCCTGTCCGGAGCAGTTAAGTAGGAGATAACGGGAATCCCATTCAGTTCCTTCAGTTGCCGCAATATCTGAAGAGCTGCACTTCCAAAGGAGAAGTGGGTGGGCCACACTAAATGAAATTTAAGATGTATTTGCTGTTCTTGCAGAGTATCAGGCTACAGTAATGCATGTGGGTTTCCAGAAAATGTAGGGAGCGTGCATAGTGCTAGTCTTGGCATGACCTTGATTTGTCCATTAACTGTAGCAGGTATTTAGGAAATTGCTCTCTTGGATTGTTGCTTTTACTTCGTAAATGTGGCTGAGTTTCTCATGAAAAAGTGGGTTTTGGAATAGTTTGTGTTACTGGGTTGCAGCCCTCCTTCCAATAATACACTTTCTTTACATCTGAGAGCGAGTGAGTATACTTTGACTATTTCAAGCAGTAGTTGAAATAATTGGAACAACTTCTGTGCCTTGCCAGAAGAAACTGGCTAACTGAATCACCAGTAGCATTTTTGGAGGGGTTGAATTTATTCATAAAAACCTGTTTTCTAGCATTCTGTTTAGATGCAGTGGGAACCATATATTTAAGTATGTAAAGCACAAAGGAAAATCTTGCCTTATGATCAAGAAAACATGCCTAGTTGTGAATTTCAAAGAAAATGCTGGATTTTCAATGCACTTTTGTAATTGCATTTGCATACTAAAATCAACTTTAAATTTGTCCGAACGGAAAGGGAGGGAAAGAAATGAGTCTTAAACAATGAGAACCGCTCAGAGGCTGCTCGAGTGCTGTTTTTATGTACAGCTCCCTCATTTTTCCCTAAACTGAAACTGTACAAAAGAAGCTGATTTACACTGTAAATTCAGGCCGAACAAAATCCAATTGGAGCTCACTTGAGCGCTGTTTTGATGTAAGATTCAAAGCTTCTGCAAATTTATTTTATCTCCTCCACTTGCTGATCTCCTGCTTGTAAATCCTGTTGAAGGAGAATAAAAATGAGTGCAGCCTGATGGGAATTTAATGTCTGAAGTTCAAAGCAGTTTGCACATCAGAGCAAACGTCAATCAAACGAACATCTTGCAAGCTAGGCAGGGAGCGCGTTTCTCCATGGGGAAGAGATCAAAGTGGGAGTCGCGGCTCTGTTTGCTCCCTCGGGATGCAGTTTCGATGGGTTGTTCATTAAAGTGAATCCAGAAGGAAGGGCTTTTTAGAGAGAGGCAGGGAAAGGGGGATGGGGGTGAGTGGGCCTGTCTTGAAACCGAATTTCGGCCAATGTCTTTTCCTCTTGTTGGAGTCAGTACAAAAACTAATTACATCCAAATATCGGTTTTGGTGTGTTTTTCTGCTAAGGATTTTGGAGGACTTCCTAAGTGGTGGCTGTGGTGTTACCGCTTAGAACGTTTTGGGCCAAATCTCAGAGGAGACCTTGGTTCGCTGTCGCTGTTATCGGCCGCCTCGTAGTCTTGCTGCTGGCAGAACTGGGAGGCACTCCTAAAAAATTAAGTCGCCTTTGTGCAGAGAAAGGGTGGTGATCGATGCTCATCTGCAAATCTTAAAATATGAAAGTTTTGGGGTTTAACTTCTTCCAAAACAAGGGATGGGAAGATTTGTACGGTTTGAAACTTCTGTGGAAAATGTGGAAGGTATAAATACGTCGTAGGAGAGGTAAAAACAGTGATTACAGCCAAGAATACAAGCGTTTACTGTAAATGCCACATGGCAGGGTTGAGGCTTTA
This sequence comes from Pluvialis apricaria, assembly GCA_017639485.1. NCBI lineage: Eukaryota > Metazoa > Chordata > Aves > Charadriiformes > Charadriidae > Pluvialis > Pluvialis apricaria. The sequence goes on along the minus strand of CM030011.1, from coordinate 2,859,245 downwards.
ATTTTAATCATTGCTTTAGCAGTGAAGATTGCCACATAGGTTAATAGCGTATTCTTAATTCAAACAACTTAGAGGCACCCAAAAGAAGTACGTGGAAAATTGTCCAGTGTCGTTAAAATTATTGCAAATATTGCAATGTAAATTTGCCACAGTACTGCCTTTCTCTGATTTCTGGTCTTGGTTTTCTGAGGATGTACATTTGCGATGGGAGCTGGTCTCTTCTCAAGGTCCTTGTATCATGGAACCAGTCACGCTTTAAAAATACCCTCTGTTGCAAGGTGCAAAAAGTCAGTTTTAAGGCAAACTGCACCTGAAAGGAGATTTGAGGTAGATACCCCACATAGCTTAGTCTGGAGCAGTCCTTGCTCTAGAATGCCAGGTCTGTCTGAGGGCTGGTTTTTAATTTATGGGGTTTAAAGCAATTGCTCTTCTGTGTATTTTATTTATATCATTTATATCATTTTCCCATTAAAATTTCCCATGTATTCTCTCTTTACTAATTGCGTGCTGTAGCAGGAGAAGGGAGGGGTGGGCTGGGCTGCGGTAATTTTTTGCTTTCCTTTTCCAGCTCTGCTGCAGTTTATTTAGGCATCTATGTCTTCATTTTCCTGATGGGTATCATAGTACTTGCTTACTGAGAAAAGCTGAGGGACTTTGTTGAATTTTGCATTCAAGTGCTTTGACGTGCACTAAGAGAAAGTGCAATGTAAATAGGGCGTTTACAGCTGAAACGCTGATCCCCTTAGCCGCTGGCGATCACTTTGGGGCTGCAGGAGCGCCCGTGGCCGGGCAGGTGAGGGTGATAACTTTATTTTTGCCTTCCTAGAAAGTACGCAGAATTCATCTGCTTGAAACCCCATGTTAATATCTATTGTGACCAAGAGACCTGAAATTCAGTTTGGCAGCTTTGTGTATGCTGAGAAGTGATGTAGCAATACACTCAACATTTTGAATCAAGATACATACAACTTCGCCGCCAGGTAATTTAAAGCAAAGGAGTAGTGTGGGAGCTGCGTGTCAGGATGCACGTGTCACTTTGAGTGAGTGTGAGCGGTGGCTTTTGGCATAAAATAAAATTGAGAAGAAGATTCCAGATGATTTTGAATTAAACCCCAGCATTTACTGCCCGTGTTCTGAGACATGAATAATGTTAGTTGCTAACAAGGTATCCTGTTGCCATCACTAATAGATTTTGATGGGAGCAGTGGGACAATTAGCTAACATCCTGAAAAGTCATTATCTTTCCCTAAGAGTTCGTTCTCTAGTATTCCTTGGAAATATTTCTTTAGCATGGAGATGTTTAATTTGCAGCCTCTAGCTCTTCTCCATCTGGTTTTGCCCAAAGATAAACATGCTTTTTGTGAAACCCCTCCTTTATCTATCAATCTTAATCTCGAGATTCTTTAGCCAACAAAAAAATCAACAACACTTTTGCTTGCTTGGTAGAATCTGTAATTTTTTGAAGTGGTTATGTTTTAATGGGGATAGGAAAAGCCACAGCCTTGATCCGAGAATGACGTTCCTGTGAAATGTCAAGTCTTTTCCTCAACGGAGAGGACTTGGGGGAGTTTTCAGGGAGCAGGTTGCCAATAATTTCAACAGGCAGCTCCTGGCAGAGTGGATGAGCCCATGCAGAGCTCCACGTCGTCACGGTTTGGCTGCTTTCGGAGTCTGACATAGCATCCCTTCTTGATCTTACAGCCTGATGGGTGTGGGGTCCCATCAGGAGGACAGGAGACCTTTCTGTCTGTCTGTCCTCCGTTTGTCTTTCTTCCTGGCTGTGAAGAGCGAGGATAATGCAGAAGATCATCAAAACCTCTTTGCCCCTATCTGAGTCTTGAATCAAAACACCGGCACCGATGGAGTGCTGTTGATTATGCTGTTTTGGATAAAATACAAAAGCCCCAAACATCTGCATCCAATAAGGAACCCCCAGTACTTTTTGTACAGCAAGGAGTTTAGCTGCCTGTTCTTGTTCCCACCGTATACGGCATTTTTCACTTCGATCATCGCTGAGTGGTTTTGATGTGTTGAGCAGCTGCCACAATTAAAGATGTTTCTCCAGTGACGAGCAAGTTCATAATTGCGTGTGTTAGGTGGGGACGGAGGAGGACAGAGTTAAACATTTCTGTTTATGTATGGTAACCCAACTATCTCAAAAGACTGAGGTACGTAAAGTATTCGTAAAAAGATAGAGAGAATTTGTGTACAGACTGCTCTGGCACTCCCTGATGTAAAAACTTGTGCTCTCCATATACACACTCTCCATGTACATTTGCATCTATGTGGTAGAAGGTTCGCAATTTAAAAATACATTTCCCGCCCCAGTATTTATATATGTATAGAAAAAAATATTGACCAAAATTGATAAAGCTATGTTTAAACTGCATTTATTCTACATAAATTTAAAGTGTATGGAGAGCAGTGAATTATTTCCAAATACACGACTCCCTTTTTTTTTCCTTCTTAAGTGTTTGAGAGGGGATCGAAAAATATTGGTGCCTCAGTATCTCTTAACTGTTCACTGGTAGTCTCATTCATCTCCTTTAAGAATAATGCTGTTAGTTTAAGATGTGTGTAGTGTTTATGGATATAGATTCAACTAATTTTAAAGCATGCCAGTTTAAGAAGACATTGTTTTCATTGATATTTCTACGTGGGAGTGAAGGTATTAAAATTAAGCAGTTAGTAATCAATAATGATCAGGTTTTGCATATTCAAAAATTCAGTTCAATTAGAGCTTCACCAAATAGAGCCTCTTCTGATGAGCTCTAATTATGTGAAATGAGACTTCTTGTGACTCCACAGGAATCATAAAATTTAGTCTGATGGTAAGACCAAAGAAGTCAGTGTCTGAGGTTTTGTTATGCCTTTGCGTAAAAGAGTATTTTACTTACTTGTAATTCCGAAAATCATTAAGGAGTTTGATATTAAGTTCTGGGGAAATGACTTCTGTATTTGAAGGGCAAATTTCTAAACTTGTGAGAAGGTTATGCTGTACTCTTCACTCATAACAAAAGTTAAACCTCTGCTTTAAGCAAAAGAAAAAAAATCAGCCCAACCTTAAATCTGGTTATACTGGCACGAACCATGGACAAAAGGCAAACTCATGGCCTCTGTATGCAACAGCAGTGCTGCTCGCAGTGAGCTCCAGCGCTCCTCCCGGGAGCATTTGTCTGGTTTTGTAACGCTAAAATTTCTGAAAGTGGATCCAGTCACGTACAGACGTGGTGATCTTAAGCCTACTAACAAATATTTTTCTTTTTCTTACTTTGTCTTTCTAAGTCATAAAAGGTTTTCCTACGTCCCATGTGTGAGGAGTCCCTGGAGGCTCTCGGCAAATCCTGTATCTGCCTGACTTGGGGCTGCAGATACCTCCCTGTAGAGCGAAATTATTTTGAATTGGGCTGAAAGAAAATATATTGGATTAGGAGAGTTTTAGTTTGCTTAAAAAGACTTGCTTCCTGTGGTCATAACTTGAAATTTCCTTGTGGTAACCAATTCCATCTGTCTGCGGTTTTTGGTTCTGCTAATTGTTGTTTTAAGGGGATGACTTAGAAGTGCATTTTTTTATTGTCTGTTTGTGTCTGTGAACTCCGACCCCTTACAACAAGCACCCTGGAAGGACAGAACCAGAAAATCAGTGTCTTTCCATTCTTACCGGGCACCGTATTTGTCGAAGTGGTTACAACTTACTGGATTTCAATTTCTTAATTAAAGTCTTCAACCAGAAGAAGGGTGCTTGTTTATCATGCCACTTTTGCTTGCAACATTTTGGGCCTCCACAGTGTGATAGCGCGTATATGTGGGTGTGTTGGTATGCGTACATGTATGCGTGCGCGTGAAAAAACGTGACATCAATTTAAGCAATTAAGTGCAGTTAACAATATGCAACTAAATAAAGAACCTTAAGCACAAATATAATGTGCGTTGAGCTAAATGGAAAGCATTATAAAGGCACCAGGGGAGTGGTGTACAGATGTAAGCTGGTAATTAATGTGCCATTAATATTAAGTAAGTTGATCAGCATATTTTGAGGCAGCTGGTTTTTGTGTAATTTGCTGGTTTAGTCTTGACAGTATTGAGCAAAACCCTACTCTGCACAGTTTCCCTCCAAGACTTGTTTCCTATCAGCTTTCATGCCGGAAAGGCTCGTTAAGGCTCTTCGGCCGCAACGGGATGTTACACAGCCCTCGCTTGCAGTTTGTTGTAATTTCTTAAGAATAGGTTGATGGTAGAAAAATTCTTTGATGGGAAGTAAATAGCTTTTTGAAGTACTAGAATAACCACTGCGTAAGTCAAATGTCATCGAAATGTTCAAGGTGACAAAAATGTTAAGAAATAAAATTGGCCCTTGTAAATGATACAAAATTGCATTTAAGTCCTTGAAAGCTTCAGAAGTATTTCCAGTTATTTATAACCCTTTAAAACCCTTTTTATTTCAATTTTGTTAAGTCATCGGTTTGATTATAGTTTCTTGTCATTAGAACTATGCACTAGAATACTTTCTGCATTAGAGTTATGAATGTATTTGAATTATTTAAGCTCACCAAAATGTTATGAAACTTCAGACTGTCAAGTTCCTTCCGTTATTTGGAATGCAAATCCTCGAGCAGGGATACAGAAAACGGGTTTACAGTTGGTCTGGTAGATCTTTTTCATAAAGACATGAAGAGGAAATCAATCCTGTTCATGCAAGACACTCGGAATAATTTTTTTAAATGTGAAAGATGAAATAAAAGTACTGGTGAAAGAGTCTCTAGCAAGAAAAAGTTTGGTTTGACACCAAGGGGAAACACATCCTGATGGCAAGCCTGGACGCTACGCACATTTCCCAAGGTGGAACCTCTACTGTTTAAATCTAGATGAAAGAGCACACTCTCTTACGATCCTATCTTTCGAGGAATATTGTGGAGGAAAATGCAACATATCATTGTAGAGAGCAGGTGCAATCCAGCCGTGATGAGCTTATCCCCCCCTACTTTTGGGTTTCACAGTTTTTCTTGGACCCTTAAAATATGTGTAATGTTGGAGTTGCCAAAATAACTCTTTTGCGTTGAAATTTCAAAAAGATGTGTTTCCGTTGTAAATGCTGTGTAAGTTTAATAGGTAGCGTTACATTGCTAATCCTGTTGTTGTCATTTCAGATTTGATGGAAATTTTAACACCAACGTTTCTAGAACTATTAGCTGTGATAGACTGTCTACCACTGTCAATAGCAGAGCCTTCAATCCTGGACGTGACTTAAATTCTGGTAAGCAGTATAGTTTTCTGTATTTTCCTCCTGTTGTAGGGTGGTTTTTGTTTTGGTTTGGTTTTTTTCCATTAGACTAACATTTCCTTGGCATAGAGAATTAGCATTGATTGCCATAGCAACAAGCTTTTATTTCTCCTTGAAACTGTCACAGTACTCTTAATTTGAGATTTCATGATTGAAAGATGATACCTAAAGTAATGCCCTTAGTCTAAGTACTTTATAAAAATGTCATGAAAATTTTATTCCAGCCTACCATGGATAATTTTGTTGTGGTTTATGCACTTTTTATTTCCAAGGCACTTTCCTTCCTAGGCCTGTCTGCTTTGGCATCGGGAGTGTCAGCTGCTGAAGGGGCCATGCACAGAAGTTTCTCTGATCTTCTTAGCTGAGTTCAGGCTAATGTGAGGCTGTGTTTGCAGCGATATGCAAAAGCTATGAAATACAAGGACATCCTAAAATATTTCCTTTCTTTGTCTTGTCAGGGCATTTCCATCTTGACAGTCAATGCGTTTGCCTGACACACTTGAAGAGCTAGAAATATGCTTAGAACCAAAAAAATACCAAAATACGTATGACTTATCCCTTAGAAATTCAGCTTTTGGTCCTCCAGTGCAGTAAGGCTTTCTTTTTTTTTACATCCTGGTCAACTTGAAATAATACGTAGATTTCAGGTTTTTTAGTCATAGTTTCGTCCAGACGTTGCATCTTGCTTTTCAACTTTTTATGATGCCTTAGGGTTCTAAATTAGAAAACCCTATAGATTTTGGTTGTGAATTTCCTTTAACGTGAGTTTTGGGGTTTGGTTTTTTTTTTGACAAGTGATGCAGACTTGAGAGCATGTGGCGTTTTAATTTTGATTCTTAAGTGTCTTTTGGAATAAAATACTGACTTTTTTTTTTAACTTGACTGATGAAGTGGCAGACCCACCATTTTGCCTTCACCATGCACCGAGCATTTGCAGATCTTTCAACAAATACGGCGAAAGAACCCCAAATCTCTGTCTAGCCTCTCTTACTGTCTTCCTTCTTATAGTTTTGCATTGTCTCTGGTTAATTGCTGTCTTAATGAAATCTAAAAAGAAAAAGTAAAAGCCAAAAGCAAAAGGAACAGTCCCCATAGGTTCCTTTCCATCCCATCCACTGTATGCCACATCTTGAATGCAGGTGCTGGCCAGACAAGCTAATTTCCTGACATGTGTCTCATCACCATAATTTGCGTAGTATTTTCCATCTTAAAGATGGGCAGTCTTTGTTCACTTACTATGATTTGCTGGGCTTTGTTTTACTCGTAAGCTATCTCTTTATTAAAAAAAACAAACAGCTTATTAAAATGTTTAAAATCCCATGCAATTCTTGATTAATCAAAATAATTTTTGAAAGCAAGTTTTCTGTCACTGTTACAAAAGCAAAGCATTAAGTGAATCATTTAATGTTTTTTATTTAAGTGGAACAAAACATTCTTTGCTTTTTGTACTGCAGAAGATGCATGTGAGAAAAGTATTAAAGAAATATTCCCGCTTCTTGAGTGGTGGAAAACAAATAAGGTGTAGTTTCCTTTAAACATTTTTTAAATTTCTGGTTTGAATTCTCACAGAAACAAAGTGAGCGCATGTGCAAGCTTCTTGCTGTCCTCACTCGACAGTAAGACTTGACTGCCTCCTCTTCCCTTGCCTCCGGCTTGAAAGCTTCCTGATGAAAGGATTATCTTCAAAAAATGGCATTGGCAGAAAAGGGCAGCAGAAGAGAAGAGGGAGTTGGAGTGATAGTAAGAACAGGGAAGTGCTTCAGGGTTTATTGACAGCAGATTCTCCTCCGGCTCTCCTGTTAGGAGCTCTCAGAAACACGGCCTTTGGGGGCAGTGTTTTTATTAGTGAGAAAACACCTGTAAGAGAGAAATAGAAAGGAAAGAGTAGATTGATGCAGAGAAATGAGATGGAAACAGGTTTGTCTGATAAACAAGAGTTGGTACTGGGTACAAACTAGTGAAATAAGCAGTTGAGCTTTCTGTAGGCAAGCTACCGGGAATACCCTTAGTCCTCGCTTCCTTGTGAGAAAGTGCATGAAAGTCTGTGAGATGACGTTTCCCCCCTTCCCTTCCTGGGTCTTCAGCTGAGAACATCTAAACCACGTGAGCTCCACCACCCTGGCCACAGAACAGGAGACTGCTGTGGCTTCAGGGAAGGATTGCTGCCAGGAGGGTCCAGCAGAATAATGCTGGTGTGGAGCTGGACATCGCCCACATCCGACGCGGTTGTCCCTGTATTGCTGCAGAAATATTTGGGGTTTGGAATAAACTGGCTGTGGGAAGGAGGTTGGGTGTTTGTTTTGTGGGTGGGAGGGTATTGTGTTGGTGGTAACTGTTGTGCTTGCTTATGTAGTCATAGGCCGTGACCTGTTGTGTCAAAAAAGCAGTCTCTGCCCAAAGGAATTCGTGGTCTAAGACAATAGTTGGCTTGAGACAGACTGGGGATATAAACAGACTGGGAAGCAGTTTTGGTCAGAAGGACAGGGTGCTGTCAGTGCACCAGCATCCTTCCAGCTGGGAAGATGGCTGTCAGGTTAGAAATGTTTTTTTAAAGTACTTACTTAATCTGTCACTCGAAACTCTTAATTTTTTCTTACTTCTGCAGTGACCTAATTCTGTGAAACTGCTTACCTTAAAGGATACATTTAGGATGGAGCGCTTGGTCTGCACAGGAGCCGTTTCTCAATAAATCTACGTGTGTGTATTCGTTACTCTAAACTAAAACCACCTTTGGAAGAGGATAAAGATCAAACAAGAAAAAAGTTCCTCTAATCTCATATTTTTCTTACTTCTCTTGTGAGTGTCCTCACGTAGAGCTAATGAGGAATATCTGTTGCACTTTGGATTCAGGCTCTACCTCAGCCTGAATTATTTTTCTGCTCTGAAAAGCCTGAGAGTAGTTAGTACGTTTGGGTATTTTGATCGTGGTTTTTTCTCTCCTGCCTTGCTTTGCTCATTTAGACTTCCAAGGAGGATGGGAAGGCACAACTTCCCCAAATCATCTTATATAGCTTTTCCCACCGGATGCAGCGTGTTGGGGAGGACGCCAAGCGCATCAGCCTCCTCGAGAAGGGGTTTGAAAGCCCTCTGCTCCTCCAGCCCAGAAGCTCTTCTCTAGTTTACCCACAGTTTCCAAAACCAACCTGGCTTGTCCATCAACCAGATTGTCTTCCCAAATGCGTTGATCGTTTCATTCTTAATGTAAAAAATAAAAATAATCCCATGAGTGTGTCTCTTTTCCTGCATGAGTTTTGCAGTTTAAATAATCCGGCCTGTAAAAAGCTCTCGGCAAAACATAAATTTAAACTCCGCTCTGTTCGGCCTCGATCTCAATTCTTTAAATGTTAATCTTGGCCCGCCTTGCGCGCAGCCGAAGAAAGTGGGATCAGAGTGGCGAAGTTGTAGGTGTTGGAAGGGAATGGAATTTGCACCGCAGACTCCGGGCGAGCCACAGGAGCGGAGCCTGGGAGAGCCCTCGGCGCAGAAGCAACCTCAGCTTCTCGTCCGAACAATGTGTTAAGAGGGGTAATGGAGCTCACGAAACTTTCAGAAATAAAGAATGCTCTCTTGCAGTGTTTTATTGGGTTTTTATAATGCAAAGAGAAAAGAAACATTAATGTTGGGGAGGGGAGGAAGAAGAAAGAAATAGATACACTTCTCTTTTCTCAACCCTTAAAAATAATGATTTGCGAGGTTTTTTTTCTTGATACTAGGTGACTTTTTTTTTAAAAGTCTTCAAAAGGTTTTCTTTGATCTTGGCTTGGGTTTTCCATTTGGATTACTTTTAGCCATTACTACAAAATAGATAAGGAGAGATCCTTTATTCTTCAGATGGAATCACAGGCTTCGTTTAGTTAGATTGAGAGATCTGTCCTCGCTGGTATGAATAGTCCTTTATTTATTAGACGACAAAATCTTAACCCAGAGCCAGTGCAGTGTGTTATCAAGATTCCTTGAGGGTTTTTTTTCTTTTTTTAATAAATAAGGAACCACTAAATCTCTCTTCTTCTCATCCTTCAAAGTGCCGAAATGTCTGTTTCAAGTCAGGCAGCTTCAGCAGAGTGCTGTTCCCCAGCAATGTGCGGAGATGGTACCAAGTTGCTCAATAAATTTTGTCTGTGCCTCATTCAAGGTGTTGATCATGTAAAATGTGGAGTGCCTCGGTCGTGTTCCTTACATTGCTATACTTCAAACTGATGGCTCGGATAAGTTAAAATAGTTGGGAGGTATTTGAACAGATGAGTTAATACCCCCCCTCCAAATCGTTTTCATCAAGGAAGTGGGGCTCATTCCTTAAAATGAAAGGTTTTTTTACTTCTTTGCCCTTCAGAGTCAAAAGAGCTTGCAAGGAGCGAGCTGGGCTCCGTCCTGGCTCATGCCATCGGCAGAATTTTAATTGGGTTGGAGCTGCAGAGCCTTTTATTTTGGGTGAAAATGCGTGAGCCAGGGTACGGTTTGACTCAGAAAATCCTGGAGCAGATTTGTAGATCTGGAGAGTTAGAGAATGTCTTTACTTGTAAAATAAACGCATTCGCCTTCTGCTGCTGTTTCTGGGGAACACTAAAGTATCTTCATGATGATGATTTTGAATGGAGACGCTTGTCAGAGAAGAACTGCAGTATGTGTGTTGCACAGAAAATGAAACTTCTCTTTCTTTGCAGGGTGAGAACCGTGAGGTCTGCAGCTCAATAACTGTAATGCTAAAGAGGAGGACTGAAAGAAACTCTTTTATAATGAGCAATTATGTTCAGTAGTTCCTTTTTTTTTTTCACTGACTGTTTGTGCTGTTCTTTGAAGATTAATTAGTTAATGATTTGACTGTGCTTTGAAGATGTAAAGTGGTATCTAGAAGTGCTAAGTGTTATCATATCGCATTCCCTTTGAAGTTTTATAAACTCTATCACATAGGGCTTTCTTTCTAAAAGTCCTTTTTGCCTTGTGAGATAATGCGAGAGCATGAGCATTTCAAATACTTGGTAATACTTTCCAACTTTTTCTGTCTGCAGCAGAGTTTGGGGTCAGATAGTGCTACACTGTAAGCGGAGGGGACAGAGGTTTGGACATGACCTGGCAATGCCAGCTCATGGGCCGCTCCCAGGTGGCCGTTTATATCCTCAATCTGTGTCTGGAATTAAGGCATTCCACTAAGATTTCTGCACTTATGAGATTTGGACTCTTGGCTTCCTCCAAGTAGGGTGGTAGCAAGACTGCGTCTTCGTTTAGTGGTGCTGCTCATTTTAGACAAGCAAAATAATTACACGTATGCAGTAATACACAAAATACTTTGTAATTTGTATTAGAACAGGGAAATGGGTACCACCTTATATGTGCAAGAATAACTTGAACCTGATCAGAAAATGAAAAAATAAATTACGTTTTGAGTTAAAATGGGAACCAGAGGTCATGCGTGTGGAGCCTAGAAAGTGAGTACCAGTGAGATGCCCTACTCACGTTTCTGCTAGTGCTGCTAACGATGTAATTTTGACAAATTTAGCCTTTAGCTAAAGGCTAGGCAGGCAACTCGCCTTACGGTATGGGTTTTTTTGGTGGTGTCTTCTGCTTGTGTAACCTGTCCAGAGGCTGGCCTTGCTGGAAGGAGGAGTGCGGATAAGGTACAGGCAAGCAACTGAGGGAGTGGAAAGTTTGGGGTAAGTGAGGTTAGGCTAAAAAAGAGCATCTGCTGGGTGTCCTGGCAGGGACCAAGAAACGAGGAAATATCTGCAGGGCGTTCTTATGGCTTTAGTGGATGGAAAATAAAAATGCACTTAAAAAGTATGTCTTTTTCAGCCATGGCTTATCTGCTGCGAGATTGTCTACTGTGGTCATAGGAAAAGAAAAAAGGGGGGGGGTGGGGAGGGAAGGCAAGGAGTTACGATAAAATCGGTAGTCTCAGGGGAGGGTGTTATTGAACTAACATACTAGCTGAAGGAAAATATGAGCAGAACTTTGTGAAAAGGAGGAAGAGCAGAGAGAGGCACCGAAGCTGCAAGGAATTTGTTTGAGGTTCAGAAACAATTGTTTTACAGGGAAAACGAACACTTTTAAATCCAGATACGCTTGTGGGGAAATAAATACAAATCATGGCCTTGTGGGAATGAGAAGTTTATCTTTAATATAGCAATGATAAAAAAAAAAAAACACAAAACTTTTAATTATAAACTCCTTAATTTCACCAACAGCATTAAAATAAAAGTGGACAAGTTTTTTCATCCAGGCTTTAAATGAGTTTTCAAATACCTGATTTGAAAATACTTTTTTTTTTTTTTCAAGTTCTGAAACCCCTAACAAAAACTTAAATACCAGAAGTATAACCTTTTATACAAAGCAAAATAGCCTCCATACTTCACCCCCAGAACGATGAAATCCTGGTGGCTGGACATAAAAAGCAGGATTTAAATGTTTGATACTCTCTTTTTCCCTCCCTGTCTGTGAGACGGTGCAGTCATGTGAAGCAGCAGTTCAGCTGTAGTGGTGGTGTGCCTGGACTTTGGTGGCCTTATTTATGTAAAAGTGTAAATTGTGTTATTTTTTTCTAAGTTTTTTGTATTGCAGTAGACTGGATAATGTTGATTGTCATACACTACTGAAAGACAGTGTCGTTTAAAAACCAATAAATTTAGAAATAATTATGATTTTTTTTTTGTTCCAAAGTTTTGGTGCTTTTAAAGGGATTTTTGCCAAACTTTTCTTTGCAGCGTAATAAAGGTTTATGAGATCCTTTCCTGGATTCCCACAGCTTTGGCCGTGCAACGTGCTCCTGCGCAGGAGAGCTTGCGTGGCTGTGAGCACCGGTGCTGCAGCTCCTCTGAAGGGTCGGGCTGCCAAACCCTCGATGAGTTCAGAAATGAATCTGGGTTTTCCTGGAAAAGATTTCAGAGAGGAAAAGAGGATAGGTGCTTTGGAGGGGGATGAGGAGAAGAATTTCTGGTTGTCCTAGCTAGAAAAGTTAAAAACTCTGTGTGGTTTAGGTTTATTTTGCTTTTAATTAGAACTGAGTATTGCCTAAAGTTTTCTGTAGTGACTAAATTGGGCAGTATTAAAATTTCACATTGCTTTGTGTCCCTGCTATGCGGAAACCATTGTCTGTGACCAGAGAAACCTGCTCTTTGCACAAATCGGAAACGGTGCTGCTAAACTGGTATTGTAGCAGGTGTAAAACCAAAACAAGGACTTAAGAGAAATTTAGGAGGAACATGAGTGAAACAAGTAATATTCACAAATTTGTTTGGCTTTTGGTTGCAAGATCATGGGTGGTTTCTTTCAAAGTGTGAAAATTCCTGAGAAAGAAAGATTCCCGCTCCCAAGAGCATCACCAGGTTGGTTTTACCTGTGCACAGGGGAGAGGGAGAAACAAGCTTTGGCATCCTTGTGGGGGTTGAATTGGTATTTTGGAGAAGGATGAGAAAGCGCGAGCTGTGAGCAGAGTGTAGTTCTGGCTCCCGACTCAATTTCACGAGACCATTTCACGTCTTGTTCTTGTTCCTTCCTCAGTCCTCCTCCTCGTCTCATCCATTGAGGCACCAAATTCTGCAAAGCTGCGCCTTTGTACGGAGTCCAGCATGGTGCAACCGGGATTTCCACTGGCACATTTAGGCACTGTGGAAATAGAAAAAACTGTGGCAAAGGGGGGGGAGCCCCCGAGATTGTGGTTTTTACAGGGTAATTATGCTGCGCTGTGTGTGGAGAGAACATGGTGGCCACAGCCAGTCTGGGAAACTCGAGAAAGTGCTAAACTGTTGAGGATGTTGAATTTAAACTGTATGCTACGTGGGTATTTTGTCGTAGGATGACTGGCTATGGTTTGAGATGTGCAGTGCACTGATTTCCAACCCAAACACTGGCGTATTTGATAATGACCGAGATTCAGGAGGTGAAACTGTCTGGCCTATTTTCAGCAGCAATCCTAAGGGAAATGCCTCAGCAAAAGGTGAAGCGCTCTAAATCAGAGCGCTCTCTACCAGTTCTGGCAAGTTTTATAAGCAAAGAACATGAAAGGAGTAATGGCAAGAAAATACTTCTGTTGTTGTTGTTTGGCTGGGGTTTTTTAATGCATTTTAAGCTGATATGATCCATTTTAACTCTTAGGTAAAAACTAAAGAATTCAAACGTTCGGGTTTTCTTTTCAGTTTGCTGCAAGCAGAGACCATGACTTGCGCCAAGTGGGCTATAATCCCGTAACTGTTGTGATGGTGAGAGGGTTTGTGCCTCCGGTGCGAATGACCTTCTCCTCCCTTTCTCCTGGGGGCGTTTTTCCCCTTGCTTTAAGGGACTCAGCAAGCCTACAGCTGCCCAGTGTCACCTGCGTGGCAAAGGTGGCAATTTGGGATGAGAGCCGATCCCTTCATCTCTCCAGGTTTGCAGGGGGAACAGTGCAGGTGCACGCGCCGAGTGGCAGCTGGGATGTTTCCATCGCACTACGAGGCAGAAATCCCAGTGCCACCTCTGCCTCCGGTGATCCAAACCCGATCGTCCCCACCTGGGCTCTGAGTGCTCGGGATTTCCACAGTATCCATACACTCTGTTGGTTTAGCTTGGTGTATTAAATATCTTTATAAGTTATTAGTGCCCTGGGGTAGCTGCTTTATTTAATTGTTGGTTTCGGTGGTGTTTTGTGTTTTTTGACTAATGTAGTCAGTTTTGTTAATATTGCTAAGCTATAGCTTTTGATTTACTCTTAGTGTTAAGTAGCGCTTCCTTAAAGATTATTTTAATAGGAAAACAAGTACATTTTAAACAGAATGAATGTGATCTATAAACTACAAGAGGGTTTGAGATCTGTACCCTGCAGTTATATTCTGACCTCGGTTCCTGCTTGACTACACAACGTGGGAACACATAATTTACCTTCTTTGTTCTTCACTTTTTGTCCATGCAATGAGCTGCTAATAATCACCTGCCACAGAGGAGTTTGAGTGACTTGGAGGAAGGTTGCTAGGTAGCTGCTAAGGACTGTTATTATCATTCTTCCTGAATTTTATGATCTTGAAAATGGGAACCTGATGGAGACGCTCATGGTGCGGATGGATGGAACTAGCATGGAGCCACCACCCACCCAGGTAGAACTTGGGGATTGTGACCACTGCATAACCCTTTGAGGGAAGGTGCTCTGTTTTCCCTGAAGAGTGGCTGTTTCTCCTAACAAGCAGTACTCGAGGGGCCTACAGCCTTGCTAATTAGGACACAGGGATAATGAGAAACTTGGAGAAAATCTTGAGTCCAAAGAGTGGAAGCTGTACCTGGCTACCCTTACACAAACAGGAGGGACAAAGAAGAAAGATTCTCCTTTTTTTGTTTTTTAACCTTTTCAGCTATTTCTGTACAGTGAGTTTTTCCTTGACACACAGTTGTGTGTAAAACTGTTGTTACTAAATAGGTAGTGTTAACAGATTGGGTTACGGGGCTGTAAGCAGCAAACCTGCTTAATATTTTGGTTTTATTTCAGTGTAAAGAGCACACAACGATTTTAACATTAGGGTTTTTTTCTTTATGAAAACCCCATGTGGGCAATGTGTTGATCATTACATGTAAATGTATCTATGTATGCATATTATATATAATTGCCTTTAATCTCTTCCTTCCTTGCTCCTGCCTTGGCTCCTTGAGCCCCAGTTATACTTCAGAGATTCAGGAATTGTCATCGCATGGTAAAAAAAAAAAATCTGTCAAGTCCAGTGTTAAGTTTCCAAAAGCCGTTAACTGTTTGCAGATTGGACACTATCAAATCCTCAAATAAAGCTACCTGTAGTTGGTGTTGGGACCCAGCTTATTCTTCTCCAAGCACATATGAGAGAGGCCTTGAATAAACATCCCTCCAAGTTTGACCTCCCTTTGTAACTCTACTTCATTTCTCATTTTTCCTCTCCAACCTTCAGTTCTTGCTGATAATCTGAAGTCTAACCCAGGAATTAAATGGCAGTATTTCAGCTCGGAAGAAGGCATTTTCACCGTTTTCCCAGCCCACAAGTTCCGGTGTAAAGGCAGCTATGAACACCGCAGCAGGTATGCTTTGTCTCCTTACAATTTAGTGGGTAAAGCAATCAAATTGGATTGCTCAAGCATTGATTTCATTTCAGCATTACGCTTTGCCAAGATGACAACATTCATGAGTAACTTTCAGTGGGGTCCCTTGGGTTTTCTTAGGCTTGTTTTTTAAAGCACCGGTTTTCGCTTTTAAGAAATTTCAAACTAAAATAAAATTATGTACAGGTTTCTCGCCTCTCCCAAAGCAAATAAGCTGTAAATAGCAGTAACTTGTAAATTGTAGGTCAGCCCATAGGCAAAATTTGTCTTGAATTTGGTTCATACTTGACCCCCATTAATAAAGTAGTGAACATACACTCTACTGATGTGGCAGGTGAATCGCTTTGGGGAGCAGGGTGGAAGGATGAGAGACTGGAGAGGGCGTAAGTAGGAGCATTTTTCCAGTCTCCACCAGATGTTCAAGTGGCACATTGTGGATAGGAGGGAAGCAACAACTGGAAACTTTTAGTTTCTACTAAAAAAAAATGTAGAAAAAAGGATCTAATGGTGACATGGGGTTATTTGCTCAGGGGAATACTCCTATGCCATAGGCATGAAGCAGAGCAGCTGCAGTGCAGTACTTTTTCCCTAGCTTTTGCGGTCAATATCATGGAATTGATCAAGATTCAAGGTGGAATCTTCTGAGAAAGAGCAGTGGCTTTAGTATCTCTGGTCACACACTAGCTAATTGTACCAGTTAAGCAATCTATGCGGAGGAAGCATCGGCACATCTAGGTACGTTTCTGCATAGCTGTTGTGGTTTAACCCCAGCCGGCAGCTTGGACCACGCAGCCACTCCCCCACCCCCCTTCTCTCCCCAGGAAGGGTAAAGAGAAGAGGGAGGAAAAAGAGGGGAAAGGAAATAAATCTCGTCGGTTGAGATAAAGACAGTTTAATCGAACAATATTAGAAAAGGAAAATTACAACAATAATAATAATGACACAAGTCACTCTCACCACCTGGTGAATTGGCACTGTCCCAAGCAGTGATGGCGAGTACCCGCCCCCTGGCTAACCCCATTTATATACTGAGCGTGACATCTATGGTATAGAATATTCCATTGGCCTTTCCATCACTCTGTCTGGGCTTCTCCTCAGTTTCTATGAGAAGCTGAAAAAAGTCCTTGAAAACTATAAACATCACCTGGCACAAGTAAACCAGTATGTATTATTGACATTCCTTTCATACCCAATTTGAAACACAACAACCCCTAGAAAGAAAATTAACTCTGTCCCAGCTGAAACCAGGACAGCAGCTGAGTGTACAGAGACTAAAAACTGTTTTGGTTACCCATCCCTGTTGAGCAATCAAATGTTTACAGATGTTATCTTCTATGTGTCATCAAAGCTTGAAGCATCTGGCCTTGACTAAGTTTTCTGCAGTCTTGGAAAGGTGCGGTCTGAAGACCTGAGAGCCAGGGGTACACTGGTCTTGATCAGAATTTTGACATTAAAACCAATGGTGACTTCATCCAAATCACGAAGTCTTGGTCACAGTTTCTGCATGGCTATGTAGCCATGGGGATATCTTTTTGCTAGTATTTACTTCAGAGGGTAGTTTGGATGGATTAATTAGTTAATACTTCAGTGCTTTGAAGATCAAAGGCCCTATTTAAGTTCTAGGTATTAATACCAGGGTAGAGCTGCAGGCTGTTTTACAATTAAGAACTGATTTGTGCCAGTTGTTTATTGCAGTGCCTTGTCTAAAATCTTCTGCATTTCCTTTACTCTTAATAAGATTTCTCTGGCTGCCTTTGATATAATAAAATTTACATCATAAAACTCACACTTGACTCTAACTAGCTGTGGGTCTGGACTAAAAAAGGGAAGAGTCTCCTGTCTCTCTTTAATTCTTCCTCCTTGCTGAACATCTTCCTAATTTGTTCCAGGTTGAAACCTTGGCGCGAGAGCTTGTGCGATCTTTCACACGTTTCTCACAATATTAAACTGGATCCGAGCACAGCTTCACTGAAAATACGTTTTTTTGATGTTAACACAAGTAGACCCATGGCAGCACCAAGAGCCTTCACCAGAGTTAACTCAGATTGGCCACGGGGTTTAAAACTGCGCAGACCCAACGGGTTGTGGAGCACAACCCGTGTGAAATGCATGCCAGGGCACCAAGAGAAAATGCTTTCTTGGCCAGGAGCCTTCCCTTGTTACAATAAACCGAACACCCTATGCTAATGCAACTCTGCACAGTTGCACAGGTTTTTACTTGTCACGTAACCAGCAAATACCCGCTGTTGTACTTACTTGTACATGTGAGTAAGGTTCCCGGCACCCAACATGGATCATGAGGCATTTCTTGCTTGTCAACGCTTAATCCAAAACTTGATGGGAGCTGCTGCAAGCAGTAATCCCAAACACTGCTGCTGCATCAGCAGAATTGTTTATTCCTAGATGCAGGTGGTTGTTGTGACAGAAGGGGAAGATCTGACACCTGATTTTGGTTAAAAAAAAAAATCAGAGAGCAAAAGCAAGGGCCTTTTCTGTATGTTCAGATTTTCACCTTATCTTTCCTAGTAGAAGTTTTCATAAAGGCAAAAATTCCTGTTATAATTCATGGTTTCTTGGTGGGATGTTTTTGTTTTTAATTCTCATCTATTTTCGCTTGTAAATGTTTTAGCGGAAATTACAAGATGACTCAAGACAGTGGTTTGGGTTTTGTTCTCCTTCAGGCCTGTCTATGTTTCTACTGTTCGACCTCAGTCCAAGCATATCGTTGTCATTGTGGATCATGGGGCTTCGGTCACAGAGACGCAGCTTCAGATTGCCAAAGATGCTGCTCAGGTTATTCTGAGCTCGATAGATGAACACGATAAGGTAAGTTTTCTGCAAGCAGTGAGTATATTTTCATTGGTTTCAACCATGCTCAGTGCTTTCAGTTCTCATCCAGAGTGGTGTTTTTAACTTGTGGTCCATGGACTCCTGGGGATCTGTGGTCTACCTCTAATGGGTGATGAAGACTTAAACTCACTTTGGAAGCCTGTATTACTGCAGGGGAAAAATCTGGGGATCCGCAGGCTGAAAAAAAGTGAAAACCACTGATCTAAAGCAAAATTTTGTTTCTCTGTAATCTTTAAAGACTCCTTCATCTTGGCAGAGACTGTTGGTGATGGTCAGCAGTGTGATACAGTGTGCAATTAGCAGAACCATGCTTCGAGCCTGACAACTTCTGAAGTACTAGATTGCTTTGAGCAACTCATTTTACCTCTGTGGCTCTTTTTTTGCTTGGGAAAATGGAAATTATTTATTCTGCAGCAATACTGGAGTGAGCTGAAACTTAATTAGTGTTTGGAAGATTCCCAGACAACCATGGTACCAGCGAGGAAGGGATAAAGCAAAGGGTCAAGAAATCTGGATTTTATTTCTTGCTCTGCTACAGACACTGTAGTTGACAATGAGAAAGTCGTTTCACTGGTAATTTTTGTAAATAGGGATTACAGCCAGGGGCCCATAAAGTGCTTCTGTAGGACCACAAGCAGTCCCCAGTTTGGTCTTCACTTTCGGTAATTCTCTGTTAGTAGGACCTTGATGGTTCTTTCCGCTTGGTGTGTTGGTTTTTTTAATAGGAAGGGAGTTTCAGTCAAATCAAGTTGAAGAATAACTGATAACAATCTTTGCCTTAAGTCTTGTCATTAACAGTACAGGAAAAACAGTTCTGTGCTTTTAGAGAGTTTTCATCCTGTAAAGTAATCCTTAAAGTTTAGCAGCATTAAGAGTACTTTAATTTAAGTGTGAAAAGTATTTGTCTTAATATAGACCTATAATGAAGAAAATGCATTTAAGACATAGATTACGTGGTTATGAAACCTGTTATACGGGTATATAATTGCTGCTTAATTCTATGACTGTCTTGCATCAGTCATAATTCATAATAAAGTATGACACTCATTTAATAAGACTGGTATATTATGTTTATATTAATGCAAGTGGTACCACTACATGCCTTAACTTATTTACAGGATAAAAATTGATGGTAGATTTGGCTCGCTTTGACTGAAACATTAAAACATAATGCTTTGCTTGTGAAGAGTTCTTAGAGGTTTTGTGTTTTGTGTTTTGTGTTTGGTTTTTTTTTTTCCTATTTTCTGTATGCACTCCACTTTTCTGTAGGCACTTAAGGCTCTCCTGAAAATGCTCTCTGCTGATTTTGTTTTCGGTTATCTCTAGTTCTCTTAGGCTTCTGCCTGGAACAGTGTATTAACTATTATGTACGAGCAGAGTGAAGCTGACTTCATCTGAGAAACAAAGACTGAAGTCTCTTTTTCTTGAAATCACCCTAAGTCTAATCCTTTTCAAATTTGATGGATTTATGCCTCAAGCATTTATTTTTGAACAATTGAATTTTAAATCCACGGAATCTCTTCAGTTGGCTTATCATTGTGTTTTCTATATCGGTGCGTAAAGAATTATAAATGGTAAGGTAATCCAATATAGTTTCTTCTCTTTCAAGATCTCTGTGTTAACCGTGGCAGACACAGTAAGAACCTGCTCGCTGGATCAGTGCTATAAGACGTTTCTGTCTCCTGCCACTAGTGAGACAAAAAGGAAGATGTCCACCTTCGTTAGCAGTATAAAGTCATCTGACAGCCCTACGCAGCATGCAGTGGGATTTCAAAAGGCTTTCCAGTTGATACGAAATACAAACAATGGCACAAAACTCCAAGGAAGTAAGTCCCTTGTTGTGCAATCCTGATTATTTCTGAGGCTTGCAAATGTTTTCTTTCTTGAGATTCTCACTTTGACAGAGGCCACAGGAGTGTCTTGAATATATATATACATTAAAAAAAAAAAAGGATAGAAGCACATGTTTTTATTAAGTAGCATTTACTTGATCATAGAATCATAGGATGGTTTGGGTTGGAGGGGACCTTTAAAGGCCTTCAAGTCCAACCCCCCCTACCATAAGCAGGGACATCTTCAACCAGACCAGGTTGCTCAGAGCCCCGTCCAACCTGACCTGGAATGTTTCCAGGAATGGGGCATCTCCCACCTGCACTGTAAAAAATTTCTTCCTTATATCTAGTCTGAACCTCCTTTCTTTTAGTTTAAAGCCATTAGTCCCTGCTAAAAAGCTTGTCCCCATCTTTCCTGGAGCCCCTTTAGGTACTGGAAGACCACTATAAGGTCTCCCTGGAGCCTTCTCTTCCCCAGGCTGAACCCCCCCTCTCCCAGCCTGTCCTCCCCGCAGAGGGGCTCAGCCCTCGCAGCATCTCCGGGCCCTCCTCCGGCCCCGCTCCAACAGCTCCGTGTCCTTCTGCTGTGGGGCCCCCCCGAGCTGGAGGCAGCGCTGCAGGGGGGGCTCCCCAGAGCGCAGCAGAGGGGCACAGTCCCCCCTCGCCCGCTGGCCACGCTGCTGGGGATGCAGCCCGGGGTGCGGGGGGCTCGCTGGGCTGCCAGCGCCCATTGCCGCCTCATGGTGAGCTTCTCATCCCCCAACACCCCCAAGCCCTTCTCAGCAAGGGTGTCTGGAATCTGTATGAGTGACTGTTGAATATGGCCATTCCCTTTTATTTTATTTCACTTGCTGACTTTCTTTTGAACTATAATACAAAATTGCAGGATTAAATTGTCTGATCGCTGAATTATTTCCCAAATGTGTGCAGGGAGGCCTTTTAATGAAAATTACTATTGCTGCAGGTTCATTGACTTATTGCTAAAACATACGTGTATGGGTAATCCGCCTAACTGGAATCCTGCGGAAGTGGCCTGTTTCTCAGGAAAAAGGTTTTTTTGAGAATACCAATTATGGGTGACATTTTATGGAATGGGAGGTTGGCCTGGCTAAATTTTCCTTCATCTAAGAATATCCTCCTGAATTTTGGTGTATGCATTATGGGCTTTCTCCTTCCCATTCCCAAGATTGGGGGTTTTTTTGTGTGTTTTTTGTAATGAGGATGTGGTAAAAGATGAGGAAAAGATGGATGTGAAATTGAGTGGCATGTTTGCTTGCCAGGAAGCCGTGGAAAGCAAATTCTTGAAGCTGTGCTCTGAGTGCTCATTGGAGTCGAGTGACATTGCCAAAGCCATGGCAGGGTGGAGAAAGCAGACCGATGTCAATTGGTTGAGTCAATTTATGTAACGCAGATCCCATAGCTTGGTCCTGTGCCCGCTCCAATGCGTGCAAATTCTTCGTTGTCCTGAAGGGCACCAGCTCAGAAGAGAAGAATTCGAAAAAGAAAAGTCCAGGAATGAAAGCGGTTTGGAAGGACTAAGGAAGTGTGCTCCTACTTCATGTGACTTCTTCAGTTTATAAAGTGGTGCTTTTGCTCTTAAAGGTTCAGCCAACTTCTGAACTCGAGGCTGTAGATACAGTGAGACATTTATCCGACTGTACACTGCTTAGCTGAAAGATAGGGTTGTCAGGGACAGGTTTTTGCCATCCTCTGGCAAAATGATGAAAGGGGTGCAACTTTCTAGAAAATAAAAAATAAAATAAAAAAAAAATCCAGCGTTGCTGAAGTTGACTGGGATAAGATGCATTCATCATCAGTAGTTATTCCAAGAACATCAGGTGTAGGATCTTGCAGCATCCTCCTACATATCTTGTATGTTTGGCATTGTTTGTATAATAGGATTAGAAGGTTTTGTCATATTCTTCATTAACGTGAAAACACATACTTTTACTAGGTTTCATACCAAACAATTACTTTGGGGCACAAGTACAGAAAATTAAAAGAAGAGGCAAATGCATTGGATTTAGGTTTTCTCTAAGCATGAAAGATTTTGAAGACCTAATGCGTATGTAGCGAATTTCAGAATTCATAGGGTGAGACACAATAGGTTTGAGAAGAGGATGTTTATAAAACATGGCTCATTTTCATGTAAATAATCTTTTCATCTTTTTGAAAAAGAAAAATAAACCTAGAAAAAAATATCATTCATTTCACTGTTAATTTTCTAACATCCTGTTCCTGGAGAACAATGTGTGGGTGTGTCAGGGAAGCTATTGAGATACAGCCTGGCTCCCGAATTCGCCCTGGAAAAGTTAGAAGGGAACTACTGGTATGAGATGGAAGAATTGTGCCATTGAACACGTCTGAATTTCCTGCCTTATGCCTGTTCCTATTGCAGTCCTGCTCAGCAGACCCTCATCCCAAAGCGTAAGAAAATGCTCTGCCACCGAGTACCACCATTCCCTGAAAAAACTTTAGTTAAATACATAGGTTGAGTATGTGTTTGTATGTGTATATATATAAAAAATTGCAGTGTATGTATATGTTATATACGCATACACACACTATCGATAGATGCAGTAATGGTATGCTGAATATAAGAGCCTTTTCCAGCTATCAGATCCTGTATCAAATAGTGGAGGATGATCAGCTATGGAATGATGAGATGCCCCGTTTAGCACTGGTCCCTAACGCAGACTTAGGACTGCCTTATGTTACTCCCGCTCGCGAAGCTTTTAGAGTGCAGCATCATGCCTGGCTGCAGTATATAATAGCTATGCTATAACCTGGGAAACACATTAGCAATTTTCCTCAAACTACAGCGGAAGCTATATTAATACCTGGCTGTGCTTTTTTTTTTTAGTTTTAGCTTCTAAATAAAAAAAGGCAGAAATTCCCCCCAAATTAACAGCTCCTCTTAACTTGTTTGCATCAAAAGCCAATTCTGGCTGAAATTCTTTTCAAGTCACGATGACAAAATGTACAAGTCAAAGCATTCATACCTATTTAAAAAAAACCAAACAACAAAACCACAAAAGAAACAGATGACAAAACCACAAAAGAAGCGGATGAGACAACAAAGTTGGTATATTACCAACTAACCTCATGTGCTTCGGATTATATGGTGGTGTACGATCCCTGCAAGTGTCTTAATTATATGCATAGAATACTTTTAATGCTGAGATATAATCTGATGAAAGAGGATGGTGTGTGAGCAATGATTTACCTGCTCAAAGGCTTTGAGGCAGGCCATTCACCGAGAACATCTGCAGCTTGAAAAACGTGTTCGGCTTCACGCGAAACGAGCTGATGATGATCGGCGGTGTGCTGTGTCACCTTTCTCAAGCATCACACTCTAACCTACACCATACGAAAGCCTCGGGTGCCTTTCACGCTGCGGCGTCCTCCAGCTATCGCGCTGCAAGTCAGGGACTACGTTGCAGCAGTGCTATTGCAGGCGCAAAGGAGCGGTAGAGGGTAAAAAAGGTGTTTTGCAGGGATTTTGAGTTTCTCGTGTATACTTGTCGGGGTGCCCGCCACTGTGCTTCTGCAGTGACTGACCTGGTCGCACGGCCAAACCTTACTGGAAGAGAGGATGAGGAGGGCCCTGTGATCAGCAGCCGCAGCGATGCTGAGCCCCCTGCACGGCTCTTGCGGCAGCAGCAGCTGGGAAAGCACTGTCCACTTTTCACGTGGCTTTTTCCACTCCGTAGAATTGTAGGACAGGAGAAGACCAGTGGGTCGGGAGACAAAACTTGCAGTTTTTTTGCTCTTGTTAAGCCCTCTCCGTGGAGTGGGAGCAGCTTCTGCAGCACGCTGGCCTCGCGCGCTCCTGCCTGGTTGCAGCCAGGCCAGAAGGTGCCTGCGAGGTCTGCTCAGGAGAAACCAGCCACAGTGCTTCTGCGTGGCTGACAGGCACCGAATCAAACAGGTGTTTGTTAAATGCCGTGAATTGGAAGTTTAATAACGAAGGGTATAATTCATAAGACCACAGTGTGTTTTTTCCATTGTAGATTCCTGTGAAGCTCACAGATGAAACTGTTGGCAGTCCGTGGTTGTAATCAGATGTAAGGGCTCTTACCGCATGGCTTTCCCGAGTTAAAAATCTAATGCACTTTCTGCTGTATATATAATTCTTTTTAGATACCGATATGGTGATAATTTATCTCTCGGCTGGGATTACGTCAAAAGATTCCTCGGAAGATGATAAAAAAGCTACTCTACGTGTCATCAATGAAGAAAATAGTTTCCTCAATAACTCAGTAATGATCCTCACTTATGCGCTTATGAATGGTGAGAAATGTTTTTGTATTTCCAGTGGATGAAAGTTCCCTTTCATTGTATGGCTAGCTTATTAAACTCATCCAAATGTAATTCCACGCCTTATTGGGAGCAGTTTGTTAATGGATTTTGGCCCGTGTAATCCAGAGGCTGCATCCAGATGTTACCTCTGTGGTGCGTAAAACTGTGTGCCACTATATGCTTATATATCACAGTGCAGCTGCTCAGGATATCAAGTGTTGTTGCCTGAATTGTCTAATGGCAACCAGACTGAATTAAATTTGGTAACTATTGCAACTGTAAACCTTCCTGACACTGCCCGCGTTTCCTCGTGCAGCAAAATGGAAGTATGTGTACGTGACTTCTATTTCAGTCGTTAGCCAAGGAGCGTGAATGTAACATCAAAAGTACTGAAGTGCTTTGATAGCTTTGGACCCAACTTAAGAGTGCATTTAAATATGAAGATCATGCATGCAGCCGTTTGGCATTCTGTGCTTTTTCCAGCAAAGCATTTTCAGTAAGAAGGCGATGTGTTGTATTACTAAAAATTGCACACGGACTCTAGCCAAGGAAGCTAATGCTTCAGCTAATGCAACATTTGACTGTAAATTTAAATACTCGTTTGAGACCTAATGTGTACAGAAGGCTTTGATTTGTCTGCAGGAATTGAGCCCGAGACTTACGTAAAATGTGAAACTTTAATGTTTATGCTAAAGAACAAAGCCTGTTATCTCCAAGGGCGTATAATATGCTCCCGGTCCTTTATGTGGACTAGCCACCGGTGGAGAACAAAGAGCCGTCCCGTGGATTTATGGGTCACATAAGTCTTTGTTAGAAGATCTTTGTTTAAAGCGGTGATGTGAACAGCATGTTGAATTTTTGCACCGTGCAACAGTATGTGAGAGTAAGTTTTGTACTAGCTAATTACTTTTCCTAAAACCAGACTAGTCTTTGGGCACTTTACCTTGTCACTTAAATAGGTATATTTGGTCCGACAGTATAGCATATGTATTATTTTGCTTTTATTGACAGTTCTTTGGAGTAAGATACAGGAGTCTTGATGGAAAGTAAGCTGCTTCTATCTCCTTCCTTCTTTCTCGCATCTCTGTTTCAGAGGGCGTGACAGGTTTGAAGGAATTGGCCTTTCTGCGAGACCTGGCAGAGCAGAACTCGGTGAAGTACGGGGTGCCGGACCGAACAGCCCTGCCTGTGATCAAGGGAAGCATGATGGTCCTAAACCAGCTGAGTAACCTGGAAACTACTGTTGGCCGATTCTATACAAACCTCCCCAACCGAATGATCGATGAGGCAGTCTTCAGTCTGCCTTTCTCAGATGAAATGGGAGATGGTAAGTGCTTACATTGAATTAAGATATAAAAACGTAAGAGATTAGGTTCTCTTTGCTTACATGTTCTCAAATATACTGTAGTCTTATAAGGTGATGCTTTTAGGTGTGTTCCCAAGGCAAGTATACAATTCACCTTTCATGCCAGTAGGTTTTTTATCTGCAGAAGGTCTAGTTATGATGAGGGGATTGAAGCACCTTTCTTACGAGGAAAGGCTGAGGGCCTTGGGGCTTTTTAGTCTGGAGAAGAGAAGACTGAGGGGGGATCTTATCAATGCTCATCAATACTCAAAGGGAGGGTGCCAGGGGGATGGGAACAGTCTTTTCCCAGTGGTGCCCAGGGACAGGACAAGAGGGAACGGGCACAAACTTGACCATAGGCAGTTCCATCTCAACCTGAGGAGGGACTTCTCTCCTGTGCGGGTGGCAGAGCAGTGGCACAGCTGCCCAGAGAGATGGGGGAGTCTCCCACTCTGGAGCCATCCCAAACCCGCCTGGACGCCGTCCTGTGCCACTGCTGGAGGTGACCCTGCTGTGGCAGGGGGTTGGACTGGGGGAGCTCCAGAGGGCCCTTCCAGCCCTGACCAGTCTGGGATTCTGTGAAAAAAGTGGTAATAAGACATGGAGTAGGTAGATTTAGATTGGATTCTCAGGACTGAAATTTGTTCTTATATATGTGTATGTATACAGCATCCATGATTTAATTTGTGAAGTCCTTTGTACTTGACGGAAGCACTCTTGTCATGTTGAAATGACGGCAGTGACCATGCTGTGCCTTTGCAGGGTTCGTTATTGCAGTACTTCTGTACGTCTTGACATCTTACAGGTAGACTCGGGGGTTGCACAGGTCCCCACAGTGTAAAAGAGGAAAAAGCTGTTACCATTTGAGCTGTGGACATGACTTTGGAGTTATCCTTCCTGCTGGAGTTCCCTTTATTCTGTCTTTGCACCCCAAGCAGTAGCTCTTCGCAATGAGTTCAGCATCCCTTCCCTGCTGCCAGGCTGTGAAGACGGGGATGCCAGACCCTGGCAGTCAGCCCTCTGTAAGAGGGGGAAGGCAACCAGCTTAGCGAATGACACAAAGACAGAATATTAGTTATTGTCCAAAACTTGCTATCCTTAGCTCTTCATTTAGCTTCGGCACACTTGGTCTGCCCCCAGCACTGGGCAGAAGAGGCAGCCTGAGCTGGCTGGTGGTGGCCTGGCCAGTCTGGAGCGAGGGATACACGGAATTTAGTGGAAGCCTGGTGACAGTTTTTTCACAGACTGAATGCATTCTGAAGAATATCTTAACAGATGTCTGCCGTCTGGCTCTCATCAGTTTCTGATCTATGCTGTTGTGGTGGGAAGGTGCATGGATCTGCACTTTCACCTTAAAATTAGATGCCACATTACCAAACACTGCGTGTTCAACTTGATCTGATCTCGCCGCTACATCCAGTAATGGGGAGACTGAAGGTGTAGATGTCGATGGAGACTTCTGGGAGCGTACCAGCATGCGTGTGAGATGACACGCGTAGGAAATGCAGAAATGTAGTTTAATTTGTGCTCAGGGTAAGCATGCACTGCAGGGTGATGCTGTTTGGGTTCTTGCCAGGTGCAGGTCCAGGAGGAAGGGGTTGGGCTTGGGCTGCTCCCACAGTGCTGGCAGAGCTCCCCCGGCTGGACACGCACCCAGCCCTGGCTCCCGCTGCCTGAGCTAAGACTCGCTTAAGCGTCATCGGTTGTAAACTGCCGTGCTGCTGCTGCTCCTTTTACCTTTGGGTCTGGTGCCCTGCCTAAAGCTCAGAGTACACGCTTGGAAGGTAGGAGCTGTAGGGTTTAGCCCTGGCTAGTTCTTGGGCAGCTCACCTGACGTGTCTCTAGTGCTGCTCCAGTGCTCTGTAAAACAGATGTGACCATCACAGTGATGTTAGGAAATACAGCGGTGATTTTGTATTGCTTTGACAATTGAGCAAATTCTGTATTTCTTCATTGAGAGTTTTGCATATTCTCAGTCTCGGCTAGGACGTAGGAGTAGTTTAGTGTTACACTGAATAGTTTTCAAGGGCTGTCGAGTTTAGGTTGCACGTTTGTCGTGTGTATTGAGTCCAAAAACAAATTTAAGACTCTTCCTGAGCAAATGTCTTCTGAGTCAGAATGCTTGCTACTTTCTGTGTTTCCTAACCTCGGTAATTAAGCCGTATTATTACTCTCTCACAAAGCCATATCCCAGCATAATGGAAAATGTGAGCAACAGAAGGATTAGAAATGGTGCAAGAGAGGAGGTTTGTCTTACATAAATATCAAAGTGTACTTAAAAGCTTATACATGCAAATGAATTTTATATTAGTTCGAGGGGAAAAAAGTCACTGAATTTCCAAATAGTGGTGTAGAAAGTAAGAGAAATAAGGTATTACTGAGAGTTCTGTCCTCAGGCACAAAATGCGTCTCAAACCATTGTGTAATTACGGGTATGATTCTCGGTACAAGTGACCATACTGGGATTTAGTTAAGCAGAGGAGGTTTAATGTTCTGAAAATACAATTACATGAGTTCATCTCTATTGTTGCTTTATAAGTACAAATTCTCTTCCTCCCTCCTCCCCCTGTTTTTTAAATTGCCTTAAATGATGTTAAAGGAACAAAATATTATCTTGGCTTTTCATGCCAATGCATTTCTTATCTGTAAGGCATCCACTTGTAGACTGACAAAAACCCCAAAACATTAATTGTGGTGTGTATTTTAATCCGTTGATTAAATGTACCTTAGGTGACTATCGGAAACATAGAAATTAACTAATTAGGGAGAGTAGCTAAAGACAGCCAGACATGATAGATAACCTGCTCAGCTTCCCTGTAGGCGTGCCAGTTTTTGTCCATATTCCAGCAAGGAATACTGTCTAAAATTTAACTGTATAACATGTTGAAATGACAAAGCGCACGCTCTCTCTCCTCTAAAAATAATTAACTAGATATTATTGCTGATGGTTTTATGTTATTTCTCTCACTCTAAGGCCTGATAATGACTGTAAGTAAACCGTGTTACTTTGGAAACCTGCTGCTCGGGATTGTTGGAGTAGATGTTAATCTCGCATATATCTTGGAAGATGTCACCTATTATCAAGACTCCTTGGGCTCCTACACTTTCCTCATTGATAATAAAGGTAACTTTTTGGCTCAGGTAATCTCTTCTAGTCCCACTGAGGTCATTAGCCATCAAAAGGAAGCTCTTAATTCTCATGTCTCTAAATAGTCTATAGCAATGAATGATAACATTTATCAAAAGATTAATTGCGTGCTGTTTGGTTAGTTTTGCTTAAGAGTTGCTGGAGACTGTAGGTGGATTCATGACTTGAAATTTCTGTACTGGAGTTTTGATGTGGAAATGCTTACTTGCTGTTGAGATTTTCGACATGTGCAACATCCGAGGTTTTCTAGATGTGTAGGGCAAAAGGCGAAACTGGTGTGTATGTGTGTTCAGCTCTTTTCCTCTGATCTCAACCTCTTTTTACAGCTTGGTCCTTCAAGCTGTCTTTCATTTGCAACTTACCTAGTTCTTCATTTGCAACTTCTCTGATGATAACATTGCTTGCTCACTGACATTTGTTAAGCCTTTACAAAAACTGTATGTAGTTACTGTATTCTTTTTTTTTTTTTATTCCCCCCTATAAATGTTCATCCTGGGCTCTGTTGTTGTAATACATTCAATGTATGGATTTGTGTCTTTCTTTTTTAGGATACACTCTTATGCACCCATCCCTTACCAGGCCCTACCTGCTGTCTGAACCGCCGCTTCACACAGATATTATCCATTATGAGAACATTCCTAAATTTGAGCTGGTGCGACAGAACATCCTTAGGTAAGGAATCCAAGTTGCAAGTCCAAACATTAGCAGTCCTTAGGGTACTAGAAGTATTTCTAGACATGTTTTAAGGCAATACATGGTAAAGTTCCTTTTTCTACAATATCTGGATACTCGGATGGAATTCCCCTCCCTCCCCCCTCCCCCGACAAATGCAGAACAGTTCTGGTTTGGTTTTTCCTCCAGCTTCCCTCGTTTTATCATTTGGTGTGCTAAGCAGTGGTTTCCACAGCTGATCTGGGGGATTCTCTTTCTAATGTCTCTCTTCCATGTCAGGAAGATCTTCCACTATTTGGTCTGGGATATTCTTTATCCTTTGTCTTATAGGAGTATGTGTTTTAACTCAAAATGGTGGTATGTGAGTGCATTTTCAGCATACATACTTTTCCATCACCTAAGACAGAAAATATTTAATCTCTTCATATCTTATGATCTTTTCATAAATGTACTGTAGATGGGTTTTGCTTAAGAGTTTTCTCAGTGTTTAATAAAATGCTGTATGTTGTATTTGCCAATATAGCATTCCACTGGGCAGCCAGATCATCACGGTTCCTGTGAACTCCTCGCTGTCTTGGCATCTAAACAAACTGAGAGAAGTTGGGAAAGAAGCCTACAATGTCAGCTATGCATGGAAAATGGTAAGGAATAAAAGTGATGCTGTTGCAGGATGGCAGAGTAAGTTTATATATTGAAGAGTGCATTACTGTATTGAATCTAGCGAAGCATGAAGTATCGCTATATACTGAAGCATGAAAGGTTTGAATTACTCAGAAACGGGTTAAATGTGGAGGTTTTTTGTTACAGTGAAGCACCAATGAAATTACCATTTCAGGTTTGTTACTGTGTCGTCTTCAGAGATGTGACTGTATGGATGCGTGTGTGCTCTTTCTTCATGAAGGCATTCATTTCATAAGACATACGTAGCGTAGGGTCACACAGGGATTATACTCGTGCTTTCCCAGTGGAAGTACATCTGTACTGATCTGGATGTCGTACTGCGAGCCAGGTGACACATAAATACCTACCAGAGGTAGGTATTTGAATACAGTGCTGAGGCAGTGGTTAGCATTAAGTCATTCTTTTGCTTAATACTGTTGTTCTGTTTGGGGCAGAGTAATACGATCCATTAATTAATGTAATTGGGAAAATTTCAGCTTCTCATTCTGATACTATCTTGTTTCAGAACGGTATCAGTAGCCAGTAATGATGTTTGCTGTAATTGAACACTTTTCTTACAAACATTAGTTATATTGAAGCTTTCATTGAAACTGCGTACGATGTGCATGCAACAGGCTATATTACCAGTTGTAAGAGCTTTAGAGAGCTTCTAGCAGCTGTCTTCCTTGCTTCAGTTTAACTTTTGAGCATATCTGAACACTAATCTTGACCCAGGGTTTAAAATGGAATCTAAGGTTAAATATAATCTAGGTAAATTTCACTGATGCCAGAAATAATTGGCTACTTTTTTGTGCCAACAAACTTAGGAGTGTGCTTGTGGGTCATTTCACAGTATTAAGTTAAATCCAACCTAAAAGATTAAGCTGAGCAGCGTTAAGAGATTAAATCTGTCATTGTGTAACAGAAATTCACATAGGAGGGTGTCTGGAGCTAATTTTCTAATGTTGTAATGCTACGTTAAATATCAAACACTCTTGCAGAGCAGCTGGGCAACTCCAAGTTTTGCTAGTCTGATGTGCTATAGGATCCTTAACATATACAAACCAGTAAACCATGTGACACATGCAGCACACAATTAAGAGTGGCAACGATAAAATCTTGTTTTCGAGAGTTGATTTGTCCGTAGTCTTCATAATGGGAATACCAGTGAGTTTTCGTCATCTGTGAACCTGAAGCCGCTCCTCTGTTAATGACACTTCAAAAACTATCCACAAAACAGTGTTAGAAATTATTGCAAATGGAGGAACAAAATGAAGGTCTTAATGCAGTCTTTTTTCCTGAAAATGAAATATGTTTATTTTATGCATAGACTGTGGAAAAGTATTTTTTTGTACAACTTAGTGGCTTCAATACATACAGGGTCGTTACAGAGTGGAACGTGGCTGTGTGGAGCTGAGTTGCTGTAATCAAGTCTCTACCCTGCACGGAGAC
Organism: Pluvialis apricaria; assembly: GCA_017639485.1. Classification (NCBI taxonomy): domain Eukaryota; kingdom Metazoa; phylum Chordata; class Aves; order Charadriiformes; family Charadriidae; genus Pluvialis; species Pluvialis apricaria. Next base: position 2,827,683 of record CM030011.1, on the reverse strand, counting down.
CGATAGGGCTTGAAAGGTTTATCTGCATGGTCCTTCTCTCTGTTTTCTGTAGGATCAAGTCCATATTGGCTTCTTTGAAAAAGAGTTGTCTGTTTTCAGAGAGAGTGGGAACTGTGATCCTTGAGAGCGTGGCAAAGCGCGGTGCTGCCTTCCACAGCTAGACAAGATGAGCAATTAAAGAAAAGAATGAATCACAGAATCATAAAATAGTTTGGGTTGGAAGGGACCTTGAAGATCATCCAGTTCCAACCCCCTGCCCTGGGCAGGGACACCTCCCACCAGCCCAGGGTGCTCCCAGCCCCGTCCAACCTGGCCTTGAACACCTCCAGGGATGCGAAACAGAAAATAAGTTCTGTAAGTCCACCTTTTTGTTTCTGTTTGATGACTTGCCCATGTTTTTCAGGTCCAGGACACATCCTTTATTCTGTGTGTCGTGGTAATACAGCCAGAAATACCTGTTAAACAGCTGAAGAATCTCAACACTGTCCCCAGCAGCAAGCTCCTGTATCATCGACTGGATCTGCTGGGCCAGCCGAACGCCTGCCTGCACTTCAAGCAGCTCGCTACCTTGGGTAAAGCTTTCTTACAGTTCCTCTTGACCACCTCACGCATGTTTCTGTAGAGTGTGACAGCAGAAAGTAAAACTCTTTTTACAAAACACTGGAAACACTCTCCTCTTGAGAGGCTTTTATTGCCAAGCCTGATTTTCGAATCAGCTCTTACCTTCCTATAGCTCTTCACTGATCACAGCTACCCTGCTCAGTGGCGAGCTCTTGTGTGGGTGAATGCGGTGGGACTGCTCATCAGAGCACGAGTTAAACGCACCGTGAGTCTGGCTTGATCAAGTTCCCAGCAAGTGGAGCGGGGACAGGGTGAGAGATGTCTCACCAAGCTTAAAACAAAGTTCTCTTCTCTTGGCTGTAAAGCAGCTTATTGACAAAGAACATAAGTAGGATGAAGTCCCGGCCAGTCCTGCAGGACTACATTTTGACTTTGGATTTATGCAAGCTTTTTGCTGCCATAAGCATTTAATACATTGATCCATGGGAAGTCAGAAGTTATGTCTGTTGGGGGAAACCGAGAATTCCTGTGGTGTGATGGTTTCCAGAGCCTCCTTACCTGCTTAAAAATTCTCGGGTCGCTGATGCATTCCTGCTTTTGATAAGTTAAACTGATTCTACTCCACCTGACTAATTTCAGTAGTTGCTCAGACATTACTTGAAAGAGGGAGAGTCTCCATGGCAGTATAAGTTCTAGTGTTGGGAAAGGATAGAGAACATTAAAAACATAATATAACCTAAAAACACAGAGGTTTTCTTATATAAGCATCATAAGTTGCAAGCTTTCATATGCAAGTATTAATCTTGGGGGGTTTGCTAAAGTCTGTGCTATATTATAAGAAGTTCTGAATTAAATGCTTTTGTTTGTAGCAGGGTTTGAAGGTCTCATGCTGGATTAGTGGCACAGTTGTGATATTTTCTTAGCTATATTGCAGTGCCACAAATAGCTAAGTGAGATTAGACTGGAGGAACTTGACAAACCCTATGGAAATTGCTTTGCCGATTGTTTAAAATACAGAGTTTTTTCTTTCTTTAATGTGGTGCCTAGTCTTGATTATCTTATATCCAGAAAGACAAGATATAAATGGAAAATATCCAAAAAACTAAGCTGACAAGTGGAAAAACTTCATGCAAAGCAAAATGCAATCGCATCAGAGTATTTGGTCTGGGAAGCAGATGAAGGACTATAATAGAAGTTCGTAAGTGATGACTGCAGTACATCTGGTTGCTGAATGTATGGTGATGTGTTTTAGAGGAATGTGAATAAAAGCAGAACACTTCACATACTCCAGTGAAATTTTTCTTCTGGAGACCATTACACACAGGGAAATGGGGTTCCATGGGTCAAATATTCAGAAAAGGCGTTCTTATCAGCCTTTAGCCCTGCATCATCATCATCGTTTTTTCTTTTTAAAAAGAAAAAGCTGTCTGGTATTGCAGTTTCTGCACAATGAAAATTTACTTTCTAGTCTGTTCTGAAAATCACCCCAGATGGCTACACTTTTATTGGTAAGCTCCCTCTTCTGTGCTTGTAATTCTCCGTTTGTTCATTATCTGAAACCGAAAGTGCTCATTCTCCACCCTAACCTAAACGTGGATAATTAATTTATTCTTCTTTAGCACAAAATCTTTTCTTAAGGGAAAACGGCTTCAGTAATCTTTCGAAAAGTAGTCATTCAGAAATTGGACTTTGAGAACAAGGGCAGTAAAGTCTACGAAATAACACGTGGAGGTCAGAGTCAGCGGACTGACTTAGTGAAGTCTGTATTTTGAAGCAAGAAAGGTAGTTAATGTGCAGCCTGAGTTTTGTCTGTGCCTGGGGAGGCAAGCTGTGCTGGTAAGCGCTCTGGTTTGGATGGGAAACTTTGTCTCCTGCCCTCGCTCACAGTCCACCCATGACCTGAAGGAGCTGCGCGCTTTGCATACTGAAGTGCAGGAGAGTGGATACCCTTTGGTGGGATGAATGTGTTTACTGTGCAATATGTGCAATTCATTGTCCTTAACTTTCTCATATTTTGCTATTTTTAGAAAGCCCTACGGTAATGCTCTCAGCAGGCAGCTTCTCTTCTCCATACGAGCATCTCAGCCAGCCCGAGACGAAGCGGATGGTGGAGCATTACACAGCGTACCTGAGCGACAACACGCGCCTGATTGCCAATCCTGGCCTTAAGGTATGTCCTTGCTGCTGACCGCTCTGGTCAGCCCTGGAGACCCTGGTTTCCTCACATCCCACGCCCCGTGCAGGAGCAGACTACCCGAAACATTGATGTTCTGGAGTGGCCGTTTGGAGTGGTATTCCAATGCCTGAAGAGATGGCCCTGGGCTTCAAGGCCCAGAAGAGTGGAGAGAGGAGGGTGAGGACTTCCTCCCCAAGAGGGGGGAAAAAGGTTGATAAGCAGCTATTGAAATAAACACCAGAAAAATTAAAACTACTGTAAATTCTTCACAGAAATATCTTTGCATTCTTAGGCATATAAATGAGAAATTTCCATTTTGTGTGCGAGCAGAGCAGTATTTATATTTATGTAAAGTAAAAAAGCAAACTCTAAAAGCTGCGGAGATAACGACGACAATATTTCATTATAATAAGCTTTTCCTTTGCTTCGAATGTGCCAGATCCGTCTGGTGTGAGAAGACTTTAAACAAGTAATTGAGTTTAGATGATCTCTGATCACTCTTTAGGAAACCCCGCGAGCAGCTTATTGTCTTTTCATGCAAGTCTTAGAGGAACCCTGCTAGGTCCGCCTTTGTTTTGCAGTTCTCTGTCAGAAATGAAGTAATGGCTACCAGTCACGTCACAGATGAATGGATGACACAAATGGAAATGAGTAGCCTGAACAGTTATATTGTGCGCCGTTACATAGCAACCCCCAATGGGGTGCTCCGAATTTACCCCGGTTCCCTCATGGACAAAGCATTTGATCCCACCAGGAGACAATGGTGAGTTTTTAGGGTCCCGTTATCAAAGCTTTGGATAATCTTGGAGGGCAATAAGGGAAATATTTGGTATCGATTTCATAGCCTGGGGTTTCTTGTGGCCAGCTATAAACTACTTAATGAGAAATGTTGTGATCGTGGGTAAAAGGCTCGGTGCTTAAATACAGCTAGTTAAAATCTTTATTGCTTCTAATTTCAACCCTTTTTATTTTAAGTGATAGTTGCTGTTTCATATCCCTGCTATGGCAGATGGGAACATAAATATTCAGAAAATGAGCATCCCCTTTAGGGATTAGCTAATTTGGGAGTGTTTTCAGCTCCTTGTGCCACTTTTGGTTGTTAATATTTTAGTCTTTTTGTTTGTTTGTTTACAGCGAGTTTCCTCGCTAATTTAGAGTAGGAATTTGTTGGCTCGACTGTGCGCTATTAATTATGCACTAGCATCTGATTTAGGAAAATATTTGTATACATCGCGAATGAGAGCCTGAGACATGAGAGCGCTCTGGAGTGTGTTTTGACATGTGTGCTTTGTTGAAAGGAGCCAGCCAGGTGCTGCCACACAGTGACACTGGGAAAGGCAGGAGCCAGCGCCAGGTCCCAACCCTCCAGCTGTACGGGGAAGGCTCTGAATTGCTGCGTGGCCATGCAGTAGCTCTCCTGACCCATGTTTTCCCTGAAAAAATCATTACTGTAGCTACTGATTTAGCTTTTCTTCAGCCGTTCTTCCTTTTTGGTTTTTTTTTTAATGTTTTTGCTGACAGATGAGATGATGGAATTTTGCTCTCTTTTTTTTTTTTTTTTTTTGCAGTGAGATAAACAGGGTGCATTCATGTTGTAAATTAACCGAATGCACTTTTACAATCCCCTGTCTCCAGTTTAAAAGCTCTCAAATTATTTTCGTTATTGGTTTTGGGAGAGTTTTTTCTTTGCTTTTACACTTCACTGATTTTCTCAAACTGTGGTTTTGAAAAAGCCTCCGTGTGCAGCATGCCGTACTGTCTTGTTTTTTATATAAAGCCAAACGGCAGTGTTTTTGGAAAGAAGATACAAGCAAAGAACAAGTCAAAAAGCAGAATTCCATCACCTGGACAGTGCAGTTGAGACTCGTGGGTTAGTATACTGGGGGGGCAGAAAGCAAAGTAATAGATTTTTCATACACATCAGTGTTTCCAACAGTTGGAATGTTTTATAAACCTTCTTATGACCGTAGGAAGATACTTGACATATTGACAGTAAGTTTTGAAAGAGATTGTAATTTGTAACCACTTTCTGACATCTTTCCAGATTTTCACGTGTGAATTCTGCCTATAGGATATCCATTCTCCTGCGTTTGCAACATCATAATTTTGCCAGTGTTTGCTTTGAGTTTGAGACTCCGCTGGCACTAAGTCATAACGTTTTTCTGGGGAAAACTGTCTACAATGACATTAAACGTATCCTCTGCAGAAGTAAATTGAGCTTTTTTAATGCAGTTGTACGTAGTGAGGAACCATTTATTGAGCAAGTCTGTTTTAGGTCTGGGTCCTAATCATACATAGGTACTTGTTTAATATTAAGAAATGTTAATTTGGTAGCACATTGTTCACAATGTGCAGAATTCAAGGTTTGTGTTTCTGCAAAAATCAAGGATACTGTCTTAAAGTTTACAATAACCCTTTTTCATTAATTATGAGTGTATCTTCTGGCTGTCCTTAGGTACTTGCACGCAGTGGCTAATCCAGGACTAATTACCTTTACCGGTCCCTACTTAGATGTTGGAGGGGCGGGCTACGTCGTTACGATCAGTCACACAGTCCATTCTTCCAGGTAAATTGTGTTTTGAAGTTTGTGTCAAGCAAGAATACTCTTTAATTATCAAGATGTGCTTTGGCTGGGAGAGAAGTATGCTGAGTGACTTCTGTGTGTTCAGGAACTGAAAACCAAACCTGTTTTTAAAGTGCTTTGGATGAACTGTAATATAACCTCGTGTAAAAAAAAAATCCATGTCACATTAATAAGTTTACATCCTGTAGCGTTACTGATATACGAATAATAACAGCATGTAGAAAAAAAGATTGATTGGTGAGAATGTGCTCCTGGATGAACGTGAGATTGTCAGGTATGCAAGACAAGGACCTAGGAGGAGGAGAGGGACCGCTTTCATTAGGCGTTATGGGATATGTTCCCTCTCTGCTGGTAGTCAAAGACTTTTTCACCAAGACAGCGAATCTCTAAATTTCCTGAAGTTGCTCACGCTTCTGAAGTGGTACACACCAGGGTGATGTTTGGAAGGGAGTAAGAGGTGAAAGCAGATCTGCCTAACTGCAGATGGAGGTCAGTCCGCAAGACTGTTTTAATTAAAGCGCTCTCTGTACTCCAGGAATTTGGGGAACTCCTCTCATGGGCTGTTTAAATTCAGCACTTCTGGACAGGGGCTTGCAGGAGTAAGAAGACCTTGAGGCCTGTAAACCTTCAACTGCCCTTAAAGGATTGCAGGAGACAAATCAGGGTGGAAACAACGGCCTGTGCCTTTGGGATCAAAAGCAAAATGAACATTATAGGCATGCAGGAAAAAGCATTTCCTTTATTAACTAGTCTTCTATGCCTTGAAAAAGGGAAAGAGGAAATTCTAATGTTTCTTCATTCAAAGTTGATGAAGAGAATCTCGGTGTTTCCTTTATTCTCAGTACAGTGACTGTTGCCACCAGGAGAAGTGGAGGCAGTCTCTCTATGAGCATCTTGTCTGTACTGGAATGACCCTTTCCTGGGGGACCGGACTTTCTTTGTTTCAGCTCCCTCCTGGCCAGGCCCCCAGCCTCAGGTTGAGGTTTGGTTTGAGCTGTAGCCTCTTAAGGAGGGCAGTTTACAGAATACGTACTAAACCCTTCCAGCATAAGCTCTCCCAGTTTCAGAAATGGTAGTTACTTAGGGGATTGGTTTTTTTTCACATGGAGTCTCTTCCAAGATTTTCACTGAGCATGTGGCTTCTGCCCTGCCAGTACAAAGGTAACTTCTAAAATTGCGCTGGTAAATAGAGATCGCAAAGCCAGCAGAGCTCGGGACACTGCTTTTCTGCTCTTCTCAGAGGCGTCTCGGCTTTGTTTGGGATTTCCCACCACAGGACATCTGCCTGTCTTTTTTGGCAGGAGTATTACCAGGCCTGATGCCTGCGTGGTGCTTCTCACAGAGGAATTCACTTAAGGGAAATAAGTACTTTTGTAAGAAGAGAAGTGCAATTAATCAAAATTCTGATTTTTATCTAGCAAGCGACGGTTCAGTTAGCTTTAAGAACTTAAAGCTCGCGTGGGTTATTAGAACATGATTAAAGAACCGTTAAACAAAGTTTGGCAGATGTGAGTGTGATTCCTGGGTAAATATGACCTCTAAAGCTCATAGTCACATGCGGTTATAATCCCTAAAGAGGTCTTAGTTTAAAAAAAAAAAAAAAAAGGCAAAACAGAGGGGTGGGGGAGGAATCAGTAGAGTTGATAGGCATACTTGCGTTGGAGCTGCTGTGTGGTTTAAATAACATTAGTTGTCTGAAACGGACGCTTATCTATCTCTCATTCCCATTTTATGGGCGTCTTCTTGTTTTGAGGCTGGGAATAGGAGATTCCTGCAAGAGGTTATTTAATACAGCTTGCACTGGCAAAGCAGAGGGATTTAATGCTTAAAAACAAAGCTAAAACATTTACAGCATTCCTAATGGCTCTTTGTCTGTTAGGACAGAGCAGTAACTTCGCAGCTTGATGTCTTGTCGCATACAGTTAAATGTATCTGTGCTGCTTCACTGTCATGCTTTTTCCCTTTCCTTCTCCATGAAATGGGTAATGTTAAAAATAAATTAAATGCAGGTTTCCAGAATCTGTATTTATAAATCTATAAACTAGATGTGACTACATCTTCACTGTACCTCTTCGAGAGGAGACAAACTTCCGTCCAGTAAGCTGAGTTGGTTTTATATGGATAGGGGGTTGCCAGCAGCCTCTGCTTTGTATAGTCCGGCTGCGCCCTTCAGTTACCTTCTTTTTCTAAACTTTTTTATTCCTATTTAGAAGAGTAAATTTTAAAAAGTAGCAAGTCAAACACGTCCCCTTTGTCATCAGCGTAAAGCTCACACAAGTGCAGAATGGCATGCCCCGTGATTTGAGGCTGGGACGATGGTTTGGTGTCCCGCGGGGGTGAGAGGTAGCCCGGTCTGTGCGTGCCACCCCCGTGCTGCAGGAAGCGATCTCCGAGAAGCAGGAGAGATGGGAACCCCTGGTCATTCGGTCCAGCCTCAGGCTGCTGCACACCACTGCATCGTATAACCAATTTCATAACCCGCCATAATAAATACTAGTTATTTTACTCTATTATTGTATTAGAAGTGTTTTGTTTCAGAACCTCACTGCTCTGCTGCCCAACTGACCAGCGGGGATTTGCACCTCAGTTCAAGTGCTTTGATTCAGGAGGTCTTGGGTATCTGGATGTTTCTGCTGGGGGGAAGGTGGGAATTTGCTAGGATAGGAATTTGTGGAAAAATAACAACATAAATAGAATATAATTTCTATTTGGAGCTTTCAGCATCCAAACAGCCTCAGCCAAATGTCAAGACTGTGCTTCTGCCAGGAGAGCGCTTGCAATTGCTTCACTGATGGTGAGGAAAGTTAAAACGATACGACTAAGCGAAAGTAGTGCTTTCTTACCTTTGTGGAGCTGTAAGAATATACAGTTCCATACATCAGACTGAGACTGTTTGATCGGTCTTTGATGTATCGGTTGCTAAGGCAACTGTGTATATTCCTGAACTGGTGTGTAAAAATAGGAACACAAGCGCATTTTCAGCATGGGCGAAATACTGCAGTGATGCTGGTGAGCATCCACAGAGACTCCAGGTTCTGCCCTTTCCCTAAACGTGTATTTTATGGTTGTCCTACATTAGGGAAAGATACTGAGTCAGAACATTTAAGTGAAATGGTTTTAAATATCACTTGGCACTCTGTAGGTGGTGGGAGGCAGTGTCAGGTTAACATGAATTACTCCTGTTTAATTCCAGCGAGCGCAGATAACCGGCCTGTTAGCAGGATGTGATTTGAAGCATTTAACACGGTGCTCGTTAACCAGCACCTAAATGCCACCCCGTTGCCTGGTGCAAGGTAACCGTATTCATGCCTGTAGCTTGGCCAGCTTTTTTTTCTGGCTGAAATTCATAATCGCTCCTACACTTTGGAATTTTAGGGATTTAGAAAAATGTCTATGGCAGGTTCATATCACAGAATCACAGAATCGTTTGGGTTGGAAGGGACCTTAAAGACCATCTCATTCCACCCCCCCTGCCCTGGGCAGGGACACCTCCCACCAGCCCAGGTTGCTCCAAGCCCCATCCAACCCGGCCTTGGACACCTCCAGGGATGGGGCAGCCACAGCTTCTCGGGGCAACCTGGGCCAGGGGCTCTCCACCCGCACAGTAGAGAATTTCTTTCTCATATCTCATCTAAATCTCCCTTCTTCCAGTTTAAAATCGTCACCTCTCGTCCCATGGCTCCCCTCCCTGACCCAGAGTCCCCCCCAGCTCTCCTGGAGCCCCTTTAGGCGCTGGAAGGGGCTCTGAGGTCTCCCCGGAGCCTTCTCTTCTCCAGGCTGAACCCCCCCTCTCCCAGCCTGTCCTCCCAGGCGAGGTTCAGGTCCTAACGCTGAGCTTCGGTGTGGAGGTGTGGATTTGAGCTGGCCATTTATATGCCCGGGAAGCTGGTCCCCTTATCACATAGGGAACTGAGTAATTAAAATATTAATTATTAATATAGCCATGAAAGCCTTTTTCCTTTTTTTCCTCCCCTCTTTGCAGTGCGCAGATGTCTTCAGGACATTCAGTGGCAGTAATGGGCATTGACTTTACCCTGCGATACTTCTACAAAGTTCTCATGGACCTGCTGCCAGTTTGTAACCAAGACGGAGGAAACAAAATAAGGTAAGCCCTTCCTTCCAGGCAATAAATATCTAAAGCCTTTTTTTTTTCCCCCCCTCCTTTAACCAGATGACCCAAGGTACTTTCCAATTTAATTTATTCTAGGATTCTTTTACTTTCGATGTGTGTTCTCTCATTTCCACTAAAACTTGTGCTTGTTCTTCTCGTCAAGATTATGTGGACTGTTTTGTTATTCAAGGTCAAACTGTCATCAGCTAAGTAAACAGTCTGCAGGAATACAAAAACGGAAGATAACTGATTTTTTTTTTTTTTTTGGTTATATTTAGACTTCATTGAAATCCTGAGCAAAAAAACATTCTGTATTAAATGAACACACTTCCCATTCTCTTCTGTTTGTTTTCATTTTACTTATTTAGTTACTGTGAGCATGTAATAATATTATCTCTAGTTATTTTAACTATGATTATTAAAATATACTTTTGTTATCTTTTTCTCAGATATGCATAGCACAGCACTAGTCAGAAGAAGTCTGTATTCATCTGGAGTATCTAATTTTATTTAGACCTATGTGTATCTTAATTGTTCCTCTTTACCCTTTTTAAAAAATCATGGGGGGGCAGGGTTAGACTCTGGTTTGCATCTGGAGTAGCTTGATAACATGGTTTGGGCATTGTCATTGTTTCTTTCTTTGTTTTTAAACCTTAAATTTGGGAAGGGAAGTGGTTTTCTGTCATCCTCCCAGTTCTTTTCTGGTTTAGTTTGGTTATCTTTTTTTAAAATGTATTTTATGGTGTATTTAAAAAAAAAATAATCAGGATTTCTGGTTTGGCATTCCTTCCCCCCTCCCCAGGTTAAAAACTATTAATAATCAATGGGGTCAGAGGCTTTATTCTGTTTCTACGTTTCCTAAATGAGGAATTTCAAGCATATTGTTAAATGCTTTGTTAGACCATTCTAATGTAGACGCCAGATCTAATGTTTACAGCCTCTGCGTAAATGCACGCAGGTACTAAGAGATGACTGTTCTATCTGGCAGGGATTTGGGGTTTTTAAATGTATCTCTACTAAGCTTTTTCTCTCTGCCGTCATTCTGGGGCTATCACAAGCCTACTCGTTCTCCTGTTCCCTACAGCATCTTTCAGAAAAAAGAGAAAATTCAACATCGCAACAGGAATTTCTAATACAAAACCCAAAACAGTTTGGGGCAGTGACAAAAATCCAACTAAAAAGTTCCATGACTCCTTTGTATACCTAAAGCATATAGTCCCATCTATTCTGCACCGATTGCTTTAAATTACATCCGCTCTCTCCCTCCGTGAGCCAATGTAGGTAGAGCTTTACATAGCAGACTGCCATGGGAATCGCAGAGTTTAAAGCCGCCCGAAGTGTCCGCCGGCCCCAGGCAGGAGGCCGGGGCAGCGGCGCAGCTGCGGGGCCCAGCCAAAGCCCCGCTGCGCTGGGGGATGTGGCTGCTCCCCTGCTGAGCTCTTTGGGAGCATTGAGTGGCCGCATTAACCTCCTCCCGTCTCCCTTCTGTGGCCACCGATTCTCTTGATCTTGGCGCAGGCTGTGCTGTCCCCAGTGCCGCTTGCCCCTCCGCCTTCCCCAGCGCGGCTGTCTGCGGCTATGGAAACGGGAGATGCCGAAAACATTACGGATTAAACCCTCGCAGCACACTGGTTTCTAGATAGGGGCACAGATCCAACATAATTTCTCTGAGATCACACGTGAAACTAATGGGAAGAGCTGAAAAGGGAGAGGAAAGGTTGGGAAGGCTGAGAATGAAACAGGAGTGATTTATCTCCCCGTTAAAATTGAATTCTAAGGCAAGAGGTCATTAAATGAGAGTGTGAAATCTCTGTTTAATTAGCAGCATAGTAGATTAATAAACTGTTAAAGCCTTCCAAGTTGATTATGCTTAATTTATTTCTGGATCTGCCACGATCAGACGAGACAACGCACTGATCAGTTTTCCTTTCTGTTTCTAATTGGTTCCATTTTCAAGGTCTCTGTAGTCCAGACTTGCTGTGACAGTACCAGATTTAAAAGCTCCAGGGAAACACCCGATATATTCATCAGAGACATTTGCTTAATGGCCCTGTTATTTTAATAAATGGAAGCCTTTAAAAATTCTTCCACTAGCTGTAAATTTAAAATCACGTTTTATTTCACCGTATTTCTCTAAAGCCTGCGGAAGTCTGATGGGAGGCTCTCCGCTGTGTTTGTTGTGGGCAGGTGCTTCATCATGGAGGACAGAGGGTACCTTGTGGCACACCCAACCCTCATCGATCCCAAAGGCCACGCACCGGTGGAGCAACAGCACATTACGCACAAGGTCTGGCTCCTTTTTTTCTTGATTTCCTTGGGTTTTCCGTTTCTGATTTCTTGAGGTGGTAAGGGCTGTAGAGAAGCTGCTATTTGGGTCTGATTTTAAAGGCATAAAATCCTCCATTTTTCACTTAGGAGCCTCTGGTAGCAAATGACATTCTGAACCACCCAAACTTCGTCAAGAAAAACCTCTGCAACAGCTTCAGTGACAGAACAGTTCAGCGGTTTTATAAATTTAATACCAGCTTAGTGGTAAGTGTGTTTTTCTGTTTTATTTTGCTTTTGAATGTGCTTTGGTTGGGTTGGGTTTCTTTTGGTGGAAACACAAATCCTTGCCAGGATCGGCAGCCGAGGCTGGGAGCCAGCCGTCCGTGTGGATTGGCCTCCGTTCACCCTCTCCAAACACAAAATCAGCGATCTGGACTGCACAAACTGTGCTCGCACGAGGAGTCAGTTGACATACAAGGGATTAGGGATGTGATCGCTGCCCAACTGTGGTTGATGTCTGCAAAGTCTCATCCAGCATCATGAAAATAAATTCTCGATCGTTGGGTGAGGACTTCCCAGCAGTAGTTGGGATTTTTTGCTTTGGATCCTCTGACCTGACCTCTGGCTTGCAACTCTGACCGATGTCACTACTACACAGGTAGTAAAGGTCTCTAATAACTTTTCTTTTAGCTAGGTGACCAAACAAATGCATTTACTGATGCAACTTGCATGAGCATTTGCAGAGTATTGTTTGTGAGACTGCAGTCTTTGGAGATGTGAGTGCTCTGCGGTCCCCGCGGGTCGTGTGTGACCTTCCTGTTGTGCCGAGAGGTCTAAGCCAGGGGCTGTCGTCTCTCGCTGCGCCGTGAATGCCACTTGCAGAGCTGCAGATCCACCCTTGACAAGATCACTGCAGAATTGTTCAAAAGGATGTTAAGCTCTGGGGGAGAAGCTGCTCCTTAGATAATACTTGTCAATTATTACTGGGAGGAGAAGGTGGGAAATGAGCGTCAAAAATATTTGAAAGATATGTCAGAATACGTTGATTTATGTCAGGTAGGCTTAAACATTTTCCCCACACTTGAAATACAAAATTGAAAAGTGTATTACTGTAAAGGAAATTGTATAGGACAGAGCAAAAACTTAAGATTGTGGCATGCAAATAGGAATCAGGAACGAGTCTGCCTACCAAACAGATCACAGCTGTTTCTTATAGTACATGTGCCAGGAATTTTTCAACAAGTCGTGATGGTGCCTCCCTGTCAGAGCAGAGCCTCTTTGCGGAGGTCACCGACGCCTGGCACAGTGGAGACGGGGCGGTGAGCGATGCGAAGGAGTGACATGGAACCTGCTGTCAGCGGGATATCAGGCTCAACGTTGCTGCCACGTCTTGTAATGTTTACAAGCAAAGCGTATTTTTTTCTGTCTTCAGCAGAGTCTTTCCACCCTGCAGTAGCTTGGAAGCAAAACTCAACAGGTTGATGAACAATTTTAGAAGTCTTAGTTGTGAAGGCAGTGCTCCCGTGCATTGGTGTTCCTTCAGCTCTGTAGGTTTCCTCGGACGGCAGAAAGTCTTCAGCTCCCTAAAATTTTATCCCTGCCTGTGGCAGGGGGTTTGGAACTCGATGATCTTCAAGGTCCCTTCCAACCTAAACCATTCTATGATTCTATGAAAACAATGGGTTTCTTGCAACACCGTTGACACTCTTTGGTTTTCGTCCTAGGGGGATCTGACAAACCTTGTGCATGGCAGTCACTGCTCTAAGTACAGGCTGACAAGAATCCCGGGTACCAACGCCTTCGTGGGAATCGTCAATGAGACCTGCGATTCGCTTGCGTTCTGTGCCTGCAGCATGGTAGACAGACTCTGCCTCAACTGCCACAGGTGAGCAGGGGATGGGAAACGAACGGGCTGGTCCAGGCGGTTACTTCTTCCCTCTTTCTTGATTCAGGGTTTATAAAAACATACTTATTTTATAAGCTCAATGAAAACATGCAGCGCAAAACTGAAGTGAAAACAATATAATTACTGTATCTGTGCTGTTTGTCAGAGGCATGGTGACTTAGCGTACCTCTAATCCTTTGCCATATTGTCAGTCGATTAAAACACAGGGTAGTTTGTTCTTGACGTGTTTGGGTAGATGATGTTAAAAGACCATGGCAGATTCAGTTTCTTGGGGGCAGTTATCAGTGGATCAGGGCCTTTGTTCTGGCGATTTTATGTAGATTGATGTAGTTTTTCTTTGAGGCGATCCCAGTGCTTGCAGATTTTGCCTACACCAGCATCATCACTTGTTTGTTGCACTGGCAAGAAGGATCCTTGCATCTAGATCTGAGACTTGTCCAGGGGTTGTCTGCTTTTTAAATTTCAGGGGGTGGGTAACGGATCGGAGAGGCTCTGTTACTACATTGTCCTCAGCCCCAGTGCAGAATAGAGCAATCCCTGTGCTCCTGGGGGGAGAAGGGTTACTGAGCGGCCTTCTCCATGGCGAACTGCTGGTACGGAGCTGCACCGTGGGGTTAAAACCACGGTGCGACGTCTGATGGGTTTTCTCTGTGTTTTCTGCCCCTGCAGAATGGAACAGAACGAATGTGAGTGCCCTTGCGAGTGCCCTCTGGAGGTAAATGAATGCACCGGCAACCTCACTAACGCCGAAAGCAGGTGAGAACCAACCTCCTCTCATGGAACAGCGTGTGACAGAAGTTAACAAAATTAATTAATTGTTTATGCTAACTTACGGGTGATACAGGATAGAATAGACAGTATTTTTAGCATAATTAAGCAGATGATATGTAATAGATAACACTGATGGTTTTCATGGATTGTGCTTTGAGTACTTTTATAATACGAGGCTTTACTTTTTGCCCCGATATAGGAATCCGAGTTGTGAAGTTCATCAGGAGCCAATGACTTTCACAGCAATCGATCCGAGCCTGCAGGACGCTCTCCCGCAGTGTATTAACACTCAGTGCAATCAGAGAACAGAGAGCGGGTAAGGCGGCGTTCTCCATCCCTCAAAATATACTGCGCTCTTGAAATAATTAAGTGAAAATAGCTCTTCCTTACACATTTTAAACAGAAAAAAAAAAGAGAAGAAGAAAGAAGTATGATGCTAGCTAGAATGAGATTTTATAGCCCACACCAGTGATGACATTGTGCTGCAGTGCAGAAACAGACGACCTCAGTATTCCCGTTTGAGCCACACCATTAATAGCAAACAAATGGCTTCCCCGGCACACTGAGTGACTCTGAGAACCGAGGGTTGTGCAAGTGGAGGATTTGCTGTTGAAAACAGAATGAATTCTTCCTCTTGGCAAAATGGATAGTGCTGCTATGTTTGTCTGCCTTCTGGAGGCACGCGTGCACTAAAGGGTTCACAGAAAGTAGACAGCACTTTTGCGGTGGTGACTTCGGAGCGCATTAGGGATGGTAGCTGGCTGTCAGCTTCTAGTTTCGTGCTTCTCTGTTCTACTCCTGGCATTACGTAGAGAGGCCTCAGGGCTTATTTGCTTTTTGCTAGTTACGAGCAGTCTCCAGGGAACTGAGATGGCTAGAACATATCGTGCTCTGACCAGACTTTCCAAATCCTTTCTTCCATCTTCCAAAGGATTGCAGAAAAAGGGTGGAACCGTAGTCAGACCTCACCATGCTGAGAAATGTCTTATTGGAAGAGTTACAAGTAGGAAGTTCTCCCTTTGCTCAGGCTGAGTGATGGAGGAAAAAACCAAAGCAAACAGATTTGGAAGATGCATGCTGAAGATGCAGCTTCCCTGTATAGCTTCCCTTGTGGTACTTCAGCATTTTAATGAGAAGTTTTTTGCAGCCAAACGTTACGTATGTGAGGGTTTATGGATGATTTTGGCCTCCCTCTGTCTCGTGATTCTAAAATAGACTGAGCTATGGCTCTCATTCAAACGAGAAGTGTTGAACTTGAAAGTAAATATGGTCGTCTTTGGTCTTTAATTCTCAGGGATTGCTTTGGTGTGTTGGACTGCGAGTGGTGTATGGTCGACAGTGACGGGAAGACCCATCTGGACAAGTCCTATTGTGCCCCTCAGAAGGAATGCTTCGGTGGCATTGTGGGAGCCAAGAGCCCATACGTGGATGACTTGGGAGCAATAGGTAACTCTGCCTGTCTGACGGGATGCTGCATTTAGCTGTTTGTATTCAATAACATGCACTTCCAGTGTCAGAGCATGCTTCACATAACGTGTTTCTCTCTTATGCTACTGGTAAATTAGCATAAATAGTGCATCAAGCATTAAACTAGTTGCATTAGGCCTGTGTGGGTATTACATTTTTGAAAATATTGATGCGTAAGCTGAGTGTAGCTATACATTCCTGTCTTTAAGATGTACCCGCTCTGAATTTCTTCTCCTATTTAAAGTGTGCTGTCCTGCGTGTGTGCAGATGAGCACCAAGAAAGCCTTCAAGATCTTCTCTAATCTTCAGAGATGTTGATTTAAACCTTTCTGCAGAGCATTTATGGGTTTTTCCCCTGTTTTGTCCCTTTTGATTTAGGAGATGAGGTAATCACTCTGAACATGATCAAGAGTGCACCGGTCGGCCCAGTGGCTGGAGGCATTATGGGCTGCATTATGGTGCTTGTCCTAGCAGTATACGCGTATCGCCACCAGATACATCGGAGGAGTCACCAGCACATGTCCCCTTTGGCCGCCCAGGGTGAGCTGATAACTCTTCAGAGAGAAATAATAGAGTGGGAATTAAAAAAAAGGTGCAAAATAAAAAAACCCACCAAACCAAACAAGTGAACAAAAAAAAAAAAATCCAAACCCTCTTTCCTTGGTTTTGTTTCAACGCTTCACCCCATTGTACTTCCCTTGTGCCAACCCTTATAAAAGTCAGGTCTCGTCCAGGGTGCTTGGGTATTGCTGCCCTCTCCTGGGTGCAGCCAGACCTGCTGCCGCCCGAGGAGAGTCTGCCCCAAACCCTTAACACGCGGTTCTTGTCAGGAAGCTGACGTTACACTTTTTCTAGAGCTAAAACGATAAGCCCAACTTCACAGCTTTCTGGACCTTGTCATAGCACACCGATCGCATGTGTTTATTTCTGCACAAGAGGAGTGCTTTTGGGAGTATTACAGTTTTCACACCCCTTCTGCTCGGGCTGTTTGGGACACGTCTTTTTTCACTTGCGTTCCCTGCTTGTGGTCCATGTGATGTTCATGGAATATCTGTACGTAGATGGATAAAACCCCTGAAGTCTGAGAGACAGAACTCTGGGAGAAAGGATAATGGTAGAAAGATGCAGAGGCGAGAAGTGTGATCAGGGCTAATTACCTCTGAATTTGATTATACCCTGGCTCTATTTTAAATCAGCTCACTTTCTTCAAAACTTTAAAGCCTGTTCCTTGCAGGGGGAGGTGGGGTATGTCGTATTCCTAGAATCCCTAGCCCCATCTGTCTTGGAAAATGAGCACACCGAGCTCAGACTGTGTCTCTTCACACAGTAACGCAAAGTGCTTCCACTATTTTACCAGGGTGACAGCCGTTAGTAAGATGATCCAAAATTTTTCTCTTAACAGTTGCATTTTTCTGTTTGTAATGGTGTGTAGAAATGTCAGTGCGTATGTCGAACCTGGAAAATGATAGGGACGAGAGAGACGACGACAGCCATGAGGACAGAGGAATCAGTGAGTACCAAATCACTTTGCTGTAAAAAAATCTTAGGTTAAAGTAAATGAGCTATTTGTTTTTGTAATATGCTAGAATTAAAAAAAGCATGAGGAAACCCTGTGCTGATTAGCAGTAGAAAATGACAGAACAATCTTTTAACTTAAATTGTAGCTTCAGTGCCCCTTTAATCTCATGCTGAAAAATTACATTTTTTACTTTTAGAAGACAAATCTCGATTATGCGTGGAGGAGGTTTGCCCCTTACGCCCCCCCCATCATGACCACTTCCAAAAATAGCTCTGATCAGTCTAAAAATTGCAATTGTGACAGCATAGAGTATGGAAAGCTCCTACCTTCTTTCAGCCGTGGAAAGCAGAAGCCAAGCCTGGCATGTATGTTCAACAAATGTGGCAGTAAATGTTACTTGCATTGATTTGGGACGCCTGTACTTCTTTGCTGTTCATTAAAAATGGCAATTTGCACATGATACTGCTGTACTGTAAGATGAGCCCATGCACCTGAACTCTGGGGGAGCTCTCGAGTCAGACCAGGTCCCTGTTTCTGGGCCCTCACCAAACCAGAACTAAAGCAACACCCAAGATATGAAACTGTGTCAACAGTCAAAGATTGAAAAATAAGCGTATCTGAGTTTCATGGCTTGCTTCTCCGGGTCCTTTTTAGTTTCATTTTGAGACGGCGTTCGGTGCTGCCACAGGTTCTGTAGCTTTGGCACAGTAATTCTCTACCTTCTATTAATCCAAGCAGATGAGGTGACTGAGTTCGACTGGATCTTGATCTCTTCCACATTTAAACACCGTCTCCTTAGTCCTACGCCTCTGTCACTTGACAGTCTTCTGAAAAAAAGTAGCATTTGAGAAGAAATAGTTTGCAGAAAGCCTGTTCCCCTGTGCCTGATTTGTCCCACTGATATAATTCAGTAAAAGTACTTTCTTTAAAACCAGTTCTGTTTCTTTTCTCTCCCAGTTAGTAACACTCGATTTATAGCAGCGGTAATAGAGCGGCACGCCCACAGCCCTGAACGCAGACGCCGCTACTGGGGGCGATCGGGAACGGAGAGTGACCACGGTAAGACCTTGAATCACTGCCCTGGCCTCAGGTTAATCATTGTGGTTACTCGGTTTCCTTCAGACGTCTGGCGCGTCACAGATAAGGCTGCCACACCAAACCAAAACAGAAACCATCGCTCCTTATTGCTTCACAGTTGAACAGTTGAACACGCCCTTCAGTGGGTGATGCGGTCCAGCGAGGAGCTGGTTTTTCAGTGGTCGTGCAGCAGCAGCTAACTGCTCTGCTCCCCCTGGCTGGTTTGGGGTTCTGCCAGCTTCACTGGGGGACCAGAACTCAGACCGACAGATACTGCACTACATTGACCACACTTTTTCCATCACCAACCCCAACAATCCAGATGTTCAGCTGAGATAATGGACTTCTACTTAACGAGAGAAAGAAAGTCGCTTGCAATCAAGTCAGTATCTCTACTGCTCTTCTCCTTGACATGACGTGCACATCTTTCATAAAATTCTAGCAACATCTGCAGGACGCCGTATTTGCTGGGGTAAAGTAAGCGTGGATTTAGAGACCAAGGAGTCAGGTGCCTCCTTAGCCTTTCTGTTGCACGTTCAGTCCATACCATCACCACAGAGGACATCTTACATCACCTTTAAGCAAATCATGATCAGCACTAACTGTGTACATGTATAGCAATGAAGGGTACTCAGCCGTGTGTGTTTGCCACACACACACACACTTCAACCCTGTTTAGGTTCAGGGAATTTTGACACGTCTCTCATGCCCGGAGACTAAGTCTTCTTAAGGCTTGAAAGCTGTTAGAAGGGTGTCATGCTGTTGACTCATGAGGAGGCTTAATATAAATTAAGAGGAGGGTTAGCCAAGGCAGTCTGCCACCGATGCCAGCTCTAGCTGCGAGTCATAGTGGCTGGGTATGTCACTGCAGACCTCTTCAATTATTAAGACAGTGGTTGCACTAATGGAATTGCTGAGGGACAGGAAATCTGAAGGCCAAAGCCTTGGGACGTGGATGAACAGATGTCTGAGAGCCAATCTTGCTCTAGGAGGAATTACCCTGGATTTGGGGCCAGATCACCTGTGCTGAGGCGGATTTGTTAGATGAGCGCTCCTTTTGCTCCATTTCTTGTAGTCCTGGCAAATCCTTCCCATCTTTCTCGTCACCGTGTCAGGGTTAGCAGGGTGACTGTCTACCTAGTTCTGAAATGTGCGCTTCTATTTTTAGTTTCTGTAATTCCATCTTCTTCAAAGGGCTGCCCGGTCTTCTCCCCAATTCCTCTCTGCCAGCTAGAAACCATGACTCAGAGCATGGGAAATGAGAACCAGCTGTGGGTACTTAGCCTGATATTTTTAACACACTTCTTCTAGGTGTCTCAAGCTGAAAGCCTGACCGAGATGCTCAGAAGCATTAGTGGGTTTTCAGCTCTTAGCCAAAGTTTTCTGAGAAGGACTATTTTTCTAATTAAAGCAAGATCTTTTTCCTTTCAAATTCTGTTTGTGTTTTTGCATTTAGAAATACTGAGGTGGTTTTTGTTTGTACTGCAAACTGGGTTTGAGTGGTAACAGCTGGTTTCAGTGGTAAATCCAAATCTCATAGTAACTGCTAGCACCTGCTTCAAAAGCCAGGGACAGAAAATCTCCGAGGGAGCTCTTACGAGACAGCTTCCTCACTGAGAAAGCTCCATCTTGTCTGGCACGGGTTAGCCGTTAGCTGGCTTTCTAGTGACATAATTTCCTTAGGATATCCCAGACAATGCAATGTCTCATTACTCCTATAGATGATTCTTCTTTTTTAACTTCTCGGACTCCGGTAGCAGATATTTTAGCCAAAGGAGAGCCTCGAGTTAATTGCGCTATGTGCACGTGTTTTGCTGGAAGTGTCAGTACTGTTTGGCTTAGTGGACGTGCTGTGTGAAACACTTCTCTGTGGGTTCAGTACATTTCTTTAATTGTATGGAGAGCTCACCAACATTAAAAACATGTTTGGGTTTTGTAAATAGACCCTCACAGGTGAAAAGTGCTCTCTTCCTCTTAAAAAGAGAGTACTGTGATTATACAACAAAGTGAGGTGAGAAGTTTTGCTGCTTGCAGACAGCTGGCGAGCCTGCCGAGGAAGGATGTAGTTTAACAGGAATAGAGGTAACGGTAGCGGATCCCACCTACTTCTTGTCTGTCTGCAAAAATTCAAGTAACATCTTAAAAGATACCACTGCCCCAAAAAATCCTATTACATTTTGTTTTTCAAATCAGTGCTAGCAATTCTACCGCAACAAACTGTTGGACCACAATTGGTTTTTACTGTTTGGGGTGGCACGGACCATAGGTCGCCAAAGCTTATAAACAAAAGCGGTGACAGGGAAAGGGAGTCGTTATGAACTTACAGGAGAGGATGGGTTGGTTGGTTTGTTTTTTCTTTTTCTATTAATTAAATCAATAGTTTTATTCTCTATAAAGTACCGACTGTGTCTGATTCCATGAAGGGTGCGGCAGCCGGCACCTTTTAGTCTTGCTTTTAATTCTTCGTCCTGCTGGTTTCTTTTCTAGGCTACAGCACGATGAGTCCTCAGGAAGACAGCGAAAACCCTCCATGCAATAACGACCCGTTGTCGGCCGGTGTCGATGTTGGAAACCACGACGAAGACTTAGACCTGGACACGCCGCCTCAAACAGCTGCCCTCTTGAGTCACAAGTTTCACCACTACCGGTTGCACCACCCGACCCTTCACCACAGCCACCACTTACAGGCTGCCGTCACGGTACACACTGTGGATGCGGAATGCTAATGAACAACGACAAGAGAAACATAACTTGCGAACAATGACCCATGCAGCAACGGGCAGCTTTGTTTCTGTGCTTTTTCACCAGGAACGATGTAATTCACTTCCTGAGTAAACTGTTAGGCATAAAAGCTTTACATTTTTATAAATGTAAGGTTGGCTCTGAAATGGAAATGTGCTTGATGAATGGACCTGCCATAACATTGAATAAAATGGAGCAGGAGGCACGTCAGACCTCCAGAAACAGGGATGCAAGTTTATACAGCAGCTGAAGCTTTGGAAGCCCTGTTATGCTGAGCCAAGAGAAGAGAGCGAGCTTAAAAGAGCCAGAGATGATTTGGTTTCCTTAACTGGAAGAGCAGAAATCCGTGCAGCTGAAGGCTAAAAAAGTGCCAGATAGAGGCGGGGGGGGGAAAGGCTGTTGGTTTCTCTGCGGTTTGTTTCGCGCATAGAAAGTTCACTGCTCCGACAATTGCTGTATGGAACCTGGGACAATGCATCTCAAGATTTTTAAGTAAAGGATTATTTTTCTACTATTTATTGAACTTGAAACTTTGGGGGGAGGGAGGGGAGAAAACATGTTAGCAATTCTCAACAACTGCCACATATATTCTGTGATGGTGAAGTGGTTCTTCTGAGGAAGACATCTGTTTCTTATTAGCTGATATTCATCCACTGCCCCACTCTGCAAAAGGGAAAATGAAGAAGTCGTTTCTGACGTGTTTACAGTATGAATGCTTTCTTTTCCACAATTGTTTTCTGTAAATATTAGAACCTGATTTATATTACAGTATTTTCTTCCTATTTGCAGAGGAGAAATCCTGTACTCCGTTACTAAAATTCTGAGAATTCTGCCCATAAACCTCTCCATCTTTACCTCTTCGATCATCCTTAAAGGTTTCCTGTGTGGAAGTAATACAGAATTTATTTAGCATTAGTCACCAGATAATTCCAAACGAAATCTGTGCCATTCTTCTGTTTCCTTAGGACACTGTCAAGATCAGAAGTAGGTATAAACCAGTGTTTTGTAAAACTTGGGTTACTGTGGAAGGTATCTTTCTGAAATCATGATTTTAAGCTGCTGCTGTCTGTCTGGAATTTAACATTGCTTGATCATTCAAACAAAGATTAATCAAACTGTCTACAACACAGAGCATCATAATTATAAATTAGTTTTAAATCACAGTGTTGTATTTTAGATTCACATTTTGTGATTACAATGATATAAAAACATTCTTGCACTGTGCATATGATAAACATCCATTTATATGTAGGTTTTTTAAAAATCACTTGTTTTAATTAATATGGTACTTAATACTGTATTATGTAAAAAATTGGTTTTTAAACAGTACGGTAAAATAACTGTATGTGTGATATCAGGATACCCCTTTATACTATGTATAAAATTAAAATCTCTAGTGAAATAAACTGTATATAAAGTATAGTTCTGTGGATAACTGGCTAGATTGAAATTATTCTGTCTCAAGTTCCGTTAGTTTTCTGTCTGCATGAGTGCTACGACAGGAGTGGAACATTTGGTCAGGTTCCTCTTGTTTTTACAAACAAACTTGAAAGATTGAAACTTTCTGTATGAATGACAGTATTGACAGCTGTTTTAAAGCTTTTTTAATTTTTGTTTGTTTGTTTGTTAGCCTGTTGGTCATTATTTGGGAATTGAACATTTCTGGAAGTGGGCAGCCACTGCATACACTCACCAAAGCCGATCAATTGGGGTTTTTTCTTCTGTGCTACTGAAAACTGGGTTGCTCTGGATTTGCCATTCTGCTGTGCTCGTGCAGGAACAGGCTGGCGGGGTTGGTGACCAGACACCTGTAGAAATCTGTGAAGCACTGCTTTGTGTTCTCAAAGGGCTGAATCTGATGTCTTGTAACGGTTTGTGTGTTCTTCTGTAGACCCAGCTTGCTAGAATTTCTAATTTTGAATCCAAAGTAGTGCTGCTTGTTGGGTAATGGACAAACTGGCTGTTTTGTCAGGTTTGCCTTTAGAAGGAGATGCATTATCTTAATATTACTGCTAGACCAAAGAACAACACACCCTGCCAAGAAGCAGAATTTTTAAGCATGAAGGGAAGATAGCTTTCAGTGTGAAAACCGTTCAACTATATGTAAGTTTTAATAACAGGTTGTGCGAAACATCAAACAAGACTTGTTGATTTCCTAGACCTACGGAACTCATAAAGTTGTCCTCACTAGAATTTGGAAGTAAATCAGATTTGAAGTTCTAGCTAGGACTTTATTTGTTCAAATCTGTGAACGTAACATAGAAGCTGGAATTCAGCCAAAAGCTGTTACCACGGGACAAAAGCGTCTCTGGAAGTCACTGGCTTGTAAAGCGGAATTTAAATTGTTTTTTGCCCATCTGCATACATACGAAGGAATCTCGCTATGCAGCAGAAGTTCTTGAACTTGGGTATTTGCTCCACAGTTGTAGTTTTTTACGTCAAGCAGCATTAGACTAGTTTCCTTGCATATAAAATAATATGAACAGAAATAAAGAAAAGCGCACCTTTGGTTTGATGTGCACTTGCCTGCCTGCCCTGGTGCTGATGTTAACGTAAACCAGACAAGGCTGTGGAGCACATTTGTAGTGAGGAGCACATCATTAAGTCCAGCTTTAATTAAACTGCGGTGTTAAACAGGCTGTATGTATACATTTATTAACCCACGCTGGCATATTCTGTAGTACTTTTTTATAGTTGGAGGAATAATTTTTGTTCAAAACATATCAGAAAGTAATATGAATAACACATACCTTGTGAAATGCAATAATATTAATTACTTTCTTGACTACAATGCTGTTTCAGTGGGGAGATTTTTTTGATGTTCTTCAAATTCCATGCCAGGCAGAAACTGCTTGCAGTGTTCTCTGTTGCAGCCCTGCCAGAAATACGTGTTACGCTTCTCTTTGAACAGCTATCAAAAAGTCACAGCAATCAACCCCCCTTGCTTTTACCTTTAAAAGCGTTTACCTTTAAAAGTTTTTGTAGAGCTGCACCTCACTTCTGCTTCATCGCTTGTGTTCTAGGATGTACAAACTGTTCTTGCTTCGTGGGGTCTGGACAACCTTGCTTATACTTGAAGTCATGAGAAAAGCCAAAGCTCTTGCTATTAAGGAGTAATTGCGGGAAAAACACAGCTCTAGAGGTGTGCCAAATCACAACTCCAAATGCTGACAGCTAACCTTGTCCCAGCGGGAATAAATGTAATGCTGATAAAGATACTGTTGTTCATTTGAAACAAAACCTGATAAATACAGCAGGGAATATGGATGTAATCGAGGTTTCTAAGAAGCTGCAGGAGAGCTCTTCCATTTTTATTGCAGGTGTTGCTGCCACGGCCTTCCCTCCCCGTGATTATTTTACTGTGTTGACTGAGGCACAAGATTATAAAACGAGCAGTTAGCTGCCTGGCTCGGACTCACACCCCGTATCCTCCTTACCTATAACTGCTAGACTTTATGGCCATTAATTTTCCACTTGTTTCACTTTTGAAACTTAGTTGTATTAATTTCCTGGAGGTTTTCTTTCATTCTTCCAGAACGAGTTCTTTTGAAATGAAAATTAGTGTTGCTTTTGGTTTGTGTTCACTAACGTTAAATTGACTTAATGCTTTCAGTATTTGAGAACTGTGAAGCGTATTGATTTTTTCCTGTATGTAACAAGCAGGTCCTGCATCCAAGTTACCCAGCTGGTCTGCCCAGAGATAGAAGCTGTTTACATGTTCAGAATATATTGCTTGACAATTAATTGAGATGATTTTTTAATTTGTTTACATTATTGCCTTGGTAAAAAAATGTGATTTGGAAAGAAGAATATGTTACAATTTGCCCATGCACAATTTATAAGGCCATTTAAGCCATGAAATATTATCTTTACCCTTGCCCTTGGCAATGAGAGAGAAGATAGATGAGAATTCATGAGATGTTCACATGTGCAGCAGCAGTTGTGACTATAACTGATCAAAATGAGGTCTCCAGCTTTCAAATGCTTTATTCTGTAAAGCGACCCAGAAACGGTGATGAGGATAGACAGTAGATTTGTCAGAGTACAAATTGCGGTACTAAGCTGGCAGCAAACACGGAAAACAGGGAAAAAATAGGATGCAGAAGTCCTGGATCAAGTTAAGAGAGTGCAGGTAGTCCAGAAGGGTGTATGCCAGTGTGAAGATTAATTTGCAGTGTTCCTAGCTCTTAGCTACCCATTTCACTTGTTTTTAAAAGAGAATCCCAGCTATGGCTGGGATTTTCAAAGGAGCCTGCATTATGCTTCCAGTGATGTTTGGAATATTAATTCCTAGAGCAGTTAATTCAGTAACTGTTTGGTTGTTTTGCTGTACAATCACCCCTTTGCTATGGTCCCCAACTATGAAAAAGTAATATAAGTGCCGTAAAGTATTTTATATTACTTATTTGCAGCGCTTCTACGTGATGAGAGGTAATTATTTTCTCTGCTTTATGTGCTCTGAACTGAGTCACGGAAGGACCTTGGCCCAGAAGGGCTTGCGTTTCTGAAGCCAAGGCTACAGTGGAATTTAGACACTCGAGTCCAAGAGTGCAGTCCTCCGGCCCCTGCCTCGTTAGTGAACTGCCAAACATAACTGGTGCGTCTGCCAGCGCAGGCGCAGAAACGCCGCCAGCTTCATCTCTGTAGAAGAGCCCGATGCTTCCCTGCCTCTGCACCATTTACATCGCCTGCTTTGGCTTCTGCTTTTTGAGGTTGGGATATGCAGATCCTCTGCCTGCGAACCCAAGGGAGCCTGGACTGGCAGCGATTCGGAGCGTGTCTAACGCTGCACGTGAACAGGAGTTTCCGAAGTGAGTTACCGACTTTGCATGGCAGCCTGCGTTAGAACATGCACTTACTGGTTGCCTGCTGCGTTCCAACCAAAGGCTTAATCACTTTGACCTCTCTTCTGCAAACTTCCAGCGAGATTATTAGTAAACAATTGACCTAATAATCCATTATGGGAAAATAATGTCCAAAGTAAAAGAAGAGTTTCCTTCAAATAATCAGGCCTACTCGGTTTAACCAAAGCTTTTGTTGTAATGCAGCGCAATTCTATGCGCATCAGAAAGTGGCAGTCGATACCCATTAGCGATGGCCCAAGCAGAAGAGAAGCATGAATTTGATGGCAGAGGCAGAATGTGTATTAGATCTGGAAGTTTCACCTTCAGCTCCAAGATAAATCATAAAGGCCTTGTCTAAACACTGCGGAAAAACTGTGCTGCTGTTATCCCTGGGCTCGTTTCTTTAGTGGTCGCAGTAGATGGTACCTGCTCTCAGAAGCTGGGAGCCAGCACTAACAATTATGTTTTCTTCTATTTTATTCTACGTTTTTATAGCTGACACTGGCAAAAACACCAGCTTCTCGGAGCGCTGCCTGAACAAGTGCTCTCCGCTGTTATTGCCGCTAACGGAACAAAAATAGCGATAGCATGGAAGGGAACCCGTTGGCCAAAAAGCACAGAGCAGGAACCTTTCTACCCACCCTCCGCCTGGCAACGCAAGGTGAGGGCGCGAGTACCACAGCTGCTCCACGGAGCACGGGAACAACCTCAGCCTCCGAGACCGGCAAGGCAGCGCTTTTCACAAGCAATATGTCTGCATGAAAAAAAGCGCAGAAAGAGGTGGTGCCCCGCCAACCTTCTTACAAAAGTGGCAGTTTCTCCTCTTTAAACCCAGGCGCTATCGCTCCAGTTGAACAGTGGGCCAGCCTTGGGTTAGATTGCCAACTATTTCCAGTTTGGTCAACACTGATGGATTTTTCTAATTTTAAAACTCTTTCACTGCACCTAGGGGTAATGAAATCAGACAGACACGCTGAGATAGGTTGGCACTGACAACTACAGGAAACCGGGAACTTGGTCAAATAGTTTTAGTACACTTATTTTCAGTTTTCCAGCTTTCTGATGCTTCAACGATTAATTTGCTCTCAATATCAATTCTCTTGGCATAATGTATGCAAATCACATGCAATTGGGAGGGAAAAAAGGTTGCGTAATTAAACTACATGATCTAATTTCTGCAAAATAATAATAATCTCTTTAAGTGTGTTTATTTCCATTGCAGCTTAACCGAGGAAATGTCTATAAACAAGTCCGAATGTGTTACTGCTGTAACCTCAGCCAGAGAACCCGGATAACAGGAAGGGGATGGGTTTGGTTTTTCCCCATGAAAACAGAATGAACGTGTAGAAGTCAGACACTTCAGTAAATGTGTTTATAGCAAAAAGTCATGTTGCATGACAGTTTCTATGGCAACCTTTTTATAATGGAATGGCAGAACATTTTGAAGTCTCATAAATTCTTTAAGAATACATTGGGAAAGTTTGGCGTGCATTACATCCTTTATGCCAGTTTTCCATATTTAACAAGTAAGAGCGTTTTTAAGGACAAAATAAGGGGGGGGGGGGGGGGGGAGTGTGTTTCAAATTCCAACCTCTGCTGGCAGGAATAAATCACTGACTGGTTTATCGTATCAAAACAAATTGCTGGTAAGATGCCTGGTCACTCCCAGTACGTACCAGCTATCCAGTTAGTCACCGCAAAGGTTTCCTTCAAGTTTATAATTAGCCAGATCTGTAGGGCTGTAAATGAGATAGTAATGGAGGTCCACCCTAGTGAACGCTTTAACTCAGCATTATGATTTCATTATTTTTTTCTGTGAAATGATTTCACAATTTCCTGCAAGCTATCAATATCACTTTCCGGTTCCTAGAAAATAGGCCCTTACAGAGACTCTGAGACAGACGGAAT
This sequence comes from Pluvialis apricaria, assembly GCA_017639485.1. Classification (NCBI taxonomy): domain Eukaryota; kingdom Metazoa; phylum Chordata; class Aves; order Charadriiformes; family Charadriidae; genus Pluvialis; species Pluvialis apricaria. Next base: position 2,799,749 of record CM030011.1, on the reverse strand, counting down.
GATTTGAAACTACAATTTGTAGCACATTAACAAGTTAGCCAATAAAAATACTCCATGTAGGAATGTGGGGTTGTACCTGCTTTTGCTAGAAACACAAAGAACATTTTATTTTTTTTTAATACTAAAATTGCCAAAATGTACTTTCTGCCAAGAAGTTATTACTACATTTGAAGTTGTCTCTGAATGAGGAAAAATAAAGCCTATGCCCAGAAGAATGGTCATTTAAAGCAAGGAGGCTGTTGTCTTAGGAGAAGGTATTACTGAGGTTCCCCTGTGAACATATTGGCCTTTACGACCATTTATTGAAGATGGCTGTACTTATAATAGTTGTTTGATGTTATTTTCTTTTATTCTCCATTATTATTGAAGAAGCTGGATTCGTTTTGTGGTAGTTTGTTTTGAGATTTACTCTTTTTTTGCTGTCTTTAAATATAACCTTCACACGGATTTGCTAATGATACACATTAGGCAACAAAGGTTATAAATTCTCCTGCAAAGACCATGATTCCTAAAATAGACCATTACATTACGTTTCAGTGTAATGATTTCCTCAGAATAGTTACTCGCTTTATAAGTTATAGCTCTTACCTCTTTTATCTTTTTACTGTTTATTTGCAGACCGCTTTGTTACAGAGTGGAAACTGAGGTGAAGTTGCTAACCAGTCTGTTCCTGAGATAATCCATCATCCCTAACACATTTAGGAGCAGCGTTACACCAAGTTTAATAGCTATCAGGTTCCACTTAAAAAGAAAATGTTCAGCTGTGGGCAAAGTCATTTGAAGTGTTTTTCTGTCTGTATGGAAGAATGTTTCAGGAGCAAAGAAACATCCCATTTTTGGTCATAAACAGCAGTACCTGACATCTTCCTGTGAATGTGAGCTATGTCCAGTATGTATACAGCTCCCACAAAGGGGTGCGAGCAAGGTGAACATAAGCGTTTATTGGCAGTGCACTTCGGAATGAAGCGTGTGGCTGTTGTGGTCTGAAGCAATCTGTTGCCCATCTGGCATCTCTCTGACAAGACGGGCACTGCTGCGATGGGATTTGATGGACCTCAAGTCTGATCCCATATTACTGCAATTCCTAAGTGCTTGGAGAACGAAACGTTAATCAAAATATCTCCGGTATTAAAACGAGCTTAACAGTTGGGAGGATTTACCATGGCACAGTACCTGTCTCAACAGAACTGCAGTCTAGACATGCTGAGTTATTCTAACGGTTAATTACTGAATTGTAACCCTGCAGAACAAGCGAAGCCCGAGACTATGCCCTGGCTGCAGAGAGGGGTTACGAAGCTTTTGCTTCACCAGAATACCGCAGGTATCAGTTGCTCACTGTGCTGTTCTAAGTTGGTAATTTGATTCCATTTGTTTTAATGATCCCCAGTGTCACTGCACTATTGAATGTCATACTGAGGATGCCGTACGTATTTAAATTTGTTAGAAAAATGGTGAAAGGAACTTCTTTGGGCACCTCTGGTATATTTTGGAGGCAATTTGCATTTGTGAGATAAATGACTGAGGATCTAGATGATCATCACTGAACTAATTACAGGTGTTGACAACTGAATCTACATCTTTTGGTTACAAAATTTCAGTTTCCCAATGAAGCAAAAGGAGCAGCTAGAGCTTGAACTAGTGGGCATAATATAGACTAAAGAGAATGGTATTGTTTACACTTTGTTCACACGAAGCGGTGCTAGCAATCAGGGATTTTTATGGAAGTTTCGAATTTGCAGCAACTGGTGGATTCCACACCCTCACTGCAGGAAACGTACCAATCACACGGTTTCAGAATATTGTTTAGATTTCTCTTTCATACGAGAAATCACTTATCGAAGGAGCTCACAGATACATTCCTATTATCTCGTATACCTGGGAACGTCAGATGGGGCTTTGAGATCCAGCAGATGTTCTAAATCTTGGCTTTTATTTTATCTGCACAGATCTGAACTTGTTCGCACTTTTGAACATGGACATTTATGCCTGAGTGCATCTTTAATTCAGAAAGAATGTTTGTAACACAATTCTCTTTTAACACTCAACCCATAAAAATGAAAGAAGATATATGGCTTGTATTACTTCAAAGCTGCAAAAGCATGGGTAAATTAATCTTCAGTTTAGAAGAGCTACAAAAGCAACTGCTGTGGATGGGTACATTACTCTTAATTAACAAGGAATTTAGTGAACTAAATTAGATTACCGCAAAGTGGCTTATCTGTATAATAGCATCAAGTCAGCAGTGCAACCAAAGTTACACTTGCAGATCACGGCGCTTTTCTGCTATTTTTAAATAGTGTTTTTCGCTTTTGCAGTAATTTTGAAACATAATGAAAGTGCATTAGAAAACCGAAGACTGTTTAGGCTGCAAAGCATAAATGTGTAGGGCTTTGTTTTGAAAAACAACATAAAGTAACAGTATACTCACACAAACATATACATATAATGGCTGTGCATAGAAGGGTGGTCTGTCATCAGTAGGATGAAACGCTTCAAGGAAAATACATACATGCATTGGCGCACTGTCCTCTTCCTCTCCTGGGTGGCTGTTACCACTTGATTTCATCCTGAGTTGCGCCATCTTAGCATCTTCCTGAAGACATTTCCCGCTCCTGCAGACGCAACGGCACAGAGGTTTGTGAGAGGGTTCCCGAACCTGTGTCAGGTCTCACAGCATGGGTTAGCCACGACTGTTTTTATTTATTGTCACTGTTACAGGTAGCAGGTACAAAGACCACAGCTGAGAGCAGCAATGGCTGAGCTGAAGGAGCGCTGGCCAAAACCAGCACAGAGGACCGTAACCTGTGCTACCAGCCGGGGGTTTGGTACTTCTGGCAGAAACTGTATGGTAAGATGGGAGAATTCCTGAAGGCAGATTAACGAGAGAACTGCGTATCTGGTGCATTGATATGTTTGTGGATGTTCAAAGCAGGCTGCATTGTTGCCTGGCACAACTTCTATGTTGTATTAATGTGCTCACTGATGCTCTGGGGGGGCTCCAAAAGACTCTGGTGTTTTACTTTATTGGTGCCTAGTTTTGACTATTCTTTTATTTAAAATTATATTTTAAATCTCCAGGTACCTGCTTGAGGGTGTACTGTAGTTCAAAACAGGGATGACATTTGGGTTCAAGAGGGAATATTTCCGCAGGGCAGATCGGTTATTGATGCTGATGCCTGTTTGGCTAATTTTGGTTGTCAAGTGAGGTGGTGTGTGGCCTGCCTCCTTGCTCATTTTCATGGACCTCCTCCACACACAGTGCCAATATCTTTGCTCTTTCCTGCTCTCTTCCTGCAGCAATGTGTAGTTGACTTTCAGCGCAGCCAGTTCCTGAATTTACCTGTGCAATGTCAACAATTTGGGGGAAAAAGATTAATACTTCTAGCTATAAAATACAATTTAAGCAAGAAAAATGCTGACATTTCTCTGGAACTATTTACAACTAATATGGCAGTAGTTTTATTTTTGCTATTAATATCGAACTATTCATTTCTGAACTATTTCTTTTAGCAATGCACTTTAACTTTTAATGACTTTCATCCAGATACAACTGTAGCCTATCGAAAAAAAGGCAGGCACCTTTGAGAAGGTAATTGCTATAGGTAGGATTAATTACCAGTAACATCCAGGTGAACCAGAGTGTCCACCTTCAAACTGGAAAAATTAATGGTATAATTAATTACTCTGCTTTTATTACTTAATTAGCTCCACTTAAATATATGTTTTAGCAGATCCATAATTTCTACTGCAATAGCTTAATCTGGCAATTATTTCTGAGGAGATCGTTATGTGTTTCAGTATTCCTAGCACAGCAATCTTTTTCATGGTCCCACAGCAATTTACATCACATAATCTATGTTATGATTCAGATGATAGGTTTTGCGGAGACACTATTTAGTATCTCTACTTCAATTTCACACCTTGACCTGAAAATCAGTTTGTAAATGCTCACTAGCATACTTTTCACTCATAATTTTGTTTTATTTTTTCAATGGATAATGTTGTAAGTAGCAGGATTAGTAACTTGTAAATCCTTAGGCATAAGAACCCTATACCTCATAGCTTGTGCTGGAAGAGATATTTCATAGCTTTAAAATGCAAATCTTCATCTGAAATTTGAAAAAAACAGCAGGTATATACTTATTTTTCAGTTATATTTCTCAAAGAATGGTGACCGGTGAAAATGTTATTTCTAAGAATATGAAATTTTCTTTAGATCAGATCTCATATTAATAATTTGTTATAACAGTTATTTGCTATAATAGTTCTTCCTGTTTCTTGGTTTAAATATGAAGGGTAAGCTAATATTGTTCAGGACGGGCTGAATCTGGCAGTTCTCAAATTCTCCCATGACAAATACATGAACTATTCACAAATGTCCTTCACCCCTCTGATTTCCAAAAATTAATTAAACATAATGCAAATATTAAAGAAGGAGGAACATTATGTTTAAAAAAATTAGGGAAAAGCCCTTCAACAGCCCTGACGATTTTTTTAGTAATACACCAAAAAGAACAAAAAGTACTTTGATTATTGTTTGCTCAGTAGTTTTTAAGTTAATTTTAGAAGTAATGAAGGTCCAAGATTCTTTGTAGTCTTAACTTGCTAGCTTTGGTTTGGACCAAAGCAATTTCTAATAACACTATTGTTGTTTGGTGTTTTTTTCCTGCAGCTGGTAATCCTGTCTCTAAGATGGCACTTTAAACCTAGTTAAGAATTATCATTGTCCTGGTTTGAGGAATTAGTAAGGACTTATTCACATATACCAAATTTAACTCAAACTGTGTTTCCAATTTCCTTTTTAAGGCTATGATTTTTCAGGTTTGGATTCTCTTTTGCCTGTTCTTTGTGGTCAGTTTTGTATCTAAAAATGGACACAAATATTTAAATTATTCTTCATTCATTTATAGCAATGATGACAACGTTAAGAGCTAAACTTACATTGTTGTAAATGACATTGCAAGTAACTATGCTAAGGAGAAATTAATTTTCCAAGAGAATAACCTATTTTATTTTTTAAAGTAAGTGCTCACTAACAGAGTGAAACAGTTTTACAGCCGGAGGCTTTGTAGAAGGGGAAATTTCTTTTATAGTGACCCCCAGAAATACTTTCGTTCCATCGGGACGTTGCCCTCCTCGTCTTCGCACGACAGCCGCAAGCCCTCTGCCTGCCCATCCACCATCACGTGGCGCTTTGCCACAAGAGGGTGACTTTTGCCACAAGTGCAGCACCCAAGCATTGATTTACCCGTTTGGATGCTTTGTAACTTCTTTGGTATGTTTTTGATGAAGAATAAAATTAGAACGCGATCATCTTGGCCCATCACGCCTGCCAACCTCTGATGGAGTGTTTGGGTTCACTCCAGATCTGCTTTGTTTCGTTGTCGCTCTGCATTTCAGCCTCTTTGGGTGGACTTGTACCTAGGGAAGGTATTGACTTTGGGGAAATGATACCTCCTGGGAGGGATGAGCCACATCATGCCTCAGGGCGGGAGAGGGCCGGTGCCCAGGCCTTGACCTCCTTGAGGTGCCTCCAACATGATAGTTCTTGAGGTGATTTCCCTCATAACGGAGCTCCGAACTCTCTCCTCACGAGCGCTCAAGTCCTTCCCTAAAACCTGACTCGAGATATGTTATTGTGGGGATGAAGTTCATCCTCTGTTCCCTCTTTCTCCCCACACGCCCCGAAGGGGTCCGCAGCCTGAGGCCACTCCATGCACCACCGAGCTCCTCCCCAGTCTCCTCCGCTCCCCCCCGCCGTCCTTCTCTCCTCACAGGGCATTTGCGCCCCTTTGTGCGGCACCGGGCCGGGGTCGGGGCTGGTAGGGAGGCCGAGCCCGCTGCTCCCTCACGGGGCTTCTCGGCGGAGGCTCCGCAGATTCCAGCCTCCCCCCGGCGAGGGACGGAGAAGGCGGCGGGCGCGGCCCGGCGGCGGGGCGGGCCGGGCCGGGCCGGGGGCGGGGAGGGCGGCGGGGCCTGGCGTGGCTCCTCCGCGCCCCGTCGGCGGGCCGTGCCGTGCCGTGCCCCGCGGTTCCCCCGCCGCCCGCCCACCGCCGCCGCGGCTCCCCCCCGGCTCGCTCTGCAAGATGGCGGCAGCAGCCGAGCGCGGCGCGGAGCTGCCCGCGGAGTCGCCGCGGGGGGCTCGGCCGCCAGCGCTGGGCCCCGAGGAGGTGGCGAGGCGCCTGGCGAGCACCCGGTGGGAGCTGAGCAACAGGCGCAAGATCCTGCTGAGGAACCTGCCGGCCGAGAGCAGCAGCCAGGTACGGCCGCCGCCTCCCCTCAGCCGGCCGGCGGCGTGGCGCGCTGCCGCCGGCTCCTCAGGCGGGCCATGCCCGGGGGCGGCGGGGAAAGTGCTCCGCGGGGCCGGCGTGAGGGAGGTGGTGGGCCGCCCGCTTTTGCCCTCATCCCCGGGCGAGTTCGGGGGGCTGCCCCTTCCCTTCCTCCCCGCCCCCCCCCGCCGCGGGTCCTCTCGGGCTTCTCCTCCCGACAGGCAGGCGGCTTTGTTACCGCCGGTGGCCGCGGTGCCTGCGGAGAGCGGCTCCGCCGTGTCCTTCCTTCTCGGCGGGAAGTGTCGCCCTCATCCGCGGGGGGAGAGGCCGGGCGGGCAGGGCACGGCTCCGCCGCAGCTCCGTGCTGGTGCCCGCCGTTACCGGCCGGCCTGCGGGAGCCGGCGCCGGGCCCCCCCGGGCGTGAGGGAGCAGCCCCGGGGCCGGGGCAAACCCGGGGCGGGAGGATAGCGGGTTTCTGTGCCAAGGTGTGCTAATGAGCAGGGCTAATGAGTGGGCTAATGGCACTCGTGTGAGCGCGCCCGAAGGGAGGCGGCGGCCCGCGCCCGGCCCCGTCGCGGTACTCCGGAGGTGGCGGCGATGTGCTCCAGGCAGGTGGGGAGACCTTACCTCATAGAATCGGGTTGGGTTTTTTTTTTTTTGGTTGGAAGAGACTTTTAGGATCATCGAGGCCAACCGTTAACCCAGCACTGCCGCGTTACGGAATCCCAGAATGGTCAGGGTTGGAAGGGACCTCTGGAGATCATCCAGTCCAGCCCCCAGTTACCGCTAAACCGCGTCCCTCGGCGCCACGGCCGCCCCTCGCTTACATCCCTCCAGGGACGGCGACTCCGCCACCTCCCTGGGCCGCCTGTTCCCATGCTTGACAACCCCTTTGGTGAAGAGATTTTTTTCCTAATATCCAATCCTGCAACGCGTCGAGTTTCTGTGTGAAAGCAAAGCTAAAAATCTTCAAGTCCGTTTTTTGGGTTTGGTTTTTGTTTTTGTTTTTCCTGAGGTGAGCAGCGCATAGTCAGTGAAAGTGGTTTTCCGCAATCTGTTGGTGTTTTAGGAAAATTCCGCTCAAATTACTGCAATTCAGAGGAGAAAATAGGTGAACTCTTAAACCTAATGTGCGTGAGTCAGGTTTTGAGGTGATTTATTTGCGCAGTCACTTACCCGATCTTTACCGGCTCCAAATACTCAATTGGATGCACAAGCATAAAAAAATGTAGTTACAGCTTTTGTTCTAAACCACTCCTTGTCTCTCTTCCCCTCTCTTTCTAAAGGACAGGCAGTTTTACTACCTGCGGGTAAGTGCAGCACGTGAAGACTATCATTTTCTCCATAACTCGGGTAGAAAGGGCCCATTCATTTTAGAGAGAATCTTTCAGCAATCAGTGTAATTTGATCCAGAGTATGGAGCTTGCTGCTGCGCTTCTTGATGTTTTGTTCTCACGTATATGGTGCCTTTCGGTCTGTCTGGCCACGTTATTGTAGGTAGGTAGAGGTTTAGATATGACAGTTTTGCTATGATCCTGCATGATGATTTCACACGCAGAACCTCACCTCTATTTATAGCAACCCAATGACCTAATCAATAGCAAACTCACAGCTTGGAAAACCCTGCTAATCTTTATCGTCTCTTCAAGAAGCCATCACGCGTGACTCTGTTGACAGAGAGGGCTTACTGGCATATCACAAGATGCTTGCTGCGGATAGCCAGAACAGGATCACTTTGTCTGACACTCGAACAGTCGTGTTTCTTGCTCCTGTTGCATGCAGCAGGTACTTCCTGAATTCACATGTGGACTGGTTAAAAGCACATCTCACCTATATGGAAGCCATAAAGTTTGGCGTTACTTGGTCAGACGAAGAATGCTACAGGGAAATATAATAGCGTGAAGGTTCAATTTGGCAGCCACGCAGTATTTTGGAAGTTAGCCATTTTGTTTTGGTGAATTAAAAGTAGCACTTAGATGCCTTTTTCTCCATGTATAAGGTTCTAATAGTCACCCGGTGCTGGGCTAGAACACTACCACCACGTACAGATCCTGAAATACGGTTTCAAAAGATGTAATTTTAATTTTTAACATCATTGAGTTATTGGTGTTGGCATGCAATGGCAGAATAATTGTGCTATAGAGAGGAAGTTTCTGTCCTGGAGCAGTTTTGGAAAGGAGAAGCATGTTTGTGGTCAGGCACGTTAAGTATACCTGTGCATTTGGCTGTCATGCATTTCCAAAAATTACCATGGAACTTAACATTCCTCAAATCAAATTAACAGCCTTGGTAAACACTGTGCAGAGGTGTTTTGTGTGCTGTTTTCTTCTTGAAATGGTTGGTTAGCCAAGTAAAATCAGATAAACTGTTGGTAACCTGGCCAATTTATTCCTCATCAAGAAAGAGTTGAACATTGTTAAAATGCAGCAAAGTCTTCCAGAATAGGTTTCCATAAATGTAATTATTCAGCTCTAATCATTGGGATGTTGTGTTTGCTATAATTAGTTGTTATTATGTGAAGAGTGAGGCCAAGATTTACCAAGACAGTTTTTAAGCAAGAAATGGCTCTTCTGCTGATACAGATTGCTGATACTCAGTTTTGTCAGAAGGTTCATCATCTTCAAAATGAGAACAAAACTCCATTTTTTCCAGGGGAAATTAGGCAGTGAATATTTTCCTCTGCCAGTTGGAGCTACATATTAACTTTTTTTTTATTTATTATTGTACTTGTAATCTTCTGTTACCTTTGGAGTTCCACCTGTGTTAAACCAAATTTAAAAAAAAAAAAAAAAAGAATTGCTCTTAAAGTCACAGATGAAACGTACCTTAGCCATGAAGTTTCTGAACCAGAAACAGAGTGCCAGAGGTTTGTAGTCTTAGAAACCAAACAAACGGAGAGATCATTAAGTGTCACAAGCGTTCAGCACTTTAGGTGCTGAGTGGCTATTGTTAAGGGGCAGAGGTTACCCACGTTTGAATCTTGGGATTTCTCTAAATGCATTTGGCAACATCTGTGTTCCTAAGGAAATCCGGAGCGTGTTTTCAGGAGGAAGGACGGCCTGAAGAAAGCACTTTGAAGTCTGTCACACCAAGGAAGTCAGCATTCCCTCACAAGCTTTTTTCACTGAGTGTCAGTATGAAACAAATACAGAGGGGGAACAAATTAAGTCTAAATTATGTCAAGAAGATTCTTTTTGCATTGGGCTTTATAGCTCAATCTGCAAATATGTACTTGCAGGATTAGTATTTCTTCAAGCAATTCTCTCACTACAGCCATGGAGAAAGGTGGTTTTGTGACAGATCTGCGGTAAACATTTTTATTAGCACCTTTGCTGTTCTTGAAGGCAAAGTCTCCATTTACTGTTTAGTTGGCAAGTCAGTCAGTTTTGTACTGACCTGCCACGGTGGAATCTTCCAGACTTGCCAGTTAGTTCCCCATATTCCTCCTCGTCTGATTTGTCCAGCACAGTGCCTGAACTGTGCACATTATCAAACGTGTGGTATGATAATGACCCAAAAAATGGACATATGCTATTGCTGTCACCTCCCTGAATCTTGAGATGAAGCACCATTGATATCTGTACAGCTATATTTTTGTTACTTTTTAGATTGATGAACCTATAAAATTAGATAGAAATGCACTTGCTACTACTCTGACTGATTCCTGTTAGTTGGGTCAGTGTTGTGAGTAAAACAGCTTACCAGATCAACTGCTGTCTAAATTAATGTCATGTTTTCCCTCCGTCCTCCAATCCAATGTTTTTCTATCATGGTAGCTATACGTGAATTATATTAAAAACCTGCTCAGTATTTTGTTCTGCTAAGAGACTGCTCCTTCCCTCAGTCTGATCTTCTTGCTCCGAAGCTCTGGGAGAGGTGTGATGTGGTAACACACCGTGCACTGAGAATATGGGACCCCTAGGCGTTATTCTGAATGTACTTCAGATTTTGAGGTAATACGGGAGCAGTGACTACTATCTTAAAAAGAGAATTCAGTATCAAGTGTGGAGACACCCTACCAAGTGGTGGGTCACCACTGGCCGTCCTGTTTCTTCATGGGGTTTTGCTGCTTGCATCAAGAATGTTGCACTGCATACCAGCCTTCACGTGCAGGACGCGCTCTCCAGAGGAGCGATCCTCTCTCCTCCTGCAGCCTTTGCAGAACGTACTCCTCTGACTTGCAGATATCCTTTCAAGAGCAAGGAACTGTCATCTGCTCTTACCAGAGTAATCATTTTATGGCGTCATTAGGACAAAGGCCATAAGCAGGGTCCAAGGAATCCTGGCAGGGCAGTAATATGTGATGGTTTACAGTAAGACAGGCAAGATTGTCCCATTGGTGTTGCTCTTCTTTTTGAAAAATTTCAGGTAGTGGGTCTGTTCTTGTTAGCATTAATATTCTCTGATGCAAAGTTGTGGTAAGACTGATATTTGTATCAAGAATCTTTGCGAAGAGACTTAAAGGTAAGCTTGGTTGTAGTCATTCGTTTCATTCTGGTCAGTGCTTGGCAATGAATTAACGATCTCTTGGAAATCTCTCGCAATTGCCTTGTTGTGCGTGTATCTCCCTGATCTGTCATCTCTGATGAATCAACGGATCCGTTTCAATAGCAAGGAACGCAATTGTATACCATGTTGAAAGTGCAGCGTTCAAAGGTATGCATCGCAAACTGAATGTCCTTGGAACTGTCGTAAAACTGCTCTGAGTGCTCTGGGAGGCAGGAGGGCTGCTCTGGGCAGAGGGAGGGAAGGAAACAATAACTTCTCTCCTTTACTGATAAAGAGATGCCAAGAACTGCAGGATGACTAGAGTGTAAGTGAAGTTGTACTTTACTAAACGGGAGGTTTTATTTTGCTGGAGTATTGCATGGCAACTCAGCTTCTCTTTGTTTTGGTTTTTGTAATTACCCCAATGGATTAGAAGAATTGTTTTTTATTTCCCCCAAGTCATTGTTTTTTCAGTGTTAGCGGTTCCTTATTTACGTTTGATTAACTTCCATAGGAGCAGTAGCTCGTAAATGTGACGTGTGGTCTGGTACCCTGGCATACCAGTTGGGATCCCATGGAGTTGCTGTTGGAAAGAACAGACTGAGGGCTACCTTTCTTGCTAATCATTGTTGAGACTTGTAGCAAAATCTCCAGTCTTCCCTGCTAAGATTAGCTGATCGACCAGGGCTGTCCACTTTTTGATTCCCCTCTTTGCAGCGAAGGAGCCAGCGCTGTGGAAGATACTCTTGCTTTCAACCAATTTTTTCTGTGCTTGATTATCTTTAAATGCCACCATGTTTCATTCACGTTTCTGCTTTTCTTCTTTATCCTCTGAGGCTAGAAAATAAGTCTTACAGAGTGGATGTTCTACTTTAATGTAGGACATGAAGTAAAGTAGGGCTGATTAATTATTTTAATGCCCTGTAGTTCTTCTTTGGCATGACAGAATCTAAAGGAAGATGAAACATTTAGGTGTTAATAAGAAACTGGTGCAGTCCACCTGGGATAGGGATTTATTTTGTGTTTTGGGACCGGATGTACCCGTCCAGTTTTTTTCACTGGTGTCTGTTCCTGATCAAAAGACAAATCACCACTTAGCATGATGCTATTTCTGGTAGGATTGGGGGGGGGAGGTTGGTTGGTTGGTTGGTTGGGTTTTTTTTTTCCTACTTTCTCCCTGGATTAGCCACAATTTTTCCTTGTTCCTTTTTGATCGAAAGCCTTTAATGAACTGTGATGATTTGAGGAAGTACTCTCTCCCAATCTGTTGTATACCAGACGTTTAAGTAGAAGGGTCCTTTGTGTTTTAGTTAGTCCTCCGTCACACTGACTGAACATGAAAGGCATACTTGTTGGATAGCGAGTAGCTCGCATGCCTTAGGATGTACGTGCTTTTTGATTTTCTTTATTGCTTTTCTTTTGCTTTGTGCTCTTGCTCTCTCATGTTACCTCTTCTATGTCTTTTTCATCTTTCATTTAGCTTGCATACCGCCCAGTATACCCAGGAGGTTGAAATTAATTTCCAGTCCCATGATGTTTCTCTTACCAACACACTAATATGACTCTGGAAGATCAGAGAAATATGTTTTTCATTCCCTGTCCATCATAAGTCTATAGAGAAACTGTTGTTCTTTTAATGACAACATTTACTTACATTACTTTACTAAAGATCGTTGGAGGGTATGGTCTTACAAAAGTGAGAGTCAATTCTCAAACAAAAGGGTTTGCCCCAAAGGCAGTTTATGGCCTAGATACAGGCTTGATTTTATTTTGAGTTTCATAGTTTGTGACTGTGGAAGTGAAGAGGGACTATGCTGAGCAAAAGCTTTAGAGCCCGCCTCAGTGCCCGCTGTTCCTGGATGCCTGGGCAGGTGGACATCTGCTACACATCTTAGACTTGATCCCACAGCTGCTGCTCATCTAAGAACTTTCTTTAACGCAATATTGAAAAAAACCTTGAAAATTTGTCAAAGAGAACATACTATACGGTCTGGTGAGCCCAATCTTTGAACTTTTGCTTGTTAGGAGCAAGGGAGGATTTATCTGGCACTCAGTGCTCAGTTGGTGAAAATTTGAGGTCCTCCTACCTTTGTGGTCATTAGTAGATAGGAGATGTTTAAAATTGCACTTTGCACCAGCCCTTGTGCTTTGTTATCTGACCCTCTTGTTAGTGCTATGGACTCCACTTCTTACTTTCCAACAGAGTCTCTGGGATTTTTCCTCTGGGACTTTCCCCCAGTAACAAATTATTATTTTAAACCATGTCGATGTTCTCTTGCTTACTACCTTTTTTTCCCCTTTCTTTTTTCCTCCACAGCAGACTTGCTTTTGATACCTGCAGTGAATTCCATGTATCATATCATGGACTCAAAGATTTAGTGGTCAAAAATCTGAATTAAAGGAACACTCCATTATATCATTTGTAAATGTAAAGCTTTTTCCTGAGAAGCCCTCTTCTTTCCTGCTCTGCCTGCACAAATGAAAACAAAGTCTTTTTTAGTCATGAGATGATTTAAAACGTCTTGGTTAGCCAAACATGTTATTTAGTTCAACTACTTAAAACATAATTGAGTCCCATTTCAAGAATATGCGTGTGAAGTTTAGGCCTTCAGCTACTTACTGAGAGCCAAGTTATAGACCAGGCTTGTTCAGTGTTTACATTGGAAACACCACTAAAGCTTACTGTACAAATCTGGCCAGGCACTATTATAATTGTTAAATATTTTTGTTGCCAGAATAACATAATTCAGTGTTATGTTCAGTATCTAGAGAGAGAAAAATACTTGTTTTTAGGGTGCTGTAGGCTTTATGTACGTGGTATATTGTTCCAGGTGATGGCTGAGTATTTCTTGCCTATTCCTTTTCTTGCACTATGAGATCCTGGGTTTCAAAAGCAGAAATAATACATTGAGCTTTACTAATTCGATAAATAGGGCAAATGTGCCCGTTAATAACTCCCTTTCTTGTTTGCGTTTAAAACAATGCAGGTAATAAAGCATAAAGACAGATCCTCTCTAAGGAGGGCATTCTTCCTGTTTGAAAGATGCAAATTTCAAATTGACAATGTGTGGTAAAAACTCATGTTGCCAGTTTTTCTACCCAAGACAAAACAGGACAGGCCAAGAATTGAAGTATTTCAAAACCACGTTTCCTATAGTAGTAAATAATGCATTTTTAAAAGTGTATTCAGCCTGTGTTTACTAGTGATTTCTCTTAAATTCCCTTTAATATATTTGGTTTTGCTTTTTCTGATAATTTTAAAGTATGAACTGATTAGGTTCATAGTTAGGATTTAAATTTTTACTGATAATAAGACTAACTAGCTTTCAAGGTCTGCTTTTAAGAACTTTGAAGGTCTAAGTGGCTAAGCATTATTGGTTACGTTTCTGTTCCACGACGTTAGTTAGGGCCGCTGGCATGGCCCACGTGTTTATGCAACTGCTGTTACTCAGAGCAAGCTCTCTCCTCTGTTTTCTCTCCTCCTCTCCGTTTCTGTGGTACGTATCATCCTTGCTTTGACCAGGGCCACATCACCCGCGAGCTGCCTGGCGGGGACGATACTCGGGTGCAAACACATGCCCAAGAGCTGGTGCGGAGTTTTACGTCTGGTTCAGGAGCCAAATACGAGTCGATCCGAGGAGTGCAATAATTAAAGGCCAAGATAGGCACCACTATAAACGGTGTTTGTGTTGGAAACTTCACGGGGTCCATGACTGCTGTATGTCTGCCAGATAGCTTTATAACTGCTTACAATTTTTGTTGTCAAAATATGATAATCTAGCCAGACATTCAGTGCGTTACGCTCATGGCAGCTAGACTTTCAGTGTGTTAGTGGATGTTGCCATTTTGTTTAGACCTAATATGATGCAGTTAAATCATGATTATTGTGGTAATTGTCAGTCACTTTTCTTTACACTAGTAGATTCATTAATTTATAAAAAAGGAAAAAACCTTCTAGGAGAAGCAGTTTTGTAAATCTTATGTTGAAAAGATGCTAATAGAGGCGCGGCTTGGTCCACAGGTGGTTTGGATGTGGATATTGTGAGGGTGGGCAAAGTGGTGGCAGCTGGGGATGGCAGCCACTGCTCACGTGTGGTACCACCACTGGGTTTATTGCTACTGCTTTGCTAAACCTCGTGTGGTAAGAAATGGTGAGCGCTTGCATTGCCGTTCTCACGTGGCTGCCCAGCACAAGGCAGTGCCGTGGTAAGGCTGGCCCGGGGAGGGCCAAAGGTTTTCCTGCCGCAGAGCGTGGGCAGGGGCTGACGGCTGCTCCGTGGGGGTGTGCACAGCGATGGCAATAGATCCCGAGGCGGGGAGAGGGCTGGCGTAGCGGGGCTGGGGGTGCGGAGATTGGGCTCCCCGGGTGTGTGAGCCGGCAGGCTGCCGGGAGGTCGGGAACCGGGAATGAACCACGGCTGTTTGTTTCTGCTGTGTTCAGGGAAACAGCCCTCTGCTTACATTCCTTGCAAGTTAATAGGGTCGCACCAGAGAATATACCTGACTTGGATGACCCGTTTCTCCTCCCGGAGTAAACACTCCTTCCTGGCCCAAATACTGGGTAACTGCTTACGTCAAAGGGACCAAATGTGTTCGGCGCTGGTGGTGCACGGTGTTTGGTGGTGCACAGCTGCACCTGGTCAGGAACAGCAGGTAAAGTGTTCTCATTGCTTTCCCTGACAGTCCTGCTCTGAGCTGCCAGGAACAGAAACTGTTAACAACATTAAAATGGAAGTAGTGTTCGCTCTTTTCTAACAGACCCGAGTGTTGAAAGATGTTGAAGATAAAGTTTATAGAAGTGCCTGAGTTCAAAAGCTGGCTTAGTACTTCTGAAAACATTGTGAAGAATCTTAGTCTAATGTACACAGATATTTACGTATCTGTTTAATTTGATTAAAAGTTGGCATGGGGTGTTTTATTTTTGTAAATTGTCACAAACAGTCTTTATGTGAAAAATGCTTTCACTGAAATACTCTGCAAGCGCAGTTCCATAGGTAAAGGTCTCAGCCCTGCCGTGGGGCCACGAGAGCACAAGAACACGTACGTTCCTGGAAGAGCCCGTTCCACGAACCTGGCAGTGTTTGCAACAACCTGTGGAAATCAGTGTGAAAATCTTTACAAAAATTACTTTGCTTAAATCAGGTTTCATTTTAAATCTTCCTTATGTTATCATTGTTTTTTACATGAGATCTCATAATTATCCCATGAAGATATGTTCACTACAGGCAATTTTCCCTCCCAGTTAAAATTTCAGTTACTGGGAAATCATGTGGAATCATCTGATTCACAGATAACTTTCAAAAGAGTGTTCAGAGCTGTTTGAAATAATATTTCCTGCTGCTTAATCATCATATAAAACTTTCAGCGTTACTCTTGTAAAATAAGGTATGAAATAAAAAAGGTAAATATGTCCCCCTTTTTCTAAGTAGGACAGAAATAACAGCTTTAGAGTCCCCGGTGCCAAATACAGCCGAGCTGTACAAACCTGCACAGAAAGTGTCTTCTCAGTTTCTCGTGACTGAGAACGAACTACCATCTAACTCGTTAGAGAGATGTCCGCAGTCAAATCGCCTACCTCACTTGAACCTTTGAATTGTGCCTGGCCTATTTTGCTTTTCAGAAACCACATCCTTATCACATCTGATTAGAGGATGGCTGGTAGCTTGAGAAATGCTGGCATGTTTTATTAATGTAGTATTTGACAGCTGTTAACTAGTGAAACTAGAGATTGGCATTCGCTTGACTAAAAGGTATGCACCTGATACCAGTCACGGAGAACCCGCTTAACCTCCAGGCTATATATATTGAATTAGCAAACTGCCAAGTAGACTGGGCGACTGGAAATTGTCTGCAATTAAACTTTCAGACAAAGTTGGTTGATTATTTTGCTTATTTGGTTGGTCTTTTGCTGTTGTTTATGGGATTTGCCCAACTAAAAGAATACATATATCCAGGTTACTACTCATCATTTCTTCTTTGGGGTGATGAATGTTCATATCTGCATCCTCGCCACTGAACTGATAATAGTTTGTGGTTTTTGTGGGGCACGTGCATGTACTATACCTTGCTCTTTTTGGGGAATAGCTATAGCAAACTGGCACCCATTAACTAGTGGGAGCAAATAATGCTCTTGGGATTGATTCTTCATTGAGCATCTGTGCGGTAATTGATAGAGGATACTTTCCAGGGGGTATTCTGGGCACAATTATCTGCTGATTGAAAGAATATTCATTATTAAAAGAGCGAAAATCTGTTAAAGTGAACTTGAGCAGTTATAGGAAACTAAAGCAACTGTTGCATTTAATGACAGCGTTGCCTGCCCTCAGTAAACTGCATGATGTGATGTTGCCGGTATTTCTTGTCTGTGTGGTATTTTAACTATGCTAGCTGTACTTCCACGAAATTGTGGGGGTTTTGCTATTTAATGAACTGTGATGTTATTTGTCTTCATCAAAAGACAGTCAACAGGACACCCTGTTGTGCTTATGTGACTTTATATAATGAAAAGTAAATTATTCAAATTCAGTGAGCAGTTTTTTATATGAGATAAAAACATTGCTGCAGGAGCATAACCAGCTTTTTGAAAAATAAATATTTGATAGTGTTTCTATGGTGAGATTTTCTGTTTATTGGGAAAGTTCTTGGTTTGGGTTTTGTTGTGTTTTTTTTTGGTTTTTTTTACAAATGAAGATGAATTTATACACTTACTTGGTCTGGTAGAATTATTTATCTGATGTTACTTGTACTTTTCTCTTTCAGGAAATCCATGACTTATTTAAAGATTATGAAATCAAGTATTGTTACGTGGACAGAAATAAAAGAACAGGTAAGAACTTAAAATCTTCCAGTGTCATAAGTTTCAATTCTGTGATGAAGCTAGTGAGGAACCTCATCTGCTGTGTATGAAGTCATCAGGTTCTCTGCCATTACGTAGCTTGATTGTCCCTCGGCGCCTTTTTTGGCTGCATAGTTTGTCGCCTTCTAGCGAAGTCAGTGGAGAGTTGGAAGCTTCACTGATGTCAGCCAGAAGTAGACTGATCCGCTATGGTATCTCTCAGGCGTATTGTATTCCCTTGGTGAGTGTCTCGTTGGGACAAAGCTAACCTCAACTGTCTGATTTCCTTTGAAAAACTAGGCCTGGGGCCTCTCTTAAGACAAACCACGTGTGCCTATGACATGATCAGAGGACAACATACCTAGCTCCAGATGCATTTGTGTCAGGTAATATAAGCCAGAAGCAATTTATTAAAGGAATACTTAGGTCTTTGAAGGAAATGTAGTCCTGAATTAAATCCTGAGTTACTGAAGTCTGATCCTCCACTTACAAATTAATTCTCTAAATAGGTGATTCAGGGATTTTTAGTGCTTTGCGAGATACAGAAACGGACAAATATTTTTCTACATGTTCCTGTCCTTCCAGATGGCCATAGGTCCCTCAGCCTGGGCTATCTCCTCAGGCAACCTTGGTTTCCAGGACAAAATCTTAATGTGGTAGCTGGGATAGATTTCTGTTAGGATTTTGTGAGGATAATGGTATTTCTTGACACCTGCCTCTACGGAGCAAAAATTTGTGCTTTAATGTCCTATTATCTTGCAAATTTGATTTCTGAATATGGAATAAGGCCAGTTTGTGTGTAAGGTATAATAGTCTGCTATCTAACAACAGACTGAATGTCTGTGTTCAGTGTGAGAGGAAATATTTGGAAATACTTGGAAAGAGTAAGAGAAGGATGATTTTTTTCATTTGATCTAGATGCTCTTGTATACAACTGGTTTTTACTGTGTTTGTATTTGTGTTGGTTTTAGAGTGCATACATATGTCTGTCTGTGTATATGTAGATATATATAGCACTTTACCTATCCATGTGAATTTTCATATGTTTTACTGCATGCCTCTGTAAATTTTCATGGCTGAAATACATTGTAGGTGGTTTATTTTTTTTTTTTCTTGGCTTTTCATTTGGATGGATTAAATTCCTTTATCTCCAGATTCATAAAGGCTTTAAAACGTTGTTCGGAGGCCCCGATGTCATAGAATCTTAACGTGTTACTATAGAGTCAATGAAGTTCTCAAGCCTCTCGCAGCTCTTCCTACTCATGTTCTTTATATTGCAGATTGGTTTTGATGTTAGTAGTTTTGCTGTGCAAAAAGCAAAAGTTCTGCCAGTGGTTTGTGGGTGTTTGTGTGTTTATTCTGTCTTGTCCAAGTAAATACTGACACAACACGAGTCATCCACCCAAAAGATGGACGTACATTTTGTAGTGTGCACTATTTCTGTAAGGAACTCCATTTGTATTGAAGTTTCTTGTGGTTTTTGTTTGTTTGGGTTTTTTTGTTACATAGATTTAGTGACTTTTTCGTTTAATGGGCAGAGTCGGAACTTTGTAGACCTCTGTAGATGTTTCCAATTAGATCTGCTAAAATTCTCCTGAATAAAAACAATGTTTTCACTTGATTACATGAACTAATTTAAGATTAATGATAAACTCAGAGAAGTAGCCCTAAACGACCTCAAAACACTGGGGAAAAAAAATTTATCTTAAAAAAGCTAACTATTTTTAAACTTCGTTGTCTTCTATCCATATCTTCTATGTAACTGTTCTTAGAATACCAAATAGTATCCTGTTGGAGAAATACGTGATGCTGTGTCAGAGTGCTGGAGGGCAAAATAATATAGATTACCCAGGCACGTTTTAATCTCTGTGAGAACCAGGTTGCCAATTCCCATACCATCTCGTCTTTATCTAATCACCGATACATCTCTTCAGTTACGACAGATTGTAACACCCACTGCAAAGGCATTGTTTGTACCTTAGTACAACCTAATTACTTGCAGGATGCATAACAACATTCAGTTTGACTAGAACAACAAAACTGAGATCTCAAATATTATGTGTATGTCACCAAGATTATACTTGCTTCTTTTTGTTGGCTTTATACTGCCACAAGGTAGTCACAGACCAGAACTTGCTTTAAAACACCCTGTGGATGTTTGTTTTGATTAGAAATCCTTGTTTAGACGGTTGTAACTAAAGATTATTAATGCATGAAAGAGAATCTTAGCACTTTCTGGCTGGCTCGAGGACTGTGAGGTGGTAAAGATACGGTGGGTGGTACAACGCTCCATTTGTCCGTGGCTGTTAACCTTTGTCAGTTGTCCCTTTGTCAGTTACCTGTGGGATGATGATGGGGTATGATGACAAGATTGTACGTGGTTGCATGTTCCTTCCAGCAGCTTGTGGGACTGTGACATGGTACAGAGGTGGTGAGTGTTGCTCCCTTTGTCCATGGCTGTGCGCACCTTTGAGCTGCCTGTGAGACCCGGATGGGGTACAGATAGGGTGTGGCTCTCCCTTTGCCCGTGAGGACCTTCTGGCTTGTCTGTAAGATGATGGCAGGGCACAGATACGGTGGGTGTTGTGGACCATCTAAATCTTTTCTCACCCATCTTCTCGTCTGCCAGTCTAGGCTGGCGCAGCCCTTCTTATACCCATCTGGGGCCAACTGTGTCTCCAACCCCTTTGTCACGTGGACCACCATGAGCAGTCTACTGGATGTGACATGGCCATGACACTACCAGGGCTGGTGCCTGGAGTTAGTGCTTCATCCATGTGATACTGCTTTTCCACCAATCAAATGAGAAGAAACAATTAAATAAACGATAAAATGAAGCAGAAAAGAAGAATTGGTAGTGCTGGGGAAGGAAATGAAGTAGCTGTAGGATCAATGTAAAGAAGAGCAGCTCAGCAAAGGTTAAAAGAGAATTAAAAGCAGCAGGTCCTATCTACTGCCCTGTTTTAAAGACTTGGGTGGTACTTGCTGCTGAGATTTGTGGGTTTGAAGGGTATTGTGGAAGAAGGATGCTTGTTGAGTTCTCTGAAGGTGATCTTTCACACGTTTGGCATTGAAGACAAGTGCCAGGGCCCAACCCTGTGCTCATGAGTGGCTCGCAACGCTGAGGGTATCTCTCTGTGAAGTGAAAGACTTGTGTCTGTCTGTCCCTGAAATGAACCAGAGTTTTTGCTCAGGACTGCCCTGTAGTGTGCATTTCATTTGGTCACTGGAAGAAAACACATGAATTAGCTTCCCTCTGCTTGGTTCACTGCAGACTATTGCATCCTCTTTAATGCACAGAGTACGAGGCAACAGGGGCCAACTGAACCACAGGACTTTCCTTCTGAACATCAGGAAACACGCTTTCACTGTGAGGGTCACCATGCACTGTTACAGGTTGCCCAGAGAGGTTGTGGAGTCTCCATCCTTGGAGATATTAAGGCAGCTAGCTCTGGGTGGCCCTGCTTGATGACCTCCAGAGGTGCCTGCCAACCTCAACTAGTCTGTGATTGTGTCATTGTGTGAAATGCTTTACGGAGCGAAAAGCTAAAAAAGAGCTATTAACCCCAAAGTGAGAATTCATGGATGCTGTCTTCAAAGAAATTCACTCGAGTCAATAATGTGTTTACTTCAGTACAAAAGTTAATTGCTTGTTGTTTCTGAAATGTAACACAACAAAATGTTACAAGTAGTGAGGCTGTGTTTATCTGTGTTTCTGTAGTCAGTCTTCTAGTTCGTTACTCATAATGCCCAGTTAATAATGTCAAATTTTAAAATATATATTACAGCCTATGTCTCTTATCTATTGCATCTTCAGGGTAAATACCAAACTCCTGTTTTTCCTCTGACTTACAGTGGTGGGGTTTGGGGGGAGGGAGAGGTATGTTAATTACCTCTGTACCTGGAGAGAAGCTGTGGTCAGTGATGTAACTTGTTTTGGTCTCTTTCAGCGTTCGTCACTCTGTTAAATGGAGAGCAGGCTCAAAACGCGATTCAGAAATTTCACCAGTATTCTCTTCGGGGAAAAGAAATATCCGTGCAACTCCAACCAACAGATGCTTTGCTGTGCATTACTAATTTGCCCGTTTCATTTACATTAGAAGAGTTTGAAGAACTTGTGCGTGCGTATGGCAATGTCGAGAGGTGTTTTTTGGTCTATAACGAAGTTACTGGCCATTCAAAGGGCTATGGCTTTGTGGAATATATGAAGAAGGACTCTGCTGCAAAGGCGAGACTGGAACTTCTGGGGAAACAGTTAGACAAGAACACTCTCTTTGCACAGTGGATGGATGTGAACCAGCTGACGACAAATCTTATTCACTCCAAGTGCCTTTGTGTAGATACATTTCAAAAAGACTACGCTGATCCAAAAGAACTGATCCAAGCTTTCTCACTAAAGTATAAACCTGTTTTCTGCCAGGTATGTTGAATTTGTATCTTTTGGAAGATCACGGTCATGATTTTTATTTTTCATTTAAGTAGTGAATGGTTATGCATCTGCATTGCTATATGTGATGTGGTACAGATGCTTTATTGGTATGGGTTTGCATTGAGTGGTCGATGTCATCTGGGAGTTCTGCAGAAGACCACTCCTGTGAAGCGCCAATAAAATGTTTATAAGACATCGCCTCCTCATGTAGTTTATTGAAAATAATTTTAGAAATATCTTAGAGAGCTTTTAAAGTAAATGTTGATGATGGTTTTATTGCTCAGTAAAGAAAGCCAGTGTATGAATACCACAAGTGCAACAGTTTAGATGATGAAGAATATATATATATGTATATAATTAATATATTTAAGAAACCTCTGCAAATACCTAATGTGTTTTTTCCCCTAACTGGAGAAGATGTAGGCTTGGGATCTCACAGTCGGCTGGGCTTGCCAGTAGTAGAAGCGGTACATTTTTGGAAAGCTTGCAGGTACAGAAGAGGTAGATCCTTATTAGCCTTTGCAAGTGTAAAGGTTTCCTTCTCATCATCATGGCTTGTGAGATACTAGACCACAAATGAAACGTTGTTCGTGGAAGTGGTGCAGACCAGCGTACCATAAATAGGCAGTAAAAAGAAAGCTTGTTTTATAGTCACGCAGTTGGGTATGATTTCAGTTGTTTGTTGTTTTTTTTTTTCCTTAAGTATCTTGGAAGGCTGCCCAGGGATTAGCTTCAGGGATAAGTAACCAGAGATTCTCAGCATCTAAGACCGCAAGGTCCATCAGGCTGTCTAGTCTGACCACCTGCAGGCCATCACATTTTCCCTAGTGCTCTTTTCGAGCCCCAGTAATTTGTGCTTGGCTAAAGCACATCCTTATACTTGTGTCATCCAAATACACCCGGAGATGCCTAAATTGGAAGTAACTCTTTCCAGAAACTGTCCGTCCCTTGTTATTTTGCACTTGCGTCTGTTTTCTCAGTTGAACGTATCTGGCTTCAGCTTCACCTCGCTGATGACTGGATTGAGGAGCCTTTGCTCCCCACTGTTTTCTTCCTGTAAGAAGGTATTAAATGCTGTAATCAAGTCACTTGCTCAATCTTTGTTTAATTAGCTAAACAGATTGATCTTTTAAAGTCTTTTACTTCAGGGCATTTTTCCAGCTGTCAGATAATCCGGAGGCTGTTATCAGCTCCCCCAACAATTTTTCAACATTCTTTTAAAATTCGGAAGTTCAAAGCATAACAGGCTGCTTTGATAAAGATGGTTTTCACTAACAGTATTCTACTGTGCACTTAAAAATTGACTTCTGCCTTCCTTCTTAAATCATAATGATACATGGGTCACACCTGGTGTAGGTGAGGAGAGTCTGTGTATGCATTCTATCAGTAAATGTCACTAAGTACGTGTTTCTATAAAATACAGGGATTAAATTAAAGACTTTAGATTAAAGGCTTTTGAATTAGGAAATAGGCACCCAGTCAAAAATATATCCAAGAAAACATTCTTGGCACATTCTCATATTACCTATCACTTGTATAAACCACAACAACTGTGTAATAGACTAATAGGTAGATCGTAGAAGTATGATAATAGAAGGAAAATAGGTTTACTTACAACTTCTGATTTATTCTCAGTGATTCGCAGAGACTCAACGTGATTTATTCTCAGTCAGGCCTCACTTTTCCACTGGGCATCCCACAGGTACTGACTGGTAAGGGAGTCTCTGCCTCGAGACTGGGGGGAGAGGCAGCAGAGGTGCTGGTTTGCAGACCAGAGCCATGGGTGAGTGATGGAGGCAAACCCCATGGGCTAACGGGGGAAGCAGCCCTCTGGAGAGAGAAGATAGGAGGGTGGAGGTAGGTAGACTAGTAGTTCAGATTTGATAGATGAAAAAGGGAGGACGGTGGATGAATTCTCATCACAATAGTGCTAATTAATTATGGGTTTACGAGTGAGATGACCTAAAAATTGAGTACAAAGAAAGGAGAGGGAGGAAGACACAAGAAACTATGGGAAAAGTGTGGGTGTGACATGATGGGTAGACATGTAACAAGAAAACTAAGAGAGGACAGGTGTCCTGGTTTGAGGTAAAACAACCCATTTTCTTTTCAGGAAGTTTACTTTTCAGTTAAGTCTCTTCTAACTAACTGTATTTTTTCGGACAGTGTCTGCTTCTGGCAGTGATAAGGCCTAATGTTTACAGTTGATGCCCAGGCATGGCATGCAGAGAGGCTCTTGCTTACCCGTATTGCTCTAACGCCAAGGCCAGCTAACTTTGCTGTTTGCCCCGTTGGAGGGTCGGAAGTGGAAAAGTGTAGAAGGGTCCCACCGGCAGGGAGGAGGGGACAGGACAGGTGACCCAAAACTGACCAACAAGGTATTCCATCCCATCTGCTTCATGCTCAGTATAAAAGCTGAGGGATCAAAGGGTCAGCCCTCTTTCTTCGATGGCCAGTGTCTGCAGCGGACTCTATTCGTCTGCCTTTGATCCCAATCCATGCGTTCCTGAGTCCAGTTCCCATCTGCCACAGAGTTCAGTCTGAGACTTTCACAGTGCCTGCCAGCGATGTGATTGTCGTCCTGAGAGCTTGATACCCATTTTGTCTTTATTTCATTATTTTCTTATTAATATTATTATATTTTCTTTTTATTATTTTATTATCAATATTTCACTAAAGTAGTTTAGTTTCTTTTTCAATCCATAGGTCAGTCTCTCTCTCATTCTTCTCTCCCTTCTCTGAAGAGAGTATCTGTGGTTCATTCAGTGGCCAGTCCAGCCCAAACCAGGACAACAGGGTAGCAGAAACATGGGTGGGGAGGGAATTTCAATAGAGGACGACTGGGAGGAGCGCTTTGTCTGGAAAACTTCACCTGGAAGAATGAATATGTTTCAGAAAAACAATTAAAATGTTCATTCACACTCTTGTTATTTTACGTTATCGTGACTACCGTCTCTCTCTTCCTTCTGTTTCCTAGTCTTGGCCAATCCAGCCTTCCCACCACTCCTGCTCTTAGATTGTTCCTCCAGTAGGGTCACTCAACATTTTGCCCATCTCATGGTATGGTTTCTTAATAGCTGTCTTGTGCTGCTTTCATGGCTTAGTTCTGCTGGTAACTGATGCTGTATTTCATCATGTAAATACGATCTTTTACCTCAAATTCTTAGCTGAACTCAGGAAATAAACTCATGAAATAAACTTGCCTAAGCTCAGGAAAGAAGTCTCCACTGCTATCTAGATAGGGACAGAGGGCTTTTCTTCAGTACGTGTTTACTTGAAGTTTAAAAATTTCTGATCTGTTTGCAAGAATACTGGTAGCTGCACTTCTACACGTTAAGGGAGTTTTTAACTGTGCATGAAACAGCAATATGTTCCATAGCTGCAAGCCATTCTTTTCACAAGTACTTCAGGTCTCTATCAGTGCAGCTGAACTGATGCCAAAATAAAATATAATGCTTCTCCGCATAGACACACGCATACATATACATAGCATATGCATATCTGTGTGTGTATTTATATATAAAAATATGCGTATTCTCCAGAGCTCTTCCCAGAGGCCAGTCTTTTAACAGTGGCATTAAAGATCTGACCACCCTGGTTTTCTTCAGAATCTTTGAGATTTATATTTCAATTGTTAGCGTAAGTTGATGGGACCTAAAAGTTGGGAATAGGTGGTTTTTATCCAGTGAAATCTAGAGGAGAATTCCTCTCTTCCACATCAGAGCTAGTATCAGTATATCATTTCTGTTCATTTTGGGACTGGAGATTTTTGCCAAAGCTTTATTCCCTCCCTTCTCACCCCCTTTTTTTGTTTGATTTAAATCTGCTCATTCTGCTATAAAACTCTGCAAACAAAGGACAGGGCATTGTTTGACACATAAGCCTGTTTCCAGTCTGCTTGATTGATCAGTCTGGCATCTTCTCTTGGCAATAAATACAACCACAGAGTTCATATTCTCCTAAAAGGCAGTATATATCAGTGGAATTTGCATTGTTACATGTTTCAACAACTATCATGTAGTCTGATGAATGGCATTTTTATTATTGTAGGCTTAAAAACTGAACAGTAATGAGTTTATAATTCTTATTCTGCAAAATAAAAATTATTGTAGCATACAGCTGTTTTTGCTATTTCCTTCTCATTCCTTCTTGATTCTGAAAATGTGTTTCAAATACGTTGCATAGCTCAGGTTCTCCATGAGATTAGATTGAAGTGAAGGTGGTAAATCAAGTAGATGAGCATGGATACCAAATATAATGTAAAGCTATGATATTCGACTTATATCTAGCAGATCTGAGAAAGAAACATACTGACATTAACAAAGGATGTCCACAATTTGCAAAGTATTTTGCTAGGGATAGGTGAAAATTCTGCGAGTCAGTTCCTGAAATTCTGCATTTTGTTCAGTGTATGGTGAAATGTTTTTCCAGTTTGCGCAGGGTGAAGATAATTATATCGGTGACTTTGCGGTGGTTGAGTATGAAACTGCAGAGCAGGCTGAGAAAATACAAGAAGTCACCGATGGCATGACTATCAAAGGAAAGAGAGTCCAGGTCTCATACTGTGCTCCGGGATCACCAGGCAGAAGCACATTAGCAGCACTTATAGCAGCGCAAAGGATGGTAAGATATTTGCGAATCTGTTTTCAGAATCAGTTTGATACACCTTGAGTGGCCTGAGTTGGGTCAGAGGGATTCAGCTGCTTTGCATTAAGAAAATGAGTCAAGGTTTTGGGAAGCATTAGCCTTTTTTGCCTGCCTTTTTGTTTGTTTGTTTGTTTTTGGTTTTTTTTTTTGTTTAGTCAGGCCAGTTCAGTCTCCTTCCTAGGAAAAGCATGGTCCTGTTCTGCAAGGATGAAGGGTAAAATACGGCCGTAACACAAAATTATACTTATGTAGCTCTGGGATTTTAGTAAATTCAATTTTCTGTACAAGAAATCGTTCCAGTTCAAAAGAGAAGTAACTTTAAGTAGAGTCATTTGACAAGCTAAAACTTAGTTTAAAACAGAAAGGCAAGAATTTGTCATTTTTAAGATAAATTTCAAGGTAGGAGAAATAGTTTAATTTCATGCTTGATATAGAAGAAAGCTTTTTACACCCACATGTCTTATCAAATTATTTCCTAGAAAATTGGATGTGATAAGTGTTACATAAAGCTGTCTTAAAAGTAGCAGCAGAATAGTGTCATTACTTTGGCTAGCTTTAGCCTGCATCTTTATAAAAGAGATGAGTGGTGCTATTGTAAGATAGTATGTGGTGTTCGTGTTAACAGTGCCTTTCATATTATCCTTTATTGATAACATTGTCTTGATTTAAGGGGAAACAAAGAAATGTCTGTCAGGAAAAATAACACGGTTGAAGTTTTGGGGGAATAGTTTGTTAGGTGCTTCATTTGAGGGAGAAGGAGCGTGGAAAGGAGCAGGAAACAAGGAAGGACGTGTTGGGATTATTTTCTGCATAGAATGAAACATGTACCTTACCATCACACAAGTTTGAGGGATTTAAATGTATTCTTTGTTTTCTCCCAATTCTAACATTTTTGTATCTCTTTTAATTGGAGATGAGGAACAATAGGAAAGGCTTGCTTCCAGAGCCAAATCCAGTGCAGATTATGAAAAGTTTTAATAATCCAGCAATGTTGCAAATGCTACTGCAGCCCCAGTTGCGTGGACATGCTGTTAAACCTGGTAAGTTGTTTTAAAACTGAGTTAAAAAAAAACCAAACCCTGTTCTTGGTGAACTTCGCTTTCAGCAACAGAGAGAAGCAGATTTTAAAATCTGTGCAGATACTGTTTCAGTGCGTCTGTGTAGACTCACATTTTATGAAAGCGAAAGCAAGGAATTGATTGCTACGGTATTGTGTCTGGGTAAAATTTAGTGTTACCTAAAAACGTCCTCACATTAACTCTGTGGTCTCTGAATGTTTATATTAGAAATGGGTTTAAAATGAAACGTCTTTTGCAGACATGGTTAAAATGGCAAGTTTAAATCTGATTGTAGGTTTTGCAGCCTGAGTTTTTCTCCTCTTGTTTCCAATGTAAATCGTTATTCGCTTGGATGCTACCATAGTCCTACCCAGCATTTGATAACAGCATTAGCCAAAAACATTTCTCTGCTTTCTCATTAGGATGGATGTGAATAAACATACTAAAAACAATCTTACCACATTTCAAATGTTGAAAGTATTAGGAACAGGAATGAGAACGGGTAATTTGAAGAGTCAGGTGGGGGGCAGCTAAGAGTTTGTGACATAATCTACTGATAGAAGATAAACAGAAATTGTGTGTGAAGTGAACACTTTAGTGAAGAAACACTTTAGATAATGCCATGTCCTTGCAGTCAACTGCAGGCATTTCTGTATCTTTGAGTGAAACTCTCAGCTTTAGAGGAGCACCTTGAGAGTAGGCTTGATCTCTCATGTGCTGTTAATTGCAGATCAAAGTTGTGTGTATTGAAAGGTTTCATTATAGTGACCTTCAGGACACTGGAAAGTTTCATGGAAACCAAATCTGAAAAATACAGAATAGCTCTTATAAAGATCTTTACTTGCCTAACGTATAAAACGCTACAATGTGTTCTTGTGTTTTTAAAACAGTTCTTGGAGCATCTGCAGGTTTACCTCACCTTATAAATTCAGCAGTTGGCCCACCTTTTTTGCAGTTGAATAAAGTTCATCAGGTATGTGACAAAATAACTTTCATCAAAATAGATATTTGTGGAGAATTTAGTATGAAAATATTCTCAAGGTTTCAAGAAATTACAACTAAAATACAGTGTTCTCGTTAAAGCTGTCTTTAAGAAAAGCATTCTATTATGAGATGCCTATGGGGATGTAAGAGCAGACTGTGCTTACTATCCACAAGTGAGTTATTTTATCTGAACTGAGCTTTTGATTTGGTAACACCTGCTGATGTAGAGACACTTGCCATTACTGGCAAAAAAAAAAAAAATCCTCTTTAAATTAGAGCTTCAGGATCATGGCACATCCATTTCTCTCGGAGCTGCTCATACACACTTCCTGTAGAGACTTGATTGTTTTATCTTATTCAAGCCAACAATCTGGCATCGTTATCTTCATTTTAAAGCTTTCAGGGACCAAAATGTGCTATATATGCCATAAAAAATAGTGATTTGCAGATGTTACTTCTTAGTCAAAGCCCCCCCCAAGGTTATAAGCTGTTTAAAGTGTTTTCAGAGTATCTGTAATGCCAGATGGACACCAGAATTTCTGAAAGATACTATAAGTGATATTTGGGATGAGTTTGCCCTAGAAATTGGAGATGAGAATGTAGTAGAGTAGCACCCACAACCAGAAGTACTCCCTGCAGCAGTGCACTTGGCCAGCAGCCTCCCGGGCCTCCACCTTGTATTGAGGTTCTGTGAGAGACTTCTCCAGCTCTGCCAGGAGCCAAAATTTTCCTTTAATATTCATGGTGGGGGTTTTCATAAGGGCCTATGAGGGACTGGAGTCGATCGCTTTGACTTCCTATTTCTGATGTTTCAGAAATTCCCATTTAAAAAATAAAATCCCCTTAAGTATTAGTTGTTATTTCTGCTGTTCTTTTGGCAAACACAGACTTAAAGATCTTAAAAAAGACCAAATTAAAATGCAGAGAAACTCCTCATGTTAATTATATTTAGCTTTTCTATTTATTTTTCTGCTAAAAACTGGTAGGTGAATATATTCATTTTGAATAAATGCTACTTAATTTTGCCCCATCAAATGAGTTGCTTTTGTCCTGTACAACCAAAAAAATGCATCATTCTTTGCTTGTACTTCTTTTATTTAAATGACATTTTCAATTGGTATATTTAGTTACTGCTGCTCTCTCTTCAGCCTTGGAGAGTCTATGCTTCCTTGGAAGGCAATGTGAATGTTTTCTAATCACAGCTGGAGACAGGCATGTTTTACACAGTTAACAGTGTGATTGATGATGATCCAATGTTTTTTGGCTTAAGAGTGCTGCAGTGAAACGAGTTAGAGTTTTCTCTCTAAAGAGACTTACAAGTCTAATGCTCTTCCAGGGAGCTTCCTGTCATTTAATTAGCTCCAAACCTGGTCTAATAGCCTGTATTTTATTGACAGTGATTTGATTATCCCTGTTCCTTCTATTAGGCACATTTTTCTGTTATTCAGTGACTTATTTCAGAGTATTCTCTAAAGCCAGAGAGCCAGGTCACTATTTTTATTGTCTTGAAATTCAGTATTGTCACAAGACAGAGGAACAGATCACGTCTTGGTTTAACTCCCCACCTCCCCAGTCACGTACTGATTCAGCTTCCTGCGTATCTTGGTTTTGCTATCTTATATTCAAGGTTTTGTAAAGTAATATAATGAGAAGAAACAATATTTTTTGGATGATTATGCCACAACATTATTAAGTATTTGATAAAAAAAAGATTCAACAGAGGGGAATTTGAACAAATGGGTTATTCATCCAGTCTTTCAACTCTAGAGGTAGCATGACTTTCAACTTTTAAAATTTCTGTTAGTTACAATTATCATGCCAAAATAATGCATTTTAGGCTTTCTCAGTGATGTGTTTTCTTCAGTCATCCAGCAGTTTATTAAATCTTTATTAACCCAGAGAACTTCTTTGGAGGATTCTAACCAAACTGATTTTCCACTCTTGTATTTCTGAAAGTTTTGCAATTGAACTAACATGTTTCCTTTGTTAACGTAACCAAGTTTAGAAGGAACAACCACTGCTATTAGTGACAATAAACAGCCCTGGATAATTTCTACTGAAAATCGCTAAGACAATTAAAATAGCAGATGTGTAACTAACCTAGATATGGCATGGTTTTGTTTTAAATTGTACATTTCTGAGTCAAGAAGACCATATTATAGGCATAGATGTTTTTTCTGTAGGGAATTTGACCCTACCACACAGATACAACCTAGGCTTGAAAATATTTGTGAGGTGTTTTGCATGAGGCTGTGAAATCTGCAAAGCTGTGCATCAGGAGAGCTGCCTTCTTTTCAGGTTTCATCTTTATTACCTGGGTTTGGTGATCTTTCCTCTGTAGGAGAATTCAAAAATTGAGGAAGGCTGTACTTGTCGTGATTTGACGCAGTCAGTGTCCCATTTATCTATTCTTGCACCGCTGTACAGAAAGGTTTGTGGAGCAACCTATATTTTGCCTGGCAAATCATGCTCAGGAGCTGCTGCCAGAAAGACGGTTTCAAGCCTGTGTTCAGCTAGCGTGAATCATAATGTGGTTTTGTCATCCAGAGTGGACATAAGGTTTCTTTTAAGCCACTGTGCTAGCCGGAGCACATAATGCTGCATGCGCCAGTAGCAGAGTCTGAACACGGTGCCCCAAAGTTGTTGATTAAGTGGCTCAATTTTGGTGGCAAATAGATCCAGAATTTTTGAATGAAAAATACTAATATTTTATAGACTTGAAAAGCTGTAGGCACTGTGGTTTGTAAGCTTTTTAACAGGTCTGGAATAGAATTTCGTGTAGATAGTTGCCACTAAAAAAGGGGGAAAAACATATGTGGATATTCCTCTTTGAAAACGAAGATACTGTTTGGTAACTGTAAAGCAAGGGATGAGAGTCCCTGCCGGTTGCAGTCGAGTCCTGTAAACTGTAGATATTTGGCAGAGATTATGTATTAGAATTGCAATGCAAGGCACAATGCAAATGGTAACAAACAATGAAGTCCTTATTCATACAGCTGGTAATTCCCTGAAGTCCTTGTGTCTCATCTTTCTTACTGGCACTGTAGGTAACTCCCCTATCTAGTCTGTCTTCAGAGACTTTAAACACATTTAGCTTTCCCTGTTGGCTTAGCCACAGGGGCCGCAATGCAGTCTGGATTGTATTTGGAGTATACTCTTGATTCTTTAAAGGCCATCAGAAAGCATACTTGTGATTGTGAGGTGAAAAAAAAAAAAGCGCTAGGAGGAAAAAGAGCTTAATAGAACTTGAAATAACTTTCTATGAATGAAGCAAAAATGTAGTTCTGTGGAGGAAATAGTTATTTTACTTTGCTGTATGAACTCAACAACTAATTTATATTTCTTCCAGCAGTATCATCTGAAAATGTTTGAAGAATGTGCTGTTTTCCATGACTGTCAACTAACACTTCTTTTATTAATTTCACAGAGTTCGATTCTGGGGAGCGCATCTAACTTACTGCTGCAGAACCCTGCTCACCTACCATTGCCGCAGCAGCAACTGATGAAGATTGAAAACCTTCAGGCTAATAGTGTAAGGTCATCGCTTTAACTTTGACCGTCTTTGGACATTCTTATAGCTGCTAAAACAAATACATTTTTTCATCTAGTATAATTTAACAGTTTAGTGTATCTAAAAAGATTAACTGAATGTGAAAGTTTTAAGAAATAGCTACAGATAGATTATTTTAATCATTTACACGGTTTTCTATTCTTCCTTATAGAAACCGGGTTTGCTGGGAGAACCTCCAACAATGCTACTTCAGACAGTACTGGGAATAGGGGTAATGCCATCAGTGAGTTCAGGCATGGGAACCCGTGGAGAAGCTCTTAAGTGTAAATGACGTTTTATTTCATACCAAATCAGTAGAAATGCTCAGCTTGAAATCATGCACCTTCCTTTCTCCCACCGTAGCAAAAGCAGTAACATGTTGAACCTTATCACTGTACAATAAGGTAGGCAGAGAGCTGGACAATAATGCACGTTATATAGCTGTATAAGCAAGGTAACAAGCTATATATCTATATAACCAACTGTAACCTGCTGGTTTAAGCGGGAAACAAACTTGAAATGCCTTGTTGCCTGGCTTCTCTCATCTGTTTGTCAGGGAAGAAAGAGTACACTGTGGCATTGGTTGAATATTTGCAGATTGTTAAATATTCTGCTTGCTCGGTTACTACCGTTTTTAGTACGCTTGGAATATGTTTTTTATTTAGGACCAAAATTTTGGGGCTTGTTGTTTCAAAGCGGATAAATCTGAGTAGCTGAAGAGACACCACAAGTAGGTTTTTTGCATTCATTTCATTAAGCAATAGAGCGTTAACATCCAGTCTGTGACGGACGTCAATTTTGAATGCAAATTTCTGCACCAGTGATGCCCTCGATTTTTATGAGGAAAGATCAGTTGTGATACCGCTTATTGCATCATTTTTGTTTCCTCCACCGAGAGGAAGTTCTAGACGTGGTCTGAGTAATGGTAGTAACCCGGAGCAAGGAAAAGCTTGTGGGGAGCGGGGTGGGGAAGAAACCTATTCTGAATATCGTGATTTTAATTTTGGAGAGTACTTTCTAGCTCTTTGGTTTGTAAAAAGAATTTTACTAATGCCAGTTGAGGTGGGGTTTTCCCCCTCTGTTCCCATACAGGGTCATCTAGGATATCATCCATAGGTTTTTTGAAAGTGACAGGAAACACTAAGTAACTTCTTACCATAGTGAACGTTTAGAATCAGGGTTTGCTCCTATTGTATTAGCTTTAAATAGAGTTATTCTTTTACCGTCCCAGGAGCAAACAAAAACTACCATCAGAATCTGGTTTTCTGGGACAGCTGTAAAATAGATCTCTCAATGTTTTTCTCATCACTTAGTAAAAACCACAAACAAAATGTACTGATAAATCTTGTCGAACAGAAAAGTTTCTCCATTTATGGTTGACTGCAGCATCTAATCTGACTCCAATTCAAACAGCAGCAGCGGCAGGGATGGGCATGCTGCCATTCTTTCCGAATCAGCACATTGTTGGACAAGCTATACCAGGGCAAAATAATGCTCCAGATAAACAATCAACTACCGAAGCGGTTGTCTCGGGATCACAGCCTTATCATCAGACCTTAACAAATCTTTCTGCGGGAGCTTTGCGGGCTGGACATGCCAAACAACAAAATCAACTAAAAAGTACTGATACAAGTTTGGGGGTAAGGAACATCGAATACAAATATTTTCTTTTTTTCTTGTGTGTGGATTTCCTCTTTTCTATTTTAACACGCTTAAGAGTTAACTGCAACTGCTTGTTGTGGTTCTTCACTACAAAATTTGCTAGATCACAGGATCACTCGTGAGACGTTTTAAGGTCATTTCAGTTATGAATAATAGTGAGAGAACAATAATGCTCTTTGGTGGTCCAAATGAATTAACAAAGGAATCTTTTTACAGTGCCGGAGGGATTTTTTTCCATGTGTATGCCTCATAGTATTTGATGATGAAATTATCTCAAGGGCACTGTCCCTTTTAAAGACTGAAAATTGAACTTGGGGTTGAATTTCATGACTAATCAGGAGCAGTTCTGGTGGTTTGTAGGGCCTTTGGGTTGCCAGGTGGTGTGTGTGTGTGTATATATATGTGTGTACATGTGAATTTTCCGCTTTTAATCCATACCCTTTTAGCCATAGCTGACACATTCTTAGTCTGTATCAGTTTTAATGTTTATTCCCTTGAGTAGAGGGTGGGAGGATGATGGGATAAGATGGGATGGGATTTAAATTGGACAAGAATTGTCTATTTTTTTCAGAAGATTTTTCCTGTTGTTAACAGAATTTGCTTTTTTTAATAATATACATAAATACTTTGACATTTATGGGGAAACATGTTTGTAATTCAGATCAGATCTGTGGTTTTCCTACATACTTTCTGAAGCATCTGAAGTGATTAGATTATATACAGTATCGGTGTCTGCCTTTGTTAGACAGCTTTGGTCCTACTTCAGAGAGTACGCTTTTTGATTTTTAAATCACTTTTTACTGTAATGAGGTGGGATTTTACCTATGCATAGGTAGACATGGGTAAGATACGTAGGGTGTATGTGTATACTTATATAAAACCACTGTCTTATTTCAGCATTTCATTTAATTAAAAGGAAATGTTGTAATTAAACCATGAGAAGACTAGATAATTCATTTATTATGAATATTGTTTATCAGGAAGAGTTCTTTTTTGAAATCCTGGTAGATGATTTAATTGTTTCCTTTTCTGCACCAGTAGACAGAAGGCCCAGTTTGCAAAAATTACTTCCTTGACAAGACAGCCACAGTCTGTGTGCTGATACTGAACGGTCATACTGTCTTAAATGCCTGCTTTTGCATCCAGATGAAGAATTTCAGCACTCAGTTTTTTGCTTTTAAAAATTGGTCTTACTTTTTGAAAAGTTGTTGATTAATACTATTGTACTGCAAATAAAATTAATCCAATAAAATAATGGATTTTTTCCCTTAACGGGCTTTGAAAAAATGAACAGAATAGATATAGAGTAGAATACTGTATAAACATCTCTGAGCTGTGTATTTCAGACAAGCTGAGTAACTTGCTGTAGCTGCTTCATCCTTGTTTCTGGTGGTTTTTGTAACGTGAGGGGATGTGAGCTGGTACTGTACCCTTCTTAGTCCCTCATAGGAAACACTTCTGGTGGTTTGGAGGAGTGAGTCAGTCCTGACCCTTCCTTTCCACTCATAAACATTTTCCCCTTTTAAGTACGGGCTTATAAATAGAGTGATCAGTAAGATGCGTTGTAATGTCAGATTGCAGACAGTGTCATCTTTCCAGTCCGGGGTTCATTTGTCCTTTATTTGCTTGTGGCTCTGCATGAAAAGAGTTGATTTTGTCTTGGCTGTGTACTTAATGCTAACTCCCTGCATCTGGAGTCGTTATGGTGATGATTATTCCTTTACTTGAATGTAAAAAGTTTTCTTTTGTTTATTTGTTTTTTTAATATACTTTAGTAACTTACAGTCTAAAGAGAAACATTCCTACAAAATTATTTGTTAAGAAAAAAAATACAAGCAGTGTGTCCAGATAGTTGTCCCCAGTATTTATTTTAAAAGTTTTCCTGTTACATTTCATAGGGCTAAGCTTTTCTCAAAATCCTGCTGGGACATTTACCTTATTTCTGACAAATGTTGTGTGACTATAATTCAAACTGCCCTGCCCAATTGTTTTGCAGACTCCCTTGAAAAAACAGACTTCGCTGCTAGGAGAACCACCAAAAGAAATACGTCTCAGTACCAACCCCTACTTGAATTTGGCAAGTGTGTTGCCTGGTATATGTCTTCCAGGTAAGCAAACGTTTAGTGGTTTTTGTTGCAAGTTTCCTTGACCAGTGTGTGGCAAATCGTTGTTCTGTTTGGCAGGTAATTCCAGTGACCCAGACACTTATCTTTAAGGAAATCTTGTGGTCTGTCTTAAAATATTAACTATGAGGATAGATTACATCGTAATTTTGTTTGGGAAGGGTAAATTTTCAGAGTTAATGGGCTTACTGATGAAGACAAACTTCTAGAAAGCCTTCCAATTATTAGTAGCACTGATTAATTTTGAACATAGCCTAATCTGAGGTAGCAAATTTCTGGTTTAATCCCAGAATATTGCTAAATGAGAGTGCAACCTAATTTGTGCAGTTTATACAAACCGTGTGTTTATACAAACCATGTATTCTTTATGTTATGAACAGCAATTGCCAGCAAAGCCTCCAGTCCACCGCAGCAGACCGGACTTTCGAACAACGTCGTGGATGCTGCAGTGTCTCAGGGAACTACATCACAACATGCAATGGAAAATTATTTTAATTACTCTCAACAGCATGGGGAATACACACAGGTACGTTGTTTTGCAGCGCTTTCTTCTGAAGCCTGGTTTGCCACTCAGAGCTCCAGTAGCAGGATTTTTGGCAGAGGCCTGCTCAGAGATCCCTCCCTGAGCTGCTTGTTGTTTTTTTTCTGCGTACTATTAATGCGCTTCTTGGTACACCTGTGGTCTGATAGCCCTGCATGCAGTTGCATGGCATTGCCCAAAATCAGGTACCGCTCTTCAAGGGTTCCCAGGCTTTCCTACGACCAAAGCCACCCTTGTCTTCAGATTGAA
The DNA here is from genome assembly GCA_017639485.1 of Pluvialis apricaria. Lineage (NCBI taxonomy): Eukaryota > Metazoa > Chordata > Aves > Charadriiformes > Charadriidae > Pluvialis > Pluvialis apricaria. The sequence goes on along the minus strand of CM030011.1, from coordinate 2,762,914 downwards.
CCTTGTAGGTCCTCTTCACTCACAGTTCATCTCTTTCAATGTACAGAACAGGTTTAGCACGAAGTGGACCCAATGCCAGTCAAAAGAAGCCTCAATACATTCCCTGCTGCAGTATCATAACCATCGAAAGACTGCTTCTTGAGAACCTGAGTTCAGTGTAGTCGGCTAAAAATTACTTCTTATAACTTCTGGCTTGGTTTTTGTCTGTCTTTAAAACCATAAAGCTTTTCTTTCCTTTCCCAAGAAGTTTTAAAGTTTTCTTGAACTTTGGCTAGATCCCAGAGAAGCGTGTGTTCTGTCTACCAGAAGTTCTTGTATAGCTTGGGGAATGTTTGTGGTCTCTGCCAGCTGGTTTCCCTGCACGGGATTTCTTCACCGTTTGCCCCATTTGATGATCAGAGCATGGCTGTTAAGGTGGAGGGCTGCCCCTCGCCTGGAGAGCGTTTTGTTGTAGTACTGAGAGCAAGTACTGAGTTTCACAGACATTGGGACATTCTGTGAAATAATACTTCCGTATTTTCATTAGTCATCACCAGTCTGCGTAGAAATATGACTGTATACAAATCAAATACAAGAAATGGATTGCAGCGCTGTCAGGTAATCTGTATAAAAATCGTGGGTCTGCGCTGAGACACCCACCCTGGCTCTGCTGTCGCGCGCTCTCCTGCCCTGTCCCCATCACCGCCTCCTCCCCAGTGTCACCTGATCTCTCTTCCTGCAGCAGGGAGACACACACAGGCTGTGCTGCCTTCTCCGAGGCTGCTGGCAAGGAAATGTGCCTTGCTCCAAAACTCCTGGGGTGGACCAGGGCTGCTGCGGGAGTCGGCTGGGTCTGGAGGACAGAGCGTGGGCGCACGGGTGGGCACGGGGGTTGTTTTGCATGAGGAGGGTCTCAGCCTGGCCAGGGGGGGTGGGAGAGGACGGCGTCGCTGCACGGCGGTCGCTGCAGCAGGGAGTTTTGTGGAGGGCCAGACCCATCTCCTCGTCAGCTCGGATCTGGTGACAGTTGTGGGTTACAGAAGCGAGAGGTGTCCTGTGGGCTGCTCTGCTGTGCGTTTCGTGTAAGCACTAACGTAGTCTTGACTTTTTTATTTGAATCTGATTATTGGCTTTAAATTCATTTTGATGTCGTGTGGAGGTAGTTCCTAAAATCCTTAAATACTGTCCAAAAAAATCAGTAGTATTGTAGAATTAGTGCGGTTAGTATTAACTTTAGTAACATGAAGGACTCCAATGATGTCTCATAGGTGCAGAGATGCCGCCTGTCATCATTCAGCTGTGTTTGTACTGTCTGTTCCTTCCACGTAATAGAAGTGACATTGTACTTGCATCCGCTGCCAAGGCAGTGGTGCCTTGTGTAGCTTTTAAGCCCTTAATGTAGTTTTAAATGTTTGGTTTGAGCTTTTATCACTGGTGTGGAACATGTTTTGATGCTTCTCGGAGAGCTTTGCCTTTAATTCATTCTCATGTCCTGTGGGACCGTAAGAAATGTTTTCATTTAAAGTGATCTTAGTAGACAGCTAATGGGAAGAGGTTTTTTCCTCCTTTATAGGAGGCTGTTCAGCAGTGGTATCAGCATTATGCTCAGGCATATAACTCTACCCAGGCAAGAGTCGGTGAATTTGAAAATGAAGCCTCTGAGGTGAGAAATAATTTTATTTTCTTCATGTCTCCGTTGGCTGTTTCTCCCATCAGCTGTGAGGGGGCTTTTGGAGTCTGGCCACCTGCTTTGTTTGTTGATAGTGGCTGCTGCCGGCGGTACCGCAGGAACAAGGGGCTGGAGAGCGTGGGACGAATGGCACTGCATGGTCACCTTCTGCAGGGCATCCCTGCATGGTTACTCTCCAGGATTCATACTCACGCTTTTGATTATATCTGCCATGAATATTCCTCTCTCTAAAATCCCCCAGTCTGAAGTTACCTGTAAAGGTCAGGAGTGTATTAAAATACCTCCTGTCAAGAAAACAGCACACCATAACGTCATTTCCCAGTGAGTCTATTGAAGGCATTATATAGCCCGAGGTTTCTGTGACGGATGAGAAGCACGCTTTTTCATTTTAAGGAATTGTGTAAAGTACGCCATCCCCCAGATCCGACACTTTGCTCAAGAAATTGCTGCATGCCTGAGCTGCTGTGGATTATACACTCCTTTTAGCAACTGAGTGTAACTCAGACACTTTCACGTCCGCTGAGCGCTCAGTACTGTATCAAGTAAAAATGAATTATTAAACCTATTTTCTTTCAACTTCTGGTTTATCATGGATCCCGTTCTGCATTTAGGAATCTACAGATGGATCTTACCCAGACTACAGTACCTGCTTGCAGGTCATGCCTACACTTTACAGTGGAGCCCAGGGATCTTACCAGCCAGGCAGCTTGCAGCTTCCTCCACAAAAACCGTTAAATAAGGTGAGAGGAGAGACGGAGCAGAGTGGTTGCAGATGCAGCCCCAGCCAGCTGCTGGTGGAAGCGCTTCTTATTTGTCTTATGCTGCCACCGAGTGGACTTTGGACCCACAACAACCAAAGGCAGAGCTTCCCACTGCACCCGTGCTCCTCAGGATCCTGACTCGCTCAGGATCCCACGCAGTTCCTGGTGGATGTGATAAATAAAAGCAGCAGTTGGGCAGGGCGTGCCAGCGCCAGGCTCCCTCCGAGCCCTCCAGCACGCTGGAGGTCAGTGCTCCTCACTGCCCACAAACGCCCAAATCCCACGGGCAAAAACAGGCTGGATGTTTGCGAGCAAACTTCTTGGAAAGATGGTATCTGCGAGGGTGAATGTGCAACAATGCCTTGAAGGAGGCAAATAGAGTAGGAAGTGAACAAAGGAGAAGGAGAAGGAGGTTCACACTGGTTTTACATGGGTTTTTTTCCCCTGACTTGCAGATGTTTTGCAGTGAGTGCCACCGGGGTGAAACCTCTGAAGCGGAGTTAGCGAGTCACGGCAGCACCCGAGTTACCTACAGCCGCCACTTTGTGGTACTGTTAACTGGATCCTGGGAGGAAAACCATTTTAAAATGGCTTTCATTTGTAATATACAACAGACGTCAGATGCAGCTTAGTTCAGCCAGACTCACTGAGCAAAGCTTCCTTTGCCTGTTGCACTCAGCAGACAGTTTTCGTCAATAAAGATTTGGGAGGGATGGGGAAATGCTATGGAAGGAACAGCTATGCTAATGAGGAACAGCGTAGAGGTGGCTGGAGTCTGGACTAACAGGAGGCTGGTGAGGATGAAAGCTTTGCTCCATCCGAGCATAGGTATTCTTGTTTCCCAGGTGCCTTAGAAGTCCTGAGGAATTTATACCCTCACGCTGTAGGTAAATCACATTGCTCCTGTTTTTACGGATGGGAGAGACCTTAAAAGCCAGATTGTCATCTCTCTTGGAGCAGCTGCGGGGAAGTATGCCCGTCAGTGTAACGAGCTGCTGCCTTTGTGAGTCCAGCCCCAGCCGTGCAGCCACAGGAGCGATGATAATCTCTCCGAGCGCTGCTGGAGGGGCGCCGAGCTGGCTCTCCAGCCTCCAGCGCAGCTCCTGGTCCTTTGCACGATATCGGGGCATGCCGAGAGGAGCCACAGCTGAAGTCAGCAGTCGCATCTGGGGGAGTTCTGTGGCGCAGCGTCCTGCGCAGCTCTCCTCCATCACGGCATTAAATCCCTTGGCGGCGCGGAGGTTAGCAGCAGGATTCAGCACATGATGTTCTGGCATTCAGAAACTCGCATCTCAGACTTGGCATGAGACTCCTGGTTTTTGGAGGAGATTTAGAAGGAGCACACAACTAACAGCTCTGATACGACTGGAAACGAGTGAAATTGTAACAAGAGAAGGCGATAGTCTGGGGTTTGACCGAACTCATACCTTTCAGTTGATCTCCGGTCTGAGGAGGAAAGCTTGTATGTGGAGGTGATGTTGAACAGCTTGCTCAAAATCTTCTCTTAATGCCAGATGCCATAAAAGGCAGAACCGAGAGAGGTCACTCCCTTGGCATAAACTAAACAGAAGTGCAGTTTGCCTCTGCAGGAGGCACTTTTCTCATTCCTGGAATCAAAAGATAAATCTCAGTGAAGAGGGCACCCAGACTGGTCCCCAAGAGGCTCTGTATCGGTTGAGAGTGTGTGTTTGTGTGTCTGCGCTCGCTTTAACCCTGCAACCGATTTTTTTCCTGCTTCTGTGGGCTGTATTTCAGAGGTTCAGGAGGAGCACGGTCAGGGATTTGTATGACCCACGCAGTGGAGATGCTGCACTCTGCCACGCGAGCCAGTACACGCGTGACATCCCCACGGCTGTTAGAAGAGCAGCAGAGAGAAGTGGGGGGGAACTAAAAGTCTTCCCTCAAGCAAATTCCTATTTAATGACACGTGCACACTAAAATGGAATTGGACTTTTAGCAGAGGGTCGTTTGCGTTGTGAATGTGAATTAGCACGGGGCACTTTCTGCTCAGGGACATTGGGTCAGCACAGCTGTGCTTTTGGTTGACTGAAGGAATTGGTGTCCTGGTTTGTGAAACATGTTCAGGTTCCTAAAATGTTCACTCCAACGTGAACCAACGCCCCAAATCTTCTGATCTAGGAGCCAGGCGTAACCCAGGGTACGCAGTGTGGTTGAGCAGGAGGTGGCGAGATCAGGTTCAGGTGGTTGTTGCAGGGTAGATACTTCAGTGTTTTAGAACAAGGTGACTGTTTAATTAATGAAATTAATGACACGTGGGGGGAAAGAGAGAATGATCAACTCATTGACTCAGGTGGTGGGCTCTAATGTGTATGTACAGCTGCTGGTGCTCCACGGAGATTGCAAGGTCCTGCTCTGATGGATCCCAGAGAGGAACTGACCTGAGCCTTGCGTACGCCGAGGGGGCCGTGGTGGTGGGGCAGCCTTAGGTCACCTCTGCCCCCACCAGAAACCCCACTCGGGGACCCTCAGGACTTTCTGTGTGTCGGAGTGAGGCATGGTCGTTAAATTGAAGTTTCGATGAAAACAGCGGTTACTGTTCTCTTCTTCACATCGGTACCACATGTAAACTCGCTCCTGCGAGTGGCAGATGGTTAGCCGCGATCCGCAACGCCAACCCGCTTTGGCACGGCTGGAAACCGAGTCCTTCAACAGCTCTCTTGCCAGCGTAGCTGTGCCAGGACAGTTTAACCCATTCAGCTCTCCAAGAGAAAAGAAAGAAAGAGGCCGAAAAGGTGGCCCGCTGGTGCCTTACTTTAAGGGATGAGGTGGCTGGAGCTGCTGGGGCACTGCGGGGTAATAGCATGGCCGTTACACAACCGCTTTTTAAACGCGCGCTGTGGAGTGGCGCCACCGGGCACAGCCAGCCCTTTGCCCTCCCAAAACCGCATGGATGGTGGGGCACCCATGCATTTACGATCAGATCAGGTCGGTGGTTTTTTTTTTTTAGGGAAAGGGCACAAACACTGACTCATGAGCTGTGTATAGCCGGACCTTAAAGCCGAAGGAGTCGGGCCTTTGGAGTCGGTTACTGGCTCCTGGTCCTTGGTAATTCCCAAGCTGTATTTATTGACACCGTTTGCGCTGGATCATGTGTCACTTGTTTTTTCTTCTTGCCCTTAGCTGGCTCCAACGAGAAGCGAGAAGCGAGGCTCTTCGTACCTCATTTCCTCCCCGGAACCCGGCCCCATGGAGTACCTTGGCCAGCAGACTCAGGGCTCCGCAGTACGTTACGCAGAATCCTCTCTAAAAAAAAAGCGCGTTTATTGAGACCTAAATAACCACTCCTGCCTTGGGGCGTGAAGGCGGGCTTTTCGTACCTCTGCTATTTATTGCTGCCTTAACTTCAGACAAATAATTCTTCTTTCTGGGGGGGGTGTAAGTATCCCAAAAGAGGAACAACCCCCTGTAATGGGCAAATTTGCCGAGGAACCGGTACGTATTGCCAGGAGGTTCGCCATTTGGGGGTAGCCTGACTTGCCTTCTCAAAGGATGGGATGGGGTTTCCGTTGTCGTCTGCCACTGACAGTAACGGTGGGCTGAAGCTGACAACGCAACGTAACTGGGTGAGTTTTGGTAGCTTACCAGCCGAAAGCAATAAAAATACCGAGGAGGGAACGCTGATCCTTTCTCTAGTCCTCAGACTGAGGGAGTTAAAAGATGAGGTCTTGATTGATAGTAATTTTTTTCTTATTTTTTTAACTCAGAATGTGGGGTTTTTTTTCAATCTTACTTTTTCCAGGATTAAGAGTTCTGCATTTACAGCCTTTATATTTTTAATATTTCTCTTAATCCTGGAATGGAGATATACCAAATGTATTACCAGAGCCTCTGTGATGTTTTTCAATAAATGTTTGTTAAAAGCAAGATGCTATACTGTGTGCTGCCTTGCAATATTCAGTTCGCTTTGGAGAGGTGATGGACAATGAAGTAACCTTTATCTGCTTTTAGGCCAAGAAGCCACAGCTTTTCCTTGGAATAAGTAATTAATTTGCAGTTTGTGAAAGCCTCTGTGTTACACCAGTGCATGTGGCAGAGTGCCGTCGCGCTGCCGCTGGGCGCGTGTGTCCCTAAGGCAGCGCTGCGGCAGCGCCTGCAGGTGCTGGGGCCGTGGTAAAGAGAACTTAAAGTGGAGGAAATCAGCTGCCTGTTGCGCTTTTTCGGATGACTTCTGAATCTGGATGATTCAGAGTTGGAGCAGGAGCAATACGGACATGCTCCGTGGATGGTGTCTTTAATTCTGCCTTCCTCTTCATCACTGTATTATTTCTTTTTTTTTTAAGCAGCTTAACTCTTGGAATTTGCTGCACTCCAAAGCCTGCTAGAGCAGAGCAGCAGCCTGCCTCCCGTTTTCACGCTTTCTTAGGTATTACCTTTTGCACGAGCGAGTCCCTGCCTGAAGGGCAAGCGCCTCCCCTGTCCCAGGGGCGCACACGCTGGCCCGGGCGCCGCAGGTGCGTGTTCTCTGCTGGGGCTGAGCGGGTGGCACCACACAGACACCGCTTCACTGGGTTGCTCTTTTCTTATTTTGTTTAAAAAAAAAAGACTTGTTATTTTTTGGCTTATTCATTAAGCAACTCTGGCTAGAGCCTTTCCTTTCTGCTGTTCATCCTTGTAACTGAAGACTTGGAAATTGTTCCTTTTTGAAGTCGATGTTTGTGGCAGATAAATCACGCGCCAGCTTTCTGCACTGGAGAGCCCGGGGGTTTGCTGCCTTGGAACCCTCCCGTAAATTCACCGAGCAATGAGGCCAGAACCCAGGTCCTTCCTCTTTCATCTTGCTTGATAATACTGAAGCCATTTTTCAATACTGATTTTTTTTTTTTTTTTTTAAAAAAAAAGTCTTAAAAACACTGCCTTTCAAGCTTTGTGATGTGACCCGGATACATATTTTGAAAGCTTAACACCCCCAGACGACGGAAGCCCCTCCTCCCCCCGTGGCTGGGCTGCACAGCAAGTACGCACCGTGCCTACAGGCAGCAACCGCTTCCCACCGCCAAACTGCAACGCGGGTTGTAGGAGCTTTTCTGGGATTCTACATGTATGTATTGATAAATTCACTTGTAATATTTTGTTCAAATGGTTTGTATATGCAACTTTCTCAACCTTACTACGCTTTTCAATGAAAATAAAACTGTTGGTACACATTTAAAGTGGATTGCTGTGGGAGAAAAACATCTCTGGACTACCTTTAAAGGGAAAAGGTTGTTTTGAAGGCACTGTGTTCCAATCACCATTCCTACAGAAGCTACGGTTAAAAAGCTTTTTCATTTAATTTATGATTAAAAAATATACACGTGTGGAGAAAAAAAAAAATCTTTATTAACTTTGCATGTATAAAGAGTAACAAAGTGCTTGCAGATTTGAATCAGGTTCCTAAGTGACATAAAGAAAAAACAGGTAATACTGTAAAAATAAATCTGACCTTGTCACAGCTCATAATTACAGTTTTATATATATATATATAGCTATATATTTAAAGACATCTTTCTGTTATTGCCAGAACCGAGTAGCTCCTTAAAGGTGTGTTGGGAAAACGTTATCTCCCAAGTTCTAGGTCAGGGGTCAGCCAAAGGTTTCCAGTTAAACCACTGTTTGTAGAGGCCGGACAGGTTACAAAAGGAGTGCAGTGCCCTCCCGTGACTCACACTTTAAATGCTTAAAGTTGGTCCTGGCCATGCACCGTGCCTGGTCCCAGTCTGGCCCCACTGGCTTTCCCTTCGCTTCTCTGAACGCTGCACAAGTGCGTGGGTTGGGTCTCCGAGTCGAATTAAATAAAGGCCAATGCTGTTATTTAAAGAACCATCACCTTAGGCCAAATGAACAGCGTTACAGAACTGCTAAAATGAATTAAGGTGCTGGCCAAAGAAATCATTGCCCAAAAAAATAAGGGTGAGGGGCACTCCTCGGGTGGCACCACTGGTAACAAAGAGACTCTCTTGTGTGGTCGAGGTGTTCTCCTCTCCTAGGGACGCTGCCCCCATCACTCAGTCCTCGCCTTTAATTATTCATTGTTAGGGGAGCACTCCCCAGGTACTGCACATGGATTCATTTCCTTTTCTATCCCCGAAGCGTGTAACTATTTTCCTACGCACGTTCCACCGCGCTGTAGCTCACGGGCAGTAGAAGCTGAAGAGCATCGTGTTGGCACATTTAACAGCTACGCCACCGGTGGCAGCTTCAGCGGGTAGGAACGTGCGATGTGGGAGGGGAGGGCCGAGTTAGGAAAAACAAATCTATTTATCCAGAAACTGAGTTTCTCAATGAAATGCATAACTATGTGCTGAGCCATGCTTTTTTTGGTTGGTTGAACACAACACTCAAGCAATTTTTATTTTTTTTCAAAACCAGGTAAGAGCTCAGAGCTGCAAACCGGTTAAAATGAGCTGATTATTTTGTGGTCTCTGGATTATTATGCCAGAGTTGGGTTTTTTGTTACTAAAATTTAAGTGCATGTGAAGGATAGCTGTCAGCCAAATTTTTTCTTAAAACCTCCTCAAAAACTCCACAAAAATTTTTACATTACTGTCTGAAGTCCTCTTATGTCCACTAGTTTAGCTGCTCAAGGAATAAGCGCGCGCAGCAGACTTGTTTTAAATGCTACAGATCGCACGGAGAACTGCAGCGTTGTTTGACACCGCTCTTGCCGTTCGCATTCCTCAGGGTAGTTCAAATTGTGGCGGGACCGTAATTGGGTAAAGATAAAACTGCCTTCCAAGAGCAGCAGCAAAAAGAGTTGAAGCTATTGTTCCTGCCATACCCTTTAATTCATTTGATCCAACTGTTGACTAAAATTAAAAAGGAAAACTGTTGGAAAAAGAATCCTTTGAACACATTAGCACAGTCAGAGTACAAATTACAGTAGTTAAAAAAACCAAAAAGTCTCGGGCATTTGTATTTTGACACACATTTAAAGTACTGACAGTATATAAAAAAAAATTAATTACATTTTACTCATAATTGTTTCAAATCCTTGAATCAGGTTGTGAAAGGTTGTCCGTTCATCGTGCTTGAATATCCAGCACTTCCTCATCAGCTGGTCCACCTAACAACAAAAACCGAGAGATTTTTAAAGGATGCATGAAACATTTCATTTGTTTTTCCCGTAAATATAATGGAGCAGATTCTCACTAACTACGAAATTAAGAACGCTGATCGAAACATGCTGGAGGTTTTGATCAGAATTAGCAAGTATCTGTTACCAGGGTTTTTTTTTGTTTAAATAGAGGCGTATGTTTGTCTGACAGAGCAAACAGTTGATGCAGTAGTAGTGTAGACAGCTTAAAACAATGCAGCAGCTTCACTGCTTCAGGTGTTTTACCAAAACCGCTACCGCGTACCTCTCGGTAATTACTACACTGGTTTCCCAGCTGGCCGGGGGCCAGGCCCCTCCGGCCTTCCCATGCGGAGTGGTCCGGCTCCGCAGTGCCGGGCTCCGGTCCCGCGCGTGCCGCTCCCCTCCCCGTCCTTGCAGCTCGCGGCAGCCGCCTGCCCTGCGCTGAGCCACACATGCGGAGAGAAATACCCGTCCCCTCGCCTCCCCGCAGCCTGCTCGGGGCTTGCGGCTCCGGCAGAAGGTCTCTGCCGTGCGCCCAAGGGCGGGAGGAGGTAAGGGCGCGCCTCGGGCTCCGCTAACCCAGACCCTGCTGAGCCGCGCGTCGGTCTGGGTTGCTGCACGCCCAGGAACTCTATTTCAAAAATCAGAAGGATTCAAAATGAATTTTACACCGATCCAGATATTAAAGCAAAAGGTCTGAACCCCTCTGAAGGGACCTCGTGAACTCAGGAATGTCAATGTCAAAAAACGTTTTAAAATAACACTTAAAAAACTTGGAAATGCCTTGTTAATAGCATACCCGACGGTTTTCCTACCCAGATGAGCCAGGCCTAACCCATCACTGTGTGGCGCTTTTGCTGCTAATTCAGCGTCAAAGGGCGGGCGCCACTATCAAAGCGTAGGAGCATCATTACCTCCTCTGGGCAGTTGGGCGGACGCGGCAAACGCTTTTCTTCTTGCAAGACACGCACCAGCCGTGCTACCGTCATCTGTCCCTGCGTGGGGCCGATCATTTTCAAGAACTCCTGTGAAAAGAGCGGGAGTCAGCAGCGCGTCCTCTTGCCCTGCGCAAACCCAGGCCGTTTCGACTGGACGTTAAGATGACATTTCAATCTCACAATGAAAACAAACAGTAGATGCTTATCACGGAGGCACCATCTACTCCCACTAGAACAGACGGTGACATTTATAAATAGAGTTTCCTCACCAGGACACGCAGTCACCACAACTTACAGGGGTCTTTAGTGAAAGGCCACGAGGGTTGTTTTCGTAAGATAGAGATTCTTCTTTCCAAAAATAATAATTTTTATCTTTTTTTTACTTTAAAAAAATATCTCATTTAAGCAGCTTTAGCAGCAAATCTCTTTCGCAGCCACTTACTGCCATGGGACTGGACTCCGAATCACAGTAGGTCAGCAGTTCGTACAGCGTCACCCCAAACGACCAGACATCCGAGGCGATATAAAATTTACTCTGAAGCAGGCATTCCGGAGCGTACCTGCGGGCACAACGTCACAGCGTTAAACTTTATTCAGAGCCGCACGGACCTACTCGTACATGCACAACCTGTACGCGTTTGAAGTAAGCAAACTGAAGAGGCGCGTTCTGCATCTGTAGAGTCCTTGCACATAAATCAGTGTGCCCACAGGGCTCGGGATGCCACAGAGGCAGTAAATAAGCTACAGCTGTCACACAGCAAGTCACTGTGAAACTAAAGGAGACCAAAACCAACCCCAAAGATCGTGGGAAAAGGGATCATTAACTGCAGGAAGGAATAAACAGCCCAAGAGTAGATAAGTGTAGTCCACCAGGTGCTTTTTCCTTGCTCTGCTGTTGTATCTTTTTTTAGGCCTCTTATCAAAACAGGAAAAATCTTTAAGACGCCTAAAAGCCTAAGTCTACAGGAACAGACAAGTTATTCCGCTGCACAGTCTGGTTAAAGAAAACGAGTTACAAGTTACTACCAAAAAACAGGGCTGTCGAGGTCGTCTTTGACGGTGTAGTACTCCTTATCGGTCTCGATTGCTTTGGTGAGACCGAAGTCTCCAATCTTCACTCTGTTCTCACTTTCAACAAGGACGTTTCTTGCTGCTAAGTCGCGGTGCACATACTGACAGGAGCCCAAATAGTTCATTCCCTAAGAGAGAAGAAAGCCTTTGATGCTATAGTTTCTCCACTACTTAAGTCACGGTTTTTCTCCAACTTCCCCTTCAAATGCTCCCTCGTTCATGTGGTACTACTCTGTCCAGGTTTCCCACGCCAGGTTCTCCGGCTGTTGGCACTTTCCAGGGTCCTTTTCTGGCACTTCCCTCCCACCACCACTTCAACTCAGGCTTTGAGTTCCTCATGTGTTGAGACTGCTCTTTCTGCTTTGTGCTTTTTAATTTTCAGCTGAGCAGCCCCCATCTTCAGAGCCTCCTCTCCACAGCAGCAGTGCCTTTGTGTGCGACTAAAACCGACAGTCTGTCTCTACGCTTCTCGTAACTGCCACCGTCGTCACAAACCCACAGTCTCTTGCAGAAAGCACCGTGCTTCACGCGGCCCAACTGCACTCGCATCTACTCCTCGCTTTAAACTTGCACTTTGCTCCTTCCCTTTTACCAACACACCCTTTCTAAATGCTGTCCTCCCTCCTAATGCTTCGAGTTCTGCAGTAGGAACAACTTCTTATCATAAAGTTTATGCAAGGGAACCCGGGAATTATTCCCTTGCTGATCTTTGCAACCAGTAACACCTGAAGCACGGGAGAGACTGCTTTAGGATTCAGGTCCTTGGGGACACAGCAAGGAGAATGGTTCTGTTCACCAAGCAAGACCCTCTTCCCCCCCTCAATTAAACGAAATATTAAACTAATCAAACAGAAGAGTTGCAGGAAGGCTCTGGTGCCAGGCTCACCTTGCAGATCTGAACCGCGTATCGGAGAAGTTGTTTGAGATTGATTTTGTTCTTGTTCCGCGGGAGATACTCCTTTAGGCTCCCAGAAGGAAGAAATTCCATGATGAGTTTAATCCCACTTCCTCCTAAAAACAGAGCGTGTGTTTAATTTGCAGACACGTGACCCTTCTCACGTCATCAACACCGATCATTTTCGTATAAGCCCCCAGCACCGGTAGCGTTTGTAACGACATCGTGTGGCCGTGGCCGGACTATGGGCTAACTCCCATTATCCGTCACTGAACCGATCCAGAGGAGAATCTATCCCAGGCAGCAGTTACCGAACTTAAAGGTCTTGAAGTTTTTAAATACTGGCTGAGAACAATCACTATTGCAAATGCAAAAATATATGACAATCGAGGGTTTTTTTCTGTGAATAATAACTTCTAATAATGCTTCTAATAATGACCTCTGGGTTTCCGGGGCCACGACCTGGCTGCAACCGTCAGCTCCCTCCCGGAACAGCCACCACCAGCCTGCCCAGGTGCTCCTTTCTTTTGATGGATTTAGTGAAAACATCAACCACGGTGCTGACATCCAAGTTAGCCAAGCACAAAAATGGGCAGGAGGTGGACTTCTGAGATAAATCGCTGCTTCTTCCATGAAGAAAGAGATCTAAACCCATAAGATTGAACTAAGACCGTTTTGCTCTTTAAAATGCTTCATTTTTGAAGGAAAACCCTTGTCCTTTTAGTGTCTACTTCTGCTACTCTACACGAAGATTTACCGTCTTCTGTGCAAATTCCCTTATATTTGACAATGTTTTCATGATAAAGATTCCTCAGGATTTCTATTTCCTTCTTGAGATCAGCGATGTGATTCCCTCCACTCTCTGGCTTCAGCGATTTAACTGCCACTTGCTCCCCTGTGTTGTCGCCTTCTGGGTCGTATCTGCAGAGTTCAACCTTGCCAAAGTGGCCCTAATTGCAAAAGAAAAGACAGCATTATTTAACAGAACACTAACTGTAGTGTCCCTGACACACTATTTTAGGCATTTACGATTCACATCTTCCTGTTGCGACACAGAAAGCACACGCAGGCAGCTGTGTATACGTACACAGGAACACTTATCTGTGTTCCGTAGCTGACATTGCTCTTACCTCTCCCAAATCACGGATTCTTTTCAGGAATCGTTTTTCAAAGAGCGTGGGATCAACCTCTGTAAAGGGTTTCTTCTCTGAGACAATATCGGGATCTGAGAGTGGAAAAAAAGCCCCAGGTCAGACAGATTCCTGTAAGGACACTGTGGTCTTGACACTTCCAGGCATCCTCGCTCACTTCCAATCTGCTGCCGTTAGCATGTTTCTATCCCTACTGTCACAACTTTTCTCATTTAAATCCTGCCTACTTCTTGACAGGGAATTCCTTCCTTCGTATGTGCCAGTCTATCACTTGCCGATCTTCCTCCCTCACTTTGTGGGTTGCTCGCTGGGTCTTCTTCCAGACTCTGATTCAGTTTTCCCTCGGTATGCTTCCCACCCCGTAGTAGTTACTCAGCTTCTATTATTTATTACTATGTATGGGACATCAAGTCCTGCCCTTGACGGATTGTCTGTTAGCTGCTCTGCAGTAATTCCAAGAGAAGATGAACCAGGAACCAGAGCTATCTGTGTTAATGCGCGGATACGGTGAAGAGCGTCCTATGGAAATCTCATGGAGCCCAAAATTGTCTTGAAACTAACTTGGGCTGTTGTATAAAATACGGACCATCGAATGAAATGGCAGTAACACCAACACAACTCAATCCACACATTCAGTGCGAGTAAAACGCTCGCATCCTATTTGCGCTCATCTATAGAAAAGGACGGGACATGCTCCTGTCCATACAACCGTACACACACGAGAATGCTGCTGGAAAGCGTCCAACTTAGCCAAATAAACCAGCCTTCCTCACCCCTCCCCTCCAGCTGAGAGCAAAACCAGGCCTTACTTTGTTCCTCCAGTTTGTTGATGTCTCTCATGATTGCTCTGAAGAAGGGTCTCTGATGGGGGTCGTAGTTCATGCACTGTTTCATCAGGTCGGCCAGTTCCTTGCACGACGGTGTCGCCAACACAAAATGCCCCTCGTAGAACCTCTCCTTCTGTAAGGTGCAAATGGAAACTCCTGTGTGAATTTCAGCTTTTAACTTAATAAACCCATGCTCTACATCAGAAGATGTGACCGTCCGATCCTTAACTCATTGTGAACTTTTCCTTAACTTTGCCAAGGAAATCCTCCTTTTCAGCAGTAATTCTAAATCATCCCCTGCCCGTAGAGAATTATTATTGTGCCGAATCTGGTGTAGTTTGGAGCAACACATGAAGTTTCTAAAACGTGCTAAAGATTTCGCCTTTCAGAAGTGGTTTTTCTGCCAGGTGCCAGGCTCGCCGTGTTACTAACGCACCGGGACAAAGGGCCGAGTGAAAGTTCTCACCAAGGAAACAAGGCAATACTGGCTGCTCTTCACAGCCCCGGGGAAGGTACCAGCCTCGGGGCAGATGGGATGAGGGTGGCCTTGCGCATTTTCTGAGCTCTGCAGAACTACCCCGTCTGTCTGCCACATGCAGGAAGCGCACTGTAGCCGGGGCAGCCAGTTCCTTTCGGCTACCTCCTGTTAGAACAACTCAGGCAGTGACTCAAGTACTCAGTCATTTCCTTCAGACGAGCAGCAGCCGCCTCGCTCCATCGCCTTCCCAACACAGCAAAACTTCAAGAGAGACAAAAGCACGTTTGGAACATATGCTGAGGGACTGCGGCAGTGGTGAACAGAAACTGCCGGCACTAAGGCAGAACAAGATTTATTTAATTTGTTTTTAGATTTCAGAGCGAGCAATAATGGTGTCCTACAAGAGAGTAGTTCTGCACCAATGTCCAAAAGAAACAAGCAAGAACAGAAGAACCTTGCTGCTTTTAAGCAGAACCTCGGTCAGTTTATAACTGGACAAAGGGGTTGGAAAAGCACAGGCGTGAGAGCATCAGAAGTTCTGTTTAATTGTTACTATGCTGAGTTTTGAAAACCTGAAAGTCAGGTTGAAGCAGTAATATAATAATAATAAAGAATAAACAGCAATTTTTGTACTAAGGACAAAAATTCCTGCTGCAACCTGTAGCAATTTCAATGGATCAGCCCTTTATCAAGTCCAGCTGAGCTGGTCTTCCTGTAAGTTGAAAGCAGCTCAAATTGGGTATGGAAACTGAAGTGCCAAGCAGGATATATCTGAGATGTCAAGGTAAAGTTTATGTAACGTGGTTTTACCTCTGCTAATGTCTTGTCTTTCAGTGGTATTTCTCCGTTATAGCAGATTTCCCACAGTGTCGTACCAAAACTCCACTTATCTGCTGCAACGCTTAAATTTTTGGAGTCTTCAACACATTCAGGTGCAATCCAGGGGATTCGCTCAACGCATTCTTAGACAAAACACAGAATCAAAGCATTTTGGAGTTAATATCAAAGGACTAAAAAACCACCCTCCTAACTGAATTATTTTTGTTTAACAGCTGCTTAACTAAAATAAACTAAAGCTGCAGTATTTGTCTAGTTTCAGGGAAATCTTGATTCCCAAATCCCTGTTCTCAGAAGGATGTTTCTGTGGCTTTTACAAGCTTGTGCCTTGAGCCATCCAGAAACTGAGATTCCTTCTATATTATGTCGCTAGACTTAACGCGACTTTTTAAGAGAAATGAATACAAGCACCCACCGTCAGCAACGCTCCCTTTACTTCCGTGTAGTTTTCAGACTCACAGAAGCTGATTAGTTCTATTTTAGAGCCAGTTCTAGCTGGTATAAATGATATTTCTTCCTTTGCCCTTCCCCACCACACTGAAGAGAGAAATGCGATGCCCGTGCCATACCTTGTCTGGACAGCACAGTTATGGGTATTCCTGGGTCGCTCAGCTTTATGAAAGGACCGTATTCCGTGTCAATTCCCTCTCTTGCCAGTAGGATGTTTTTAGTACACACATTTCCATGTACCAAATCCTTATCCTCCTACAGTAAGGGAGGGAAAGAGCAGTGAGTGTAGTGAGCTAGCAATGCTCTGCAAGGGCTCTAATAGACCTACAGCACAGGGGATCACTAAAATGACTCCAAGCTGAAATCCAAAAAAATACAGCTTGCAAGAAATTATCCTACAGAAAAACAGGGAAAGGAGGAGTAGGGAAACATAATGTTCACGCTTAAGTATCTGTACTTGTAGAGCTGATACGTTTTGGAAAAAAAGACCAACATTATATTCCTTTTTCACCAAGAGCATACGTGCAGGAAGGGGCAGCTGTGGCAGCTTCCCCAGGCGCATCATGGAAGTGATGGCAAACGCAAGCACATAGCCTGCGCGGCCTGCTGATACAAACGGAGCTCATCACCTTCTCTGAGAGTCTTTCTCCTTATTTAAAGCAACATAATGAATACAAAAAGAGTATCATTGCACCACCCACTACCTGAGAAAGGAAATTCATGAGTTACTGATGCACAGTAAATCTCTGTAGCGTTAGGTTGCAGCAGCTATAGGCAATGCTTTTCTCAAGACGCCTTCTTACCAAGTAGCTTAGTGCACTTGCAAGTTGCTTGGCAACTTTGAATTTCCAAGGAGTTGTCAGAACTTCACTCTTCCGATGCATGAACAGATCCAGAGGCCCGAATTCAACAAACTCTTCAACCATGATATCTACAAAGTCAGGCGCATAAAGTCAGTATTGCAACAACCCGTGCCTGGAGTCATCTAATAGGCGTGTTACCGTCTCCCCCACCCCAGGCAAGCTGGTTATAATATGTCTTTACATCACCTTCCTCAAAGTTCATTTCAGTGCTCAGAGTCCAGATTAAAAGGCTGAGAAGAGTAGCTTTAGGTAGTAAATAAGCAGTAAGCCTGGAGCAAAGCATTTCAAAGACCGCAGGGCAAAGCCTTCCCAGGGAAATAACTTCCGCCAGAGGGCTGGTTTGTATTGACACTGCCACCATCACCCTGGCATCCCGACCTCAAGGAATCATCCTGTAAGGCACTTACTCAAAGACAGCACTGGAAGGGAAAACGTGTTAGTAGAAAGGACCGCTGTCTTGCTGTTCCAATTCCACTTCTGTCCGCACTGCAAAATCAAGAGGCAGCAGCTGCTGCCCCCACCTCCCCCCGTGCTGGCACTGCGCTGAATGCCTGCCCTGTCCCTCCCAAGCCTGCCGCTTCAGCGTGCTGCCTGGAGCCACGTTCACTGAACTCACTTTCGACATCACGGACGCAGACTCCATGGAGAAGGACAATGTGCTTGTGAGACACCTGCCTCATCATGCTTGCCGTTTCAAAGAACGCCTGTTAGAAAGTGAAGGAGGTAAGTCATTAAACTGCCAGTCATGACGGCAATCATCCAAGTGTTTAACAAATACAGAGCATCAACTAACAAAAACATTCGCAAAAGATCACGGTGTTTTCCAGTAACATAAAGGGTCAACAACGGCAGGGATGTGCCATCCCACCATAGTAATGGGGCAGCGATGGGTTGTTGTTCACCAGGTCCTGTAAGCAACCAGTGCTCTCCCCTGCACTCTGGCAGACATGCATACACCAGGTCTTAGCATCCCCTGTGTGACGCATTAACCTCTGTTACTAGATAATTAAGCAAAACACCGATCTGGCAGCTCGCCTGTGGCCACGTCGATGACCGCACTGGTGACAGATTCACGGCTCAACGCAAAAGGCGGAGGTCATTTCTGGCAGGCAGCGGTACCCTCACTGATCTCCACGGCTCTCAGCTGATGCTGCTGCCCGACGGTGGGTGCGGGTATGACGATGCACTTCATACTACAGCAAGGCCTGGGTGTGTTTTCCTTGCGCTCACGGTCTGCGTGTGCGCAGGCTGGAACTGAGCGCTGCTGTGCTCCAGCCAACCCCGATGGACCCGATGCTGCTGCCTGTCCAGTGAGATCAGGCTACTGAGTGTCTCAAAAATGCTGGTCAATGATGGATTTGACTGCCTAAAACGGTGAGATACACCTTCAGCACCTTCCCATTCCCTTACTATAGAGAAAACCCTTTTTTTAAAGGCTTTCGATAGTTAACCATGTACAATACAGTGAGGCCCAGTATTTGTCATACAACAGACAAAAAGGAAAAAAACTTGCCAAAGAAATGTCTCTGTGGCTGGGGTCCAGGACTTTGAGGAGGACTTTAATCTCTTTTTCATTTTGATATCCTTCATTCTCATCATCTTTGTAGTTGAGAATCCCTGAGTAGATCTGTGTTCTCGTCCCTCTTCCGAGGTGTTCGCCCTAAGACATAACACACCATTTATTTTTCAAACCAGGACATGAAGCAAACAAGCATAAACTTACACAAATACTCAAATCTGCACTCTATTCTGCCTCTCCAAGTAGAAAGTGGACTTAGCGCTCCACTTGATTTAACTATACATAGACTTAAAATTATTACAGTGAGAAACCAATGACAGCTTGTTATTCTCTGCTTTAGTGGTCTCTCTGAGCATACTCACCACTGTGAACTCATTTGATATTAAAGAGCTATTACATCTCCATTAAAACCTAACAGGTTCAGTGTGACTTAGCGTTATTAGACTAAACACCAAACGAATAAATAACAACTGGCATCTTATTTACAATAAGCTGCTATTGAGGCAATCTTTAATGTGTTTCCAAAAGTCAGAGGAAGTAATATTTCAAAAGGAACACTTTGTTTGGGAAAGCAATTTCCTCCTAAATAACAGAGGATTCCGCCATGGGATATTTTTGCAGGAAGCCTGCATGCTGACTGTAAATATACCAATCAAGAAACAATTAACATAATCTGTATCTGTCCTTCCCAGTCAGTGATGCAATTTAAAAAAAAAAAACAAAAAAAACCCCAAAACATTTTACTTAACTGAAGAAGCTAACTGCATGATTTAAGAGCTCAGGTCTTAAAAACATTAAATATGATTTGTGCGTTCAAGCCATTGTGTGCTTTTTAAAGTTTATTCAGGTCACCTGCATCACTAACTGCAAACAACTGTCAGAAAATCTGGGAAAATTTGGGTGCTGAATCAGTTTGAAACACAAAATTTTGAATCCTAAGACTCTTCAGAGCTTTTAAATGCTTCACCTTTTTTTTTTTTTTTTACTGTAGGATATTATCTTAAACCTCAAGTTGCCTACTTCTCTGATATATCAGGCTTTAAAAGATACAGCCACATTTAGCAATAAACCGACTAGGAAAATCAGCTCATAAGACTTTCAAGATTTCTTTTATGAATTATCTTAGAAGCACCTCTTTCCACAAACATTAGAAAACTGCTCAAATATCAGTTTGATTTCTAGTGAAAGGCGTTACTTCGAAGCTTCTCTTCCTTTTCCACACAAGGACATATAAACATTTAGTTTCTGCATTAAGAGGCTCTAATACAAATAAATATTCAAATGAAATTTTGCGGAGGAGAAATGGGATTGGAAACACAGTTTGGGACTTGGAAACACAGACAGAAACACAGTTCAGCAGTTGCCTACCTGCATGATTTCTTCCTTGAGGATTCGATGGAAACTCAGCTGCCCTAGGTGATAAACGGGCTGCCATTCCTGTGCCTTCTTGGTTGCGACTAACAAGTTGGAGATTTCTGGAAGGCAGGGAGAGAAAACAGTCTTTAAAGCTTTTCAAAGATAATGGCCTTCAGCCTTCTCGGTCAATAACATTACTGTATATGCTCACTGCAAGGTAAATCCCCAAACGTATGAGGAGGACTGAGAAAAGAAGAAACTTTGAGTTCACTTCTGCTCAGGTAACTTCTATTCTATCATTCAACAGCGAATTCACTAAAGCAGAGCTACATATTTTATATTATATACACAATGTTAACATTAGCCACGTTGGGGCTGATATTAAGAAACTGATAGTGTTCACTGCACAGAAAAATACCCCGGACTGAAAGAGGAAACACCGCTGCTGTACACCAAGTGAAAAAACACACACTCCCTCCCTCCAACAGGTACATCTCCTTTCCGGTGTGCAGATGGGTAAGGGGTAGCTGGAGTCTCATTTCCCCTCTTTACCTCCTTGAAAATGTCTTGCACTCTGGGGAACACTAACAGCCTGTTTCCAGAGCACTGG
The DNA here is from genome assembly GCA_017639485.1 of Pluvialis apricaria. NCBI lineage: Eukaryota > Metazoa > Chordata > Aves > Charadriiformes > Charadriidae > Pluvialis > Pluvialis apricaria. The sequence continues at coordinate 2,742,414 of CM030011.1, read as the reverse complement.
AATTAAATTGGGGAATGGGAAAAGAACAGAAGGAAAACACTCAAAAGCCCAGTGCTTCCTCCACCTTGCTTCTGGTCAGGGAAAGGCATGGTTAGATGCAAAAGTCTTTTGCATGTGAATTTTGCCTTCCTGTGTTTGACAGCAGGCCTTATTTATTATGCTACGCCGGTTTTAGATGTCTGTGTGCATGTGGCCTTCCCATTACTGTGAGCAGAACATGTGCGTCGGGGCTAAACCGTGATCTAGCACTCTGAAAACAATCAGTAATGAACCATACACTGGAAAAACTGCTTCACTTCTGCATCCCCTAAACTCCTTTGTGAATAACCAATTAAATAGACAGATTCAAAAGGAAGAAAAAAACACAACAGGGAAGAGACAGAACAGGGAACGGCATACATAATGCCCCGGATCCCACTGTAACTAATGCCAATGAGAAGCTGAAGTGGGCAGTCAGCTCCTTGACCCATTTTATTTTATTCCAAATACAGCTCTCAAAATGTAATCAAAATGTCAAAAATGTATAATCTCTCCATGCTTCAGACAATTACCAATGTTCAAAGTGCTGATAAGCTCAGTGTCTATCTACAGAGTACTCTCCTGTAAAACTGTCAGAACAAGCAGGTAATTAATGTGGCTCAGTTATTCCCCTTATTCTAACAGGAAACCATTATCTGATCAACACAATCACGCCACTGTGTTTCCTCTTTCATACAAAATTCAGCTGCAAGACACTTGCAGTTTATAGCAAACAATTTTAGTAAGTGTTGGCATTAACAGTTTAACAAATACACGATTGTCCCAGCTCTCTAAAATCCGACCTCACAGATGGCTTTACTGACTGCAAGGCTGTTCTGCTTGCTAACAGTTGCAGACCAAGCCTTCCCTGCTGCTTCGTGAAGATTAATAGAGTAAACAACAGCTCACGATGAGCGCAAACAAGCTTCAAACCGAAGCTTGCCACGCAACCAGTACAGGTTGCAACCCTCCTTTGCTTGAGGAACGCAACGTGATGCATGGCGGCGCTGCCTGGCATACGTGACTCGGTGGAGCAAAGGAAGAACCTTATATAGTCCCCACTTTGCCGCAGCATTTCAGCCCATGACTGTGAGTCAGCTGTGACATTTTCTTTTTAAACAAGTCTAGAGTTCCACCTCTGCCGTCGATACTGCAGGGCCAGCTGTTTAGGTGCAAAAAGGGAAACCAGAATTTTTCTTGCTGTCTTTTGAAAAGTTCACACAAACAAGGCCCATGAGAAGCACCAGCCCCTGAGCATCCTGTGCTGAGCTTGTAACATCGAAAGGAAACCCCTAAAACCTTCTTCGCAGTGCTTGCTTTTGCTTTTTGGCAAGACTCCTCCTCTACAGAGGAGGAAACTCTACATATATTTTTTTTAAGTGACAAAAGGGCTTCACACAAGAATACAGAACAAACCAAAAATGCTACGAATGCCTCTTATTTCTGCAGTTTGATTCCTTTCAACAACAAAGTTTGTTGCCTCTCTTAAAGGACAGGCTACCTCTTGGCTTTGGTTGGCAGCACCTCTTCAGTGTAAAGCTTATGTTGTCTGTCCGAAGTATTTGTCCTTTCAGGTGATCCATCAGCTCTTTTAAGGATGAGAAAGACTTGTTTGAACCATGTAGGAAGTACCCGCCTTTCTTCACCTCAATCTGGAAGTTCTTGTATTGGATTGAATTATTTATCATCTGCTATTAGGAGGGAGAAAGGGAAAAAGAGAAAGAAAAATATAATCATTAAAGTGAAACAATGTTTTAAAGCCATAAAAGCTCTCCAAAAGCCTTTGAAATTACATGTAGGACCAGGTAATCATTCACTCCTAAGTAGGGTCCTCTAATCAAACTCCAACAAAGTAGAAAAAGGCCCGAAAATTCGTATAACCTTCAGTCCCAGGAAGGTTCATAACAACAGAGTGGCAGAAGAGCAAGATAAAGACGCAATCATCTAACAAGCCCAATTATGGCTTCTGTTTTTTTGCAGAGCCTGAGGGTATGCAGAAGCCCTGACTCTTCAGAAGGAATTGTCTCTTCACTTTGTCGAGAATTGCAGAATCCGGACCACGGTTTCAAAAATCTCAACTTTTAAAAATAGCAAAACTCCCTTTCACAACCCAGATTGTCCAACAAGTGAAACAAGATTTCAGGCTGTTGTTCAAAGCTTCCAGTTTCATTCAAATGTATTGAGGAAGAATGACTGAACTTTTGTACTTGCCTATCTCAAGCCCATGCCCTTTCAAGTTCTACCCTCTACTCCTTCCTCATCTCTACCGTACTGCAGCTTCACATCACCTCTCTCTTTCCTCTCTAAGCCTCACAACAAGGTTGAATGATTTCCAAGACAAAATTACTTTCTTGTTTCCATGCCTCAGTTGCCCTGTCTGTTAGAAGACAGTGTTGATCATACAGGTTTTTTGCAAATGTCTACAGAAGATGAACCAAATACACAATGCTGAGGTGACTATTATTTCCAAGAAGTTTCTCCCATTATTTTATTGTTTCTTGTTTCAAACGTCCCTTCTTGACCTCATCATTGATTCTATTAACATTTTTTCCTAAGAGAAGGAAAATGGTTTCTATGCCTTTACGCTATTATTATTCTTGTATGAACACTTTAAATATCTTCCCAAAACCAGCAAGTCAGCTGCAGACTTCCGAGGTCAGTAAAATTTGAACTGCTGTGCAGTTGCTGCATTCTTCTTTTCTGCTTCTAACTGGTTCTCTCACCTATCCCATCTCATGAGCTTTTACTTATCACTCGTCTTTCATAAAATACATTCCACCAGCTGTGTATATGTCCCCTTCTGTGATGTGCTATACACAAAGGCAACTGTCCTCATGCACTATTCTTTTACGCTGTGTCAGTAGAAATACATTCATATAATTAAATCCATGTTCAAGAAACATTCAGTAAGTTGCAGTGACAAATTCTGTATGTCATTCTCAAACCATATGAGTTTTAAAAGCTTAATTTCAACCATGTTCATGCACAGTTTTATTGCTATGAATGGAAACGGTTTGGATGTAATGAATCGTATTTGTAGATTAGCATATTTGTAGAGATAGCACAAGGGTCTGGGGAAAATGAAGCTATGAGTACAATTATCTACCCCCTGCTGCTGCATCAGCTATCAAACTAAGATAAGGATGACTGCCCTAAAGAACATAAATATATCAACATGGATTACAGGGAGCAGCTAGTCTTTTAGCTCGTTATCAGATTACTGCTGGGAACGCCACACCTGACGTACCTCTGAGCCTTCAAAACAAGTCACTGTCATGAGAATGTGGTTAAAGTTTGTGCAGCTCCATCTTAACACATACATTCCTGCTTCGTTCCCTTCCTGTCGCAGTTTGTTGATCGCGTATTCCGTGCTGAAAGAGTCAACGTACAATGTACAAATGAGGAAAAATAACAAATGAGCAGTTGCATCCAAAATCTATTATTTTGTATATACACAGGAGAGTAATTCTATACTTGGAACAAAAGCAATAACAGCAACTTAGAAATATTTATATTATTATTAAAACATGATTTAATTGTGTGCATTACACACGCTCGCATTTAGCTGCACAGAGCAAGGGAAAAAAGATTTACTAAGCTCTTAGCTTGCTTAATGGGGAAATTCCACATCCACCACAGTGTGCATATAAGCTCTGTCTTCTATATGTTGCACCTTCAAACATAAAAGGAAAAGCCAAAAAGTTGAGCAGAAGGGAAAATAATTGCTTTAGCTATTTAAAAAAACAAAGGCTTTGTTCATCCATCCAAGGACTCCCATCAGCATAGATACAGTTCAACTCTGTTTACCTAAAATATTCCCATCTGTTCAACTGACAATGATCTTGATAGCTATTAGTGAAGTAAGACTCAAAATACTCCTATTGTGAGGAAACACTGGTTTTACAGATAAGTTGATGTGGAGAGAAACAGAGGTATTTTTTCAATAGAACCCTTAGCAAAACTAAGTTGTTCTACAACCCTTTGGTAACTAACAGCCTTTCAAATGTCAGATTTCCTCAATGGATCCACTACGCAGCAGTATTAGAGGACTAATTATTGAAGTGGAAAAATAAAAATCAAACATTTTACTAACCAAATGGGTCCATGGCATCCATTTTTTATGTTGTGCTCAATCAGTGGAGGAGCCACATCTGTGCAGAGGTAATGGTGGGCATCTGCTGTAAGTCTGAAGTATCCGTCTATCAATGATGCAAACGACAGGGCCTCATCATGTGAGGACAGTTTTAATTCCTACAACAAAAAGATATTTTAGTAAAGAATTCTTACAGTTCTGTTAAACCATTTCAGGAGTGTTTTAATATCCAGCAATTTTTGCATAGAGTGGCTAAAAAGTTGTCCAGAAACCTATGGCAGAAAACCATACATATTTAGGGAGCCAACACTGACCATTCCCTACCCTCCCCACCCATTACTGGTGAGAAACTTCCATTCTCCAGCATGACGTGTTCTGCTGTAATCCTACGCGAGATCTGTAAGGCAAACTCTTGTGCCAGCCTGCGTGAAACTCCACAAGTTCAGGACTGGCACAGTCATGTTGGACTTGAAGCCGTGGGCACTCTGGCAGCTCCTTTCCAAATTCTAACAGCTGGCAGCCCACAGCATGAAGAATCACTTTGGACACTAAAATTGGGTATCCATAAACCGACCCTCATCTCCTTCCCTCCCAGGTCCTCTCTGCATTTGGCTCCTCTCTGCCATCCTTGCTGAGCTCCTCTTTCTTGATGCTGCTTTTGGCTACCCAAGCTGTACAGAGGCATGCCACGGGCTGAGAAGCGTAGCAAGGAGGCCACCAGGCACTGGTGGTACACAGTAACAAGTGCAGAGAAACAACTGTGCTGACCAACTTGCTGTTCTTCTAACTAGCACTTTTGCATCTGTAGAGTGTTGAGGACAGCATATTCAACTGTTATTTAAAAGTCCCATTAGAAAACATTCCTCAAGGAGGTTGTCACCTGTTGCCCAACACCACCATGTCACTATAGCTTCCCATGGGAGGGAAACCTATCCAGGGTTTGGTTCTTACCATCCTTTTGTTATCCTGCTTGTTAATGCTAACTGTAGACTCCTTGATGACAATGTGGGTGATTTCAGGAAAATAGGAAAAATTGTTCCACGAGTCTCGGATTTTGTGTTTTTCTTCATCCTTTTTGGTTTTGCCATCAGATTTTTTCTTCTTCTCTTTCTCTGTCTGTACAGACTGCAAATACATTTTGGATGAAAGTATACCGATAAAAAAATTCATTTTTTTTTTAGCAAAGTGTTTTTACTTTAAAACAAAAATTCATGACAAATTTATCTTCCACAGCTACTTAATTCTTGAATACTTTTTCCACTGAATTATCAATTAATTTACATGCTCAATGTATCTGTATTGCAAGGATACGCTTCTATCAAGAACTGTCCATGAGATAGTGCTCACGAGATGAAAGCAAGCAGTCATTAGCTAGGCGACTTACCTAGGAATAATTTTGGTACCAGTACAGGGCTGAAAGGATTCTACTGAAACTTCTAAACTATGTACTTGAAACAATCTCTCAGAGCTCACCCCAAAAGCAATAGCCACATTCTTCTCACACTGCATGCCTGAACTGACGACAGCAGATGAAATTCTGCATGCAGACCACAAAGCTGAGCATCTTACAGGTCAAAAAATATTGAAAATTATTAGTAACTACTTATTTTAAAAAGATAAATGTTCAGGCTGAGCAAAGCTTCCTGCTAGTCACAGAAAGGTTCTCACCGAGATGAGAGTCTTTGCTTTAGGCATTTAAATAAATATAATCTAGAAATCAGCAGAAACAGGAGCCTTACAAGAAACAGGCTGCACTTCTGGCAAGCTTTTCTGCTCGAACATCAGTTCTTCCTTCCCTCCCCCCCATTAATACTATCATTTAAACCAGAAATTCACCATCAGAGATGGAGATAGTTAGGTTACATCTAAACGGAGTGAAGCACAATGCTTTCTATGTTAGAAAAGATAGCTATCAGTAGGGTTCTCATCACTGTGGGGAACTGAGGCAAGCAAAAAGAGGCCTACTTGGTTCAGGTATTATATGTGGAGAAAAACTGTAGAATATGCCATAACCTCTTCAAACCTAGGGCATATTTTTCTACACAAAGTACAGAAGAGGTTAAGCAAAGTGACTTCAATTAGCAGCACTGAAACAAGGAAAAACATATAAAGTATCACTGACGTGAGAAAGCTTAGCTTTAGTGTCACTATATTTTGATTTTTTTCATGAACAGTCTAGGAGTACGAGCAAACATGGCACTTGGGGTGCCATATACAAAAAAAGCATTAACACACTTTGGTATCAAGAGGGCCTCCACAGACATTTGTCTTTCAAGACTTGTGTCTGCTCTGGAAGATATAGTACAGCCTCTAATTTTCCTGGTGAACAGGTTGCCCACAGAGGTTGTGCTGTGTCCATCCTTGGAAGTTCTCAAGACCAGAATGGATAAAGCCCTGAGGAACCTGGTCTGACCTCAAAGCTGACCCTGAACAGGGGATTGGACTAGACACCTCCTGAGGTCCCTTCCAACCTGCACAATCCTATAATCCTATGGAAAAAGTTGTTTCAATAGAAAGCTGATCCTGCAGTGTCTGAAGATCACGAGCATTTTCTAACAGTTGTTATGCCCCCAAAAGCAACCTTCTAATTCCCATTTATGAAGGGATACTTACATTGGGCTTGAGCCTCCACTGAATTCCATTGTTTCCTGTTACGATGACTTCATATAGTTGGATGTTCTCATTGTCTCCACAATTAAATCTATTTATTTCATTCTCAGATGAAATCAGCAAAAATGAAGTCTCAAAAATTTCCGCTCCATAATGTTTAGTCAAGGTCTCCATTGTTGATAAGTATTTAACTTTCAGATCACGTGGAGACACACTACCGTCGCAAATGGTTTTGTTGTTAAACTCTTTAAGGAAATGCTTGAAAACATTATTTATCCGAATCCTGGTTAAGAAATTCCTCTGTCTGATAGTCTTGTTCAAAGTTTCAGGAATATAAAGCTTATAACTAGAAGGAAAAACAATGCTATGAGTTAATACTGCTGTCTCCTAAACTTTTAACTTTCTGAAATGTGCAACTGCCTTACTTTGAAAGTTACAGAGAACAAGATGCAGTAAACCACTGTGGAGTAGGTATTTTAGCAGTGTTTTACAGCATTAATAGCCAGAAGGAATTCAAATAATGACCTTATCTGAAAGCTTTTTAGTCAGATGGATACAGCCCACTCAAATCAATAACACAATTTATTCTAACAGTTTTCTCATTAGGTTGCCACGTAACAACACTGCCATTTCTGAACCTACTAACCCAGAACCCTGAGAATTTATAGCGAGTCAACTGGTACCCGACACATCAGTATGCTGGGTGCACTAGCTGCGTAGATTTCAAATACTCCCCAGTTGAGAAAACAAATCAGGTTTTCTAATACATATGCCTATTGACAAGATTAGGAAGACCCACTTAGCAATAGTAGTGTTGGAGCTTGTAACTCCTGTACAGTCAGACCCTGGAAGGTAAAATGCTTAAAATCCCTCCTGGAAGAGAATTGCAGCAGACCCAACGGTGACAAAGAAGCCATTCCAGCTCACCTGATATCTTTGGGAAGCTCTGGAAGCTTCACGCTTTTCTTGATGGCATAGTGAGAGATCGCAAGGACAGCCATCCCCAGACATTCGTTTTCAATTTCATGAACCTCTTGATCATTTTTAGGATCACGGATTGGTGCCAGGCCTTTCACTAAGTCATACTGACCCTTAACAGGAAGCAAAAAAAGAAAGCTACCAGATTTGGTATTTGTCACAGTTTATCTATGAGCAAGCAATATGTCGCAAGACCACAGGCTGTCCTCGAGCAAGAACAGTCACCGGAAACTGAAAGCCAGGACAGGAAGGGGCAGGAGAAGAAGGGAAGAGCTGTGCAATGGATGCAGTCTTCTCTTAGACCAGTGAAAGAGAAACACAGGTAAGCACTCGTCACCCCACAAACCCTGCCTATTTGAGAAGAAACACCAACATTTGCGCCTGACAGAAGTCGTTTAAAATGACAGTTTGTGGAACAGGTGGAATCACCAGGTGGATCGCCACAGCACATCCACCCCACATACAGTCCACAGCGTTGTGGCTTTCACTAAGAACATGTATAGACACCCAAGTAGAACACCTGCACTGCCCAGACACTTACAAACCCCCTGTCCCTTTCTTCTACACATTAGCCCACCAAAAATTCACTTGTTTTGTAATTAACTAAAGAAAGCACCACCTCTGTCCCCTTCTACCACCATCATGATTTTTTCTTCTGGCACACAATAAATACTTTGTGTCTCTGCTTTATCTCTGCCCTTCATCACCTGGTGTCTCTATGAACCCCACGCACTCAGTCTCTAAGCCACATCTCAAAGCCAAGACTGCAAACTCTACGGCAGCCGCCTTGCTCTGGGACAGTCCGAAAAATATTTGGTTGCCAAAGAGCAAAGACATTTCTGTTGCCTTATACAAGCATTAGCGTTTTTCTGCTTGACTTTTTTTTTTTTTTAAATGTTATTACCCAAAAGTAAAATTCTGCTTAATGCAACATCGTCTGAAAAAATCCATTAGGGTCCCTACTTGTTCCACAACTGAAAAGGTGTTTTCATTCTTTTTGCTGGCACTCAGAAAAAGGAAAAAAGGAGGGAAAAATGAAAAAAAAAGGACAAAACCCAGTTTTGCAGCATGTTTTCAAAGTGATTTTGCAGTTGCATGCATGTACACAAGAATGTTCATATGAAATAAAGCGTAAGTTTGATCACAGGAAAAAAATATTTGCTTATTTTATAACTTTAGAACGCAAGTGGTACCATTAAAATGCACACATAGCTGTAGCTAACTTGGTATTTTATTGTGGTTTCACAACAAAACAAGAAGGATTCACTGGAACAGCTTCATGCTCTGTCTTTTTCTGAACAACACAACTATATTTCAAAGACTGAAAATTCTGCAGCAATTATACTCAGAATTAACAGTGAACACGTTTTTCTCCAGTGCATTTAATTTGCTCATTTCACAAGCCTTCAACAACTTCAATCTTCCCGTTTCTTTGATGAAACCAGACAGTTTCTCATTTGCAAAATCATTTGGGTGTATATGAACTTTTTTGTACAAGAGCACAAGCTTTCTGAAATCGGGACCCTGCTTACTTGCCACGTCCAGCGTGCTGCACGTACCGCCAACAAGTGGGAGGCACAACAGAAGGAAAGAAAAGCTGCGTGTAAGCAGGCTGTGTGACAGTGGTTTTGTCAGTCAATGTTTTACCACCACACAGTAAAAAAAAGACTCTCTAAAAGGACACCATACTGTCAGTTTTAATACAGCTATTGTTCATCTATAGGACAATAGATGTCAAAGTCATTATGTGCAAATGTTTCGCAAAAGAAAAGGTGATAGTGTCCAGCTTTGGAGTCCTCAGCACAAGAAGGACATGGACCTGATGGAGCAGGTCCAGAGGAGGCCATGAAGATGATCAGAGGGCTGGAGCACCTCTGCTATGAGGAGAGGCTGGGAGAGTTGGGAGTGTTCAGCCTGGAGAAGAGAAGGCTCCAGGGAGACCTTATTGTGGCCTTCCAGTACCTGAAGGGGGCCTGCAAGAAAGCTGGAGAGGGACTTTTTACAAGGGCATGGAGTGATAGGATGAGGGGGAATGGCTTCAAACTGGAAGAAGGGAGATTTAGATTAGCTATCAGGAAGAAACTGTTGACTGTGAGGGTGGTGAGCCCCTGGCCCAGGTTGCCCCGAGAAGCTGTGGCTGCCCCATCCCTGGAGGTGTTCAAGGCCGGGTTGGACGGGGCTTGGAGCACCCTGGGCTGGGGGGAGGTGTCCCTGCCCATGGCAAGGGAGTTGGACTAGATGATCTTCAAGGTCCCTTCCAACTCAAACCATTCTATGATTCTATGATATCCAAAAATATTTAATATTAAAAGAAAGTATGCTATAAAAAAAACAACCCTTTTTGGACTGTGAGATAGACTGTTTATTTACATGTTCTCTGTATGGGTAGGTTGTTCTTTATGTAGCAAATTCTCTACTCTCCACCACGCAGAAGTATAAAGAAAACACTTGTCAACACTAACAGATGAGGTTACATGTACCTTAAAAGTTTGAAAATAGGTCTTTAAAGCAGCTTCTACTGAATCAAAAAGGTTTTGTGTGACTACAATGGCAGAGACACTTGCAAGCAACCTCTCACCTGTGCAAAGATGTATTCTAATGAGTTTGCATCAAGTATAGGTGTTCCTTCTGGCGCCAGCTTCTTCTCGTAAGAGCTCTTTGCCTTCCTTGGTGAATGCCTCCACACTGAGGGTTCGCTTTCACTAGTCCCGTGCCAGTTTGTAAAGTAGTATCTTGGAAGAAAAGAGGAATAAAATTTAAAAGCTTTCAGGGAAATCCGCGATTTACATTAGATGCATAATTACAAGTTTTAAAAGAAAACCAGTTACAAGTCAAAATCCATCAATTTTCTGCCCGGAGGTTGCAACTTAAACTGGTCCACTGCTGAAACTGCATGCCTGGCCTGAGGAACTGGGGAAAAACGGTGCATTAGTCAAAGGTCTTCAGCATTTCCACTCAACAGTATCTCACTCTTAACTCACGTTACCACGACCGTCTGCCTGTCGCATCCCTGCATGGTCCACTGAAGGAGGAGGCACCGCTCAGATGACAAGTGCACTTCCATCACCTCTGACATTGCTTGAGCAGTGTAAGAGAGTGTAAAGCCTCTACTGTGCATTAACCATCGCCTGGCATTTGTATTCCAAGAAAAAAATGGCTCAACTGAAGAGTTAACAAGACTTAAGACCTCCTCCTCTACAGGCACAGGGAAGAACTTCACTATGCCTCACTCCTTGGAATTTCGGCTTCTCTTTGGTTGCGGATGGAACTACTGAAAAGACACAAATTCTAACCACCTGGTTTTAAAGGGACACAGTCAACCTTCTTCACTATTACAAACAAGATTTTTACTCATAACTGTACACAAAGCCATTTAATTAAAAGCCTGCTAAAGGAGTTGGCATCTACTGAAAATTAACAAAATTTTTGAGTTCAAGCTCTGTTAGCACCTTTTGAGAAATCTTTGCCCAAATTACTACAGAAACCTGTGTTTACCTGGGTTCTAGTAACATTTAAATCAAATAAAGTTTAGTTAAATCTGGTTTGAATCAATGTGCCTTATGCAAAGGTTCATGCCTTGCACATGATCATGAGCTACTTACAATTAAAAGGTTACAGCAGAGCAGATTTACCCAACTACTAAGTAGGAATTATTTCTATAAGAATATGTCAATCTAATTCCAGAGGAGCATTCAGCACTAGCAAGAGCAAACAACAATGCAGAATTACTGCATTGAGACTGTAAGTCTTTTTAAGTCCCCAAAAAGCATATACCTATAGCATGAGGAGGAATACCAACACACAACTATGCCAAAACCTCCTGACAAGTACTGTCAGATACTGCAGAACTCCTTTGGTTGAAGCATAAAAAGCAAAGCACAGCAAATCCTTCTACCTCCAGGAAACGGCTTTGTTTCCGTATGCTCCTTTATAAGATGAGTGATAATTAATAACTCCAATTCTTTTGGTACTTCCTGAAAATAATTATGGGCAAGACATTGTGTATTGTTTGTAACGGAGAGGAGAATTTGCTCCTTTCCCTATTAAACTGCACTGATTAAGACAACACTTATAAGTTACAGTAAAAATTAGAGCCCCATTGTTTGAGGAACCATAAAATAAAGGAGAGTCTCTGCCTTGAAGAGACCGATGGACTTGTGGTAAGGGGAAGACAGATTATTACTGTTCCACTTTCACAAACAGAAACAGGAGCACGAGCTTTCCAATTCAGAAGTGCTGCAGACGAGCTGGAAAGGAGACTGCGCGCTCCTGAGTTCCAGGAGCAGGACCCACCCCTCCTTTAGAGCGCTTTAGCCCAGGGCAGGCACCTGCGGCGCGGGTGAGAGCCAGCGGGGGCGATTCGGGGAGTCAGCCCGAGCGGGTCACCCCGGGAAGCAGCAGTTTTGCCCTTCACCCATCCAATCCAGCCCAGGAGAGATGGAAATGCTGGGGGGGGGGGGTGGCCCTGCTGTTCTCTCTCCCTAACAGCAGCTCTGATAGTCCTCCTTTCCACAGCTTCCAGAAACACGTGTCTTGGGTCCCTTCTCCACACCGAGAAACACTGCTACCTCTGGCTTAAACACAGTCCAGCTATGGAACAGTTAAACTCCTCCTCCATCAGCTGGTGTGCTAATTAGTCCAGGATATTACAAAATACTGTGGTTACTTATGTTGTAGACAAACTTGGGGAAAGTGAAAGAAATATAGGGCTAGTTCCAAAGTTTCTAGTGAAAAGCAAGTCCTCTTAAAATATTACCAAAAATATACCAGCTGGCACAGATTTGACAGGGAGAGGAGCAGGACGGGAAGTCCGCGCAATCAGAAACCAAATCTAAAGCTTTCAGCAGTGGGAGAAAAAACAAACATCTAAAAGCATTTGAAACCAGTCACATACCTTCATTTTATATATATATCATTTCAATAGGGCATGACTAAGTCAAACCTATCAATGCAATGACATTTCAGAAATAAGGTCATCCACATAAAAATGATTTATTCTCTAAATGATTATACACAGTCTAACACACTGCACTATTAAATAAGCCCAGGCCATTTTCCTTTTTCAAGAGGAATTCTGCCTCTTGCAGAGCTCAGAATAAACAATATTCATTTAGAGAACAGTTTCACAATCCTGTATTGCTCATAATTTTTCAGTCCCCAGCCCTGCTCTCAGTTCAGATGCCCAAGCCAAGACATACAACAGATCAGAAATGAAAGAAAGGAAAATATCATTTCACCAAAACACTACAGTATTCCTAAGGAGACGGGAATCTTTAAATTTTAGCACTTAACTCATATAGTCTGTTCTTAAATGCATATGAAAATTTTTAAAATACATATTATTGGCCCAAAGTTTGTCAGTTTTCATGCATGAAGTACATCTGACAAAAGAGACGTCCCTGCCAAACTTCAAATCCCAACTCCAAAGCTTAAAAAAATAAACCACCAGAACTTTGAAAAACAGAAAGCAGGACATTTTCCAGCTTTGTTCTATAAAATGGTATAACAGAAAAATTTCCAGAAAATAAAGTTTAACAGAGTAATTTTGCCCATATACGTAGAATTTGATAGAGTTACGAACAGCCAAAGAAGATTTGTAAGAGGGAGCTGTTCCAGCAGTTTTAAAGGTGGTGGTGTTACCCGTTGTGCAGGTAAGATGCAGTAGGAATGAAAGAGTACCTGGAGGGCGCTCTTATCATTCACCCAAAGCAGAAACATATAAACACAACACACACCGGAAAGTATTTTTTAAGAATTGAGTTAAAAAAAGCACCATAATCCGAATTGAAGGATTAAATTCCCCACAACTTTTAAATTTAAATTCCCACAATTTTTAAAATACCACCTTCTACTGAGAAAAGCAGATCACATCAAGGGAAAATGGCCCAGATTCAGATTATACCAAGAAATTTTTTTTATTATCCAGTACATGGTTAATCTGACTGATCTCTTAAAGCAAGAAAGGGCACTTAATGCTCTTTAAGAGGCCTTTAGAGTCCCCAGAGCTTCTTTTAGAGAGTCACTCAATTCCTTTACTGTATGGTGTTTATCTGCCAAACTTAATCACAGCTGTTTAAATCAGATTAGTCGAGGTTAAGTCATTAACACCACTAACAGACTGTGTTAAAAAAAAGACAAGACTATAATATCCTCTTCCTCTTCTAAAGATAGGTATCAGTATTATAATTATTTGAAAAGCATAGATATTTTTGTTGACTGTCAGTATTTTTGTTTTCATAACAGTTCATGCAATAACAATAACAATTCCAGTCTGGCACAAACGTAATCAGAAATGAAATACCTTACAGTTCAAAGATCACATTTTCAAAGCTCTGTCTTTGTATCTGCATAAGCAAAGTGGTTGTTATTCTCTAACAAGTCTAGAAAATGGTTTGGAACCACAACCTGAGGTTTACACATGCCGATTCTCTCATTAGCGTGTATAAGTGATAGTCATGTTGCCTAACCAGAGATTATCAGGAAAAAGCTGTTAAAATGTATACAGCTATATAGATTATCACCTCAAGTTTTTTCTCTGCAGCCCAAACTGACCGTGTATGTGAATATTACATTTTAAGGTGAAGAGGGAATATTACACAGAAGTTTATTTTCTTAGAGTTATACGTTGAAGAATTGACAGAAATAACCTGTGGACCTACTTTAGGAAGATGGCTAAAGTTTCTAGACTAATTACTCCTGGAAGCAAAGCTCATTCCATATATTTTTCTCCTGTATCATATACTTAAAGCTCATATTGATGCAAGAAGAAAAGCCAGAATAAAAACAAAACAAAAAAAAAAAAAAAAAGGAAGGCAGTATAATGTGCAGAATTAGATTTCTATCAAATCCTAAAAGGAGGGCATCCTTCCTTTAGCTAGAGTATGTGAGAGTGCTCAACAGTTGTCAGCATTACTGCTTTCATCTTCCAGTGGATGAGGGCTGGTGTACCCATGCAGCCCCAGAAATCTCAACAGGTGACGTGCCATATTTTAAGAATGCCACCTGAAGTTAAACCTGATGGCACATGTCGGATAAAAATCCTGGGAACAATGGTTTCTATTTTCTGATGCTTTCTCCAGTCTAGTGCATGCTACCCACAGTGAGGTCACACGAATTGCCCTACAGTCCTAGAGGAGAATTTCAAAAGCAATTCCAATAGCAATAGCAATTGACAGCCTGGGAGAGTTGGGGGTGTTCAGCCTGGAGAAGAGAAGGCTCCAGGGAGACCTTATTGAGGCCTCCCTAAAGGGAGCCTACAAGAAGGCTGGCGAGGGACTTGTTACAAGGGCATGGAGTGATAGAACGAGGGGGAATGACTTCAAACTGGAAGAAGGGAGATTTAGAATAGATATCAGGAAGAAATTTTTCACTGTGAAGATGGTGAGCCCCTGGCCCAGGTTGCCCCGAGAAGCTGTGGCTGCCCCATCCCTGGAGGTGTTCAAGGCCAGGTTGGACGGGGCTTGGAGCAACCTGGGCTGGTGGGAGGTGTTCCTGACAAGAGCAAGGGGTTGGAACGAGATGATCTTCAAGGTCCCTTCCAACCCAAACCATTCTATGATTCTATGTTTCTTTTTCCTTTCAAGTTAACAGTAAAATTCCCATTGACTTCAGCAGGAGTACAGTTCACTTTGAACACTTCAAAAGGAAATTGAAGCGTGCAAAATACTGATATAACAAACCAACATTTTTGAGCCATTTTTTTCAATTTAGCTTTTAGCTAGTTCAGTCACCTACAGCTTTGTGGATACAGGTTCTTGTGGTTTTTCAACTTCTGGGGCTTTTTTCAAGTTTATATAGCAACATTAAAAAAAAATAAATCAGGAGGCATTTGAAGCTTTTCCTGTTAATCTTTTATCTGTGTTGTGAAAAGCAAGCTGTTGCTTTTGGTTTTGCTTTCCTGCTTCTTCAGTGAGTTCAGCAGTAAGAGTCAGAGTATCCATGTATGGCTAAGGTATCATTTTTCAGGTGTTTTGCACTTACCTCATTCGATAATGGAGCCGGTGTGATGTTTTTTCATCGATCTTAAAGATCTGGTTTGGTGCATACCAGAGTTTTCTGGTTTCATCATATAGTGCAAAGAGATTATGGCACAGAGGAGATATAGCTGTCAGAGAAAAGTACGCAAATGTATGAATCACAAGGCTACAATACAATACAATATGCACACCTCAAAAATACAAATGCATAAAGCAAATATCTGATCTTGCAAAATAGACGATAAAAAGAAACTGATACTAGGATTAGTTTAAAACAAACATTAGAAAGTCACGGTTGAAGTGGAACTGCAAACTGTGCATTGGTCCACTCCGCTGGTTTTATCATGTATCAAACTGCCTACCATTTCAGCTACCTCTAACATTAAACATTCCAAAATCCTCATTTTGCCAAAGGTCTGAACTTAACAAGGAAATGACTTAAAAATCTTCACTTTTTCCAGATCACAGAAATGGATGTTTTAACAAAACCATTCAGCAAAACCACAACTGTGTTCTCAGTTTTATTTTATTAATAAATTTTACTCCTATAGCTGAAAGAGCAGGTTTTAGTGAATTGATGAAATTCCCCTTCTCATTAGAAAACAAGCAGAAAGCATAACGTGTCATTTTTCTATTCTTTGCTAATTCAACAGAGGGTTTTCCAACAAAGAACAAACTTTGACTTGTATGCCTAGGCTGACCTGCTTTAACCTTTGCATTTACATCATCCCAGAGAAGAACAGGCTATGGTATGTTTACAGGTCTACTGTTGTTTGAATTTCTTGCTTCAGGCTCCTGCTCAATAGGAGGCAGTACCTTTTTGCAAAAGCCCCGGTCAGGCAAGTGGCTCTGTTGCAGAGAGCATTGCAGCACATGCTTAAGTGTCTTTCTGAAACGAAGCCAACTGCAGAGCACTTTGTTGGGGTCCTGCAGAATTCAGTGAAACCATTTCTACTGTGACTTGGGCAGAGAGGGCAGAAGGGAAGAAGAGTACCCAAAGAAATAAAAACCGAACAGCCTAATTGCGAAGTTCACAGAAGGTGGGGTTGGGCAGCCACTGCCTCCTGAAGGTCAACCAGCAGTACGCAGATACCCTCAATGGTTTAACTATTCCAGCTGTGATTTACAGCAGAGACCAGCATCGCAGGCTCGCTGAGCTGGGTAAGACGTTACCCATTAGTGGGTACCTCACTACCACATGCTGCGGGCTCAGCGAAAAGCGAGAGAAGGCAGAAAGAAGTCCCCTTAAGGAAAGCTCCCTTTAAGTCATTTCTTCAAAGGTTTTAAACTTTCAACAGAAATTAGCGGGAGCAGTTGAACAGCACGTGGGTTCACGTCGTACACTGTTCGTGAGGCTTTAACATAGATTAAATCCACTGATTCCAGTGGAATTATATATATATACTCAAGTATTTTGCTGAGTCAAGGACCACAGTGACAAAGCAAGAAATCTTCACTATACATTTCTGTACTACCACAATTGTGCACAGTTCAGTTAAAGTTAACTGGTGAATTAATACTATCGATATCGTAACGTTCTGCAAAGAAGCGTCCGGTAATAGAAAACTGAAACTGGGAAAGTATCAAATGGCTTCTCAGAAGTCGGAAATTTTTTTCTCATTAGCCCTCTCCAAGATGTTTTATAACATGGGACAGATCTCGACAGGCTTACCAACTAGTACACAAGGTAAAAGAGCTTTGTGTTAACTTATCTGTATATTGTATCGCCTCTTCTCCTAAAAGAAGCCTAATCCCATCCCACCAAAGTGAAAAAATTAGTACCTGTAACCAGGGTGGGAGATCATTATTTTATGTGAATCTTAAGACAACCTCTCCCACCATTTCTTTCATTCCAAACAGTTTAAGAACTGCCCAAACAGACCCTTGGCAAAGGTTTCCATCCCAGACTACATAACATGCATATTTCTTCTACAAACATTGACTTACATGCAGAGAAGGACGCATCACTTTTGATACTGTCAAGCCTTACCACTGAGAACTTATATAAAATCCAGATACTCACAACACCTCTGGGCAGCTTCAATGCACAGCTCCTCCGAGGTAAACTCGCCACTGGTGTAACATATGGGATTTTTATCTTGCAGGTAGAAAAGTATTTCTAAACCCTGATGCTGAGCTTCCAGGTTTACTTCGCTCTTCTTTGTGCTCCTCATTTTTGCACAGAAAGCCATGGCTTTGCAATCTTCTTTTACGTTTAGATACTGAAAGTGGAGGAAGAACAGTTTAAGCAAAAAGCAAAGAAGAGTCTGAGTATTTGTCAGAACACAAATCCATTGCTTAATGAGGCTACTGCACACTATGATGGGCTAGGCACAGCATTTCTCCAAGTCTGCAAATTGGGAACCTGACTGTTCAAAATCAGTACTTTTCACAAATGAGGGGAGAAGTGAAAAAAGAAATGTCGATGATTATTCTGTTTCTGGTAACTCTGTTAAAAATCATTCCCTTCTGTTCTGGTGGTTCCACAACTATTCTAGGTGGTTTCTCTTCTTACTGTAAAGCAGGAATAACTTTCACATCCTTAAGCACCGAACTGGCTGAAAAATAATACTTGAGGCTGGGTAATATAAACAGTACAATTTATGTTTCCTTTTTTTTTTTAAAAAAAAAAAAAAAAAAAGGGCTAGCTTCTATTTTTACAATCTCCTTAACAGCTAAATACTTCTCATAGTTTTCTCCCCTCTCACCCTTTGTTTTTTAAACTCCTGATACTTAATGTGTCATGGTGAAATGAGCTTTATTGGAGAGTTAATGTTTATTACTCCCCTCTGCCTCCAGAAGAAAAGGGTAGCACTAAGTAGATTTAATATAATAGCTTTGAGACCGCCAAGAACGCGTACAAGACAGCTCTGACTCAAAAGAAAACGCATGTTGCATTTTATACCCAGTGCTTAAATAGAAAGAGCGGTAAGGAAATAGATGAACACACAGTCTGGGTATTATAGGGTCTGTGTTCCATGTTTTACTAAGCTTTAGCTCAATTAATAACAAAAGCTCAAACCACCAATTCTATAGTTTACGAACTTAATCCTCCCACCGAAAAACAAACAAACAAAACCAAACCTCAAAAGCCAACATACCTGCATTTATATGACTGTCTGATCTTCTACGCGACTGAAACGGATTATCTTCACACTCTCCTAGAGCAACTCGACTCCGGCTGAGAAAAAAAAAAATATTCAAATTGTCAGGAATGACTTTGTACAGTTTAAGGCACAAAATATATGGTCAGGCTGATAAAATTAATTTCCATTAATATAACTGGTTGAGACTAGATGCGGATCTCAAAGACAGTCACAGCAAGCACCTAGGAGTCTATGTAAGTCTACTGATTTCTTTTGACTCTTTGGGTGCACTGGCTGAGATGCAGACAAAACAACAGGGGGTAAGCCTTGGTTATTCATTGGGGTTTTTCTTATATTTTCAGAGCATCAACCATTAGTTTGTTGTCATACTCATTGCAACCCTTAGCTGTGACACCAAAGGAGCATTCTTCTCTTTGCTTTACCTCCTTCATGACTTTTGAAGTCACTTCATTCTTCACATTTTTAACTACATATTACTAATTCCAATTCTTCCCTAGTCTCTATTGTTTCTTCCCCTTCCAGACTATCGGGTTTTTCCATTTATTTTATTCTCCTTTGCTCTATGAAAGGTGCAGAGCCTTGGGTGGGCAGCAGAGAATAAGGAAGCTACTCAAGGGAGTATCATCCCAAGGGTCCTATTTCCCTCAGAGGAACCTTGTTCACAAGGAGCTCAGCCCATGACTTCAGTGCCTCCAAGGAGCAGGGGCACCTTCCAAGAACCTACTTTTTTTTTTTTTTTTTTTTTTTTTTTAAAAGCTTTATCTAACACCACAAACCACCCCAGTATTCTGGAGATGGTTTGCAAAACTACTCCCACCCAAAGTTACACGTAATCCTTATCACAAGAAAACCTGGAATATATCAATACCATCTTTTTTTTAATGGCAGGTGTGCCAGTGCCTCTATTTAAAGTAATGTCTGATGCCAGGGCTGTAAAATCAACAAGACGCTACAGTAATACTTAAGAAGCCACGGGGAGAAAGGTGGGTGTTGGTAAGAAGTCTCCTTAGTCCCAAGTCCTGATGGTAGAGCACGGAACATCAGCGAAAGAGCCGGCATGCTTGGAAGGCACGTCTGTATGTTCCTTTCCAAAGGTGGACAGGCTGCTCCTCTCCCACTGGCATGGGAATAAGCCAAATGGGGAAAGAATCTGGACTGCTTGAAAAGAAGGATGTGGGACTCTTCTGCATCTCCGGGGAGACTCCCGTGCTCTGGCAGTGGTCCCACATCACGGTCTGTCAGCCACAGCTCCATCCTCTCAAGGGGAAACCATCCCACTTGAGTCTCCCAAGGTAGTCACTAACTAAGCGTGACAGGAAACTAAATGTGACAAAATGTGTCTAAACTAAATGTGACGGTACCGCTGGTTTGGTAAACGTTGCCCATGACTCATCTGAGGCTGAAAAAGACACCTCCATTTGTATTCTGTATCCCTCCCTTTTTCTCTTCTCCCCTATCTCTGCCAAAACATACTTGAACTAAATGTGTATTGTTTTTGCTGCAGCAGCATTAGGCCTTAATCTGATATAGCGGACTTCAATGAATATTGCTTTCTAAGCCTTAGGCTTTGGCTGGAGAAAGTCTGACCCTGCCACACAAGCTTCCCTTGTGCTTGGAAAGTGCCCAGCAAACGTGATACTATCAGAGAAAAACTAACATTTAACAGCACAGCACGTGTTCACAATTAAATTGCATGTTCCTGCCACCCATGCCATTTTAAGGCTAAATTTGAGTTTCCAGACACATTCCCTCAGCAATAATATGAGGAAGAAGTAATTGAGCATGATTACTGGAACATACAGACAAGCCGGTAATTATTTCTGCACAGCACCAGAAAACTTAAATGCAAAAGGTTAAAGATATTAGCTTTAATCTAATTGAAAACACTCCCTTTTAAACGACGTATATTGTAACTGAAATTCAATATATTTCAATGTCTGTGTGGGCATAATATTAAAAAGATTGTCCAGACGTTTTAAAATGTGAAGGGAAATATAAAACCACTGCCTTCTTGCAGATTCATAAATCAAAATTGTTGCTTTTCAACACAGCGTTTTTTGGTTTTGCTTAATAGCTCATACTCTTGTTTCTAATCACGTCAGCAATTCTCAGAATACAACAGAACCTTAAGTGCTGCTTCATTTACAATACACTTCTGGGGATGAACAAAACAAACCAACATCCAAGCTCTAACTCACTATTTACTAACTAGTTTTCCAGATATTCTCATGCTCAATATCAGGAATTCACCTCTTTAAAAATGCACCTTAATCTTCCAGACTCTCCACTGAACAAGACAAATTCTTGCTCAGTCTTAGCAGTAGCATCTCTCACCAGCGCTACACAGTAATAGTATCATACATACAGGTCACAGCACCTGGTGACAGCCAGGACAGCTTTATGGCAGTCCTTCGCTCCTGCAGGCACGTACAGGCAGCCATGCGACTGTCCCCCATGAAAGGCTCTCCCCGGTCTGGTGTGCATGACTCACGCTCCCCATGGCAATTACGTTGGGTCTCTTGCAATCTTAAGCATCACATTACACACCCCTCATGCTTCATCTCAGAAATCTGAAGGGGATTTTTATCCTTTGCCACTTAAAAGGTCTCAGAGCCTCGGTGGACCATTGTTCTTTGTGTATCTCCCTCCCTTGTGAGTGTTTCCCTGATGAACTTACAGATACAGATCCTTTCTCAGACTGCATTTTGCTTGGCTTGCACCACGCTCCGCTGGTATCCTCCTGCAGGACAAGCTCCACTTTCCCCTGCTCATCCTTGCAGCATCTCTCAAGGCTTAACCCATCCAGGGGACAGACACGGGACCGCAGGGATGCACTCAAGTCTCTGCTGGGAGTTGTCTGACTGACACGACAGCATTTGCTTTTTTCAAAGCACATTTCCTCTTTATCTCATTTCTGTTTCTCATGGTGGAAACAGTCTTTTGCGATGCATGCTGCAAAATATTTAGGGGAAGGTAGGATGGCTCTTCTCAAGATACACCTCAAAAGCTGATGCTTTACAGCCCTTGGAGTACTCCTCAAAGCAAAGGGTTTCTCTGGTCGTTTAAAACCCTGACTGATGTATACACACACACCTGCCACCTTCTTAAAAGTCCGTATTTCAGTCACAGAGTAACTCAGCTAGCTGGCAGGGTGAGCAAATCCCCAGCTCGGTGCACCACCAGCAGAGGGGGACAATGATTCATCCTTCTCACCACGATAACAACCACGAAATTAGTGATTTTGGGTGCGTACGGGTACAATAACAAAGTCATGCACCCACAACTGCTAAAACTCTCATCTAATTTCTTTGGACTAGGTCAACAAACAGGTCTGGGCCCACAGACAGTATTTTTTTTTCCTCATAGATGAAGCCCTCACAAAATTTTGGTATCAGAAAGATGAAAAGTTAAAAATAGGGAGAGGGAATTCTAGAAGGCAGGTTGTTCAAAATCAGTTTGTTTCTGGTTTGGTTATTAAACTATTAAGACTTAATGAAATATTTGGAAGCGAATAATATTTGGTAAAAACTCAAGCTCCTGCCTATGACTCGCCACGGCCAAGATCTCCTTAACAAAAGCAGAGTGGTTGGAGCCCCAGAGTCCAACGCTATTTGTTAAATAACCCCTTTAAACTTTTGTATGCCTCAAAAATCAAGGAAAGAAAAGGCAAGGGCATAAACTAAATACTTTAGAAACTATGTGCAATCTTCCTTGAACCAGAAGGAAGGAGTTAATCCGCTGTTGTTGAAGGAGGAGCCCAGGAAAGCCCACCTGGCTTGAAGCCTCCTGTGAAGCTGGGACACCTGTACCTGGCCCTGCCAAGAGCCCCCCTCAAGAAAAACACCCCGAAGCACAAAAAGAGCTTCCCTTGAACAAGGAAACTGGATAAAACTGACAGCTGGGACATACTTCAAGATGCCAGACACCAAGAGAAGATGGCTTCAAGCTCCACTGGGCATTTTTGAGAAAACTCTTCTCACCTGAGCTCAAAACAAGGCTAGAGATGCCACGTGGCTCAGGCTCTCTATCTGAGCAGACAAAAGGATTCAGTGGGTTTTCCCCCCAACTCAGTTTTCTCGCCCTCAGTAGGACACACTTTAATTTCTGCCAGCAGAACTGCTGCCATTCCCAAAAGAGATGGACCACGACACTGAGGAGAAGCAAGCAGAGCCACTATGCTGGCCAGGAAAAGTGCCCTCAGCTGCCAGAATGCCGGTGCCTGCAGGTGCTGCCAGCCCGGACAGACCCCATAGACCCAGCACCCTTCGTTTTCCAGTCATAAAATATTTTAAGGGGCAAACGGAGAATATGAAACGCACGCAGATTTTGAGAAGAAAGCCCCCCAGCACACATCTACGCTTAACCTGGGGCAAATCTGTGCACTGAGACCTGCTCCGATTTAAAATGCAAGTTTTGCTTCCTGCTCCTTTTGGGGAGTTTTGACAGGAAATCGAGACTCCAACCGATGTCGCAGACCCCCATGAGCCAGCCCTGCTACACCACCGCCCCTGTGCTGCCCACACTTCCATCATAAACAAAGACCATGGAAGCCAAACGCAAAGACTGAAGGTCTGTTTCAGGGGCAAAAGTCCCTAAAATGTGAGGAGAGGAAAATCCCAAATAAAATCTGACCAAACCAGAACTCAGTCTGAAGCACCATTTGCAAGCTCTTCCTCTTTTTTTTTTCCCCTCTCAGCCACTGGTTTCACGACAGGGGATGTTTATGATTGCCTATGCTAAGAAAGTAAGATATAGGCTTTTCTTAAACATGCAAGGCATGCCGTTTTTTTAGTATTCATAGTTTACACTGGCCCGAAAGTTCTCAATTAATATTATTTTTTTGACACATGAGTAAAGAAACATGTCACAGCCTGTACAGCATGGGACATGCACCTAATCTAGCATAAGCCATTAGACTCATCTGAAATAAAACCAGGCGCTCTACTTAACTTCATAAATTTTAACAAGAGAGAATGACAGTACCGATACGATAGCAAACAGCGACGAAGCCACGCGTCAAAATCCCAAAGCACTGAAGGGGCTGTTGCACCACTGACCCACCACCCTCTGCGGGCAGCCCTGAGAAGGTACAACCACCACTGCAGCAGCCATAGGTCGGACCGGCCTCGATCATCTAAAGCTCACTGGAAAGAAAAAGGTAAAAACTTTTCATTGAAGTAGAACATCACCATACACAGAGCTCCTTCAGGTCTAAAACACTTGTCCAAGTAACTCTGAGGACAGCAGAAGGTTCAGCACCACCCTCCCTGCTGCCTATGGTGCCCAGGTCTTCTTCCAACCTGTGGATACGCTCACTGCACTAACTCAGCTCTCAACACTCCTGTTCACTAATAATTTAAGATGAACTGTAACAACTACCACCTGTGCTCTTTTCTGGGGATGTTTCTTTCCAGTCACAGTGAAGAAGAAAGGGTTTTAAATGTTCCTTTTGGAAATTCAAGAACCAAAATGCTACAGGGCAGAATGAGGTTGCCTTTTTAACTGTATTATCCTTTCTGTGCACATGCAATATTTCATCAGCCATACATATGTGATGACATGCTGTGTTTTCTCCACAGGACTCTTCCACTGAATGTACAATTCAGTATTTATCTTATTTTATTCTGTTATTCAGGGTGATGTCACCACATGCTGTTCACCTCTGCCCCAAAACCAGGGTTACTAATTCCCCTGGGGTTTTTCTATAGTATTCATTCTGCAATGTGACTGATCTGTGTTGTAAAACTTAGTTTTAAAAATCAAGCTGAGAGCACATAGAATGGAAATTTTCAGCAAAAACAGTTAACGTGCAAGCAAAGTTCTCAAGAACTGAAAGACAGGGTGTGTATGATCAGGTATGTCAGCCAGCCTTCACTACTCGCACGCTTATATTAACAGGTGTTACATATTTCCATTTTTAGCAATCTAAATCAGAAAAGCAGAGGAGGCAGACTCCTGTCGCGTTCACTTACCGACTGCTTCAGACCAGACCCAACGCTTTATGAACCCACTCAATTCGCTGTCGTGCTATGAGAACTAACCCTGCTCGTTTCCTGTGCTTTTCCAACACAATTTCAGCTATTTCTCTGAATTTCGTGACATGTTGTCTATGTAGGAAGAAGTTTTTCAGCTCACTCAGAGAGCTGCGTGTTAATTTACCGCCTTTATTGTCCTGTCTGTAACGGCTGTTGCAGACGCGTGAGCAGGAACACAAACACAAAGTCATGTTTTCCTCTGTATTACCTGATCTTTCCAGCCTGATGTTCCTTTGGATTCAGACTGGGCTTCGATGAAAGCAATAGAGACCAACAATTTTTATAGCTTGCTTCTAAACTATAAATGTGCACTTATTTCTTTCTCCTCCACAATTTCTGATATAACAACAACTTCAAATGACACAATTCTTGAGAAGCTTACAATCTGTTACTATACCCTTGCATAGTCAATACCACCCAATTTTCACCTAACCCAGTATCAATTTCCTTGGAGGCAAATATGTTCATGTATCAAGCTTCAACCCATCACAGAAACCTACCAAACGACGAGATGATTTTTATGTAATTACCATGTAGCCAATACTCCAAAACCTATTACAAACAAACTAAAGTTCTTTTTTTATGTTTCCCCCCGCAAGCCAACCATCTAAAAAAGAACTTTATTACTAAGACTGATGCTAATGGGACTGAAGGGGGATTCCAGCCCTGAAGAGATTTACACCGACAATCTGGTATTATTCCTGCCTGGGACACACCATTAATGATCCTTTTCCTTCCTTTATGTTCTCCTCCACGGCTCTCACCTACATCCCCCCTCTGTGCCTGCGCTAGCATGCAGCTAGCAGTTTGCACCTTTCAGATGGTGGAAGTTCTCTGGCAAAGAGCCACATCATCTTCCCAGCAATGAAGCAGATCTTCAGGAAACACAGCGTCTTCCTGGTGGCACTGCACTGATTTAAGGGGTTTCCTGAAGTTCAGATGTGTGGAAAAACTTTCAGGAAAATCAGTTGGTGTGGCAAAGACCTCCAAATCCACGTTTACTTGGAAGAGAAAGTGTTAAGGGTGTTCAAAGCTTGTTCCTTCTGGGCTTACCTGGCAAGTGATCCTCTAGATCCACTAGATCTAGGTCCACTAGAACTGGACGTGGCAAGACTATGCACGTGCTCTTCGTGCCCCAGTTAAAAGCTAAAACTTCAGTGAATGCTAATATAATGTGCCTCACAACTGGGGCAGGCAGAGAATGAACACAGGGTCACGTACATCAGCTCTGCTAATGCACGGAAACTCTTTCAACTCAAGAGTCTTTGGTTGTACACCCAAGTCTGAAGTCAGCACAGCACTTAGGTCTATGAGAAGGTGCTGAAGCCCAGGGAACGGCTCTACCTTTTCCAAGAGAGGAAAACATGCTGTAGTTGTTGCACAGATCCAGCTGAAAGGCAGGGGTGGAAACAAACATAGAAAAAACAGAAGAAAAACCAGTACAACATGTGTGACATTCTCTCTCTGCTGACTGGAAGACTACAGAGGGCTAACATCGTCACACAGCTCACCGTGCCATGGATGTAAACAGCAAGAGCAGTCATCTGGCCGGGATGGTGCTGTGATTTAGAAGCACAAGGGGGATTCAGTGTCCAACAACATGCCAGGACTTCTACAAAGCTTCAACACCTACCTTACTCCTCTACAAAACAACCTAGTAATTCAAGCTCCTTGCATATTTAGGAGCTACCAACAGTTTTCCTAAGCAGGAAAAGCCACCAGGAGGGAGATGGAAGCACTTTCATAATCCACACCTTTCAGGCGAAGGTCTGTAACTGCAGAACAGCTCCTCTCTTTAACCGGACTGGAGGAAGACAGCTCGCTTCATCCTACTCTCCTGAGCCTTAAGATCTCACAGAAGCCACCATTCCAAAATGTTTGACAAAGAAACCTCATGTCTGGGGACTTGCTACGCATCTACAGGCTCTCCTCCAAGTCATCCTCACAAGCCAAGAGTTTTAAGCCACAATCTACCCCTCTCCACCTTATTTACTTAACAGATTGTATCTGCTCAGCAGTCTGCATATGGAGAAGAGATGAACCCCATGTCTTGGACACGACACCCTGGCATGGCACCGTTCCACACCCAACGCTCTTCTGCTAGGTACCTATTTCGACTGAGAGTGTACCTGGGAGGGGGCTCTTTTACCCCCGGTTGCAAATACACTGCATCACCTTTGGCATAATACCAACATGATACATCCCTTCAGGTACAATGACCATCTCCATGATCCACTGGTGCTCCTCAACAAGGGAATCCTACATTTTACTTGCCTTTAAGGAAAAGGCAAGCTTAGATTTATTATCACACCACCCGGATTTCCGATCGTGTCTTAGATCTTTAGTAAAAAACAAACCAAAACAAACAAACAGCTGATCTCTAGCAAAGTCAAGACTGGTGAGATGGCACAAGAAACACTATCAGCATGTCTTTTCTGCAGATGAGTAGAGGAGAAGGAGAAATTAAATGACTTGTCCACTTACCCAGGAAATCAGCGCCAGCATTGGTAACTAGCCCGGGTCTCCCACATCCCACTCTGCAGCCTCTAACACAAGAGGTAGAATTAGAAGCAATAGTTCCTCCAAATACCAACAGCCTGAGTAGGCGGACTTTACACACACTACAGCTTTCTAGTTCGAGAGTATGTAAAACCTGCAAAGGGGCTGGGACTTCTTGGTGACCACAGAGCTACTGCAAAGCTCCCCTCCTCCAAGACTCACCGGCTGTTCACAGACCACTCTAGCAAAGCTCCCAGCGCAGTAACCACACACGGTCATTTCCCTCGTGTTCAGCCCTGTAGCCACTTCCTTGAGAGCAACTACAGACGGTCTTAACCTTTTTCATTTTCAAATCATATCACAAAATGGAGACTCTCATCCCAGTTCTCTCCACCCCATTTCCTCCTCCCCGGAGCTGGGAGGCACTAACTGCACGGCTGCACATTACGATGGTGGCAGCAAAGAGAGACGGCAAGAAAGCCCCTGGCTCCCTCCTCACCCCCTTCGTGTTGCCCCACCACCAGCCAGCACATGCATAAAGGTCACCTGGCCTCAGAGAAGGAACAGGTGAGGGAGAGGAGGTTTTGCTACAGCACAATTTCTTTACCCAGAGGAGGAACTTGCCCAGCGTCATTCTGCAACGGGGCTGAGCTGCCCAGAAGCAGTTCTGGCACCCCAGCACCTCCCGAGGAGCAGGAATTACTGATGGCAAAGAGCAACCTCAAGTTGACCACAGCAGCCCTCAGAAGAACAAACTGAAATACTGGCACCTCTTTGCATTCTACCTGGTTTAAAAGGAAGAGTCACTAACTTGTTGCCATAAGCACTTAACTCACTTATAAAGACCTTAAAGAGTTTTATCAATGTGGTCAAGATCTACTCTGCATATGGCGAGACACTTGAATCCCCTAGATTGCTTTACTCACGAAGATTTCTGGTAGTCG
Source organism: Pluvialis apricaria (assembly GCA_017639485.1). Classification (NCBI taxonomy): domain Eukaryota; kingdom Metazoa; phylum Chordata; class Aves; order Charadriiformes; family Charadriidae; genus Pluvialis; species Pluvialis apricaria. Next base: position 2,714,154 of record CM030011.1, on the reverse strand, counting down.
CGTGCTTCCTGTGGTGGCTTTGCACTTTGGTAAGTGTTTTTTGATGGTTTGCCTTTTTCTTTTTTTTGTTTTTTTTTAATGTGGTGAGAAGATATTGTTAAAGTTCACTCTTAAGGGCTTGCCATTTAAAACAAGTCATAAACAAAAACAAACAAAACTTTGCCTTTCTGTTCAGAGCAAACCACCAACAAAGGCATCCCCTAACCAACAAACATTCTTTCTATAATATAGTTGCAAAACCATACAATTTCATAGCAAACTTTGGATTTGCTATCGACAGCGAGAGCAATTTGATCTTCAAAGTCTCTTGCCCCTCTCTGTGTTCTCTGCTCATCTTTTATTAAGTTAAAATCACCCTGCTGTAATGCTGGTAGCCCCAATGCTGGAACATTGTGTGCAATTCTGATTGGAGAAGGTACGGCCAGATGGCACAAAACCAGTTTTGGGGTTAAAGACAGCGTCTCAACTAAAGCCCTTTCTGTTAGGCACTATATATATAGTTCCGATGCAATGAAGTAAAAAGCTGAGATTTGGAGTGCAGAAATCTCTGTGAAGCAGCAGATGCTCTGGTAGCGGAGGAGGCGCTAATTTTAACTGTGGGGTCCCGTAAGTCACAATGCAAAAACATCTGTAAAGGCCATCACACACACTGAAACAGAACAGAGACGGAGCAACAAGAAAAATTTCTTTGGGATTTCAGATCTCAGCACAGATCACCTCTGGTCTTACCAACAGGGGTCCGGGTTCATCAAATTCAGCAGAAAACTTGAGGTACAGCCTCAAAATAAGAGGTACAGCTACCAAACAAAAGTGACCAGCCTCTTCCTCCTCCTGTCCTCACCCGACCTCACCAAGCTCCTCCAGCAGCAGCACACCTTTCTTTCAGTTAGCTCAACTTAACTGCACGGATCAGCGTGTGGCTATGCTGCAACCAACACAACTACTGAAACCAAGAAAGAAAAACACGCATCATCAACAACAAAGAACTTTTGGGTGGTACTTCTGTCCTTCAGGCAGAACCTAATTCCTGGAAAACCTGCCACCAAGAAGAGCGAAACTCAGCAAGAAGAAACAGAGTTTAGCTTCAGTTTTTCTCTCCCCTCCTTTCTTCCAGCACCTGCATAATAATCTGGCAATACCACCGAACGGCTAGCACTCCCACAGCATTCCTTCGCTGAGAAGAACTCAAGGGGACTCCAGCTGGTCTTTCTCCACAGTGTGAAGCCCTACTACCCTGAGAAAAAAAGCTCAACTCCTGACTGTGCTTCCAGGTCTATGTTAGAGAAGCGCTGGTCCCAAAAGCAGCCTCTTCCTCTGCCAGATATAAGCTGCATTATGATTTCTGCTACATCATGCAAACCAGCACCTAAATTTGAAAACAGACTGGAGTCCACCTCTCCATGACTGTAAGCAGAGTGACTCCAGCTTTCCCTGCCCATCCCACTGGCCACCCCATGCCACCACTCATTGTCACACACCATGCAGGCCACCAAAGCATCTTGGACAGTGAGCTACCATTACCTCAGTCTATAGGGAAACTGCTCCTTCATATCACGGATCATTTTTGTTGCTTGTGAGATAATTTATACGCAGATGTTCTCTTGCAAAAGAGTTAGCAAGTGTTGCCATGGAAAGCCACAGCCATCTGAGACCAATTTACAGAAAGAAATGAGCTCTACAGTAGCTACGCCAATGCCACCCACAGCTTTGAAAATCAAATACAATGACCTTCAACTAAAACCTATTTGCTGGGAAACTAATGAAGGAGAGTTGGTGATGGTAACATTTCAACCTTGTCTTGCTATATCTATTAACTACTGTATTTTGAAGAAGCTTTTGCTTTCTCAGACACTGGGCTTCACTCTTCTCATTATAGGGAATGGCAGTCACCATGTCTGCAAATAAGAGGTGTACTACTGTGCTCAGCAGCGCTGAAGCAGTCGACAAATTGAGGGTAAATGTTCTAATGGTGGTACATGTAGCAAGGAGCAGCCATTACTTAAAAACAAAGTATTCAGGTTAATTAACATTTAAATAAACAGTATGACTAAAAAAACCCCACCTAGATTTAGCCACACAGGTGCACAAAAGACATGTTCAACAGGAAGTGAACAATATGGAGTTTTCCAACCTAAAAAGCTCCCACGGAAAGTTATTGGACTACACTGGTTCACTGTGTGTTGAAAAAATGTTCTGACTTTAGAAAAGGTGGAGGAGAGTGACTAGCTTAGCACTTCCCATTAAAAACCAGCTAACCCAAGGAAGAGGCCTCTGACAATCCCACCTCTGCCTCCATGAGTGACGCCTGGGGACGGGACCCGTACACTGGGACGAGAGAGCTGCACGCTCACAGAGGATCCACTCACCAAACCGCACGGACCACAAAGTAGCTCAAATGTTGCATTTGCTTTTTAGACCTCTTCTGAAAAGCAAAGGCTGGATGTAGAGGTCAGCATACACGTGAGTGGGTGGGCTCCAGAACAGGACCCGTCTCTGCAGACAGTTCACTGTCACTTTAGCTAATAAGTCCTAATGTCATTTTCCAGACACTGTATTGTGTTATTGGTGCATGTGGAAACAAACTAAGGAGGCCCATTCACCTCAGTTACCCACCCTTCGGTGGGTTTTGGTTTAGCTCAAGCGAAACCTCACTGAACCGCATTTGAAGAGTTGCACCAGGGATGGGCCTTCAGGAGATGGCAGCGGGGGCCAAGGCAGCCTCGTGCCGACATCCTGACGACTGCTTTCTCACACTGCACGGATTCATTAAATGCATTCAATATATTTAAATGGCACTTCATGCTGGCTCCCACCAGCATGATGGAGACCAGAAGGAACATCAGTCCCCAGAAAGGAAAGCCAAAATCAAGTTCTGACATTGCTATCTGAAGCTAATTGTATTTTATAACTTGTAATTTAATAATAACTATGTCTCAACAGTGCAGTATGCATCCACTGGCATGCTCAAACCTGTGCATATTTTCCAAGTATGTGTATGACTGGAGATGAGAAAGATTTACTGCCATTGAGACATAATTTTTAATAAGAGTGGGAAATACAGTTCTTTATTGCCCATCTGTTGGAATAAACACACATAGCAATTGCTTTTTATCATTGACTAATCACCAGAGTACACCTGTATTAATGGTTAGCCATAAACACATTTATCCATATTAGTCAGAGGAAGGAACTGCGACTTGTCAATTGGCTTGTCTGAAGCAAAATGAGACACAACACTGAAGTTCCTCTTCTAAATCCATTCAGTCCATTTTATGGATTTATTTTTGGGTTATTTTCTGCTCTCCTCACCATTTCACCAAGGCCGGAGCCTCTTGGGACAGGCAACAGGCCAGGACTGCAAGAACTGCTATGCTACACGCTGCAGCCTTACCACCAAGGATTTGTCATGCTTCGTTTCACACATCCCAAAGGTCAGCCAGGGGTGGCTGCAAGTGTGCAGAAAACAGTAGAGTACAGAGCATGGTGTATAAAACGACCTTTTGAGAAAAAGGACCACAGTGATAAAACTTGAGGCTGGTTTATTTTTAGTCTCTGCCTGAAAAGCAATGGGGTAGGCACTCCTCTTTTCTCTTCAAAAAGCCGAGCACAGTTACACCTCTTCTCACACAAACGAGCAGTACGGCCAACAGCTGAAAAGTAAGTTTGCACTGACCTTTACTCATCTCGGCCTCAGGTAAATGGTGTGTTAAGAAAGAAGATGTGTTCAAAACAGGTTTCCCAGCCAGAGATGAGAAGGGACCCTGGCAATACTTGCACGTTGCTCTGTTTCCCGTACATCTGGCTGAATGCAGACATCTGCCTTTCAGCTACGCATGCTATGCTACTCTCATTGTCAACATAGACAATTAAGTCCAAGATGCGTTTTATCTTACCCTGAAACAGAAATCTGAAGTAGGTTGGATGAGGTTTCCAAGTCTTTCCTTGGACTGAGAAGGGATCTCAGACATCTGCATCTAAGCTTGTCTCTTTACACTGGAGATTCAAAAGCTGGATGAGCGGACTCTCCCCCAGGATATACTTCAGTTTGCTTGCAATTATTTTTAAAATCTCAGGTTTTAGTGAATCTTTATATTGCCCACCTTACTTTAAAAAGAGGAGGTAAGCCTTAAGTATCACCTGTAAAGGTGATAAAGAAATGACACAGTACAGTTCTCACCCTAAATCCTTTTTCTCTGATCCCAGCTGCAACAAAAACTGGAAAAAACATCACCATTTTTCACAGCTGCAGGCTCTTTTCTTCCTAAAAATCATCAAATACAAGTAAATTTGCAGAACCCATTTGAAACAAAGGAAGCCAATCGGTGAAAGCCAAATGAAGCTATTTAGAAAGTTGTCCGAGTAGACAACTCGAGCTCTGCCAAATGACAAGGCTCCCCGGGCCTCCCTTTGGTGACCGAAAAGCAGAGTCTGAACCGCAGTGGCTGTCCAATTATAGGGTTGGGTGCTCCTCCTCAGCTGACTTTTGGCCTCCTGTGTCCAACCCAACAGACGGTGCTTGCTGTTTTTTCACTTATGTGCACACACACGTAGAGTCATCAACTGCTCCTTTTGCAAACACGGTGTCAGTCACATCTCAGATGCCCTCTGGATACTAAGACAGCACACATCCTCCACGGTTTCATCCCAACTCTCCTACAGGACTCCAGAATATGGCACAGCTGTGATGTTATGAAGGCCAGGCTGCCAAGTCCAATAGTTTTCTGCTTGAAATAGAGGAACACCCTGATATTCTCCTAGTATCAGTTTTACCTCCCAAGACAACTAAAGTAACTGACAATTCAGTGTGTAAGCACAGGCAGACTTTGCCAGAAGCAGCTTGTTCTGCAGGAACATAGGGCTGAGAAGGAACCCGTAAATCCAGTCCGCTCCTCCACCATCACCTATTAACGCAGACGTAAGCATTTCCCCAGTTTGCACATACCTGAACTGATCATCCGAGCAAAGCAGTACGGTGTTTCAAGACACCCTATCAGTCATTATGGATTTTTTCAATCAAACAAGTTCTAACAATTATTTTCAGCAAGTTCTTTACTGAATTTCCACTATCCAATATAATTGTGCATGCTATGGTTTGACACAGTGTACTTGGTACAACTAAGAGAATTCCTGGTCTGTGTCTTTTGTCAACTATGAGCTATATCCCAGTATCGCCCTGTCAAGCAAACTAAATATTTACGCTCAATTCATTCACTCTCTTGGACAAATACATACGCTATTTTTAACCAACCAGCTAAACAGGAGTAAATTTTACATGTTTACCTCTGAGAGTTGTGCCAACAGTGGTTCAAAGGTGGTAAGACATGTCAGTGACTTTCGTGTACAACGGTGAGCAGTGGGACTTTGTTTTTCTTTTCTTAGGGAGTCCAGTTTGGGTTACGGATTTGAGAGTCTGTACTGCAGACTGCACAATTATCCTGTCGCTGACGGTTTGGTCCCAGAATGCCTAAAGCTGGCCTTTACACTCATCCATACCCAGACTCTACCACCTTGAGCATTTGACACAGAGGTGTGGCAAAGCACAGAATCTCACCCCGGAAAACAATTTCAACTGGGCAGTCTAAGTACTTTTCTGCCTAGAAAGTCCTACACCTCTTCCAGTTTACCAATCCAGTTTAACTCTTCTACAAAATTCTGGTAGGGCTGAATCATCTCATGTTTCCCTTGTTAGAAAACATCTGCTTGTCCTATTTCTGCAGTTGACGCCTTGTAACTTCATGATCTTCCCCTTATCAACAAAATCGTCCACCTGTGAGTCTTACACAATGTCCGAAAGCTGAAAAAGAAAAGTCTGACTAACATATACTCTGCATTTCAGAATACCGAGTGGCACTCTTCAAAGCACAACTATAAGGTCTGTCCAAAGTCAAAAATTACGAGCGGAATATAAACTTTTACATTTTCAGGAATCTATCTGCATTCCCAATAGTGTCTTTATATCATAAAATTTACAGTAGCTCACTGGTTCTCAATTTCCAGCTTTGGCCAAGAGCAGTTTCATAAAAGTTTATGACCAATTCACTTTTCAGTCCAGGTATAATTTTATTTCAGTTCTGTAGAAGCACATAGCAGCAGACATTGCTTAGCTGCAGTTCTCCCTCCCTCTCTTTGGGTGCTTGGTGCACCCAGCAGCTTTGGGTGCAGGACCATTACACTGCTGCTGTGAGTCAACACTGACAAATCATTGGGTTTTGCTTTGCTCCCCCCACACTGATGAGTTCCAAGACATCAGCTGTACATACCACAGGTCACCCTTTCTTCCTAGGAGGCTGATAACAAAAGTCTCGGCTTCAACAACTTGAGCAGGTCCAGTTTATCCACACTCAACCAAAGAGCCTCTGGCCTGAAGAGCCGTGACCCCAACCTCCCTCCCCAGCTCCGGTGCCGACACAAAGCTCAAGGAACTCGGCTGCGCACCGGGAAATTTTGTCAGCAGCAAGAAAAGAAAGCAATTTCCAGCCCAGCGTATTGATTCCACTGCTGCTCTGCAGCAAACACCCCAACCCATGGCTACAGTCATTTCTGCAACGCCTTGCCAAGCCATGGGGAGGGTGGGGGCGAGGCAGGGGCAGACCTGCGCAAGAGCGAATCCACCAGGCACACTCGTGCACCTTCTCTGGCCCCAGCTCAAATCCTCACTCAGCAGCAGTAAACAGGAAGCCACCGCTGAACTCCATGACACATATGCGCACCCCAAGCAACCTCCTAAACTTCCTCCTCCTGCAAATACAGCTGTCAACATCTGTGAAGAGAATATACCTGTAAGGAAGGGAGTCAGGGCTGCACCTTACTGGTCATCAGAGCTCCACAAGCTGAACACGCTTCTGTCCTGGGAAGGGCAGCACCCTAACGATTATGCAAATTGCAAGCAGGGTTTTACCACAGAAAAGCTGTGACTTGTATATTCCATTATGGCTAAAACCAAGGAATATTTTTTTAATATATTAAATCATGTCCCATATGAAACAGAGTTCCACCTGGTATGGCAGAAAAGCACCTCTAAGTACTACCAAGCTACTCATCACCACCCCTCCTTCCCACTTCAGCTGTGCCACCACTGATCCGGCTGTAAGGTCCGGCCTTGATGCTACTTTATCCCTGTAGGTCTGGATGCAATGCTGCGAACACTGGACTGCAGTACTTTTGGAAACATCAAGCAGAACAAGAATTATGCTAAGACCTAAAAACCTTGGAGAAGGCAGGACTGAAGACATCACTCCAAATCAATAAAACAAGTTGTTGCCACGAAAAGTGGCTTTAAGACAGCTCTTAACTACCTTTCCCGTAAAGAGCTTAGTCCAGTAAATGTGAGTAAGCAAATATTAAAAATAGCTAAGCAAGGACACTCTTGTTCAATTGCTTTTAGCACTGACTCAAACGTGTATGACTCACCCCAAGTATCTCCTGCCGTATCTACTTTCCCAGTGCTGACTGTAACATCTCTTAGTTTCCATACTGGACACCACCACTGCCAATCTCGAGACCTCCAGGACGGACAGGTCATGTGTGTCAATACTCACCACTAAAGTTTCATAAGAATTTTCTACACGTTCTTTCAACCTTCAATGATTAGTTCTAAGTAAGCAATTCACAGGGTTACACTACCAAGGAGTGAAAGCCAACATTTAAAAGCACTAGAAATTAAGGAGTTGTCATCCTTAAATCACTCTCAAAAAGTCTGACAGGCAATTACCAAGCATCTCGCTTCAGAAAATACTTTCTTACCCTCGCTTCCTCCTAGCTGCAGCCACGCCAAGTTACTGAGTCGCCTTCCAACAAGATCATCCTCCTAGAAACTCACATGTCGTGTAGACAGGCTTTCTGAATGCAGTACCTCTGCCGTTCTTTGTTCAAACCACCCAAAAAATAGAGAAAAACCCTTCTAAAGTAATTCGTAGTCTTATTTACTGGAGTTTACAGGAACTAGTCATCACATATAGGGAATTTCCACATAGTTAAATTCGTAACTTTTATACTTCAACTGTACATTTACGATCAAAACATCAGAGAACGGAAAAGCCATTACAAAACCTTCACAATGTACAATTTAAATCAAGACTAATCAAGCTAATCAGGTACCAATTACAATCTGTTTAATACTACATATACACTATAGGTGGCAATATGTGATCCTGGACATTTTATACATGTAAGTACTCCTCCAGAACTATTTATGTGCTTAAAAATCACGTATACCAACATCTTTGCCAGATTTGCAACAACATTCCCCTACCCAAATAACTTAATTTTGACACTTATGCCTTAAAAGAGATCATAAAGAAAATGACAAAGGGAAGAAGAGAGAGAGTCCAGTTGTAGCAAAGCAACATCATATAGTCAATCTGCATATATATGCACCACAAGTTATGTCAAGTTTTTATTATAACTTCACTTGTCACTGGGAAAATAACAACTGTTAAGTTTCTTTTGGGGTTGTCTTTTTTGGACATCAAGGAAAAAGAAAAAGCAGAAGAAGCTCTAACCTGAAACCCTTAAGAAAAATACTTGATATTTCAGGGAAGTCTCAAGTTGTTGAGTGCTACATTTGCACTACTTTGTTAGGTACCTTATGCATGAATTATCACAGTCACTTTCCCTCTATGTTATGTTGAGTTGGCTTTAAAAGTTATCCCTCTCTACTCTTCTTTGCCAGGAAAAGCATAAAATGACTAGTTTGGGGGATGTTTTTAGCACAACTCAGAAGAAAGAGAAGGTAGATAAACCTCATGTCCAGACTGACCCATTTGCTTAATTATCAAACATTTGCCTGCTTCTAAAACTAACAAAAACTAGCAGTAATAAAGTCCGAGCTCAAACTGTCAAGTCAGAAAAACAGGAACTGTGCTCTAGAATTGGGGTTTCGTATTTCCCCTTTTGAATTTGATACCAGAACTAACAATACATTTTGCGTCTAAGAGACCATGAGACACCAAATCTTCTGAATTTAGAGGGGGGAAGGGTAAACGTAACATCAATTATTTGCCACAAAGATTTGGTTCTGACTTCAACTAAAGAGAGAGAATAGCTTCACACACAGTGTACTCCTTGTCATAATTCTACAAATGAGAAACCCCAGAAGAGTTAATACAGCTGAAAAGGAATGGCCACCAGAGAGGTCCTCCCGTGAAACCCCACCGCCGGGAAATTAGGAAAGACAGAGGAAAAAAAAAAGAAGAGAGGAGAGAGGCAAGTCTGAGGAACTTTAAATCACACCTCTCCCTTGTTTTTATACACTGTGATGAAACTGGATTTTTTACAATTCCAATTCCAAAGCCTGGATTTCTAAACTAAGAACTGTGGAGAAAAGGAACTTTTAAAAAGCAACTGAGCATTTCATGCTTAGCTCTAGGTCTGCAGCCAGACAATTTGCAAATACCACAGCGGAGCTATTCTGGGCAATAATTATTTAACTGTAGTGGGCAATATTTCCTGCAAATAATACCAAAGAGAAAAAAAAAATCTTTGGGGAGCAAAACTGCTTGTCAAATCACACGCATTTCTGTAGAAAGTAATGAAAAATAAACCCAGAAGGTGCATGGTGCGGACACGAACTGCCGAGTGCACAGTCTGTTAGCGCAGCAGTCTAAGATGGCTATTTAAGCCTTAGCTCTAAATATTCTTAACCGTAAAAGTGCTTCCTTTCTTCTGTCCTTAAAAGCAACTTCGAAGTTTAACTGCAAGCTAACATGCAGGATTCTTAACAACAAAACTTCCTTCAGATTTCACTATGCTGTCGGTTTATCCTAACACACAAATATCTCCAGTTTTAAACTGTTCAGCCCCTACAAAAATTCGGATTACCACATCAGGCATTCCTCATCATTTACAGAAGCCCCATGGATTTTAGGGAGACGAGGAGCTTCACTCCAAACCACTGCCCTAAATCACTGGAATTGCCAGAAGGCTGTTATCCCACGAAAAACTGACTCAACCTTAAAATGCATGAACACATTAAAAAAAATAAATTCATAATGCTTGACTAGTTTCAGAATTTAAAGAACAGTCAAAAAACCCTATTGATTTGTAACCTAACACACTGAAAGAGTATTTTAGTAAACGTGAAACAAATATTAGTTACATTAAGCAGATCTCTGTATTGAAAGGTAAACCACAGATTTCACAGAACTCACAGAAATTAGTTACAAGTGATCTCTACAAACTATTTTTTTTTTTTAGAAACACTGTGTAATATTAATCTCTTAATCTTGTTTGAAAATCTAAAAGTCTATTGGAGCAAGACATGCAGAAAACACTCGCAAGAGGAAATTCACCTGAATTTAAGCAAAAATGGCCACAAGCCTTTTCCACAAAATCACCATTAGTAGGATTCAATTCCTAACACCTGCAAAGAGAGAAATCTGCGTGCCACTATCTCCTTATCAATCACAGCAAGGAAGCAAAACTTAAGAGATTCAAGAGAGTTCAGAAAAACTGCTGTTTTTTTTTTTTCTTTGATGATAACAGAAGACCTGATTTCTTAAGTGTTAAACACATCAGAAATACCATACCACTTTTTTTTTTTTGCCTCAAGAAATTCAGAGCACTAATGGATTGTGACCAGAAGTCACTGAAATCAGGGCAAAGGACTTCATTTAGGCTGCTTTAGACTGTTTTCTGCTAGTTATCATCACACACTTAACACAGACTCCTGAAAAATACTTTTGACAAAAACTCTGTGTGCCACCCTGCCACGTTAGCTAGGAACGATGAAAACTTAATTGAGAATTACAGGAGCCAAAATCACCATTTTTAAGTCTCGTAGATTCTTTTCTGTTTACTGTAACAAGAGAGCAAACATATGGGGCAACAGAAGCAGCACAAGCATACCAGATATTCCAACAACAAGCCATCCCTTACCAGTTTTTATCATTTACTTATTTTTTTTTTTTTAGAGGACTGAAACACACACATTTAATCTGGGGATAAATCCAATTTACAGAATTAAATGAAAAATGGACATATCGAGGTGTTAATTTTATGAAACCACAACTCCCATGTCACAGAGTGGCTGAGGCGGGAAGGGACCCCTTGAGACGGTCTGCTCCAAGCCCTGCTCAGGCAGGGGCAGCGGGAGCAGCCTGCCCGGGACCTCCCCAGTTGGGCCATTAATCTCTCTGCAGACAGAGACTTCGCAACACCTCTGGGCAGCCTGGTCCAGTGTTTGACCACCCTCACAGTACTAAAGTGTTACATGAAAGATGCTCCAGCCTCTTCATCATGAAAGAACTGTTTGGCATACAAATTAAAAGTGCTATTTGTTTTCTTCAGCGTAAGACGACATTTTGCCTTATAGAAAACAAATCAGGATCAAATTACAATTTTTCTCTTCCTAAATTCAGTGCCTTTGACTTAGAACAAGACCACAGCTGTAAAATCATAATACGAAACAGAAAAGAACACAGAATTATTGCAAAATTAATTGGACTGAGCCCCTCCTCCCCACCCTCCCCCTTACATTACTCATGCTCACACACAAAAAAAAACCCCACCAGTTAATTTTTTAAGGTCACAGCTTCTGGAAATGAACAGGATCAACTGCAAATCAAACCAGGAAGATATACCTCAGCTGTAAACTAAGAAAATTTGATGTGGGAGTCAGTATGCTAAATCAAGACAGAACTCTACGCCAGCATTCCTAAGTCATCAATTTATTGCAGACTGCTCACTACTGAAGAACGCCCATCACGTTGGGTCAAATTCCCAATAAGGCACCTTCTCCTCCTACCCCTTTTTAAAAGGCATTTTATAGCTCATCCCTAATTATGAATGAAGCTGAGACAGATGGGGGAAAGGGAATTAGCCCCTTTTAGCACATTTTATAATGGGATGTTCATGGAGTAGACTGCTTGCTGCTCTATAGAACTATGCCACATTATCTACCCTTAAGAAGTGTTTGATTCTAAAGCAAGTCCTGAAAAATTAATCTCTACTAGCATAGAGATATAACATATTAAGGTTTTTCTTAAGCCTTAGTTGAGGCTCAGCAAGTTATCTGTTAGTGTTTGTAGGCTGTGGCCCCTCTATGAGTACACACTGTGAGATGCCCCACTAAAACCAGCAGAATAGTTGTGGATGGAGGTGTCCAAGGCCAGGTTGGACGGGGCTTGGAGCAACCTGGGCTGGTGGGAGGTGTCCCTGCCCAGGGCAGGGGGGTGGGACTGGATGATCTTTAAGGTCCCTTCCAACTCTAACTAATCTGCGATTCTATGATTTGTTCACAAGACTAGGATCATTAGGTCAGTCTTGCCAGCTAATTAAACCACTCTCAACTTTCCCTGTCTCTGAACCTGAGTAACAATGGGTTTTGAAAAAAATCAAACACCTTCAAATGGTCTGGGAAAGCTGCTGATCTCCACTGCTTTTAAAAACTTCTAAACTGTATCTGAGAGAGGATTTTCTTTTAAAGCGTAATTCAGTCATTAGGACATACCCTAAAACATTTTTCAATTACTTTGGCTGTGAGCAGACGTCCATGCTTTGTACAGGCAGCAGAGCCCACTGAAGATGTTACTATTTTACTGGTGGTTACCAGTCTTTGCTGGCAGTGAAAGGAAGCGTACGTGGTTCAGCCACGGGGAAGGTGGCAGCACCTTCCAACACCTCGGGGATGGTACCTCTCAAGTGGTCATGTGCATATGTGCAAGCTGTCTTGGCCCTGAATGCAGAACTAGTGCTGATTAAATTGCTTCAAAAACGTGAGCTGAAATGTTGGCAAATCTTATTTCCAGCCGGAGCCATGCAAAAAAGTTGCAGTTCTAACAAAAGCCTTTGCCAGCTTCAGCAAAATTATCAGGAAGAGACAGCGGTTTGCATCTCAGCTGTGCTTTAAAGGTTGAACTCACCACAAAGCTTGGGACAAATCAAGTTCTTTATGTAATTACTCAACTTCACTGATATGCACTGATTTGTCTGTGCAAAACTGAACCTGCATGGAACTCTAAAGACAAACGGGAGTTAGCAGCATATATGTACATAAACAAAGAGCAGTTTACATTAACTGCTAATTAAACTTCATCAAGCAGTTAAGTAACAAAGATATAACGGACTGAAGAAGTCCTAAAGAATTTGCTCATCAGAAAAAGCATGAAACAACCTCGAGGCACGCAATGAGGTTGTGCCAGCATAGCAGAGGTGAAGGTAGCACGTGATCCAGACTTCTCTCCCTAAAGAGGCAGAGTCCTATAAATCTATATTTACAGGCTGACAGGTCCTGCCCTTGCCACGTAAAATTAATTTTCCAAGTATACAGAGCGAGAGGGTGGTTCTATATAAACGCTTCTCCGCATGCTAAATGACGCACAAAGCACGTCAATAGCTATATGCTGTGGTACAATTCAGGTCTGGCGACGACTCTTCTGTGTACGCTGGGCTGTATGAAGAAATTAAAACTGCTTCCACTCAAAAGCCAATTGGTGTTTCTTAGGCAAGATTTTCACAACACAGTGTCCACATTCACACATTCCTGCTGAGAGCAGGGGAGGGAGCTGGTGAGAAGTCTTCTGAGCTGGAACAGGTATCCATCAGAGCACACTAGTTGCTCAACCAAAGGGCTGACATGCCTCAACAGAAGTGCCTTAAGACAGTGCTGCTGCGATCTGCACCGTGAAACCGTGGCCTTGCCAATACTCCAGCAGCACTGCTTACCTCCTCCTCTCACACGCGCACCATAAGCTAAGAAAAATGTGGGCTCATTTTTCACTTAATTCAACAGCTAACTTGTAAGAACACAGCATGATTAAACCTGAAGATACCCCATGCTTTTATTGCAAAGTAAACTTTCAGTCAATACCAATAAAGGACGAACAGTTAATCTGTACACAGCCAAGCAAACATGACCAGAATCTTAGGTTTTACTGGTTTAAGGCTGTACTGGCATATACTGAGTATTCAGGATTTAAAGGGTGCCTTTTTTTAAGCAAAGTGAGCCCTCTGTTTGCTGACATATCTTGCTTATATACATGTAACTTGGCTGTGTTGTAAGTCACATGTACAGGAAGCCGAAAGGACTGTAAAACCCGCAGGACTCTTTCTCTCTCTCTCTTTTTTTTTTTTTTTTTCCAACTTGGCAGAAGATAGCTGTTCTTCTTTTGTAAAAATGAAGCTCCTTAAGTCAGCTATCCTTACGTGTCCTTTCACTTACCACCTGTGGCTTTGACAGTGAAATCAAACCCATGCTCTCCTGTATTAATCAATTCCACACTTATCCATATTCATGGCTATGAACTCCTTTCTTGTAAGTGGTGGTATAAAACAACATGAGCTGATTTCTTCCAGGTGATGCGGGTGGTAACACAAAGGCTTCCAGGTGAGAATCCCAGTTGGCAATGCTCATGCTAGCGACTTGCATCTACATACAACACATTCGTCGGGCTATGGGGGCTTGTTCTATATCATCAACAAACACAACCTCTACATTCCCTTCATGAGAGCAACGATACAGCAGCATGAACACAAGTAGAAGTTCTCTTGGCAATGAACAGTTATGACCCTTCATGAAAACAGGGATCAGACAGGCTCCTTTCCTCTGACTATACCAGTACTTTCCAGAATCTGGATGAATTCTTGACTATTCCCTGTCTTTAGGGGACAGAGTTATTAAGAGACTTTCTAAAAATCATTACATAAAAGTCAAATAAAACACATTTAAGCCATTCTCTACCTAAGCCAGGCACTGACGTTTCTCATAGAAAAGTCACGAGGTTTTAACACCATTTCAGAAGAACATGGTGTCCATTATGGCCTATGGACCACTCAAACACACTTTATCATTAGAAACAGTGGATGGCAGCAAGTGCTACGTTTTGGAATTGCAGCTGTTACCTCAATAATGAGGTCAAATGCACCTTCCTCTTCCTTCAGCTTAAGTCTTAAGAAAAAAAAAAGAACAAGAAAGAAGGGCACAAGATTCAAATAAGGAAAAAAATACTGTTTAATTCAAATGCAACACAAATCAATAGCAGGAAAAAGCAAAAAGGTAACGAGTGAATTTGTAATCTTTTGTTTTCAGAGGAGATGCTAACTCCTGTCGAACAGAGTGCTGCAGCACAGGTTAGAGAGCTGTACAGGGTGACAGCAGACACTGACACATACAGGTCAGGCTTGCTTGTGTAACTGTCTGGTTTCTTTTGAACTTTTAAACTCTCTAAATAGATGGGTCTGGCAATTTCAAAATTATTAGCATCTATTTTGCCACACTTTGAGGAAAAGTGAAATACAGAAGTGTTCAGGAAGTGAAAGGTTATTTCTTGTGCATCTTCAGTAAAGATGAAAGACACTGAGTGTACAAGAAAACCATATAAAGTGAACTGCAAATGCCAGCTTATAGTTGTTCTTGATCAAAAACCTCAGACCTGAGGGTGGCCACACTTTCTTTCCATGCAGGAGGCCACCAGCTTAAGATGCAAGAGCTTGATGTCCTAGGGACAAAAAAAAGACAACCCATGCAAAATAGCAGATATAAATATAAAAGACTGAGCCTAATGGAACATTTAAGCTAGTTGGTATGTTTTATACTTTTTCTTTTTTTCCTTAAACATCTCATGCCCTGCAAACTAATACAGCTTTATATAAAAAAAAACCCCAAACATTACTGTGGTAAAATCCAGAGGAGTGCAGAGACAGGTATTTATGGATGGCAAGCAACAGGAAGTCATTTAGACTGCACAAGTGCCAAGGCTTTTAAGGTTTGTTTTGTTTAATGTATCTCTTTGTGCTGCTGGTGTCTCAAAATGAGTATAGAAGTCAGTTCTGCCAAATTAATTTCCTGAAAAACTGAGTCCACATACAAACAAATTCCTTGCAAGTGTTCCCTCTCCTCCCTTGCTGCCCTGTCCAAGTCACAGATCTAGAACAGTCTGCTGTGTTTTCCTTGTCTAAAAAAGCACACGGCTTAGATGTGTCCTTCCTCCTGACATGAAAGGTGTAAGGATTTTTTCCAGAACTGCTGTCTCCAGTACAGCCCTCAGCACGGTAGTTCTCACAACAGATCTAGGTACACCCTCCTAGGTTGAACAAGAATTTTTTCCTGTTCAAAATAGCATGAGGCAATATTACCTCAATCTCAACTTCCAGCCAGTAAAATTAATTAGTTTAAAAGATATGAAGTGAAAGACCAACAAAGTTATTTTGACAGAATATGCCCCAGATTGAAGGGTATTTATTAAGAATACCGCTAATAAAATTAAATCTTTCAATACCCAGCTAAATTCCAGCTGGGTCACCTGATGGGCAATCCACACTCTGCTCAGTCCTCCAAAAGCTGGAAATGACAGGGAACGAAATACTCGAGGAACAGTTTAAACAGCACCTGGTGTCCAAAACTGCTAAAAACTTGCATTATATTCACATCTAGGTGCCTCGACAGCCAGGGCCCCTCTCAGATCCACTCTGCAAACAAGGGAGACTTTATACCACAGTCTGAGGAACGTGCAAATTTTCCTGTAGGAGTTTTCTCCTGGAAGCGTGAATAGCAGTTGTCACTTAGATTGTGCGTTCAAAGGGAATTAAGCTTTTGGGGACCGGGGAGGGAATACAGCACTTCAGGAGAGAGTGTGGGAGAAACACGTTGAAAAAATAGACAGGTTGTTTAACCCAAGTCAGGCACTGGCCAGTGACACAGCTGAAATTAAAACACCCCAAGGCTTCTAAACCCATCGAATGCTGCATTATATGCTTATCCACCTGCAAAGCGACTCCTTATCTTTGTGAACCTTCCTGTCTCCTCCTCCAGTACACACACAAGCAACCTGGCTTGACTCATGGTAAATCCTACACGCTTCAGAAGTCAGAGAATATAGCATTAAATACTGAAATTATCCAACTGATTAGCAGACCCTCCTTTATGTAGCAGCCCAGCTTCAAGGGAATAGAAGTCCAAAATACTTCACAGAGCAAAGCTACCGGATATGTGCATTTCAGGTGGACGAGTTTCTTGAAGCCAGCTGCCTTGCAAAAGCTTGTTCTTTACTAGGAAGCCCTTTCTGCTACTTCGGGAGCTCCATAGCTACAGCAGAACAGTGATGTGGTGTTTCTGGAAGACGGTTTGTTTACTATCAGAACTGCTGACAAAGCAGAATCAATAGCAACACCAAGCCGCTTACTCTAATACAAACGATTTTCCTGTTCTTTGGTTAGAGCGGCTCCAGAGGAGGGCCACAAAAACGATCAGAGGGATGGAAGACCTCTCCTATGAAGAAAGACTAAGAGAGTTGGGGTTGGTCGTTCAGCCTGGAGAAGAGAAGGCTCCGGGGAGACCTTACTGTGGCCTTTCAATACTCAAAGGGGGCTTAAAAGAAAGATAGGGACAGACATTTTAGTAGGGCCCACTGCAATAGGACAAGGGGTAATGGTTTTAAACTAAAGGAGGGTAGATTTAGACTAGAAGTAAGAAATGTTCTACAGTGAGGGTGGTGAGACCCTGGCCCAGGTTACCCAGAGCGGAGGTAGATGTCCCATCCCTGGAAACATTCCAGGTCAGGTTGGACGGGGCTCTGAGCAACCTGATCTAGTTGAAGATGTCCCTGCTCACGGCAGGGGGGTTGGACTGGATGGCCTTTAAAGGTCCCTTCCAACCCAAACTGTCCTATGATTCTATAACTGCACTTGTTCAGAATCTTAACTCTGCAGGTAGGTTCCTCCTCAAACAAAAACTCCAATTTGATTTTTCCCAGGCTTTCACTACTACCTCACTCCTTAGTTCAGGATGATGTATACACATCCTCTGCTTTCCCATCGACTTTCAGATCTTTTCCTTTTTTTCCTATTTTACCTTCCACATCCTGCAGTAAAAAAAAAAAAAAAAGTCTAACAGTTCGTTTTTATGGGCCAGCTTTTTTAAAGTGGAAACATAATCACGGAACACACAAAGAACCATATTCACATCACTGTTATTAAACAACTCATACAGTGTCAGAGGATGGCAAAGGTAATGATATACAATATAAGAGGTACAGACTATACTCTTCCAAGTAGAAGCTGCTCTTCCAGTTTCCTGGAGCTCAGTTTTTCTGTCAGTTATGCAACTTATGTTACATTTATATAACCAGTTCAGGGGAAAAAGAATTATTCTAGCCAGTAAAGCTGTCTGAAGTTTTACAAGCCCTTCAGCATGAACAAAATGTCAGGACCTGTTCCTTAAAAATCCACCTGTTCTCAACGGGCCAGGAAATTAAAACCACTAAATCACACTTCCTTATTTCCCCCCTCCAATGTGAGTCAAGAGAAATTGCAACCAATTTGCCCAGGAGAACCATCATCAATTTCTTTTTCCAGCAACCTAGTACTTTTTAGCATTGTTTCAGTTTTTTTGGAAGGATCAGGTGAATGGGGAAAACAAATACTGGATGGGGTACCTAAAGCGCTGCTAAATACATCAAGTGACCGAGCAGAATAATGCCCCCTAACCTGTCACTTCATGTATTGTATAGAAACTATAGCAATAGATGGAAGTAACATTTTAGCTGGCAAACACCCCAAAATGCCGTTCTTTTGAGAATCCACTTTCCTTCTTGATGAGGTTCAAGCATATTTGTCTCACCCTACCAGCAAAACTGAGCAGTATCAGTCCATGAAAAAGCTTTCTTTGCAAAAGGCAGACTCTGAGCATGAGCTTAATCATGTGCTGAGCTGAAAAAGCCATTTTCTATCAATTTGGCAAGTGTTTGCCATTACCAATACCTGAAATCTAATTGCATTTTAAGTGCTTTAAAGATCGAGAGCAACTCTGAGTGTGTTTACAGGAATAATGCCCGATCTTTAAGAAATTGCAGGCTACAAAAAGAACAACTTGAATATCACCAGTTTATCGACCAGAAGAAAACATTTTGTCATTTGTAATTGCTGTTGGACATGAGACAAGTCAGAAACCAAGACCCAGCTCAGTCTTCTCTCCATAATGCGGCTTCTTGGCATGCTTTCTGGTTCATAGGTCCTCATAACGCTCCTTTTCACATCTAAATACAAACCAGTCTTAAGGGTTTGTTTTTACGTGTAAAAGCTTTAATCTCTCAATCCAAACACCTTCCTCTTCATGTAAACACAGAGCAGCTCTTTCTTGTACAATTCCAGCACAACACAGTGTACAGATTCAAGGGTTCTTCATTTGGGTTTGTGCTGTATTTTGAACCTCTCTTCCTCATACCAAGTCAGGCAGCAGCAACGTGCCAAGACACCCGGGGCCAGTTCTGCAGATGAAAAAGGTGTTTCACCTCCAAATGGATGGAGGATGGGGAGATACATGGTAGGAAAGAGGTGAAATCTTCCCGCTCGCAACAGCAGGCATCATTGTCAGGATGCTGCCTACGAAAACGGAAAGATTTTTCCCCTCTACGCAAAAACGGGAAGCTGGTTTCTGTGAATTCAGTCTTTTATTTGCAAGATTGCGAACTACTACATAAATGTCCGTCTAAACTTACTGAATTAGTATCACTTACTCTTCCAACCAAGAACCCTGGATTAGTTCCAGCCCCACAAGAGGCGAGGCGAAAGAATTAAAGCTTAAATTGCAGAGTCTGTTTGACTGAGAGAAAAATGAGTTTAAAGGGTTTGTTGATTTCACCCACCAAGACTGTCCAGTGACTGTTCAGGTACACTCCAGCTTTTTGCTTTGCAATTGATGCAGGTTTGCTTTCCAAAGCTTTTGTGTAAGATATTCTCTCCAGATCTTGCTTCCCATTTGTTTTTTAAATAAACTCATTGAACAGACAAGTCAATTTGGACATACAGAAACAGCATATTCCTGAACAGTTTGAGATTTACACAATCTACCTCTCAAAATAGGTCACTTTGAAATGAATTCTCAAAGAGTTTTGCAGTGCAGAGGCTTCCAAGAGTTCACAAACCTAAAGTTGTTCCAGTTCTGTGTTTATATTCTCGTGCAAATTCAAACCCACTCGCCCTGGCTTCTTACAAGTTTTTCACCTAACCTTTCCCAAAGGTCAAATGTTTGCAGGTTTGCTCTGTATGAGCGTACTATATTCTCTGTTCCACTGGGCTTTGGGGCAATCGGCTTCCAGATAGTTAGACAAGTGAGATATTTAAGGAGAACTGAATCACTAAGAACGTATAGACAAAAACGCTTCTAAAACCTATCTGTGATCACTAACTTCTAACGCCGCAAATGACGGCGAGTGCCTGATGCGATCTGTTGTTTGCTCAGACGCCAACACCATGCCCTTAACCAGCTCTGTATTTCAAAGCACCTGTGTCGGTGTCACCTAGCGCAAACCCAGACCAAGGTGCAACTTCCTGTGTGTTTTAAAAACAAGTGCCAGGAGGAAATGCCTACCACTCCCCATATATGGTCAAAACTGAACTTAATACTGAGCTTCAGCAGCCATGAATAAAATGGTACCAACGTACATACGTTCTGCTCAAGAATGAAGTTGCAGAGAACCTTCTACGAGCAAGAGCAAGAGTTCTATGAGCAAGAGTCGGGCTAACTGGAGTTAAGTTTAAACACCGGCGCAACTTTGAATTATCTCCATTTCCCCCCAAAACACCCGACCACCAAATAAAAAAAAAAGAAAGCCTTTCTTGCACTGCGCTTATCTGCCCTCCAGGTCCCTACGCCTCAAAATACACCCTCCCCATCCCTAATCCATCCCGTTAGCCACAGGCCTTCCCCAGCACCACCTCACCCTCCTTCCAAGCACAGACTCGATGCCTGTGTAACCAGCGCCGGGTCCAGCCTCTCCTGCCACACCGAGCGACTGCCATGTTGCCTTCCTGCCACCAACCTACATGGTTAACAGTGCGGCTGACACGCTTCAAGCTTCTGTGTCCTGGTTCTCCTCATATATGAGCTTTCCATACGTATTTTGAAAATCGCAACAGGATTATCCAAATGGCATAGTAATTGTTTACCACACAGATACAGCAGAATTACATTTTTAGGTGTTTGGAGAAGGTGGAGGGAAGGCGCAACTTGCCAATGCCCGGGTTACCCGCTCCACATCCCTGCTTCTCCCTTCGGCTGAGGGAGATCCAGCCGAGGGGTGACTGTGCCTGCAGGACGGCTGTCACCACCCTCAGGGGACGGAGCACCTACAGAAGCGGGGCTGAAAGACGTCCAAAAAGCGTTCCTACCCCCAACACAGGAACAGACACCAGACTGACAGCCGGACCCAATCAATTTTTCCAAGCACAGAAGTGCAAGGCAGCGGTATCTCCACTTGCAATGAAGGCCGAGGACTCCTATAAGCTCACAGGGGACGGGGGGGGGGGGGGGGTTCCGAGCTCGTTCATGAGCACCTGGGTATTTTATTTTTTTTTTAATTTCACCCATTTCCACCAGCCGGCAGAACCCAAGTCATTTCATTCCGGTTCCTCCTATCGCCAAAACGCGGCCTCCCCCGCCGCGGCCGCGCAAGGACTCGCCCCTCGCCCAAACGTGGCTCCGAAAACCCCTTTCCCAGCCCGCCTCGTCCCCCGCTCCCGCCCCGGCCCCTCTCCGCTGAGGGGAGCCCGGCAGCACCACACACCCCAGCCCAGGCGCCGACCCCGGGCCCGGCCGCCTCGCTGAGCCCGGGAAGGGGCCGGCGCGGCCGCCGGGGGAAGCCCCGCGCCGTCGGCCATCTCGGGAGACTCCCTCAGCGAAGGGAAGGGAAGCGCCCGCCGCCCGCACCACCCTCCCCGACTCCCCTCGACCCGGGGCCCGGCCGGGGGGACACGCGGGAACACGCTCCGGCCCCACTCACCGTTTCCGTCGCGGCGGGGCGGGCGTGAGGCGAGCGGGGGGCGGCCGTACCGCTCGGCCGCAGCCCCGCGGGGCTGAGGCGGGGGGGGGGGCGGCCCGACCCGGCCCGGCCCGGCCCGGTGCGTGTGAGATCGAAGCCCGCGGGTGCTCGGCGGCAGGGCGGCGGTCCCGGCACGGCGGCGGCGGCAGCGGCGACCGCCCGTGGAGCATGCGCCGGGCCGGGCCCGCCCGGGGGTGGCGCTTGGCCGCGGCCGCCTCCCGGGCTGAGGGGGGTGGATGGCGGCGCCGGGCGCCGAGGCGGCACAGCGCTGAGGGGGTTTGCGGGCGGGTGGGCGGCGGTTCGGGCCCTCAGAGGCCGCCGAGCCCCGGCGGGGATGACCCGGCCTCGGCCGCAGCGGACCAGCCCAGGGTGCTCCAAGCCCCGTCCAACCCGGCCTTGAACACCTCCAGGGATGGGGCAGCCACAGCTTCTCGGGGCAGCCTGCGCCAGGGGCTCACCGCCCGCACAGGCAACAATTTCTTCCTCATATCTCATCTGAATCTCCCTTTTTCCAGTTTGAAGCCATCACTCCATATCCTATCACTCCATGCCCTTGTAAAAAGTCCCTCCCCGGCTCTCCTGGAGCCCCTTTAGGCACTGGAAGGGGCTCTGAGGTCTCCCTGGAGCCTTCTCTTCTCCAGGCTGAACACCCCCTACAACCTTATCTCTAGCAGACGTGAATGAGCCGGTGTAAACAACCTGGTGTTTACACCAAAATGAGGAGACACGCACAATTCTGCCGTCTGCACAGAAAAGAGATCGGTTTCTTCACTGTGGTTTCAAACCCTTCTCAAAGTCACAGGAAACGGCACAAGTGGAAGTAATGTCAATAAGAAAATGATTCAGTTCAGTAAAACGATTCCCCCCCCTTCCCACACATGCACGCATATTTGGCATTTTCTTCTGAAAGAAGAGCCAATATGCTGCTGCCTTTCGGGGGAATTGTCCCAATAGCCGAATTGGTCATTAAAAAAAAACACGCCCCGGTAAACGTGCCCCCTTTCGATGTAATGGTAGCTTGACATAATTCAGACTAAGCAGAGCACACTGATAACATCTTTTTGTCAAGGTCTTCTCATGCACAGCAGCGCATGGGCGTGCAAATCCCTTTGCTGTTACAAAATGTTTATACAGTTAATCGGTCCCAGCTCATCTGCCTTCTGCCTCAGCAATTCCGAGTTTTGAACGTTTTCTCCAGGAAATCAACCCAAAGCTTTTCACCTCCCGCACAGGAGCTGGGAGGCGGGGGCTGATTGCGTGCGAGTGCACACCTGTGAATGTCCAAGCGGTTGTAGTTTACAAACTAAAGGTAGATAATCATTGATTATTTTTTCCCCTCTCCCAAAAGGAAACAATCCACAAATCCACAAACCCCAATCCACAGCTGTCGGGGCACCAGCAGAGCGTAATTTGGATGCTTTCACACAGTGTTAACCTTTTTCCTCAGTGACATGGCATCGTTGGGTCTGGATCAACCATGCGCTGTGGGTGCACGGGAAAGCACTGGAGTCTCACCCCATTTCCATCACTCTGGTAATCTTAACTCAGGTTAGAGAAGAGCCTGAGGTTGGAAGGAGAGAGGTCAAACACTGCAGATGCGCGTGGCCATGCCACGGCTCTCAAGCTCCACCTTTTCTTGCTCTCTTGTTCCCTGTCCCCCGCAATCTGCCTGCAGGGGCTGTGCTCCCATTTATTAGCTTTCATTCTTGCTAGCCCTTTCCATGGCTTTGCCTTTATAATGAGAAAATCAGTGTTTCTCGGTGGGTTTTCATGCTCAGTAACATACCAGATCTTTATTATTCATGCTTTACAGGCGGGACTTGTTTCCCAGCACAGCAATTGATGCTGTGAATGTCCTTAAATCCTGAAGCTGAGAGCTGCAAATCAAAGCAAAGCCCAGGAGATGGCTGTGACGAAGGATTGCATAAGGGGCTTAGCCCGGCTGCAGCAGCTCAGAGGAGAGCAGCTTTACCTCTGCCTCCGTCTAAATCACTGCCCAGAGCCCAAGACTATGTCCAGGAATGACTCGGGCTCCCAAAGGCCACGTCCTTCAGTAAGAATTAAATTCTCACATGTACACACACACCTCACTTTAAAAAATGGGGCTGAGCTCTTATGGCACTTTCAATTCTGCCTGCAATGCGAGCTTTTTGCTTTTATTTCCTTAATTTCAGGACGCTGCTGTCTGTTGGTTTCTCCTGGTTGTTCTGTGACATATAACTGGGATGAAATCAATGTGTTTCTAAAAATTATTCCAAGAACTATGTTAATAACAGGGGAGGATTTCCAATCTATACCCAAAATGGTCTGCTTTTACCACAACATACCATCTTATGGGAAGGATGTAATTTTGTATTAAAACCTTTAAAGTAGTTTTCTCTAAGGAATTAATCACATGTATTTGTCGCTGAATATATTCTCATGCTTATAAAGAGAATGGGCCTGCAAAGAGCTGCAGAAAAGGCCTTTGATGCAAAATAAATTTTTCTTTCCCCTGCAAGTACTGTACTGGGGTGCAGCGACAGGTCAGAAGACTTATTTTGTATCTTACGTACTTCTTTATTTTGCAGCTTCCAGGATGCACTGATACGCTCTACAAAATAAATGGCAAAATACAGATGACTAGACTTGACTCTCTTGGTATTTGTGAATTAAAAGTCAAACTAAATTCAAACAAATTCTCTCTTGTAGCCTTGTTTAAAGAAGGGGTAGGGATGGATGCACAAATTTTCCCTTACTTGCCTGCTCTGCAGTTCGGTTTTCAAGCTTCCAGAAGCCAAACTTAACCTTTGGCTCTGAAATGGTGATGGTTTTGCACTACTTTAAACAGTATAGATGTTTAGAAACCTTTTTTTCATGGCATTTCAAGGTACAGTGAGGGGCCCTGCATACGGTAAAGTGCTTTAAATCACCGATGCTGTCAGCTTGGGATTGACCAGACCTTCACATAAATGTGATTTAACACTATCTAAGTGGTTTCAGTTTGTCATTGATTTGTTCCTGGCAGTACTTCTGGAGCCCAATTCGTCTCATAGGTACTAGTGAAAATCAGGAGCAGGTAATGAAGTCACAGGCACTGTGTAATGTGTAAAATGGGCCGCTGACTTTCCATGTCAGCAATTCCTTAAACTGTAACAGTATTAGAAAGTATTCTGAGAATAATTCTCTGTACTCTTGTATGCTTCTGCAGACTGTCAGGCTACATTCAGTGCTGCTCAAATTAGAATTTATTTTTTAAATGTTTTTTTTTTTTCCCCTAAACGAAAAACATTCTTCCATTTTTATCTCCAGGGAAAAAAAAAAAAGTGGGAGTTACAAAGGAGAGCAAGTGGAGCATTTTTTCCTCGAGATCAACAAAACCGATCTTTTCACGTAGAGTTATTTTTCCAACACACAGAGAGCAGAAGCTGTTCTCAGCGGGACCTGCGCTGGGTTTGGTTCGCCCCGCGGCCAGAGCACGGGGAACCAGGAGGAGCAGAAGCACCGGGCTATCGGGCAGCGCAGGGTTGGGTGAGGCGAAGGGGGTCACACAGCAGCAACCTTGGGTGCTCCGAACCACCCGTTGGGTGGCCGTCAGCTGGACGTTGCGGGTGAATTCACCCTGCACCCTCCTCCCTGTCTCGTCTGCCCGTCAGTGAAGTGGATAGCACTGTACACCATCACCATGCAGTATCTCAGAGACGGCGAGGCCCCCGGATACTGCAGCGATGGGGTGGGACTTGCCACGGGAGCTGTATAAATAGATACGCAAGTGCACAAGTTCTTTTATCTGATCTGTTGCTGAATTTATCTTAAACTTCCTGTGCTCATATAACATGCGTGAAACAGTGTTTGCGACACTGTTTTCAGAGTGCTTGTCTCTGCTTGGAAAAGCAAGCGAGAGAATTTATTTTGAGACATCAGGAATGCGTGAATTGCTTCTGCATAATTAACTACTTCTAAATACGGTGCTCAAGCCCTTTATTTTAAGCTAAGTGGGGTTCCTAATAATCTCAGTTTGGGGAAGGAGAGGGACCTCGTGTCGGTAGTCCAAATTTACTTTGGAAAAACATGATTAAATTTTGTCCATCCACAGCAGTCCTTGTTCTGAGGGTGCTCTGGTAGCTGCTGCTGGAAGCCAAGCTGCGGGGGGATTTCCTGCGCAGGGCTGAAGCCAACTGGCAGAGCGGCATGTAGGAGGTGTAACACGTAACTCCATTTCCCCACTTCCCTGGCCAGGGGCTGGAGTCCGCTCGCTTCGCTCCAAGCTCGGGAGCATGGAGATGCTGCCACCGTGTCTCAGTCCTGCATCAGGTGTGTTCATGTTGCTGCTTGCCTTTATCACCTGTTTTTTTTTTTCCCATAGCCACCTTTCTGGTTCTTCATTGTCCTCTTAAGAAACCGAACCAACAGCATTATTTGCATTTTTTTTTCCAGATTTCTCTGCCTGGAAGCAGAAACCATGTTTGTGGAAAGAGCTGTGGAGCAGCTGCAAAGGATGGAGTTACACCAGTGCCCGTGGCCGGGCAGCTGGCACACCACAACCAGCGCAGCCTAAATCTGGTTTCTTGTCTCAGCCATCGCTGCTCTGAGACAGAACGGAGCGGGGTGGTGGTGGTGACGGTGGTGGTGGTGGTGATGGTGGCCAGCTCCGAATCCCACTTCTGATTTCCCCTCCACTGAAGCCAGCCTCATTTGGTGAGCACCTTCTTATTGTGCTTCAAGCAGACTAATAAAATATGCAAAGACAAATTAATACTGCCCAGAATCTCAAATGCATTTTCTTCATCTCATCTGCTCTCCAGCACGGCTGTCTCCAGAAGAGTGAGTTCAGTGCTGGCACAGTTCACAGGTAGCCACTTGCTGCCGGGCTGCCTGCCAGCCACACCACTACAGCCAGACGCACTTGCTTATATAGTAGCTCCACATACAGATATAAAACCCAGAAAAAGCTATATGTGCAACAGTTGGCTTTCATAAGGGCAAGTCTAGCACTAACTGGAACTGGAGGTGGGTCTGCTGGTGGGGAGGGACGAAGCAGAGCAGCGACCTCAACCAGAGCAATAATTAAATGTTTTAAGATTGGAAATGCCACGTTTGTCACCAAAGCGTTCGCCCTTCCGTAATGATGCACAACATCGATTGATGTCCCTCATGGTCCACAGATCCCAGAGCTTGTTTCCATGGCTGGGGACATTTCTCAGGTCAGTGTTCAGCATCCGAGATCAGGTGCCCCTGTTTCTTTCAGGCAAACACACGTGACCCGGAGCGCGCAGCATTTCTAAAAGCTTTAACGAATTACTAGCAGTCCGGATATACGGCTTTGCTTGGACAACTTCCAGAGCACATTCTGTTGCTGCTGGTTTTCTCATGTGTACGTTTGGAAACTACATTTCCTTGGTCTATGTTATAAAGTAGCATTTTTGTGTGGTGTTTGCCATATTCCCCCTCCCTCTGTCATGTGGAGATAGAGAATTACGGCCATGTTTCCAGGACGGGTGTTGCTTATAATGGCATAGAGGGTTCAGAGATACAAGCTGGATGGCAAACAAACTCCAAATCTGGAGGAGTGTGGTCTTCTTCTCAAGCCCATTAAGGATGAGCAGCATCACCGTCAGGAATATGACCCCAGTCTATGCCTTCATCCTGCCGTGCTGCTTAACCATGTGCATCGTGGATCCAGCAGGACCGCGTGGCTGTTGTGAAGGTGGATGGGAAGAGAAAAATGTCAGCAATTTTAGGGATGGAGAAGGGTGAGGTTCCGACTGGTCTCTGTCACCCTGGGCTGTGTTTAAATGGCATGGTCTACAGTGAGAGGACAAACGTTGCAGTGCATTTTGATATTGTTAGCTATGGGTTTCAAAGGTACCGAGAGCATTCAGGTTGCAGTGCAAAATCTGGGGAAAATAGCTGATGTTGCTGTTTCATCCCATGAAACCTATGGAGCGGAAAAGCAGTGTAGGATTTTTCTCCCATTTTATGTAACTCTGTTTTCCCTCATTTCCTCCTAACTGAAACATGCTGTCATTGACGCAATTGTTCTAAAAGGCTGTGGCGTGTTTCCTTTAACTTAGCTGAGTTAAAGGGCTGAAGAAGTGAAAAACCCTTAGACTAAGAAGGAACTAAATAGATACTGTGTTCCTCTAATAATTTTCAGGTAAAACACCCACTGTGGGTTGTGATTAAAACAAGTTTTCCTTTAATGGGGATGCAAATGCAACTGCAGTAGCATGTCACATTTACATCCAAAATTAATTAGGCTTCATTAGCAATAAGTCCCCTGGAGCACTGCATTTCAAACCACAACGCAGCAAGCCTTGGGATGCTGGAGGGGCAGCATCACATGCTGTCTTGAGATGTTTTTGTTCTGCACCAGCTGGAAATTTTTCTAAAACACACACGTGACTTTTTTTTATCACACTGGGAACATGAAGCCAACAGGTTTAAGGAAATTGCCTGTATACGAAATACACCAAATCAGCAGGTAACCTTGGGCACACATCAGGAACATCAATGCACAGCCTCTCACGTTGTCTCTGCTGATCTGTGCCCGCCTAAACTGGCGCAGCCTTTATCAGCGTGCTTCCACGGGAAAGATGCTGACTCCTCCTCATCCACTTCCCTCTGGAAGAATCACTTCTGCTCTGGCTCTCCGAAATGCTGATCCTAAAGGGCATCTGCATGCTCACATTTTTGCTTTTGTGTTTTTGTTAAGGTCACGCTCTCGCTCCTCAATAACCACAAGAGGTGAGACTCCCAGTTATGGAAAACAGCTACCCCCGTAACTTCAGAGTAACAATTAAAACCACTGATGTTGGGACCTGTTACTGACCTCACCTACTCCCCTACCAGCCCTTTCTCCAGGGCTCTTCGCTACAAGCTCTTTGCTACTGCCTGACCAAAACCGCCTGTGCTGGTTCTGGCCTTGTGCATCCACTCCTCAACTCCTTTCCACCACCATCAGCCCCAGTTTGGTCCCAGCAGCAAGGACGAGACCCATGGATGGTGTCTTCTTGGGTGAAGCAACACGATGGTGTTGGGATGGGGTTCATGGCTCTGCTGTCCATCTGCCAACACCGCAAACGGGAATCATTTGCTCTTTCACATATTTATTTTTAGGCAGGAGGAATCTGAAGCTTGTGCAAATGTTTAAACACATGTCTCTCTTGAATTATTCAGTGTACTTTGCCTGCTTCTGGAGTTAATTAAAATGGAGGGCAGTCGATAGCAAGCTCTCACATTCACTGTAGGGAGGAGACAGCAAACTGGCAGAGGGACCGCTGATAACCACCTGCCCTCCCCACCCCTCCTGCACCGCAAGCTGCCATGCTGTAACCGCTGTGCTCCCTTGGCAGAACTGACCAGCAGCACCAAAGCACCAAATCTTGATGAGATTGCCTTAATTTAAGGAGACTGGTGTGCGCACAGCACTGGGGACTGACATGTCCTGAGCTATGTTTGAGGCTGCGGTGCCTGATTTCAGAAGATCCAGGGAACCACCCAAATCAAGAGCCGTTTCCCTCCTGAGCAGCATCACACCTTTTTTTCCCCCATTTGCCGCTACAGTCGAAGGAGGCTTTTTCCAGTGCCAGATGCGCATCCCTGTGTATCAAAAAACCCAGACTCAGTGCAGCTCTTGTCCTCTTGAAGTCAATGAGGAACTTGAGATTGGGACCAGAACTTCACCTATGACCCACAGTACAGGTCTGAACCCCAGCCCTTTGGAGTAGCGAACAGGGATCTTTTCTCTGGCTCCAGCGCCTCCAGAAAGCTTGTAACAATAGCCCAACATAAACACGTGATCTCGTGTAAGAGTACATTAACCCACACATAGACCCACGCCCCTCTCCTGCGCCTGTGAAGTGCTATGCAAATTATGTACCAAGTTGCACAATCTTGACTTTACCATCTGCCCGAATACAGAAATGATAGCAGTAACTTTGATACTGTACCACACTGAAACACTCAGTTCCTGATGAGTATTTTTGCCCCCAATCAGACATCAAAGTCACAGTTTCCCTTTGTGAATCAAGCTAATGACAAAAACGCAGGGTTTACATATTATCCGACAGCTCAGCTAGTAGCTGTCCCCAAAATGTGAGATACAGTCAGAAATATTTTATGCAGAAACAAGAAATGATCGTGTCATCCTCTGCTCACGCAGTACTCCCAGGGATTCCTTTTCCCGGCAAGAGGCACGTGTAATTGCCATTACTGTTACTGCACAGCGTTTGCACAGAGTGGAAAAGGACCCCTCACCTGGAAACAGGAGCAAAACATAATCACAGCGCTCCACTGAGAACAGCGAGGGTGGGAATGCAGCTCCAACACATCCATCTGATTTTACTCTAAGAAAGTGAAAATATTGCCACCATTGAGCTGAGCGTATTTGTTATGAACGAATAATGTTGAATTCACATTAAGCTCATGAAATTTTGGAAGCAGGGTGCTCTAACTGAGCAGTTTTTGGAGCTGGCATGCCAAGACAATACCTCTGCACCTGAAGAAAAAATAATGCTGCATGGCTGAGCTGGTGACATTTCTGATCGCACAAACAGACTTCAACAGATTCTTCATCGTGTTTTTTTCATTCTGCTTCGTGCAACGTATCCAGGCTCACATTCACAGACTGCTTAACCTGACCTAAAACCAAGTTACATTCTGGTACATCTAATATTTGCACATATTGGAGCATTGCAATTAGGCTACTTGATTCGTAAAGATGTTTAATCAAGAAGGCTTGGATTAAAGTTCAAGTGCTCTGCGCTAGCCAGAGACGATTTGAATGAACTGTAATTAAAACACAGTCTGATTCATATGGGGCACTGCTGGACTTTGAAACGACAACTGCGTGCTTGAAACTCTGTTGGGAAGGATTCTCTTTATTTTAGTACAACTGAAATCAGGCTTTTTGGTACCAAAGCTTCACAGTGAACAGCAACAGAAGTCACATTTTTTAAAAAAAAAAGCATTTTGGGGAAAGGCAACATCTTTACCTGGATTCAAGGCTGAGTGCTAGCAGACAATGGAAGTCTTTTATCCCTCTGTTGTGAGAAGCCGATAGCGGCTGGCCAGCTTGCTCAGAGCAGGAACTTCGACCCTTAAAAGGATGATTTGTGGATGAGAGCCAAGAACAGAACAGCCGTTCTTGTCTGCAGCCCCGAGGAGACGTCGCAGGAGCAGAACTGCTGTTCTTCTCATGCAAAACGTGGGTGGGAAGGCGACGGCCTCCAGATGGGAAAAGGGACTTTCCTGATGAAAAAGCCTGAGAACCACCGGGTCAGAACAAATCCATCTGGAATGACAGCTGAGACGTGTCACAAGAAAATTGCCTTGCCCTGGGATCAAACCCATGAATTATGGAAAGTTTTATCAGAAAACGGATGGTCCTCTGAGACCTTATTTTTGAGCAGAAAGTGATGTGATGTATCACCGTATGCATGTTGTTTACATCTTGCTTTAACACGCTTTGTGGGAGGAAGTGCTCCACTGCCAAAAAAGACTTGATAGTTGCATTGTTCGTGTGCAGCAATATTTAGACATAGCGAACCCACCAGTATTTATAATAAGTCTGTCCCATTACGGTATCAGTAGGAAGCTACAGGAAAAAGAGACGGACTCTATGTCTGCTGAGCTAGAGAAGGAGATAAAGGCTCCCAGTAAAATCTGATCGGAGAGGTGTTGTTTTCAGGCACAAGCAGCGTTTCAGTTCCTGTCCCATGCCAGAGCTCGAAGCTGTACTTGTTGTAACAGGAAACGAGAATCACAATCTGAAGCCAGAGGCACATATCACTCGAACAGGCTCTTTGCTCTCTTTTCCCCAGTCCTTGACACGTGCTGCAGTACACGGCCAGCAGCTTTGCCGCACGTCCCACTGAATGAGCCAGGTTGGTCATTAACCTTCAAATCTGACCCAAAGCTCAGTAGGTGAGGAACCTTATTCCTTGGACCTGCTCCATAACAAACATTATATCTACCTCTGAGCAGTTATCTTATCTTCCCGTCGGAAGGACAAGAACTTTTCGGTGTCTAGTACAAGTCAGAGCCCTGACTGCATTCATCAGTGAACACCCAAAGCCATCCTTGGGGCAGTACCGGGAGGACCTGGCTGAACACCACACTACTTCCAGCTCCAAACTGCTGCCACCTGCCCTTCTCCCAGGAAAAGGGGACACGCGTTCCCCGAGCACCTACCGGCTCCTAAAATGACAGGAAAAATAGCTAAAAAGGGGTGAAACCCAGCCTTGGCCAGCCTGCAAGCCTCCAAACGCTCCCACCTCCCAGATCCCACAGTCCCTCTTCTCTCCTGTTCATCCTGTGACCAAAACGGGAGCGTGGCACGACACAACATGTGAAGGTGGAGCGCAGGTGTGTTGCTCTCATACAGCCAGGGATGGCTGCAGCCGCTGCGCCACGGGAGATGTCCACCTCTCTTTTTCGGGATGAGCATACTCCTGCCCAGGCCAAAGGGTCCCGGTAGGCTTCGGAAAGAGGCGGAGAGGAAGCTGAGGGTAGACTCTGCTCAGATTTTAATCTATCTAGAACTTAAACTCTTGGTAGCAGGATGTCTATTTTATCATTTGCAGAGTTTCTAGTACAATAGACTCCTCCTCCAGACACAGACTCACGCCGCTATCACAACACCAGTAATAATTTCCCCCATTTAAATGACGCACGCTGGCAAAATGTTCCATCACGGCTGTACAGCACCGACCCCGTCTGGGCCCACAGACATAGCCAGCATCACAGCCTGGCAGAAACGCCTTCCAGTAAAGAAGATCAGAGAAAGAACATAGACCATGTAATTGCTATTTTGGAGCAGACCGCCGGTGGAGCTGATCCCCGTTCTCTCCCCAGAGCAGTGAGCGGCAGCTGGAGCTGTGCGGGGAAGCACAGGGCAAGGTCCTGGACAGTCAGCCCAGAAGGAAGAGTTTTCTAAACACCCTGAACACCCCCAACACATCAACACGTTGATGACCACACTTAACATTGGTATCAAGAATTAATTGTGAACTCTGCAAATTGCTGCATCAGCCTTGGCAGCCTGAGGGTGATACACTTCCTCGGGGTGGGGTGGGGGGAACGTGGGGATCTGGGGAACAGGCATCGCACTAACACGCCTGCAGGTTTCTGCTTATTTTATGCCAAAAATCCCTGGGGTTTCCCACTCGCCAACACAACCTGGCCCGCGGGGCCCCTCTGCCGTTGTGTCCCAGCACTGCAGCCCGGCCCCGCTCTCCTGCACCCTCCACCTCCCCGCGGCCGCCCAGCCAGGGACAGATACACCCCAAACCCTCCGCCTCCCAGCACCATTGCATTGGCACGGCACAAAAATCAGACAGCAGGTTCCCTGAAAACCTCGGCCTTTCTAGGTATTTTGATGAAATTGCTACTGAAATTACCTGGGAAATTTGCAGTCTCCCACTCGCCAGGGCAGAGAATCACAGAATGGTGGGGGTTGGAAGGGCCCTCTGGAGCTCCCCCAGCCCTTCCAGAGCAGGGTCACCTCCAGCACTGGCACAGGAGGGCGTCCAGGTGGGTTTGGGATGGCTCCAGAGTGGGAGACTCCCCCACCTCTCTGGGCAGCTGTGCCACTGCTCTGCCACCCGCACAGGGAAGAAGTCCCTCCTCAGGTTGAGATGGAACTTCCTATGGTCAAGTTTGTGCCCGTTCCCTCTTGTCCTGTCCCTGGGCACCACTGGAAACAGACTGTTCCCATCCCCCTGGCACCCTCCCTTTGAGTATTGATAAGCGTTGATAAGATCCCCCCTCAGTCTTCTCTTCTCCAGACTAAAAAGCCCCAAGGCCCTCAGCCTTTCCTCAGCAGAGAGATGCTCCAATCCCCTCACCATCTCCGTAGCCCTTTGCTGGACCCTCTCCAGCAGTTCCCTGTCCTTCCTGACCCGGGGAGCCCAGAACTGCACACAGTGCTCCGGCTGCGGCCTCCCCAGGGCAGAGCAGAGGGGGAGGATGACCTCCCTCGCCCTGCTGGCCACACTCTGCTGGGTGCCCCCCAGGATGCCATTGGCCTTCTTGGCCACCAGGGCACATCGCTGGCTCAGAGGAGCCCTAAGCAAACCCTGCAAGGGGCTGCACCAGCTGCACAGCTAACCACACACCGCACCGCCCTGGTGCGCTGGCCAGACTCTGAAATAAGCAGTGTCCCACATCTATTTCCACGCATTGAGACATACAGAAAACGAGTTAGGAGACTAGTTAGCCAAGACTGTGGTAGCTTTACCAAGAAGTTATTAAAAAGTACCTAAAAAGGGCTTTGTTTTCAGCATTGCTACAGTCATTTCTGTTTGTTCTGGTACCAAGTATTAACCGTTGACACACGCCTCTGCTCTTTCATACCTCACCCCGCTGCACAGGACCCTGCTTTCTGAACCATTTTTGAAGATTTCCAAAGCACAGCATTTCTGGAAGACCTTTCAAGGCAAAACAGTTAATTAACAGGCAAACTCTGAATAAACTGTAATATTTTATTCAAATAAAATATGTTTTCTTGACCTTTGACTTTTATGCAAAGGGGTACATGTAAAACGAGTACACTCTACTCCACTGCGCTGTACGTGCATCAGTCCATCATCAGTCCCCGGGGCACAGAGGACCGGCGGCGCGGGTCCCGTGAAGCTCAGATGGCTGCCATCCTTCAGTTATCACAGTACTGTACCTTTACAAGAGACAGCATCAGCACTGTGATAACTGAGCCAGGGCAGCCTGTCAGTCATTGCGGCCCCTCCGCAACACTGCCGAGCCCAGCAGGCGCCTCCTCCGTATCCACATCCCGTATGCGTCTCAAAAACCCCGCATCGCCCCAGCAGATGCCCAGCTGCCAGGTGAGAGGCTCAAGAGCATTTAACAGGAGTGGCTTTGCATCCAAGGTTTCAGTCCAGAAAATTATCCACATAATTAGTGCTATCTTAATGACCACACTGTGTTCTTAAGTAGTAGCTTCTTTTTGGCCAAACCCATCGATGCTGGATTTAATGGAGAAAGGGGTAAGCGAGCACTCTACAGCTAACACTAGAGAGAACAGGGGCACCCCTCTCTCCCCCTTAAATTCACTGGAGCTAGAATGAAGCATTTGGTTTAGGCTACTTAAGTATTGAATGTCATGAACCAGACAGTCAGTGGGTACGATGGCAGAGAGCCAGGTAAGTTAATGGAGCTCCACCGCTTGCGACAGCTGAGGAGCGGGATCGTTAACAGCACGAATACGAGGGTAGCACCACACCGTGACCACGCTGCATACTGCACGGAGCCTGCCAGGCTTTCGGCAGCAGAACGGGCTGCCGGGCGGTGGAATTTTACAGCACCGTGAGCACATTCAGCTGGGCTTAATTGGAGTTTGCATCGCAGACGCCCCGTTCCTATGCCTACCGATGGCTTCGACGGGAGCAGCACCCGATGCCAGGCAGCCAGCTGCCTTCACAAGGGACTGCAGCTGGAGTCAGCAGAAGAGGGGCCTAAAGGCTTGAGGTGCTTCAAGTACGCAGCTGGCATTTTTAGGTCATAGGACCCAAATACAAAATTGGGAAATAAACAATTCCACAGCAAGCTAGTTAAACTGTAAGCTTACATCAACCTATATTTTAAGCCCCTCTCTGTTTTTTTCCCCCCTAAAACCAGGCATTGCTGAAAAGATCACGAAACTATTTCTACACACACGCTCCCTTTGGTTAAGACAATCAAACACATTAAGTTCTGAAATGATTTTAAAAAACTCAACGGTTTTACATAGTAAAAGTTGTATGTGTTACTAAGTTTTTATAAAAAGTTCCTTTATGAAGTTGATGGACTTCACCAGTTACAAGTTACTCTCATGTTGCTACCAGGAGGAAGCAGAAACTCCAGAAGCGGTGTAACACTCTAAATAACTCACCTGGAGAAGAGCATGTCCTGAGATGTTACAGAGACTGTTTTAGAAAGAGAAATATGTAACACTCCACTGGATCCAGCTATCAAAACGGTGTCTTACAAGTTTTTAACTCAAGAGGGCAATGGAGAGACAAATACGAAGTATCTGAGGAGAAGCACGCAGTGGAAAAAAATATTTGTACATTTTAAAACAAACTACAAACATACATTACATAAAAAGGGGACAGTCAACAGATTATGCAATACTGACGTAAGATGACAGAGATGACTTAAACATATATCCCCAAACACACAGATTTACCACCATTTCTAGATTAATCATTAAAGAACCCGCTGTTGCTGGAAAAAAAAAACAACAAAAAAGTTGGTAAAAAAATATGAATAAATTCTGTACATACAATGGTGACTTTTGAAAAGGAAGGAAGCTGCACAACTAATGAACCATTTGCTCTCACTGTGAGGTGTTTTTACACCATCGTGACTATTCCAATAGAAAAATTCTACTGATTTCAGTAGAACGGCATAAATGTAGGATGGGGAATCCTATATTTCACAGGCTGAAGTGATGAGAGAAGAATCACTATCATAGTTTAAGTATGCCTTGACCGCTGTTTCAAGACATTATTCTGTGCTCCAGCAGTTACTATTACATTACTTAAAGGTAGAAGATACATGACCACAAAGGTGAACAATCCCTCCCCAACACCCTCTACCACAAGTGAGCTACACACATGTTCTAAGAGCTGATGCCATTTTCTCTAGAGAGGCTCTAGCTCTTACTCCAATACAAATACGGTTTGTTTCCTTGCATTCAACACACACGCGCTGATTTTTGCTTTGCTTCAGTCAGACTAAAGATACACAGACCTGATACAAAAAGCCTAAGTAGGTTCCCCATTATTATCCAGACAACCCCTTTTATAAGCAAAACCCACATTAGTTTTGGAGTCTAGTGCACATTTTCATTCTCGTTATTGCTAAGGCATTGCTTATTTCCATAAGCTTTTTTAAAAAAAAATCTAGTTTCCAGTGTTTGCTGCCAGTTCTCGCTTTTGAAAGCCTTGTAAGTTTGTCTGGCTGGTTTTTAAACTCCAATTCCACCTCCTGCCCCTTTGGGACTGGCGATTCTATGTATTTATTTCACTTGTTTTGTATGAACTGACATTCCTTTAGCATCACAGCAATGGAACTACTGATGTGCCCTCACCACAACTCGCAAGGCTTGCGACGCCCCATCCCTACAGGCAGGTCATAGAATCATAGAATGGTTTAGGTTGGAAGGGATGTTAAATATCATCTAGTCCCAACCGCCCTGCCCTGAGCAGGGACACCTCCCACCAGCCCAGGGTGCTCCCAGCCCCGTCCAACCTGGCCTTGAACACCTCCAGGGATGGGGCAGCCACAGCTTCTCTGGGCAACCTGAGACGCGTCAAGTATCTTCGAGCACTACAAGCCACTCTCGCCCTGCCTCTGCAGAAGCTTATGAGGCGCACAAGTAGCAAACCTGATTTCCATCGTGATTAGCACGCTTTTAACCAAAATCTGTAGACGTCTGAAGAGG
The DNA here is from genome assembly GCA_017639485.1 of Pluvialis apricaria. Lineage (NCBI taxonomy): Eukaryota > Metazoa > Chordata > Aves > Charadriiformes > Charadriidae > Pluvialis > Pluvialis apricaria. Next base: position 2,676,978 of record CM030011.1, on the reverse strand, counting down.
AAAGAAAGAAAATAAACAGCAAGTTATGAGGATACAACGGTCTGACGAGCAATTACACGGCTTCGCTGACGGAGGCTGTGTTTTGAGGTGGGGGAAAAAAAAGCTGTGAAGTCGCTGGCAGGTCCCCGGGCCGCCACAGCTGTTCCCGCCCAACTTTCCCCTCGCCGGCGCTTCCCAAGGCACAGTTACCTGAGACCGGAGGACCAGGCGGCCGCCTCGGCACCGCGGCGACGGGACGGGCTGGGCTGAAAAAAAAACAACCCCGCCACCACAAACCCCGCCGCCAAATTCTCCTCACAAACGGCGGGAGGGAAGGAAGGAAGGAGAGGAAAGGAGAGGGGAGGGGAGTCCGGGCCCAGATTCCCCCCCCCCCCCGCCTCACTCACCCTCCGTCCGCAACGCTGGAAAAACCACCTGAGGAAGGGGGGTGGTGGTGGTTGGGGGGGGGGGCGGCGGCCCCGCGGCCTCGGTAGGCCCCGCCCGCCTCAACACCGCCGCCCGGAAAATAATAGTGCGCAACCGGGGTGCGCCGCGACTCGGCCCCCGCGGCGCGGAACCCCCCTCCTCCCCCCGCTCCCCGCTCCCCCCCGAACGGGGGGGAGCGGGGAGCGGGGGGAGGAGGGGGGTTCCGCGCCGCGGGGGCGGCGGGGCCGGCATGACGCAGCACGGGCTGGCGGCGTGAGGGCCGCCATCTTGTTGTGTTTATGGCAGCGCCGCGCGGCCATGTGACGGGCGCTTCCGGGGGCGGGGCCAGCGCGTGCGGGCACACCCCGGCGGGGGGGGGGGGGGGGGGGCGGGGCCAGGCGCGCGGGCGCGGCGGTGTGACCCCGCCTGGGGGCGGGTGTGAGTGGGGCCGGGGGTGTGTGTGTGTGTGTGTGTGTTGTGTGTGTTGTGTTTGTGGGGTGTGTTTGCGTGTTGTGTTACGCGTTTGTGTTGTGCATGTGTTTGCGTGTTGTGCGTGTTGCGTGTTGTGCGTGTTGTGAGTGCTGTGCGTTCTGTCTTGATGTGCATGTGTTTGCATGTTGTGCGTGTGGCGCGTGTTGTGAATGTTGCGCGTTTGTGTTGTGCGTGTTTGCGTGTTGTGTGTTGTGCGTGTTGTGTGTTCTGTGTTGATGTGTTGTGCATGTGTGTTGTGTGTTGTGCGTGTTGCGTGTTTGTTGTGCGTGTTGGTTGTTGTGCGAGCGTTGTGTGTGTCGTGCATGTTGTGTGTTTGCGCGTTGTGCGTGTTGATGTCTTGTGCATGTGTTTGCATATTGTGTCGTGTTGTGCGTGTTGTGTGTTTGCGTGTTGTGTGCTGGCATGTTTGTGTGCGTGTTGTGCGTGTGCGTGTTGCGCGTGCGCGCGTCGTGCATGTGCGACGTCGTGCGCCGGCGTGCCGTTGCACGTGCGGCCTGTGCGCGCGCGCCGAGCACGTTGCGCCTGCGAGCCGTGCCGCGTGCGCGCCTGCTGCGCGTGTGCCAGCCGTGCCTGTGTGTGTCGTGCGTGTGCGCACGTTGTGTGGTCGCACCCTGCGCCCTCCCCGCGATGTCCTCCCCCCCCCCTGCGGTCACCACCCATCCCCGCCCCTCCGGGACTCCTCCGCCGCCGGGGACCCCCTGGGTCGGGGCGGGCGGGGACGTGCGGCGGCGGGGGGGCGCCCCGTCGGGCCTCCGGCCCGACGGGGCGCCCCCCCGCCGCCGCACGTCCCCGCCCGCCCCGGCCGCTGGACTACAAGTCCCAGAGTTCCGTGGCCCGAGGGGGCGGGCGGTGCATCCCTCCGGTGCTCCCCCCGCCCTGCTGATGTGTACGGGCCGCGGCGGCGGCTGGATGCGGGAGGGGGGGCGGGGGGGGGGGGGGGGTGGGTGGTGGGAGGAGGCGGAGAGCGGTTCAGGTCGGTTTCGGCTCGACGGTGGCGTTTGACGCGTTGTGGTGTTGTGTGCGTCCCCCCCGCCTCCCCTCCCCACCCTCCCCGTAGGGATCCGTGCCGGGCTGCCCGGTAACCGGTTATGGCTTCCAAGCTGTTACGGGCGGTGGTGTTGGGACCCCCCGGTTCGGGGAAGGGGACGGTGTGCGAGAGGATCGCCCGCAGCTTCGGGCTCCAGCATCTCTCCAGCGGGCAGTTCCTGCGGGAGAGCCTCGGCGGGGGCGGCGGTGAGTGACCGCGGGGATGCCCCGGCGGGGGCGCTGCGGGGGGGTGGGCGGTGGTGGGGACCGGGGGTCGTCAGCACCGGGCGTCTTTGACGGGACGGGGATGGAATGGGGATGGGGAGGAGATGAGGAGGGAATGAGGATGGGGATGGGGATGAGAAGGGGATGATGATGAGGAGGAGGATGGGGAGAGGATGAGGATGAGGAGGGGATGAGGATGAAGAGGGGATGGGGATGAGAAGGGGATCAAGATGGGAATGAGGAGGGGATGAGGTTGAGAAGGGGATGAGGAGGAGGATGGGGAGAGGATGAGGATGAGGAGGGGATGAGGATGAGAAGGGGATGAGGGTGAGGATGGGGAGAGGATGAGGATGAGGAGGGAATGAGGATGAAGAGGGAATGAGGATGAGGGGATGAGGATGAAGAGGGGATGAGGATGAAGAGGGGATGAGGAGGGGATGAAGATGAGGAGGGAATGAGGATGAAGATGGGATGGGGATGAGGATGAGGAGGGGATGAGGATGAAGAGGGAATGAGGATGAGGATGAGGGGATGGGGATGAGGAGGGGATGAAGAGGGGATGAGGATGAGGAGGGGATGAGGATGAGGGGATGAGGATGAGGAGGGGATGAGGATGAGGAGGGGATGAGGATGAGGAGGGGATGAGGAGGGGATGAAGATGAGGAGGGAATGAGGATAAGGATGGGATGAGGAGGGGATGAAGATGAGGATGAAGAGGGGATGAGGATGGGGAGAGGATGAGGATGGGGATGAGGGGGAGGGGATGGGGAAACCCCCTCCTGGTTTCGCCGCGGGTCTTTTTCTTTCCCTGGGGTTGGCACAGCTCATTCATCGCCCTCTCCCTCCAGCCTGGGCTCGCGGAGCTGCCTGATAAAAGCGGGGTCCGATGCCGCGGGGAGCCGTGGGTGTGTAATAGTTTCATCCACGCGCCGGGTGGGTACGGCTCCGGAGAAGCCGGTACGAATAACCCACCTGCTCATGCGCCAAGGGTTAACAGCGGCGTCCGGGGGACGCAGGTCGCATGTTGTTATTAATAACTTCATCCCGCCTCAGGTGGCCGCACCGGAATGGGGTAAAAACTGCAAAGCGGCGGATGGCAGATGGCTGAAGTGTTGGTGCACGCTGTGCCTGTGCGACACCCACGGTGGGAGGGATGGGTTGGGAACGTGCCTTCGTCCGCGGGGGAAACCCCGCTGGGACAATTGCTGCGGGTCACAGGGTGCTGCGGCCAGGTGCCGTGCCGTGCCGTGCCGTGCCGTATCGTGCCAGCCCCTGCGGCAAGGACAGTGGGGTGTCACAGGGTGCTGGTGTGTGTCCCCCGCTCCGTATGAAGCTCCCTTGCAGAAAGCGGGGAGGCGGAGGAGGTGGGCGGCAGCACCCGCGCTGCACAGGTCACCCCCCACGACCCGACTTTTTAGGGTTTGCGGCAGAGAGCGCAGCGGGCAGCCCCCGGGCAGCCTCACCGCGGCGGTTCTCTGCTCCTGCCCATCCCGTGTTTGGCATCCAGGTCCAAAGCCCTTGGGAGAGCCGATGGTCTTTGCGGTGCGTGCGCCCCGGGCAGCGCTGTCGGCTGGCGAGATGCTCGGGCCACGGCTCGGGGAGCGGGCGTGCTGCACCCCGGCTCGCGCTCGGGTTCCTCTGCAGCTGCCATTAGGCAATCCCAGCATATTTCTTTTTTTCGGCCGCTCCTTCTCTCCTCTGCTAACGTGTGAAAGACCGACCCAGAGGGGAAGCTGACTCACCGGGCAGAGGAACGGTAAAACGGCGTAGATACAAAACAAGCAGAGAGAACGCAGAAACGATTTCCCTTTTTAGAAGGGTAACAAAAAGAGGGAGGAAAAATAAGGGAGAGTAAAGTTTCGGAGAGTTGCGCACTCCGTCAGGGGCATTGCACACAGCCCTGTGCTGGTCACTCGTTTAAAAATATCCAGATTTCCTTTTATAAATAAAAAGGACAATAATGTTTCCTTTGGAGGGAGGCTCGAAATTGGGAAAATCCCAGTGACTGCTCTGGCTGAAGGCCAGAACGCCTGGGTGAAAAGCAAGCGGAGGTGCAGCCTGCGGGAACGGGGCGGTGCGGTGAGACTGAGCGCCCGCCCGGGAACCTGCACGATCTCAACAAGTGGCTTTGCCGGATTTTATATTTCAGCTCATTCTCTCACTGTAGGGCTTCTCGGGGGAACGCTGGAGAAGGAAGAAGGGGCTGTGAACAGAGTTAGCTGAAGGTATTTCCCACAGCGCGTCGGGTAAATTCAGTTTCCCAAAGGAAACAGCGCTGAGAAATGTGGGTAAAATTACTGAGCAGTAAACGGGCCTTAGTTCGGTCCGGCTGGCGGGACGGCCGGGTCCCACCTTTGACTCAGGCTCTGGTTACAGCTCTCAGTAAGCTGCAGCTATTTGCTATTTTGTTTTGCTGTTTGCTTTGGACAAGCTCTTACACGACGGCACCGCGGCGTGCCAGCTCTGGGGCAAGCTAGGTGGAACTCGACTCTCCGCCTGAGTTTACCATCTGCGCAACCGGCTTTGCGTTTTCGGGGCGCTGGGGCCCTTCGATACAAACAGCCGCATTGCAGAATCGTTGTTGCGAAGGGACCCATCAGTCCGGTGTTTATAGAGTAATCTCGGTCCCAGGGTGGCAGGCAGGCGGCGATGCACAGGGCATTTTCCTGCTTGCCCGTCGCAAGACACACGGTAGCCGTGGCTGCGGGGTTCAGGCTGGGGCGGCACGGAGGACTCCGGTCGCCGGAGGAAGCCCGAGCTGCCCGGCGCGGAGAGCGTGCCCAGCTCACCGCCGGTATATCGGCAGTCTTGGGGAACCGGGACTTGGCTTTGCAGCCGAGCGAAGCAGCTGAACGCACGGCTGCTGCTGAATTGGTTGAAGTTTTGCTACAGCGACCCTACGAGTACATCCGCTACCGCACATTTGTCTGTTAATTAGCGTCTCGCTTAGTGAGTGGCTGCTCTGCTGTAGGAAAGGGCCTTTTTAAGATCTTGGAAGACTTAGAAACCGTGGTTTTGGTTCTAGGCAGGGGTGCTGGAGGGCGGTGAGCTATTTCCTCGGCTGGTACTTGCCCTGGTACCCAGGTGGTTGTCTCTGGTGTTGGCAGCATCCTGGGGTCTTAGCAGGACCCAGCAGTTAATTTGCAATACAACTTAATTCCTTTTCCAAGTGGCTTTGGCGGAGGTTCCGCATCCCCTGAGAGACACGTGGTCTTGTGTCTGGCCCACCGCTCGCTCCCTTTAATGTGCTTCGTTGGAGACAGCAGTTGCTCCTGTCCCTTCCTCGTGACAAATTTCGTCTGTTAGCATCCACCAAAGTAAGCACAGAGAAAAGGCCAAGGGGGCCGTGGGCCGTGCATGGCCGAGCCCTGCGGTCCTTCTCCCCGCCTTTCCCGTGGGTGATGCTCTTCGCTGGCGGAGCCACGCACTGAGCCCAGGAGATGCAGCCCGCCGGCCCTTTGGCTTTCCATAGGGTGGGTGCCATACCTTTACGTGCGGGAGCAGCAGCGATACTCTGGCCGCCGGCGTTTCCCCCGGTGCTGACTGCTGCCCCGCACACAGACCCCTCCATCCAGCAATCAGGTCACGGCCCAAATTTGGGGCCACACCAGGCTCCATGTCCCAAAAGTAATGTCCTGCCGGCAGGGATGGGGTGGGAGCAAGGGCCCTGGATGCCACATCCGCATCAGGAAAGAGGTCCCAGGGTCCCAAAACTGGGGTGACATCTGGCCAGGGTTGTTGCAGCTTAACTGCACTGGTGCGCAGGTGGCTGCAATCGATGCCCTGTTAACCATTTGGGTTTTCGCCTCTCCGTTAACTCCCGATCGCATTGCTGTAGCCTAAATAAAATCCCGTCGAAGGTTGCACCGTGGGGCAGAAGGTCTGGGGTTATCGTGCAGGGTCTGGAGGCTGCCAAGCGCTGTGTTTGGGAACAGCCTCTGCTCCAGCCCGTCCTGCCTGCTCCTGGGCGGCTGTTGTGTTGCTCATGGTCACGTCCCTCGGGGCTGTAACTCGGTGTTGCTTTGATAAGGAGGGACGGCTGCAGATCAGGGTCGCGTGGGGGGAAGCCACAGAGAGCTTCAAGTCCCGGGTGTTAAAGGGCAGATTAAACCCACGGTCATTAGATTAATGGGATTAAGCGTGTGAGTCAAGAGGCCGTTTTGCACGGAGCTCAGCCCTGCCGGGAGCCCCCGCCAGCCCAGCTCAGGCAGCACGGGTGGCAGCAAAGGAGCCCCTTGCTACCTGGAGAAACTGCAGAGGAAAGCTTGAGGCCCCCCTCTGTGCCCGGCCATAGCAATGGGGATTTTGGTGCTTGCGTAGGTGCTGTGCAGCCGCAGTAGGGCTGAGCCCCAGATCCTCACGCAAGGAGATCTGCAGGGAGCTGCTGGGCAAGGACCGGCATCTTCCACCCATTTTGGGAAGGACTGCCCAAACCCTGCTTCACCAGTGGGGTTTACGTGGACCAGGTTGGCCTCTGGGGCTGGGAAGGGGGTGGTAAATCTAAAAATTGGAGGTAAAAGGCTGCCTTGAAGAAAAAGCCCATGGGAGCGGGGCTGTGCTGCCGGGATGATGCGCTCCGGAGCATCCCTGGTGTTGTGGGGTCAGGGGACAGGGCAGCTCTGCAGGTCCTTCAGGCAAAATCCGTGCCTGTTCCTCAGCGAAAGGAGGGGTGGCGGTGCCGCCTGTGTTTTGGAGGAGGCTGAGCAGGGAAGGAGAGGCTGGAGGGGCTTCAGTAGCTGTCTGGAAGCAGTCAGCACCCTGTTCTGGTGCATGGACCCCCATGGTAGTTCATCCCCACCATGCCAGGGCATGACCCCTGTCCTGGTGTCTGCCCCCCCCGTTGCTATGTGAACCCCATGCCCGTGTGCGCACCCCCATGCTGGTGCATGCCCCCCATGCTGCTGTGTCTCCCTGGCACGCACGGGGATGCATGGAAGAGCAGCATCCCTGGCAGCAGGGGTCATCCATCGCGGAGCGCTGGAGAGCCGTCCACCCGTATCGGGGGCGTGGGAAAACTGCAGTCTCCATGACTGCAGACCTGTGGGCCTCCAGACTTCACATCTGCGGCTCGGTGTATTTTTGGTTTGCAGCACCAGGTCTGGCTCCAGCAGCCCCTCCAAGCAGCAGCCGGTCCCTTGGATGGCCGTCCCTCCTCGGGGTGGCAGCGGGACCTTCTGCTGCAGCTCCAGCCTCCGAGGCCGCCGCGCTCTGCCCTGGGAGCAGCTCTGCGTTCCCTGCAAGGCTGTGGTGGCAATGTGCAGACCATGTGAATAAATATTAAAAAATGTAGGCGGATGCAATAATATTTATGCCCTAGCAGGTCTCCGTGCTGGTTGCGTAAGACATCGTGTATTATTTCCATCCCCGCGTCCTTTGCTTCCCCAAGCAGGAGAGCTGCCAGCAGCGCTGGCGACGTATGGGCAGCGACAAAAAACTTGTGATTGGAAAAAAGGTGTTTTCTGCTCGCTGCGCCTGGCAGCCACCGTGGCTCCGAGCAAAGAGCTGCTCAGCGGGGTGAGCCGAAACGCCTTTATGGAGCGGAGGGAGGGGGACGTGCCGTGGTCCCCGTCCCTGCAGTGACTCAGCCCTGCAGGCTGGTGAGTCAGTGCCCGCTGCCTGCCCCGTTTCGGAGGCAGGTTTCCAACCGGGGAGCGTGGCTGGGCTGGCAGCCCTAACCTGCCCCGCTTTCCTGCCAGGCATCGTCCGCAGACCGTTTTGGGAGCCTGTGAGGTTTCCCGCGCACACCCCGGCCCCGCGCTCCCAGGGGAATCGGTGCAGGCTGCGTCAGGCTCCCCTGTTAGATCAGATGAACCCTCTCCGGGAACTGTATATCTTACAAAAAAAAAAAACCCAAATCCTCCTGGAGCTCAGGAATTCAGCCGGTTGCCAGATGCATGTGCCTGCCTGGTCTGACATCTTGCTGCAGTCTGGAAAACCAGAGCCTGCCCCCAAATCCTGTGGCTTTTTTTAGAGAGGGCTCTTATACTTTGGGAGGGCTAAAATGTGCTGTCCTCAGCAAAAATTGATTGCAAAATTGTTCATTTCTGGTGACAAATGCTATTTCAGCTGCTGTCGGAAGAGAGCAGAAGAGTTGTCAAGCGGGTCGTGGTCCAAGAGGAAAAGGCCGGGCCTCTTCTGGTGGCAGGATCAGGACTTGTCACACATGGCAAAGAGTATTTGCATTTTCCAAACAGTTTCTTTATGTCTCCGAGCGGCTGAAAGGAAATCGCAGGCAAACTGTAATGTAAGAAGCGAGTGAGTTTATTGCATCTCCTTGAAGTAACATCTGCTTTTCCCCAGCTGCTGTAAAAATATAAGCAGAATAAACCCTTATTACGTTGGCTGCTGGCAGCGGCTGCCCGGGTGATGCCAGGCTGCCGGGAAGGTGGATCCAGACATGGTGTTACCTGTGCAGAAACCACCGCTGGCTTCTCCTCCAGCACTGTTGGCTCCAGCTGAGTGATGCAGGGGAGACCCAGGCAGGAGCCTGCTCAAGGTGTATTTACCTTGCAGTTACACCGCAATTATGTTCTCCAGGATTTGATCTTGGAAATAATTTTCTTATCTGAGCCTATCTTAAGTTGAGGCTCTGAAGTCTTAAAGCCCTTTGGACGGGAAGCGATTTAAAAAGCACTTTGAGGTTTGGGTTTCGTGTGGGCTCGCTGGTGATGCCTGTTTGTTGCCATGTTTCACATGTGAAATGGTGAATTTGCACCTCTTCAGATCGTTTATGAATGATGACGCCAGCTTTTCCTGACAATGGTTGTACATGGAAACTTGGTGCCTACGAGCTAAACGCTGCCAGATCTGCAGGCATTGCTCAAATGCATCATTTGTCCTCCTGGCGTTACTGGAAACCTCCTCCAAAGCACAAGAATTTGCAGCTGTGGCTCAGTGCATGTAGGAATAGGCATTATTAGCATCCTGTATTTGGCACTGACGTTGGTTTAAAGCAAGCAGGGAGCCAGGCAGTAGGATCTTGGCCAGATCTGTGGTTCGGGATGGGGTGACCATCCCGCCGTCGGAGGGACATGGAGGTTGGCTGCATCCCTTGCAGCTGGTCCAGCGTCTTTGTGACATTTAATACCCCTGCCAGTGTCACCTGTCACCACGCTGGTGCCATCTCCCAAAACCAAAGGAACTCTGGGCATAGCATGCGGAGTGCGTGTCCGGCGGGGCAGGGACGATGCCAGTGCCCCTTGCTGCGATCAGCGGGCTCGCAGGGCTGCGAGGGCTTGGCCGGTGCTCGCTGTGTTCCTGCTCTCAGTTATTTCAGGCATTTCCATTTCTACAGCACCAAAACAAGCGTTTGGCCCCCGGCTATCAGGAGCAGCAGCTATGAGCAGAGGGAGGCTGCCGAAAAGCTCCTGGATGAGCGATTTGGGAGGACAGGCAGAATTTGAGGGGGAGCAATATTTTTTAAGCGGAAATGTCATGCTGCTTTTTTTTTTTCTTGCTTTTTTTTTTTTCTTTTTTTTTTTTCTCTTGAACAGAAGTTGGCGTCTTGGCAAAGCAGTACCTTGAGCGAGGCCTTCTGGTGCCGGACCACGTCATCACGCGGGTGATGATGACGGAGCTGGAGAAGCGACGAGAGCAGCACTGGCTGCTCGATGGTGAGTGCGCTGCCGGCATCCCCTCCGGACGGGAAAATCCCAGCCCCCTTTAAAACATTATTTTGCTGGTAATGGTTTGGCAGCACCAGGAGAGAGAAAACCAGAAGGTGCCTTTGCTGGTGGCGGGAGGAGAGGCAGGAGCTGACCTGCTGGCAGAGACATCTGCCCACGGGTGTTTCTTCCCTCTGCCCTGAGCAGCACGTGCGTGTCCAGCCGAGCCCTTGGAACACATCGGGGAAGGGGAAAAGCAGGGGAAGGAGATGGGTGTTTCATAAAGCAGAGCTGGCGAGCAGAGCAGGGCTGGAGGCAAGCCAAGAAAATCCTCTTCCCACCTCCGTATGTGTGCGAAGGAGCTACTCATCCCAAACCCGAAAGCCACCTGAGGTGCGGGTGGAGAAGACGCTAAGAGCAAACCGATGAGGCAAGCGGTGAGAGGAGCAGCAGAGGGTTTGCCAGGAGGTCCTGTAGCCTTCAGTGGTGAAGCTGCATGCCGGCAGCTGTGGTGCATCGCTGCCGGTGGCCTGGGAACTGGCAAGTGCCGACGGCAGCTCTAGAAATCGCTTTGGGGCTTGGTTAGGGGATGAGGCAGGGCTCAGTGGGTCACACTTACCTGTGGTGTTGGACATGGGCAAGTGTGACATACAGGGACGAGCGGCCATGGCTGTTGTAGGGGGAGAAACCCTCCCTTGCCGGTCTGCTGAAGCTCTTTGGAAGAGTCAGTGAATACGTGGATAAGACTGAGCCAGTTGATTTATAACAGACCTGGGCTTTCGGAGAGCTGTCGGGCTCCTGATAGGGAAAATACACAATAGTTTACAACTAAACTAAGTCTGCGGTTTAGTGCCATGGACTGAAGGGCTGGTGGAGACGGGCCTCTTTTTTTATGATTTTTATGATGAGGTCAGGTTGGATGGCGCTCTGAGCAACCTGATCTGGTTGAAGATGCCCCTGCTCATTACAGGGGCGTAGGACTAGATGGTCTTCAAAGGTCCCTTCCAACCCAAACCATTCTATGATTCTATGGTTCTTCCCCACGTGGCCCTGGGTGGCCCCAGAGGAGGGGTGGCTTGTGCTGGGGCTTGGGGTCTGGCCGAGCTCTTCTCACCCCAGCGGGCACCGGGGGTCCGGCAGCGTTGGCTCGGGGGTCTGGGCAGTGTTGCCCCACTGGGCTGGCAGGGAGGATGTCAGAGACCTCAAGCCCCGTAGTTTCAGGCTGCCTTGAAGATGCCTGTGAACCCCCACTATTAAAATGTCATTATTCTTACCATAATGCCACTTAATTCATCAGGGAACATGGTGATTAATAAATGTTACAGCAACAAGCGCTGCGTAAACAAGTGCATATTTCATTAAAACGCTGGCATTTCAACACATTGATGGGGGTTTGCATCGACACGCTCAGGTGTGGGTTCTTGCAGCTCGGGATGTTGATTTATCCCGGTGCGAGCCCCAGCAGCCTGGCCCGGGCACCAGCTCCTGTTTCATCAGGGCTTTGCGTTGAGGGTGTCGCAAGGGCGAAGCAATTCCGGCCGTGGGCTGGTAACGGCGATTTTGGGAGCCGCCTGCTTTGTGTGCTGACCTCTGCTTATAGCAAGATGTTTGAGGGGTGGGCTGCCCCCGACCCTAAAACCTGAATGCAGGCAGCAGCGCTGCTGGCAGCCCTGCGCTGTCACATTCCTCCTCCTAATTTTGGGGGAATTCATCTGCCTTGGGGGGCGAGGGGTGGCTGCAGTCAGAGCCCCACTCCAGCAGTACTGTGACAAGGAGCGTATTTATTTCGGGTGGTCCGTTTGATAACATAAATAACAGACTGACTTTACTTGGTAAGACAGACTAAATGTATTCTTTCTCATAATGGCCGATTCATTCCCTGCGCTGATGTCCTGACAAGCTCTCGGCTAATAACACTCTGCTTGGGAAAAGCCTGGGAGGTCTCAGAGGGTTCTGTGGGTGTAAAAAATGGTTAAAAAATGCAAAAAAAGGGTGTTGTCAGCAGAGAAAACCAGAGAGGGGACCAGCCTCGGAGTCACCCCAGGTTGCAGTCCAGCGGCAAGAGCGGATGCTCCCACCTGCTCGCTGGTTTTTCCGAACAAAAGGTACTGCCCAGTACCTTCAGAGGATGGGGTGTTCAGAGAGACGGGTGATGGCTGTGCCAACCATTTTATCTCAGTATTGTTGATGTCCTCCACGTAAACCAGCAGCGCGTGAGTCGTCTGCGTGCAGCTTTTTGTTGCCTTCAGGTTTTGCTTCATAATTCCAGCATTTATCCCCATTTTTAGTTGCCTGTGCCCCCTTACTTGCCTCCAGCCCCGGTGCAGGGACGCCGGCCCTGCACCAGACACGACTTTGCCGGAAAATATGAGCCCGTGTGTTGTGTTTCAGGAGTTGGTGCTGTAGGAGCTATTTTTTATTGTAGCCATATGGTGGATGCCTGTCTTTCACACCGCTTGTGCTATAGCGAGGAGCCGCGGTGGTTTTGCAGCTCCAGGGCTGTGGGGCGGGTGGTTTTGGTTCCATCTGTGCTGCTTTCCTGCCTCTCCTGACAGCCCCTTTCTGTTGCGATGTCCGCACAGGTTTCCCTCGGACGCTGGGGCAAGCCGAGGCGCTGGACAGGATCTGCGAGCTGGACCTGGTGATCAGCTTGAACATACCCTTCGAGACGCTGAAGGATCGCCTGAGTGCCCGCTGGGTCCATCCAGCCAGCGGGAGGGTGTACAATATGGACTTCAACCCCCCCCATGTCCACGTAAGAGCCCGTAGCGTCAGGGAGCAATTCACAGAAGGAAAAGATCAGAGGAGCCCTTTCTCTGTGTGAGCTGAGATCGTAAAAAAGCATTGGGGAAGAAATCCCAGGTAGTAAGTGCTGAGCACTGGAGGGCTTTGCCCTCGGGAGCCAGCCTGAAGTCCTGCTAAATGTTAATTAGGAAAATGGGATTTATGTTAAATGCCGCCCAAGGATGCTCGATCAATGCAGAGGAGGATGGGGCATTTGGCAGCAGTTGCATGGCAGGGACGTGCAGCGTGGGCGATGGGGCCGGTGGCTGCATCCCCTTGATGGTGTTTCCCTTCCTGCAGGGCGTCGATGACCTGACGGGTGAGCCGCTGGTCCAGCGCGAGGATGACAAACCCGAGGCTGTTGCTGCCAGGCTCAGAAAATACAAAGATGCTGCAAAACCAGTAATAGAGTTGTACAAGTGAGTTGGACCTTGTGAATGGTCCGCACGAGTGCGGTTTCCACCGCCCAGTCCCTTGCCTCCATCCCGACAACTCCACAAAGGGTTTTGCCGATGCCGGTGATGGGAGGTTTTTTTTTTTTTTGTGGCAGAAGGTGTTTGCAAACCTGTGAGCACAGATGGGTTTCAGGGCTTGTCCCTTCTGTGCTGCTCATAGTCTGGGGCAGTCGTGCTTTGGCCGAGTTGGGAATAGATGGATTGCCGTAAGGTGGCAATCCACCTCTGAAAGGGAGCGAACGCCCGGGAGCATTTTTAAAAGCAGAAGTGGTCCATGGGGGGCCAGAAGTGCCCTTGCGGGGGAGAGGGAGAATTGGGGCCCTGAATTTCCCTGAATTTCCTACTCACACATGAATAAATCCTGCTGGTTTACGTCTATAAATGATGTTTTGCTGATAACACAAGACTGGGAGGAGTGGCTGGCACACCAGAAGGCTGTGCCGCCGTTCAGCAAGACCTGGACAGGCTGGAGAGTTGGGTGGAGAGAAACCTAATGAAGTTCGACAAGGGCAAGTGTAGGGTCCTGCACCTCGGGAGGAATAACCCCATGCACTGGTACAGGTTAGGGGTTGACCTGCTGGAAAGCAGCTCTGCAGAGAGGGACCTGGGAGTCCTGGTGGACAAGTTGACCATGAGCCGGCAATGTGCCCTTGTGGCCAAGAGGCCAATGATCTCCTGGGGTGCATTGAAAAGACCATGGCCAGCAGGTCGAGGGAGGTCATCCTCCCTCTCTACTCTGCCCTGGTGAGGCCACATTTGGAGCACTGTGTCCAGTTCTGGGCTCCCCGGGTCAAGAAAGACAGGGAACTACTAGAGAGAGTCCAGTGGAGGGTTATGAAGATGAACAGGAGACTGGAGCATCTCTGTGATGTGGAAAGGCTGAGAGCCCCAGGGCTGTTTAGCCTGGAGAAGAGAATGCTGAGAGGGGATCTCATCAATGCTTATCCATATCTAAAGGGTGGTTGTCAAGAGGATGGGGCCAGGCTCTTTTCATGGTGCCCAGTGACAGGACAAGGGCAATGGGCACAAACTGGAACACAGGAGATTCCATCTCAACATAAGAAGGACACGAACCTGTTGGAGTGGGTCCAGAGGAGGGCCACAAAGATGCTCCAAGGGCTGGAGCACCTCTCCTGTGAAGACAGGTTGAGAGAGTTGGGGTTGTTCAGCCTGGAGAAGAGAAAACTCCAGGGAGACCTTATTGCGGCCTTCCAGTATCTGAAGGGGGCCTACAAGAAGGCTGGAGAGGGACTTTTTACAAGGGCATGGAGTGATAGGACGAGGGGTAATGGCTTTAAACTGGAAGAGGAGAGATTTAGATTAGATATTAGGAAAAACATTTGCACTGTGAGGGTGGAGAGCCCCTGGCGCAGGCTGCCCAGAGAAGCTGTGGCTGCCCCATCCCTGGAGGTGCTCAAGGCCAGGTTGGATGGGGCTTGGAGCAATCTGGGCTGGTGGGAGGTGTCCCTGCCCATGGCAGGGGGCTGGAACTGGATGATCTTTAAGGTCACTTCCAACCCAAACCATTTTGTGATTCTATGATATGATTCTATGAGGAAAAACTTCTCTACTTTGAGGGTGGCAGAGGACTAGATGATCTCCAGAGGTTCCTTCCAACCCCTGCCATTCTGTGATTGTGTAAAGTGCTTTAGCGAGCGAGTGGTCTTTTAGTGGACGGGGGTGAACTGTCATCCTGGGTAATGTGATTATTCGTGGTTATCAGGGTTTGGCTCATCCACGTGCGAGTGCAGCTGTGAATGAGAGCAGCTGCCACTCGTCCCCTTTATCCCCCTCCTCTTGCCCAAAAAGCCGTCAGTGAGCTTCCAGCCTGGCTGGGCTGTCTCCTTCCAACAGCCAACCTGACTGCAAATACCCCCGTCCCCAGGACTGCCGATACCCCTGGTACTGACTTCTCCTCCCATCTCTCTTCCAGGAGCAGGGGCATCCTTCACTCCTTCTCGGGGACGGAGACCAACAAGATCTGGCCATACGTGTACACCCTGCTTTCCAGCAAGATCCCACCCGTTCTTTCGGATGAGGAGAACTAAACAGCTTGTGCCAGGGACCAAGAGTTGACGCAATCATGGATTTGGTTTCTCTGCCGGTGCAGGGGCTGTGCTCAGATTAGGTGATTGTGCGGTATCTAAAGTCCCTTCCCCGGTTGTACTGGGTGACATCGGTGGATACACCGTTATAGCCAGTATCAGCGTGAAAAGATCTTTGCTTGTGAGGTCAAGTCTGCTAGAATAAGGGTTGGTTTTTTTTCTCTTTTGAGGCTATAAAGTATTCCTGTCTACGGGCCAACTACACACACAGATCAGTGATGCAGAGCTGGGTAATGATCATACCAGGTTTACACAGCTTGCCATGATGTCCCTGCCACCCCCATACAAACCCCAGTCTTTGTTTGAGCCTACAATGTGCCATCCTGTTGCTCCACAGCACCATTTACTGCAGATTACTCTCTAGGTTGTTTGTTGTGGTTTTTTTTTAATATAAATTATTTTCTATTACATTTATTTCTCAGAGAAATAAGCCTCTAAAAAGCAAGACTTAGCCCAGTGGGAATTGGTGAGCAACATGGAAAACATTTACACTACAAAGCTCAGAAACATGAAGGTCGCATTTCCAGTATTAATACACATAAAGGCAGGGACAACACTGGAGGTAAAACATGCACTTGTGCTTCTTCCGTAGAGAGAGATGAAACCCCTGTTATAAAAAGCTGCTGTACAGTCTAGTTTTCATGAGATGCTGTGACGCTGAGCAGGATCTGTGCTGGGGATGAGTTGCACTCCTTTGTGCTTACCTTGTTTATAGCTTTTCCTACTATAAGATACAGTTGTGTTATAAGAATTTCTCCCAAAGATTTATTTTAATGTGTGCTTCGGTTTTGGGAAGAAATCAAGTCATTCCATCTTCTGTGCTGCCTTTGTCCCTGAGGTCCCCTGGAGATTGAGGTGTTCCTAAGCGGTTCCCGCTGCAGCTGCAGCATCCCCGTCAGAAGCGGCTCCCTCCCCATGAACTCCTGGAGGGAGGAGAGCCGAGCATTCCCCAGGACACATGCAGGGGCTGCCAACGGCCGTGCCCAGGCATTTCCTCGAGATTTACTGCAGCACCTGAGTGTGTCGCTCCTCTTTTCGCACGCAGGAGCTTTGCGGTCGGGTGGAGTGGCTTTTCTAAACTGGAAGTACTGTCACCCTCTTTGGTGGTAGGATGCAGTACCTAAGCAATGGGGATGTTCTTTATGTCTCCTCGAGTTGCCTTATTTTATAGAATATATATTTAAGAAAAAAGCAAGATGTGTATTTTTAAAGGTTTAAAAAAAAAAAAAAAAGCGCTGAATTTTGGCATCGCCTTTTGGGAACTCTGCACGAGGCCGCTTGCGTTCGCAGAGCGTGCTGCAGTCTGCCATGGGTGGCTCAGCAGGAGGGCAGAAAAGCTGTCACTCCCCAACACCCGTTTGATTAATTAGAGCAGCCTGGGCAAGTTTCTGTTGCTGAAATGTCACTGTTTTTATTTCTGCTTGGAGAGCGGCCCTGCGGCAGGGGAGGGGGAGCTGGCTGGTGTTTTTTAGGGATGCATGGGCTCCACGTGCGGAATTTCAGCACATCCCCGGGAGTCTTTTATCCCCTCTGAGCCACCCGCATCCTCACGCTGTCAGAGGAGCCCCCGATGTTTGCTCTTTCCGTTGGAGGCGGCTTTGCCCTGGCGCCCTCCCGATACTGGGCCCAGAAGCCGTGGGGCATCTGCCAAGCGGGATCTGCCCACGCACTGCCCGCTCGCCGCCCGCCTGCGGGTGAGAGCCACGGTGCGGCGGCGGCAGGGGAGGGCTCTGCATCCCGCCGGGATGGGAATTTCCCAGGTCAGAGCGGAGGGACCGTAGGGTTTCATTACTGTCCTTGGGGGCCTTTCCATCCCTGCCCTGGACCTCCCAGGCTGGGAGGAGGCAAATCTTCCACCCTGCAATGAAATCCTATTTAAGAAAGATTTTTAGAGTTTCCCATGACCCTCGGACGAAGGTCTGGGCTGTTTTTGCACACAAATCTAGAAATAACCAAAATGTGTGTGCGCTCTTCTCTTTTGAACAGTGTTGGGCAGGAGGGGAGGAGATGATGGGGGTTTTTTTTTAGGCTTTACAAGCAGCCTGGGTGCGTCGGGCAGCTCTGCCAGGGCTGAGTGCTGGGCAGGGGGGCTGCTCCCTGCTTTCCCTTGCCTACTTCTTGTGTCTCATCCTCCCCTGCTGCAAAATGCCTCCTGCAGGGAGGCTTGTCCCATGCAGCACGCAGCGGCAGGACAGGGCTTGCAGATGTTTTTGCCCCAGGAGAGCCTCCCCAGCGCTTGTTTTAAAGGCTTTGAGCCCTATAGTAGATGTAGAAATCCCCTGACTTTGCATGCATCGAGCCCTTGGGATAGATTTTTCTACAAGAGTTGTTGTACGGTGCATTTTCATAGACCAAATAGCGGCAGGGATGAGGTCCCGGAGCGATACGTGTCCCTCGCCTTTCCTCCCCGCCGCACTCCCCTTTGGTACTTTACTGTGAATCTCACGCCTTTTCTAAAGCGACAGCAATTTTGTACCAACCCAAGATACTGTGTGGTGGGAGGAGAGTCTCCCCGCGCGCGGGGCACCGCTGGCATGTCACGCCGAGTTTTCTTCCTGGAGTTTCTTCCCGGTGAATCGCTGCAGCTGTGTTACTGCTCAAAAGTTGTAAATAAATTTTTTTTTCTCCTGCTTATCCCTGTGCTGGCAGCGTCTGTGTGTGAGTTACACCCGATCGCCGCTGGAAGCTGGGCTCTGCGCGAGCCCTTGCCCTGCGCCGAGGCTGTGGGATGTGCATGCAGGTAGCGGTCATTTTTGACCCGGGGTTTCTTTGCAGGAGCCGATGAGGAGGAAGAGGAGGCGGAGGGGGGAAGAAGAGGAGTCAGAGCATCCCCACTTGAACACAGCAGAAAATCCCTCGCTAAAGGGGGGTCCCCCAGGTTTTGGGCTGGGGCACAATACTGCTGTTCAAGTCCTGTCTTACAACTCCTTTGTTTTATATATACTATATTGATATAGTTTTGGTATATACTATATTGATATAGTCCAAAATGTCAGTTAAAAAGCCAGTTCTGACGGTGCGGATGAAGCCGGTTGCTCCTGCCCTCCCATCCTTGTTGCACATGAAGTGGTTTTTATTTTCCTATTTAACTTCTCCCAGTAAAAGTAATGGAGAGCATCGGGCACAGCAAGGCTCTGGCTGTTGCCTGTGCCCCGTATCATCCATCACGTGTATTTTGGTAGAAGGAATTAAAAGCCATCAGCTGAAGTGCCTCTACCCATCACTACCGGCTTGCAGATACAATATTTTTTTTCTTTTTTCTTTAATTCCCAAAGAGCAACTTCAGGGCCCTGGGTCCTGATTTGGCATAAGCAGCCTCTGAAATGATTAGGGAGAAATTTTAAAAAAAGGGGTGATAAGCAGCCAAACTGCTGCTGTGAGGTGAGAAAGCAGAGGCACAGCTGCGGATCGGCCTCGGTATCTGCGGGCAAAAGAGCCGGAGCTGTTGGCAGGGGTGCGGGCGATGCCAGGCTTTGGGGTCCCGGCAATGGGGAGACAGAGAAAGGATGTACTGCCTCCGTGCAACTCCGTCCGAGGGTGCAAGGGCAGATAAATATCAGGAGGAAAAAGAGCTACGCAAGCTGGAAAATGAACTCACTTTAAAAACAAAAGTTTGGAGGTCAAAAAGCAGAGGAATACGCGAGGAGTGCCAAAATCAAGCTGAGACCAAAGCCTTGGCTTTCCCTGGGTGCCATCAGGGGAGCTGGGGTGGCACAAGGGTCGGTGTCCCTGTCCCTGCAGCCACAGCATCTGCTGGGGTGCCGCAGGCCACCCCAAATGGGGGGGGCTTCTCCCCAGCGGCAGGGGACACGCACACAAACCCGGCGTGGCCAGGGACACAAGCAAAGCACCCCGGCACCCCCGAAGCAGTGTCCCTGCCCCTGTGCGGGACTCCTCAATATTTTGAATTTCAGAACAACACTGAAAGCATTAGAATTCCCAGCTTTCTCTTGTATTTCCCACCTTTCTCATATTTATATCTTATATACTGTGCAATATCGATCCCTTCGTGTAAGGTGTGTAGTATATTATTTTTTATTCGTTTTCTACTCCACGCTGCTGATTTACAGCCCAGTTTTTTTAACTTGTCCTTTCGCGTACCTGCCCCAGGGACCTGTGCCTTGAACTCCTCTGTGGTTTCCCCATCAGCCATTACACTCCTCTGCTTCCCCTGGGCGCTGCGTGGAGAGATTAAAGCTTCTGGGATGCTCCGATACGGTGGGGATGGGGGATACCCAAGGAAGATAACTGGAATTACTGACAACTGCTTGGAAGAAATGGCACTGATAGCTTGTAACCCCATCGCATCTGTAGTTACTCTGTGATAAAGGTTTGGGGGCAATTAATAGCGTGTTTATAGCATCCGCTAGCGCTAACCTTCCTGGGTACCCGGGGAAATGCCTCGACCAGCACGCCACCCCGTTCCCAGCTCTGCAAAGCCTTGACACGTCGCATCCCCGCTGAGTCCATCCGAAGGATTTAACCTTCTCCAAAAAGCAAAAGATCGGGGGGTGGGGAAGGGAAAAAAAAAAAAAAAAAGATTGCTTAGGTTTGCACTTGATGGATCAGCCCTGCAGACTCCAGATCCCACTCCATGCCACATTTTAGAAGATGTGATATGTCTGCCTCCATCCTCATCCTTTCCTGAGTCTCTGTAATCCCAAATATAACGCGGCGCGCAGTTCCCAGGCAGCAGCGCCCCAGCCCATGGCCGTCGCCCCGTGACCCGGGATCTGCCGCCGAATGACGAGCGGAAAGCCGGCGTGCGGGAGTGCAGCCGGGCTCCCCGCCGCTCTGCCGCAGGAGCCGGGAGAGGAGGATGCACGGATCTGAAAAGCAAGGTAAGGGAAGCTTAGCAGTGGTGGAAGAAGAGCGAGACGGTGCGCGATCAAATAGGGGATGTTGTTTACGGCAAATTTGTGCTGAGTAATCATTGGGAAGGCACGCTTGGGATAAAGCAAAAAAAAAAAAAAAAAAATCCTGCTTTAAAGCCTTGTTATATAATGCGTATGAGGGAAGGTATTGCACCGAAAACTGCTTTTCTTGGCAGCGCAGCACATATTGCTGTCTGATGGCAAGTTAAGGTGCTGGAATTCAGCAATGTATACCCGGGCATATAGCGTTTAATAACCTCCAGCTGCCTCCCGCTCTGGATACCTCAGTAACTCCGCGCAGAATATGAGCATTGCTTCTTGCACCCCCAAATAGGTGTTTGTCTGCTTTAGGACGGTGAAAGCTATTTGGGCATATTACCTTCAATGAAGAAAAACAAAGTGATTTTCAGGCTTTAAATAATAATTGTAGCTGGTATCCGAACATAGCTGTACTTCCTACCGGAAGGGTAATTGGGTATATATATGAGTATATAACTGCTGCTATGAAATACTGATATCCAGCCTTTTGCAGCACATCCACTGTGAAGCTGACCTTCAAACCCCCCCGCCTCCCGTTTTCTTATGCCGAGACAAACACAGAGCTGCATTCCCTTTAAAAAACCCTACTTCAGGCCAGAAAAGAGGGAAAAAATAATGATATAGCTAAATGCATACATCATTGCATTTGCTTCGGTCCCGCTGAGGCAGCCCCAGGTGGGTGCCGCGGGAGGGGGCGGCAGGGCTGCCGGCTCCCCACCGTCCCGCCGCTGCAGGTAGGTGTGTATCCCCCTCGGCATCACCTCGGGAGCACCGCAACTTTAAAATCGGGAAATAATTCATGTTTTGCTGATGTATTTGTGGCTGTCGTTATTACAGTCTTATTTTGGCTACTGCCAAGGAGAGGAGGAGGAGGAGGAGGAGGAGGAGGAGAGGGAGGAGGAGGAGAAGGAGGAGGAGGGTGAGGAATATTTTGGACAGGCCCCCAGGACTGCAAACTACAGACTTTATTCACCTTCTGCATTTGGACCAGGGCCTCCATCTTCTGATATCCCTCCAACTGTGGATTTCTCTTAGTCATAGCCTTCCCCGAGGGGAAAAAAAAAATTAAATAAATAAAATCAGCGTTCCAAGTCATTCAGATGGCACAGGCGGCATGAAGGCAACCCGGGCTGCACTATATTTAGCCAGCCGTGACACAGCCGGCTTGTTTATGGTCCCAGAAACGCTCCCAGCCGATAGATGCAGCATTTCGGAGCGGCCACAGCCTTTAAGGAGGAACCGCATTTTGTCCTTGAGCGCCGGGTTTTTCCTGCGCGCCGCCGGCAGCGTAAGCGCCAACGTTTAATTGCTGACCCGGCTAATCCACCTCGCGGACGGCTTTGCCCTGCTGCAGATTAATCCCGGGGCCTCCTGCTGCACCCGCCGCGTTGCTTTCTGTGAGTCCTCAAAGCTGGATTTTGGGGCAGGATTTGCTAAAATCCGGCCCACTTTGCTGCAAAAATAGGGTGGGAGCCCCAGGGGCCGCATGGAAATGGGAATCGCTGGGCCGTAGCAGTGCAGAGTTTGGTACCCAGATGTGCCACCCAGGTTCTGGGATCAAAATTGGGCTATCGGGGCATGCGGGCTCGGTGCTGACACCACGGGGTTGTGTTTTACTGCACCCCCAGCTCTGCTCGGGAGGCTGAAATTCACCTTGCAAAGGGAATTAGCATCACCAGTGCGTGAGGGATGTAGCAAAGGATATAACCCCAGCTCCTATAATGAATGGCCGGACCCAAAGGGGTGGCTGCTCCTCTCCCGGGATGCTCTGGAGCTGCTCACGGGGGTCCAGTCATTGCTGGGTGCATGGCATCCCGCAGCGCTCAGATTTGGAGAAGAAAAATCTCTGACTGTAGGGAACATGGTCTGGAAATCCCAGCTGTGATCGTACCGGACCGAGATACTCTCATTTCCATCTGCCGGAAGAATTAAGATTATAGATGCTTTTTCTGGGGTGGATAAAGCAGCCGTGGGAAGCTCTCAATGTTAAAATGCTATAAATATTACTTTATATTATTTATACTAAATTATGAATAAAATTTTATGAACTCTTATGGTAGTTTACATTGCCATAGTGCACGAGGCCCTGTTTTGATAGGCACTGTAAACCACGTAGAGATTTCTTTCTCCCAAATAAGTTCTTGTCTTCAGTAACCAGAAATAACAAGGATGGGAAATGGTATCACTTACATCCCTGAATCACAGCTGGGAGGCAGAGTAGGGGCGAAACTGGGTGTGCAGAACAAAATCATGCAGGCAGACTGAGGTGAGGGCCAGGATTTTCTCCCAAATCCTCTGAAACAGGGGTTTTGCCATGCAGGAAACTTGTGAAGTTTATTCCCTTCCCCAGACTGTGTTTTGAAGCAGAAAAAAAAAATGACCCAAACACTAAAATTCCTTTTCCGAGTAATAGTTTTCATGGGAAACTGTACAGAAAGAGCAATTTGCTTTCTAGCTAGCAAAGGTTTCTCTGCGTTACGATGCCTGTGCACGGGTCTCTGCCCCGGCGCAGGGGCACTTGTTATGGCACCGCAGGGTAGGACGTGGGTGGACTCTCCACACATTTACTCCTGGTATTAATTTTCCACCCACACAGATTTTTTTTAAGGTATTTAAGTTGAAACACTTCCACATAAAACTCCCAGCCCGGGAGCCACGCAGCGTAATTATTTTAAAGCCACGTGGTACACACCAGCCCCTGCAATATTACTTTCTGAGTTAACATACATGATGATAAATTCTTTCCTGCCCCAAATGGTATTGAAAGCCCGAGGTGGATCCGGGTGGAGCCGTGACTTTCCCCCAGCTCCATCACCTGCCCCTCGCTCAGGGCTGTTCGCAGCCTCGGGGGGAGCATCCCACGGCGCGGAGCAGCTCTCACTGAACTCTTACAGCAGCGCAGGAGGCATCACCGGGAGAGGAATATTGCTTTGAATCCTTTCTGCTGAGTCAAGCCCGCTTCGTCTAGATGTTCACGGAGCTTTTCTATTGCCTGGCGTCTTGAAGGCATCCCAGCGACGCGTTCCCAGACAAGAAACCGGGCTGTGGGATCCGCGACCGGCTGATTCAGTTAGTGTTGTAGGAATACCAAAGTGGGGGTTGTCACCTTTCGTGGTGTACACGGGTCACCAGGAGAAGGCTGAGGGCGTTCATACCCAGCCCTGCTCCCTGCCTTGCTTAAAGGAGCTGTAATGTCCTTGAGGACCAGACTTTTGGCTCCTGCACCGCCGAATTTACAGCCTGCATCCAAAGTCACAATGAGCTGCTGCAAGCTATTCCTACGCCAATGCAACTGGGTGTCTCTCCCCTTGAATTACGTCCAAGCTATTCTTCCAAAACTGCAGAGCTCCCTGCGGATTGAAAGCAGCATCGTGGGAGAGAGCATATGCAGCCTTGTAGCGTCTGCTTGAGGTATTACTTTGGGATGATGAGCTGTTACAAATCTGAACCCAAACCGCATCAGTTAGGTGTGATGCAGGACCTGTAAGTCAGTAGATACCATGAGCTGAGACAGACACCACTTTTTAATGCTTTCTATAGCAGACAGAACAACAAAGCTGTAATAATATATTTTTTCCTATTAGTGTCACATAAAAGATACGCTACCAAAATCTGTAAGAAGGTAGAACCACTTTAATGGGGGTGTGTTGGGATCCTGGCAAACCTTCCTGTGCCATCAGGCCCACCTGTATCTTCCTACCCTTCACCAGTGGGACCTCACATGTATATCCATCCAGGAGAAACAGTCACCTTGAAGCTTGGAGTGAGGATACTCGTCCCCTGGTCTGTTCTCCCAGAGGAAACCCTCATCCCATACATGCTAAAATGAAGCAGCTATGGGAGTGGGCGAGATGGGCGACAGCCATCGGCACGGGCTGGCAGTGCCAGCTGTAATTTCCCTTCTGTTTTCAGGACAAGACTGCATTGAGGGGTCCTTGGTCAGAGCTACCTGAGAGCAATGACCTGACTATTTTCATTACGTTATTTGCTGCTGGAGTCCGACCCTGAGCACAGCAGCAGTAGCTGAAGTTTCCCTGTGATGACTCACTTGCTTGTATAAGTTTTCTCCTGATTTTTACCATCAGCCATTTTCCAATGCAAACAACGACCCACTGAAAAGAAATTCAAAATTACACTTTGGACTTTCTCTACGTGTTTAAAAAAATAGCAGAGATTTGGGCATTATGTTGTTTTAAATGCCAGTGCTAGCGCAAGCTAACGCTAATGCATCCTAAGTGCACGAGCTGAGTAATTCAGCTTTGTAACTCGGTGCAAGCAGCCAGGTTTAATACAAAGCTGAGATTTTTCTGAGGTACCAACTGTGGCCCCGCCTCTGTCTTGGTTAATGAACGTAGAACTTCTCGTCTTGCTAATAGAGGTGTTTGTGTGTTTCTGAACTCGTGCCTTTCATTCTGACGGGGATTACGCATATCCATATTTTGCGGGCTTGCAAACGGGCTTTAGGAGGGCCATGCCCAGATTTTTCTCGGTATTTAGCCACTTACCTCACAGCAAACGGCAAGGGATGAATGAACGCTAGTTAGGCAGCAAAATATCTGATTTTTACCTAAATATCTGATTTTGGCCTGAGGAATTGTATGAATGGCTGTCCGGCCTCCAATTTTCTAATGGTTTGCAGGCTGGGGACTTCCTGAGACAACAGTCATACTCTCCTATTTAATGGCCCCTTATAGATTTGTTTTCCCATATGTTTCTCCACCCTCTTTGCGAAGCACGTACATTTTTAGCATCCACACCAGCCTTTGGCAAGCAGCTCCACAGCTCAGTGTTGCTGAGGAGCCAGTCAAATCCTTAAATACGCTGAAACAAAGTCTTGGGCTGGAATGAGTAAGTTGTGTATCATCCCTGACAGCACTTTAACAAGGCTGAAAGGCAAGAAATAAAAAATATGCAGACACAGCAATACACTTAATGGCATGTGCTATCACGGAGAGGAAAGGATGGGAAAGAAGATAATAAGAGAGTCAAACACTAGTCACATCCTAGTGTCACTGGAAAACAAAATAATAGTAAGGAGCTGTGCAGGCTCATCGGTGTGCCCAAATTGATTTGGCAGGTAAGCAAAGCCGGCGCAGCCTTGCCGAGGTTCCCGATAGCGCGCCGGGAAACTGTCCTGCTCAAACTTCCCAGATGGTCTCAGCATAATTATACTCAAGTTTTGGTACTACGACCAGAAGGAATGCTTTTGGGGGAGTGGTTGCGATGTCTTCTCTGCCATCAGTGTTCCTGCCAACAAGGGTTTCCTTCTACAGGCGCTTGCATCAGGACCGTGAACACCTCTGAAATGAAATTATGGCTGTTGCTTGACAAATGCTCGTGAATACGTTCTTCAGTGTCCACCCGCTGAAGAACACATTCACTGGAGCTTCAGCCGCTGAAGCTCCAGCTGTCAGCGCGGCGCTGAGTGTTGCAGGTAGGTTTCACTACAGCAAAGGCTCAAGACTTCCTCTGAGGAAGGAAAGCGATGGTTTAATTGAGTCTAATGCTTAAAAACAACTCTGAAACTTCCCCAGGACCGTGTTTGCTTTTCTTTAGAGATGAAGAAGACAGGAACGGTCAGTTTGGAAGTTCCTGAATATCAGGGGGGGTTTAACAAAGGATTAGATCATTCAATTCCCCTCTCTCCACATGGATGCCCATAAGGCAGCCCTATTTGCCTGTGGCACACCGCATCCCACACCGGTAACATACCCTGCACTGCCCTGCGTAACCACCGCTCATGGGCAGGCTGTGTCACAGCTCCTTATTTCTCCAGCAAACCCAGGCACGGCCACACTATTCCCACATACAGAGAAAGGAACCACATGGCCATCCTTGACTCCAGGCCAAACACCACTTATTTATCCTCAGCACAAGGCCAGGTACTGCTTTGAAATTATATTTCTGGCTCTGCACTGAGAGCCTGTACCCATTTTGCTATCACGTTCCCGTTCCCAGAGCGGTGCACGGGAATCGATGCTCCTGGCCAGCCCACGGCACTGCCCAAGTAATGAATGGAGCCTCCAGACGAGAGGGCAAGAAGTGTGATCCTTGCCATAGAGGTCACGTTCGCCCCAGAGTCATTTGTGCTTGAGCCACATCTCAGATCTCAGCTGAACACGGAAAGGTGAAGAGCTTATTCTGCAGGAGTAGGGATTGCAACGGGATGGCTCCCGAGGTTTTATTTTGTCAGCTATCGCCACTGCTATGGCAATGAACTGTCAGGAAAGACAGCCTTTCACATCCTCCCCCATTGCCTCAGTGCATTCAGAGCCCGCAGGAGCGGAGGCTGGTGCCTACAGATAAAGCGTAAGAGTGATGGGAAGGGTCCTGCTGGAGGGAGGGAGGGTCTGGCTAACACTGTAACAGGGTAGGACTCAACCTATGTTCAAGGCAGTCCCAGACTGAGGGTCTGGCTATTTTTAGAGAAAATGACTGTTTAGAAGACACTTTTTTTCTAAGCTGGCCTCAGAGATGAGTTGTAAAGTAAATCCTTTTGGCTGTATGTAAAATTTTATTCGTTACCTCTTGTAAAGGCTGAAACTGATTTGACCGTTGCGGGTTTGCTAGGGAGGCAGGAGGAGGCACTTTGGTTCTGCTTTTCTTAGGGCAAGAAGTAAAGCAAAAAGGGTGATATTACATGGCCTCCTGGTGACCTTAGTTAGCTGTTGTGATTTCTGAATGGGTGCCTTTTAAAAAAAACAACAAAAAACCCTATCACCCTCTTCTGAGGTGGAATTGTTTTGGCTCTCACTATAGCTTTGCTTTTGTTCCTCACCACACTAAGCCTTCATCAGGAGGGAAATGCAATACTCGTCTACAGTGACAAGAACCAGGTGAGTTGAATGGAGAGCAGCAGATGCAATCAAGAGGTAACGTTCTCTTGAAGCTAATTCAAATGATGCTATATGGCTTAAGTTTTTAAGATCTTTGGTTTATGTTTGAACACACCAGGCCAAAAATAAAATAGAAGAAATTAAGATATTCTTTATCTGTGGCAGTAATGACCCACGATGCAGTGGCATTATTTCTTACAGTTCACCTGCACTGCTCGCTGATGTAACCAGGGTGGTCCTAGCCCAGACAAGGAGCTTGCTGGCTATAACCAATCCAATCAGGTTTGTTTGAGCACTTATTTAAAGTGCTGGCAGCTGTGGAGGCCTTGAGCACCTTGGGGGTGGAGATGTTGGTGTCAATGCTCCATGGGGAGGTAGGCAGTGGGACAGACCCTCTCCTAAGGGCATGGATGTGGGCTCTTGCCAAAGTAAAATTGCTATGAGGTGGGTCCAGAAGGAAAGACCCAACAGAAAAAGGTGGTGCTGTTCTTGCTTTCCTGTTGGGAAAGTGTTGTAGGCACTAGGGTCAGAGCTGACCCATGTGGAACATGTTCTTCCTTGCCAGGTAGGGCTGAGCTGCTGTGAACAGGGTTGTGACCCCAGGGCCCAGTGTGATGGCTGGGGAAGGGCTGGGGTTCAGGTTTGGTTTGTGTTTTTATCAGGACATGGGGCTTCTGGGGGTAAATGTGATGCTGAGATAGACAAAGCTGTCAGTTCTACACTTGATTAGCTTTTTAGGGCAGGAGAGATGATTTTGCTATACCAAATTTTTGATGATTAACTAGATTAGGTGTCAACATCTCAAGCAATACCCTGCCACCCAGCGTGTACGGCAATGACTGTGCCGTAGGTCTGGGTACTAAACAAATGCAAAAAAGGTGGCTGTTATTTTTTCAGACCATCAAAAGCTTATCAAACTGCTTCAGTTTATACAGGTGTTTAAGCCCTGCCAGCAGGATGGCTCATAGCACAGCTCAGATCCTTGATAACATGGTGATGTGTGATGGGGTGGGTATGGGGCTGCTAAAGGCTTCTCCAGAATGTCACTGTGGCTGAATGCCACAGGTGGTCCTTGCGAGGTCTCAAGGAAGGTAAGCAGAGTTAAAGAGCTTGTGCTTGTTTTGGTTTTTTTTTTTGAAAGCCCCATAAAATTCTCTATAACTATAATTCTATAAAACTTATAGAGTACTTGCTATAGGAATGTTGAAGGTATTGGAATGTTGAATTTGGGAGTCTGAATTAAGGTTATTTGATTAGGATTTGAGTGCTTTAAAGAGGGAAAAGGCAAAAATGTTAATTCTCTAGAGTATGCACACTTTGTGCAGGGAGAGTCTATTGTTCACAGTGGAGTAACTTTGGAAAAAAACCTTAGTATATTGAGTTTTAAAGGTGTTGCTCTAGATACTAAATTAATTTTCAAGCTATATTTGTAATTCTCACAACACTCCACAGTTTGAATGTGTTCATGAAGAATTAAGAGTATAATATTTCACCTTAACTGCTCCTCCAGTTGGAGGAGAGGTGGAAAAAATGAAACTGCACCTCGGTGTAGCTGGTGCTTGATTACAGCTACAGAAAGAGACTTTACCCAGGAGAGGCTGTAACCCAGACAGAGAAAAACAGAGTTAGAGGCTGGCAAATCAATTGACTTTTCCAAGGTCAGTAACGGGGAGAGAGTTTGTATCTTTTGAGTCTTGAGCAACAGACAATCCTCCTTAGCATGTCGTTAACATCTCCCACAGCCTTTATGGCACCTGCCTGCCTTACCATTCAAACTGAATACATTCATATTCTGTAGCATCATTAGCCACCACTCAATAAATCTGCAAGGACATCAATGAATTTTTTGAGATAGCTGACTCCCTAGGTCTTCCTTTCTTACTCTCACTTTTGAAAGTCATGTGCAATTTAACATGTTATTTGATTTGTTTTGGGTTTTTTTTTGTATATAGAATTCTCTATACTGTAGACCTCCAAAAGAGAGAAATCATGTGGCCCTTCATTAGCCCAACATAAAGGAAAAATTGAGGGAGAGGGGACTATTACTTTATACATTCTCTTCAGCTAAATTTCCCATAGGGCTGGAAAATACATGGATAAGTGCAGCTTCAACCAAATCCCACACAATGTGCTTCCCTAACCCCATCTCTTTGTGTTTGTAGTAATTGTAATTACAAGCAAGGATGGGACTTTGAAGTCCATTTCCTCCTTCCTCCTCTGCCCCAAGATTCCCTGGAGAGGCTGAACTGTCCGAACTTGGTTCCTGCACCGATGCTTTGCAAAACCCTCTTTCTCCAGGCTGGAGCTTCAGGGTGTGGTGGTGATTGCCCTTTGGGACTCCTTGGAGGGAAAGCAAGCTATGATCCCCCAGACTCTGGGACAAATGTTGACTCCATCATTAATTCATTTCTTTCCACGAGGAGAAGCAATTATTTTTTTTCTTTCTAAGTATGACTGTACTCTGCTTCTGCAGAGGTGACAGCAGCATCAACATTGGGTAGGAAACATTGAGCCAAAGATGTGCTGTGAGGCTCCAGTGGGCAGTGACAGCTGCTGGGGAAGTATAAATTCTGGACCTGTTCCGGTACTTGGAGAAGACTGAGCTATAACTTCTGCTGGAGTGAACCTCTCCTCTTGCTTGTACCCCTTTTCCACAAAAACATGTTCAGTAGGACTTCCCTTTTGCTGCCTAATGCAGAGAGATCCTTGCTGCTCACTGGTTAGAGAGAACTTCATATCCTACATCCAAAAGTCATCTAAGCTGAGCTTCTGGAATTGATGGATAAAGGCAGCAGAGTAGGCTGGGGACCACAGGTTACAGTTTAAGATGGGGGATAGGTTGTGTAGGGTGTTGTGCCAGGTTCTCCAGCTTCTTCCCTCTAACAGGCTGCAGTTCTCTCCAGTGAGAGCGTGCTTGAGTACTCATGGAAATGTTACATAGCCTTAATGTGCCCCCTTCACCCAAGAGCCTGTTTTTTCATGTTTGTGCTGTTTTCTGAGCAAGCGAATTAAATGAAAATCCACCTTGACATCCCCCCAACCCCAATTTCCTATTTGTATCCTAGAGCACAGGAATTCCTAGGTTGACTAGGGGAGACTAACAGATGTCATCCCTAGTAAAAATACCTATGCTTTTATTTTTCCTTTATTAAGTTGCTGCATGTGGGTGCCAAGAGGGAGGGGGACCCATTCCTACTGGTGAGCATTGCAATCCGTGTGTTGGTCCATACAGACCGATGTATGAAAAGCCCAGTAATGAGGGAGTAGAAAATACACAATTCTAACCTTGAGTTCAAGCTGTTACTGCCGCTAACTGTGAACTGTTTACGTCAGGTTAGTTCATTCTAGTTTGCTGCTTGTAAATCTGCTTGGATTTTTCTGAGAAAATTCTGGGTCACAGATGTACTTTGTCTGCACTGTAATATAAAATTGCAGGAATTATATAAACAATAGCACATGACAAGGTATGGCTGTACCAGATGCCTGCTGCCCTGGAGTGTTAAAGAAGAAAGTTTAAGCCAAGTGTCAGTAATATTTCAAGTTATGGTTATTGCTACAGCAGTGCTTATTGATGTTGTAGCTTTAGAAGCAAACCCACACTAATTTTCTAAGCAGAGTACTTTCTGTCCTTTCAGTAAGAGATTGAAAGCGTACTTGTGTCTGGATGCTATGGCTTCTTTTTGCCTTTGTTTTTCCTTAAATTAAAAAGTAATCCTTTTAGGAGAGTTTAATAGTGGTCATTTCCTCTGGAGCATCCCTCTGTTCCTCTGCTCCATGCACAATGAAATTATGATCTAGTAGCTGTGGTTGCAAAATGCGTCAAGCAAGGTATGGCTCATCCATTGTTCAAGGACATGCTTTGTGTTGGTCTAAAGTCTGTTTACTTGTGAACAGCTAAAAACAGATTGGTGAGACCTAACAACAAAAGTGACTTAGAAATCAGTGGTAGTGCTTCTTCAGCTGGGTGACGCCAGTTTTAAGCCAGCAGTTGCCCAGGCAGGGGCGTGGGATGCTGATCACAGAATTGTTTAGGTTGGAAGAGACCTTTAAGATCATTGAGTCCAATGGAACTGATGTATCTCATGCTGCCTGCTGTGACACAGGATTCAGGAACCCCTCTAGTTCCTTGCCTGCAGACAGACGTGGTGTTACACTGAACCAGAGATGCTCTTTAGGTTTTTGGAGGCTCAGTGCAGAAGTGCTGTGCCATCTCCCCCTCCTTTAGACTGCAGAACTGGCTCTGTCAGCCCTGTAACTTGGTGACCTTGGCCCGCTCCCAAGGAACACACCTTTCCCTGGCGTGATAGAAAGATCTTAAGGCCGGTTGCTATTTTGAGAACCTCTCCATGCCAGCTGTACAGCGGACCTCTTTTGGGAGAGGGATGAGTTTGCCAGAACGCATGAATAATAAGCCCTGGAGAAAGAAATGGTGTAGATCCAGCACTTTTTGCTAACTAAAGGCTTGCAGCAGCTGATGGTTGGAGGCGGGGGGGGGGGGGGGGGGGGCGGACTGAAACCGTGTGGACTGCTATTGCTCTGCTGCAGCCTTCCCAGCATCTCTTCACCTCATTAATTTGAAGATGCTTTTACTCGGGGCCTGAAATCCCGCCAGCCCGTGATTGCTTCCGGGCCGGGGAGGGGAGGGGAAGGACGGGAGGGGAGGGGAAGGGCGGGACGGGGACGGACGTCCCCGTCCCGCCCTTCCCCTCCCCTCCCGTCCTTCCCCTCCCCTCCTCGGGGCGGCCGAAGCACTTGCCTTCCCCTCCCTGCCCGCGGCGCCTAGAGGAGAATTCTCCCCGCCCGCCTCACCCATGAGCCTTCTCGGGAGCTACCGGAAAAAACCTTGCAGTGACGGCTATGAATCTTTACAGCTGGTGGACAACGGCAACGCTGAAGGCGGAGGGGACAAGCCCGGGGCTAGCGCGGTGGCGACGGGGGCGAGTGGCCGGAGCCCGGCGCGGCAGCAGCAGCAGCAGTATCAGCATCAGCCCCGCGGCGAGGGCGGCAGCACCATGGACAGCTCAGGTAGGGCCCGGCGCGTCCACGGGGGTCCCCGTTACACGCGTGGGGTTGTGTGTGTGTGTTGCTTTTATTTGGGGAGGGGGATTGTGTGTGTGTGTGTGGGATGTGAATCTGTCGTGGAGGGGCTGCTATGCGCTGGTGGTGTGGTTGCGTTGTGTGTGTGGAGCTTTGGATAGCCGGGGACAATAGCGGCCCTTTGTCCAAGGGGAGGGCGGTGGGATGAAGGCAATCCACCCGAGGCTGGGAGCGCTGCGGAAATCAGGCGGCTAATAAGTCCTGGCGCTCGGCTACTGTTTTCAGCCCCGGGGAGGCAAAGGTTGTTCTGAAGCTAAAATGGATGGGGTGTTTTGGGATCTTTCCCCAACTGACTTATTTCCCAGAATCATCCTTACTTTTTCTTTTTTTCTGTTTTTTTTTTCCTCCCCCTCCTCTAAAAAGCTCTCATCAAACTGAGTTGGATTAATTCTGATAGATGATGCACCATTTTTTTTTTTTAATCAGGGAGTAGGGGACCAGATGGTCTTTATGACTGGTGATGGGATAGAGCGCTCTCCACCTCTAAATCACAGGTTCAAATTTGCCTGGTTTCACCAGTAATCGAGAGTACTCATCTGATGGCTTTTCAGTGATGTCTCTGAACAAACAGGCTCTGGTTCTGGTTGGTTAGGTGTGCCCATCGCAATGAACATCTACAGCCTTTGCAGGGAACTTCTCAAGCGCAAACTTGTGCAGGGAAATACCCTGTTCAGCTGTGGGGGACCAAATTTGATGTCTGCCTGTTATAGCAGGGTGATCTTGCAACAGTACCTGCACTGCTCCATGAAAGAAAGGGGTGGGCTCAAGGCACTCAGCAAGTACTTAAAATACATAATCTTTTTTAAAATGTGGTAACCTCTTCTCAAGGGGGGGAAAAAGCCCTAATAACCTATGTCTTGACTTCGGTGGGTAGAAAAACCCCTAATGACCCATGTCTGGACTTGGGTGGGGAGAGTCTTACCTTTTTGGGGTTTTTTATCCACATTTTCTCTGATGTAATAAGAGTCATGTTTTTCTCTCCCCCCCTTGCCATTTGAATTTGCTTTCAAGAGTTCTGGTTTTTAACTTCTTTTACTCCTGGGCTTTAGAAATGTATTTGAATTTGCTGCTATGATATCTCTGCCACAGTTGCTTGTAATCATATTATGTGTCAGTAGGTTCTTACTCACAGTAAGCTGCTGTGTTACAGTTATTTGGATTCTTACATTGGCATCTGCTGAGATGGTTAGATATTGCGGTCAGTTTAATATCTATTGTTAAAGCAATTATCTGAATGAGTTTCCTAGAACTTTAAGAACCGAAGGCATTAATGTTGTGGAAGGTGGCATTTGCCTCCAGCCAGATGTGGGAGCGTGCTGCAGCTCGTGTCAAGTCATGGCTTTTGTCTAGCGTCAGCTCTCTGTATTATTTGAGTGTTGCTGTTGCCATCGTTCTGTTCGGTTTCTTCAAGCCATTCTGCTCCCTGCTGAGCGGGGAGGGGGGGAGAAAGCACTCACAGATAGCTAGACAATACCTTTATTTACAGGTTTTCTGCAATATTCAGCCACTTCATCAATTCGGCTACTAATTCTGAAGACATGCCAGAGCAGTAATAGTATTCATGCCCTCTATCAGTTTCTAGGATGTTCTCCCCTTAAATGCATGGATTTTGATCAAGGACCGTCGCTGGGATTTGGAAGCCAATGGTTAAGAGATCTGTGTTAACCAGAGTTTGCTTCCTTTAGTTCATTTTGGTACTCTCACTGACTAAATTTTACAGGCACTATAAACGACACACCTGACACTCGGGCAGCAACAAACCTCAGGCCTTAATATGGCCCTTGAATTGGGTTTACAGGGTTGTTACTAATCTTTTCTTTCATACCTTATCTGGTTAATAAGGGCTTTTTGGTGCGCGGTTCTAATTCTTCCCATGAAATTAAAAAGAGCTGTATTGTGTGGTGCACTGTTCTAAACCTGAAGTCCATACTTGTATCTGCCTTGTTCATTTGAACACTTGATGCTGACAAATGCCTAACTTCTATCAGTTCATTGCAAAGACATTTTTCTTTGCCAACTATGAAATTATAAAAGCTTAAAGAACCATATTTGCCCCTCAGGTGTGCATGTGATTTCTACTGATTTGGTAATTGAAGCTGCTCATGACTTGTGGGATGCGATTTGTCTTCAATGCAGTGTGAAGATGGATAGTTATGGTGGGGGATTAGGGGGCACTGTAAGAGAAAGACAGGAAAATAAGGTGCCTGGGGGTTTGGTTTAATAGAAGCAAGGAAAAAAGCCCCCAGCCACCTTCTGTGTTTTGTTTTTTTAAAAAAAGAATATATTCATATTATAAATACTTGAGACTTCTCCCACTGATGATGCCAAAGTCTAAATTCCCAAGATGGGCAGTGCTGGAGCATGTTTCAGCTGGGGAAAAGAGACCCAAATTCCTCAGGAAGGAGATGGGTGAGATAAATTGGTGACACATTACGGTGCAAGAGAGGTGTGCTCTGGGTTTCAGTGGGGCAGGGGACCCTCTCTTCTGCCTAATCAGGTGGTAGACCCTGAAGCTGAAATCTTTGAGGTGCCCTGGCTGAATTGGAGCTTGTTAGTACTTCCCACACACCGGGCCTCCCTTATGTTTCAGGTTGGTTGGGATTTTTTGGTGTTTACCCCCTCCCCGCCCCTGGTTTTAAATAATGGTTTCATGTGTGGCAGAACAGCTGGTGCCTGAGTTACCAAAATGGCTGTTTGCAGTTGAGGAGTGAAGCAGTCCTGAGGTACAACTCCGTGTCACCAGGCAATTTGGGACACGGTGCAGCAGGCTGGTGTCTCTGTCTGGCAGGGTTATTGCTGTGCTGGAGCCAAACATCTCTGGGTGCAGTTAAATAGCATCTTTGCTGATGTTAAATAGTTGGAGAATCAAACCTTTCTCTTCTCTCCCCAGGTATTAAGTTCCACCGGCACTAGGGCAGTGCACTCCAGGCACAGAAAAACAGCCTTTGCTCTCTGGGAGATGCGTGTGTGGATTAATATTAAGCAATTATAGAAGTTAGACAGGGGAGGATTTGTGCTGAAGGCAAAGTGCTGGCAATTTTGGGGCAAATTGCTGTTGGTTTAGCTAGCGTGGCTGTATTTGCTACTGCTGCAATGACACTAACTCACATACATTGAGAAAGTGGGCCCCTGTTGGGTTTTTCTATTAATTTTTTTAGACTAATTCAAAGTATTAGATCTTAAAGTATCATCTCTCAGTGTGGGCTTGCAATCTCATAAAGGCTTCTTGCAATGAAAATAATCAGCGGTTACAGCTTTGCTGTAACTTCTGAGTACTTGTGATTATTGGCTTAATATTTTTTTGGACTGGTATTGCTTAGTGTCAAACGGAAAAAAGGTTGGGGGGGGGGGGGGGGAGGAATCAAGAGCACCATGTGCATGGGAGGTGGTTGCTGGTGGAAGGCAGGATCTGACCACGTCTGGAAAGAGAGCTGGTACGGATGGGCTCCTGAGGGGCTCTTCGACCCTACCATGCCCCTGTGCTGACATGCTGGGGCTGCGAGCCCTGGGATGGAGAGTCTGGTCAGGCTGTGTGCGGGGGCTGAGCCTGGGAAAAATAAGATTTTCAAAGTCTCTGGGGCTGGTAAATGCTTCTCGGTTCCAGTGGTGAAAAATTCTTCTGCCACCATCACCCATGCCATGCAGAGGAGCACTGAAGTGAGCTGCTTAACTGAAGGGGTGACAATTTAAGTTGCTCAAAGTATAGCTTGGGGTACCCGTGTGCTCACAGGCAGCACAAATGGAAACTCCTGCCGGCAGTGATGGCGAATGGCTCCCTGTTAGGCCTGGGGTCAGCTCAAAGGAGCCCAGAGCAGAAGCTTTATATCAGGTAGGCCAGCTGTATCAGTTACTGCTGGTATCTGATGATGGTTGTGTCATTGGCTGCTTTAAACTTTGCCAGACTTAAACCAGTCAGAATGAAGTATTGGTCAGCGTGTAGTTTAAATCTCAGATTTCAGTCTGTGTGGTCTGTTCGTACAGGGTTATGCTTAAGGCCTGTGATGCCTCGGGTGGGCATTAAAGCTCTGTGCAACCTTAGCACGTGCCCTCACTGCTGAATGTTCAGCTCCTGATGCAATGTTTTAAGCAACTCCTAGGGAATATGCTAGATGCCGTATCGTGACATGATCATAGTGCATAACTCTAACGGGACCTATACGTTACTGCTGACTGCCAGTTCCTTCAGAAACTATGCCAGACTGGGGCTGGAAGTTTGAGGATGGAGATAAGGGGAGACTTGAGCTGAAGGTGGCAGGACACAAAACATCGTGAGTTCAAAAAAACAAATTCCAAGGAGAGCATCAGTATAGCACTTCTTTTGTCTCTTTATTTTTAAGTTGCTGAAAGTGCTCACGAGATGAGGAGCAGGCAGTGAAGAAGCAATTTATTTAGGTCTTTGCTGTGGCATTCAATAATGCTTTCTTAGCAGCTGTCTGAGCATTGAAAGAAGAAGAGGTTCTAGGAAATAAGATATAAAAGTAACAGTGAGGGTACATGTTACGAAAGGAAAAAAACCTCTTTCTGTGCTCTTCTGTGGTGTTTATAAACTAGCTAATCAACAAAATACCTCTTAAACACTCAGGGGATAGACTTGCTTGTGGTATGTGCTTCCTCAGGCAGAGTAACTGCAAAAGAAAAGCATTTTAAATAAATTGCAAGTGTTGAAGTTGAGATTTCTTGAACTGTTTTACACTTGCAAACATAATCTCTTGTACTCTGGTGATTCCTTTTCACTGAGTCAGAAGAGAGACATCTCCATGTCACTGGCACAGGGACAAAGACTGCTGCTGACAATGTTGTCTTGTATTCTCTTCTAGCTGCATTTTCAAATGGGGAGGTTCGGTTTAATAACTCTTTTGTTTTGTTGGTGTTTTTTTGGACACTTGAATGGTTTGGTGTTGGCAGTAGTGCCTTTCTTTTTTTTGTTGTTTTGACAGAGAGGAGAAGCAGGGAGAATGTCAATCAACTTTAAAGACCAATTTCATGGTTTGTGGTAGTAGTTCGGTATTCCAGCCTCACATGCATTTTGTTCACTGTAGTAGAAGCTTCATAAGGGAAAGCATGTAACAAATGAAACAAATTTAGCACAGTACATCACTACTCTTCTAAAAAAGGAAGTAAAAACCCCTCTTCATGGAAATCCTACATACTGCTTAGTTGATGGTGCAAACAGCATTCTTTAGTTACTATTTCTCAAGCAAAAGCAGAAATATCTTAATTCTTCAAATTTCCATGAAGTTTCCATTTAGGTAAGTCTCAAATGAACCTTCAAACAAAAAGCCTTGGGCTTATACAATATTAGTTCTAGCATCTTATCATAGAAGAGCACAAGGGCAGCTTCTCTGCCCTATAGGATCATAGAATTGTTGAGTTTGGAAGGGACCTTTAAGATCATCAAGTCCAACCATTCACCTAACCTGACAAAACCACCTCTAAACCATGTCCCCAAGTACCACGCTATCCTTTTTTTAAGCACCTCCAGGGATGGTGAATCCACCAGCTCCCTGGGCAGCCTATTCCAATGTTTGATAACCCTTTTGGTGAAAAAATTTTTTCCTAATATCCAATCTAAACCTCACCTGGCATAACTTGAACTCATTTCCTCTCGTCCTATCGCTTGTCATGAGTGAGAAGAGGTCAGCCCCCACCTCACTACACCCTCCTTTCAGGGAGCTGTAGAGAGTGATAAGGTCTCCCCTCAGCCGCTCCTCATGAGACTTGTCCTCCAGACCACTCACCAGCTTTGTTGCCCTATAGTGCGCTACGTGCTGCTGGTGGCTCCGAGTGCTTCCCAGGGGAGATCAGGGACCCTGTTCCAGCCCACACACAGAAAGGGACCGTGACTCCTCGTGGAAGGGGGAATACAGCTTTCCCTGTAGTCGCAGCAGTTCTCCAGGAGGGAGGCAATGCTGCCTGCCTGGATGTGTGTTGCCCAACAGCAGCCGAAATGCACAGAAATCTCCCTGTACCAGTGAGTCCTTAAGGGGTGAACCCAAACCTATTCCTATCCAAAGCAGCTTCTTCAGGAGCTTCCTGGTTCTTCCTATATCTTCTCCTTCCTCCCGATTCCTATAGTATATGAGCCCCTTGTAAGCTTATAATGGCTTTATTTTCCCAGCATAACTTCATCTGAAAAGGATGCTCGTAGCTTTTGGGAGTGAGAAGGGCAGAACAACGTGGGGTGACCCTTCGGCTAGAGGTAAAGCTGCCGAGAAGTTCTTGGGCACGTAGTAATGCAGCTTTGGGTCTTGAGGCAGTTTCTATCTATTCCAGGCAAAAGGCCTGGATAGGTGCAGTGCCAGCTAATTGCTGGAAAGTTGCCGTAAAAAAAAAAAACCAAAGAAACTCAAATGACAACAAAAAAACCCAACTACTCCCTCACTTGAATAAATTATTGAAGATGTTGTAATGCTCAGTATGTCTGTGCTGAACCTGCCGTGCACTGAACCAGTCTCCTTATGGTGGAAGGGGAGATACTGCCTGGGGAGCAGTGGCTTTGGCAGCTGCCCGTCCTTGCCTCCTGAAAGCTGGAAGCTCTTTCTGTGCTCTCCTCCTGTAGCCCATCCTCTCCCAACCTCACCTAATATTGATTCTACAGTTGCAGTTCGTATTACTGCCTCTGTGTCTTATGCAAAGTGCCTGCTTAGGAAAGAAATATTCTGGTTTTCCCCCCCTCACGTTTCGGAGCTGGCCATGCTCTGGAAGACCTCCCTGCAGCCATGTCTCCTCTCTCGGTAGTCAGCTCCCAACTCGCCTCTGGTGAATCCAGCTCTCCCCTCCTGCTCAAGAACCACTGGGTTTTGTCTTGAGCAGTCTCATTGTTAATACGCTTATTGTGAAATAGCCAAACTGCGCAGGTTTTGGAGTGAGGGATAATACTGATTTATAATCTCATGTGATTTGTGATCTGATGAGCTCTTATCTTGCGTTAGGCTCCTTGGCTCATAGTGCGTCTCCTGCTTCCCTGTGTCCTTAGAGAGTCCGAACATCCTTATAGCCTGCTCTTAAACTTCCCTTTGGCCACGCTGAAGCCACTGTCGTGGGCTTTAACCTCTTTTCTTGAGGATTACGCTTGCTAAAGCAGCCTTCGGCCTGCGTGACTCCATGATGTGTTTTAAAGCATCAGGAAAAATGAAACCTGGGCACGGGGGTCTCGGCAATGGTGTTATCAGATGGCAGGGGCCTGTTCTGCTGCTGTCGTCCTGCAGTTCTACTCTGCGCGTGTTTTGCTGTTTATTTTTACAGAATAACACTAAAGATATCTGTGCTCAGCATTGTAGGGAATCTGTCTCTACCAGGAATCTGGGACAGCGGTGGAGGAGGGGAGAGAGGAGACTGGTAGCAAAAAAAAAACAATCAGTCTTCAGGGTCTGTAAGTCTGAGGAACTTCTCAAGTAATTTCTGCAGGTAGAAGCGCTCTCCTTTCCTGCGAATGCCCCTTTATCGCTGTTTTAAATGCCCCCGTTGCTGCTGATTTTCCCTCCAGCCCCTTTGCAAACCACCACTCAGCGCCTGTTAAAAAGTTGATGTAATTGTGACGCTTGGGCTATGTCTGATCTAAGAGTGGATGTAAGTGCATATAATAGCATAGATGTTTTGGAGCCTTTCCTTAAATGTGATAAAGCTCAGCTGTCCAGAAGAGAGCTATGTGCTGGAAGGAACAGTTAGGGAGGACGGGGCTTCAGGGTGCTGAGGTTGTGCTCTTAAAATGTAGTTGACAAATGAAGCACTTGGATCTAAACACTATCGATTATCGCTGGATGCAAAGGAGCCACCTGCCCAGAGATTTTCATTTAGAGATACCTGCCACCCTCCCCCTTGAAAGAGGAGTTTAAACTCTTCCGGTAATGTCTGCAAATTGATTTGCAATCCCCTGAAAGATGAAGCGCTGATCACGGAAGATAGACTCAGTGTGGGGAACGGCAGGAGCTGGGGATGCTGAGGGTACCCAGGCACGTGGGAACTCTGCTCTGCCTGGGTTGGTTTGGCTCTCCGTCTCTTTTTTGCACGAATATACCCCTCCATATGTGACATACCTATATGAGGATGCTCTAACAATGTTGTGGCAGGGGTGCCTGCACCGGGGCTGCTCCTCCTCCCCTCGGCACGCTGCGTGGGCTCTCATGCAATGCTGAGGTGAAGCCCGTCCATATGATGATGGAGCCACAGCAGCCTGGCTTTATATCCCTTAATGGTGGTGTGAGATCGCGTCCCGCATTACACAGGCTTTGCCGGGAAAGCTGCGTGTGGGAGGAACGTGAGCTGGCAGGGCTGCGGTGGGGGGGGGGGGGAGGCAGAAGCACAAATACTATCATTTTTTGCTGAGTGTTCCTTAAAAACAATTCAGGCTTTGTTGCTGAAGGCACAACAACAGCAGCTCAACTTCTTTCAGTTCAGGGACCTTTAAAAGGGCCCTTTCTACCAAGGCACAGGGCAGCTTCCACCGTGTCCCTCATTCCCCTTTCATACTGTGCCTGGGTAATAGTCCAGGGGGTGGGAGAGATGCAAACAAAACCCCCCTGAAGTACTTTGTGGGGAGGGAAACGGCCATAGCAAGTGGCTAAAAACTTCCAGAAATGT
Source organism: Pluvialis apricaria (assembly GCA_017639485.1). Classification (NCBI taxonomy): domain Eukaryota; kingdom Metazoa; phylum Chordata; class Aves; order Charadriiformes; family Charadriidae; genus Pluvialis; species Pluvialis apricaria. Next base: position 2,636,456 of record CM030011.1, on the reverse strand, counting down.
GGAATCTGGGACATGTACGCAGCAGCTCACAAGTGGTTTGTTGTTTTTTTTTTCCCCTCATCATATTGTCAGGCCCTCATGGTACCGCAGAAAGAGAATCCAGAGGAATACTTAATACTTCCAAACCAGCCCCTTGTTTTGGGAGGGTGGGAGATAAAGACTTTAATGCTTTTCTAGAGAAGAACCGAAGGTTTAGCTCTTTTCCATCTCCAGAGAAAGCACAGGCAGTAGCCCTCTGAGAGGGGGGAAAAAAAAAATAATAGTTTGACATTGAAGATACTATTACATATAGTCTGGGCAGACTGAGGTAAACCTGCTTCCTTTCCTATGGTTTCATGTCTGCTTTTTGTCTGCCTTTTACAGGCAAAAAGGGTCTGTTTACTCTTGCTAAGTAACCTATGAAACGCAGTACTTCACTGCCCGATCTGCAATTTCTAGACGTCTTGCTTTCACCTCCCCACTCCCAAGCTAAGTATTGCTTCATCAGCATAAATATTCAGACTGACAGAGTCTTAAATGCCTTTTAAATGTCGGCTCATTTCCCCCTTAGCTCTCTGGAGACTGGAATTCATGCCCTGCGGTTTGCAGGGTTTGTGGGTTGCCTGGGGGGTGTGTGTGTGTGTGTTGCTCAGGGACCCCCCCAGGCAGATGAGGGCTGTGACGTGCAGATCCTGCAGGGAAAGCTTCCAAATCGGGCATTTCTCACTTGCCCCAACCAGTGAGCATCTCCATCAGATGGTGGTAGTGTGGAACCCTCTGTTGCTGGCCCCTCTGTGGTCCCCGGTGAAACCTCCAGCTGGAGGTGATGGTGGCTGGTGCTCCCATCACGCGTGGTCACACCTGTTTCATTCACCCATTTCGGGCCCCAAAAGCCAGTCTTCCAAGCTGGACTGGTTTAAGTGTCTTTGTGTTTGAGACTAGGCACAAACACTCCTTGTGGGACTGCAGTAAGAGCGGGTGAGTGGTCCTTCATGGGGATACAGGTGGTGTTTCCCTTTTGGATATGGCACAGTTTCTTTCTCTGTCCATGTGCAGAAGATGAGCTTCCCAGTTTAGCTGATATATACACTTTCCTTTTGCCCTACTAAAGGAAGACAGGTGACAGCAGGTCTCTTTTGACAGTACTGATGAGTATCAGTCTCTCTGCACGCTCCCAACACCCCAAAGCTGTCCTAAAGCATTCCAAGTCGCTCTGGCATAACGCCTGTGCCTTTGGTGAGCAGGTCATGGTGGGACAGCAGACGGAGGAGCTGTGCTCAGCCGTTCCTGTATAGGAGTGCATCCTTCTCAACCTCCCTGGTGATCACAGCGTTCTCCTCCGAAGCTGTGCACCCGCTGTGGTGGGATGTGCCTATAGGGACTGCACTGTCTCGTCAACCTCTCTGCCTTAGTTCTCCTCCTGCACTGCACATCCTTTTCCTGGTACTTTGTAAAATTAGCTAGAAGAGCGCTTAAGTGTTTTAATTAAGACTTCTACACTCTCCAGCTTCCATCCTGTACGGCACAAGGCTGGTGCTCTCTGCAGAGGCTCCTTCAGCTGTAATCCCACCCTGTGGCTGCTGATGAAAGGGCTGTGATAGGAATGCTGCTGTGTGAGATATTTTAGCTTGGTAAGGAGATGCAGCAGGTTGTCGCTGTATTTGGTGACTGCTGGAGGTTTATTCTGAACGCAGAATAGTCTCTTCTCAAGCAGGCGTTAACTCGGGGCAAGTACCTTCAGCCAGAACAAATGGCAGACGTCACCGTGCCAGCCGAAGGGATAAAGTTGCCTCTTTCACGCTGCTCCATTGACTTGAAGCACTTCACTGAGGAGATTGTCGTTGCCATCACCTAACAGAGCTATTCAAGAAGAGCCATCCCGTGCATCTCGGGCATGCTTTGCAGCACATGGGCAGCAGTAAAACCACTACATTAAAAGTTCCTTTATTAGGAAATGAAAAGGCTGCCGTGAGCAAGCAATCCCTCTGAAACCTGTGCTACAAATACAGGTCAGAAGCGGTTCTCTGAAGCGCACTAAGCCTTTTGGGGAATATCCAATAACTGGGTTAATAACGAATTCTTGCCTTGTAAGGAGCAAGATGCATCTTATATACATAGAGACTAATTCTCCATAATGAGACTTCTGGACAGCAACTTCAACCCATGGTCAATGTTAACTGAACTCCTCTGCGACAACGTGCCGAAAACTGGGATCCGAGCCACATGGCAGACTCCTGTGCTGCTCACTTGCAGCAGACTCTTTCTATGCAGACAAGCTTGTCAGCTCCTGTTTCTGCCATACCAGAAGATGCTTCTGGGGCTTGTATGGGGTCTGTGAGTGTTAACCTTGGCTCTGCTGCAGCATAAGCAAATGTGTGCATGGGATGCAGTTCCTGTTGGGATGGAGGGAGTGTCATGTGCCTCAGGCACTTCATTTTAATACAAAATGTGCCTTTTGCTGTTTGCGCTAAGGGAGAGAACTGTTTGTCTCTTCTGGGTTTACCAACTGACTCTGGAAGGAAGATCTTTCCGAGCAAGGGAATGCCATTACGCCTCTAACTCAATATCCTGACCAAGATAGTGGTGATCACCTTATCTGCACGCTGAAACCTGAACCTCCTTTCTGCTGGGCTCTGAGAAGGAGCAACAACGGGCTCATCCCTTCAGACTTGGCGAATGTCCACGGTCCTTTTTCTGCCACAAGAATAGGTCATAGTCGTCTGCCAATATGCTTGAGGGAAAACTCAACTGCTCTTTTCTTAGGACTTGTATGTTCAGGAAAAGCAACCCTATGAAGACAGCTGCCTCCGAGCATGGTTCAAGGATGTGTGATGGCCACAGTAGGTGATGTCCAGCCAGGTGGTGATTTCCACAGGAGACGTGTGGGACATGGGGCTCAGCTCTCCCTGTCCTGGTGCCCTGTTCCAGCAGCTGTTGCGCATGGCCCACGATACTGCAGCCGTCCTTTGGGAAGGTCTGCAGTAGCTCTGAAGGTCTCCATTTACAAGAGGACTTAGCACAGACATGTTTTATTCAGCAAAAAATGCAGGGGCAGGCTACCCTCTTTTAATCAAATTTTTTTTGGCTGTTCTTGCAGGTTTCTGTATATATTGCCAGGTTTTTGTGCTAATACATTAACCCTTTCTGCTCCTTTATAGATCTTTATGCTTTGTAGGAGACGCTGCCTGGCAGAGGAGCCTTTGAATGTATTTATTTTGTTCTTCTATGAACAGTCTGTGGAGACTGGAGTGTTCCTAGTGACTGTGAAAGCCTGGCTTTGTCAGCACCAAGGATGCTGCTCTGATCCAGTGACTAAAAGATACGTGAGCAAATTAATGCACCAGTATAGCACCAAGTGCTGCTATGTTGTAAGCTTCCTCAATAGCTTCACAAGAGCTAAGTAATACTTGCTTCATGTTAAATCTTAAATACTAGATTTGTGCTCTTGGTTAAGTAGCACCAGCTTGCGTTTCTTCATTAGCCATCCTTTCTGTCTCTCTGTTTTAGTGTACATCGTAAACTTGGAATCAATTGCTGCTGCTTCTTTTAGAAATATAGCGAAAGTCTCATTCTCTCTGTTTCTCCTCCCCCACCTTGGGTTGATTTCTAAAGATTCCGGGTTTCCATACTCTTGAAGCCTTTCTGTTGCTCTCCTACAACATTTCCAATAAAAAAAAAATTGTCCTCTAATCCCTTTACCCTCCTTTCTTTGTTTCAAGTTACCACATTTCTGCCTTCCTTTCTTTTAAAAGTTGACCTGCAGAACTGAAAGTACCTTTTGAACGTTATCTCCACCTTCCACCCCGGCTATTCTAGCATAGTAATACAAAAGCAAAGTTTTTGAAGAGACATCAGACACTGATTTTGTACTTGGAAACCAACGAACTACTTTGATTTTCTTTTTTCTCGTTTGTTTTTTTTTTTATTTTTTAATCATACTTGAAGTAGATACTTGCAAGCAGTTTGGCAAAAGATGCCTGGAGAAGGCATCCTCTGTTCTGAAGCTGGCAGAGTGCAGGAAAGAAGAGTTGGCCTCTGATTTTACCAGTCTAGCACATGGATCATGTGCATGTGGCACATGACCACATCAGAATGCATTCAGCACCCTCTGTGCATAAGGGAATAAATAGCATCGCTTTACCAATGGAAACTCCAGTTTAAAGATATATTTATTGATAGCTCACTCCAGGTTTGAAAGAGTAAATGCCATTTAGATGGGTTTGGTAATCTATAGAGTAAATCATAGAAGCTTTTTTAGATGTAGCTTTTGCCGTGGTTCTTAATAGTTTGAATGCTTTTAGAATATTTCTCTTGGTAATGATGATTATGTGAGCAATATTTCAGTAGTGTATATCTAACACTACTCATGGACATGCTATAGAACCAGAGAAGCGATAGCTGTAAGGTCTCTTTGTAAAATATATAACGAGCACTAGCAATGCCACCAGCCTGCCTTAACCATAATAAATCTTCCTTGTTTCTGGGTGCCAGAGTAATTAATAATGATCAGCACGTTCATTTTACAAAGCAGCTGTTCCATGGCTCTACAGCACGACAAATGTTCTCAGACTTTCTGGGTGCTGTGCGAAAGGCAACTCTTAGCGGATGCCATCTCGATTATGAGACTACCTGAGAGCGTGGCATGCATTTACATAGGTTGCTTGTTGCTTAATTTGCTATGCTAGAGGATCTAGGTCTTCTGACTAATCTGACGTAATGAGGTAACAAATGTGTAATTACAGAAACGTAGTTAAAGTTTGCGAAGATCACAATAGTTAAGACCTAGTGAACAGAAAGCAATGTAAGTAATCAAGAGCTTAATTTATAGCTAAAAAGCAGTTAAAATATCACTTTACTTGGCTTGTTTCTAACAACTCAATTCTACAATAACACAAAACCACACTTACTCAAGTCTACATCCAATTTGTTATACTTAACTTTCCTGAGAATGACTGACCCTTGTTATAGCAGTGCTGTGTTAATAGCAAGGCTGCAACAAATCAGTTCTTGGTTAAGACAGTGGAATAGTTATTCTATTATAATTGCTGAATTCAAACACTTGAGGTGTAAGGCCATGTCACAGTCCATCAAAATAACACTCGAAATTGCTTTTGCTCTATGTCAGTCTCCTACCGACTTTGTAGCTTCGTGCCACATCAAGCTGTGAAGGAAAAGCTTACCAAGGAGGTCAGCCCCGCTCAGCTTCAGTCTCAGCAATTTGCTGAGTCTTGTACTAAGGCTGCAAACGTACGAATATCCAAAAAGGTTCTCATTCGCAGCTGGAAATTTTAATTCCTGAACTTTCCTTTTCTCGCCAAAACCCAAACTTCTATCTCCTCCCATTCGGGAAGAACCTAACTGGACTCTTAAGTGACTTAAAATAACTCTGACTTCTCCTATATTCATAGAAATGGATAGTCACAAGACAACCTTCAGTCATCAACTATGGTCAAACTGGCAGCTGTGACAGTCAGGCTGAAGATCTGTCATATCAGTGCCTTTTTCTTACCCCTGTGGGGGTGGTTGTTGATTTGGTCTTGGTTATGATCAGCAAATTACCTACATGCTGAAGAGCTGGTCTTGCTTTGGGTTGGGTTGAGAGGTGAGGGAGCTGGTATGGTGGCTGTCCATACTGTACTGATATTAAACAGTCAACGTACACCAAACGCTGAGAGTCAGTGAGGGTTTCTGAGCCCAGCTGGCAAGAACATGCTCTCTTATCTCTGGAAAATCATAATTTGAAAACTACTTTTGCCCTACGCTTGACACGCAGCAGCGCATGCGAACGCATTTGGTCTGAGTAGAGCAGTGGGTTTGTTGGCCCTGTGGATTTGTTCCAAATAAGTGATGTTGGCTTTGGTTTTGTTGTACTTGAAGGTGCCTCGTCACCAGACATGGAGTCCAGCTATGGGGGAGGCTTGCTAGATATGGTGAAAGGAGGAGCAGGGAGACTCTTCAGCAATTTGAAGGATAACCTGAAGGATACCCTGAAAGATACATCTTCAAAGGTCATGCAATCTGTTGCCAGGTACAGTACAGCTGAAGCTGCCTAATGCAAGTAAAATCACTAGCTGCAACATGCTGGTCTGAGCTGCCGTCTTAACTAGCACAGCACAAATTCCAGCTAACCTAAGGAAGGAGGTGAAAATCACAAGTGACTTCTTAGATTTCTTCTCATAACTGGTATTTGGCCTCAAGGAAGTAGGGAAACCAAAGTTAAAAAAAAAATCTAAGCTTCATACTAAGTGAGCATCAACATCCTGAAATCTGGAAAAGCCTCCTCTCCTCCCCCCACGTAGTGAAAATGGAGCACTTGGTCTCAGATTCCTTCATTGACCCATGTGGGGCCCTTCTACTTAGCCACCGCTAAAATATTTTGTCACTGAAAACTGGCTCATGTTGTATGCCTTCCCTTTGCTGTGCAAGGAGACTCTTCTTGCTGATGTAACTGTTCCCTTCCCTATAGCCACTTTTTGAGTTGAAGAAAGAACGGAGGTGACTTTGCTTTGGCTACCTCTGCTGGTGTTGTCCCCTGTGCTTGGCACTCTACCTGCCTCTGAACGATATGGGGCTGTGATAAATTAAAGAAACTTAATGCAGGCAAGACCTCAGAGATGTTGAGGGATCTGCAAAGTGCCAAACTGTTAGAGATTTTTTCCTGAAAAACTGGCACTGAAAATTAATGACAAAAGGGAAAAGGGACCTTCTTTGCAAGCTCCTGCATTCAGTTAATTGCATGTGTAGAAGGGAAGGCTGGGTCACTGTCTGCAGGAAGCTATTTGTACCCTTTTCTTAAGGCATAATGATAAAGGACAAAGAATCTGGTTTAAGACGATTCTTTCCTTGTGTCAAAAGCAGATCTTTGCAGGAAAACGCTCTTCTGGTTCCTGTAATGGGCTGTCTTCTGTAAACATGTGCATAATGTCTGTCTCCTACTTTGTCTTCTTTTAGTTACACCAAGGGGGAGCTAGATATTTCATACATTACCTCAAGAATCATAGGTAAGTACTGCTTATCGGGTAAATAAAACCCGTCGTACCCTAGGGTTCAGAAGTCCATAAACACGTTACGGTGCATGCTCAGCCTGGTTGCTTCTTGTGTTTCTAGTGATGTCTTTTCCGGCTGAGGGCGTTGAGCTGGGATTCAGGAACCACATTGAAGATGTACGGACGTTTTTGGACTCCAGACATCCTGACCACTACACCGTCTTCAACTTGTCACCCAAGTATTATCGCAGTGCCAAGTTTCACAACCGGGTGAGTGTCTTCCGAGAGGTTTAACAAGTGCAGGGGGGGAAACTCCTTGGGAAAAGGGGCACCAGGTCATTTCTGTCCATTCTGAGTGGCAGAATGTAAGAAGATGAAAAAGGAATTATAGGCATTTCTAAGCTGCTGTGGTTGTTTCTGGGTTTTGGCTGATGCCTGGGACTGCAGGGATTAAAAAGCTGGAAAGTTCAGGGCATAATGCTTGTGTTAGGAGGCTGTGAGAGTACGTGGCATTGCACGAAGTTGAGTCTGTGCTGCTCTTGGCTCCTGTTAGAAGCTGCTGCAGAGAAATAAGGAGCAAAATGAGAGCGCTTTGCAAGAAATTACCAACAAAAAAGGCAGATTGCTTTCACGTTGAACAATCCTTCAGTTGTGCTTTCATCAAGCAGGAGCCCTTAGCAGGCAAAGCACAGGACCGAAAACTGTATCTAAGGGGCACTTTGGCTCTTCCAGTAGCGTACGACTTTAAAAACCCACCTCCACTCTCTGCCCCAGTTTCCTTCTCTAAAACCAGAACAGCGTACGGGAGCATTGCGAGGCTCTGGTTCATTAATGACTTTTAGAGGAAATATCTATGAAATACTGCTGTTGAAATGTGATATTAGATCTAATCTTTCAGAAAACATCCTGTTCTTTCCCTTTCCCACAGGGAGTGATTTTTTTAACTTTTTTAAAAATTTCTTATTTTTCGTTGCCTTCAATGAAAAAGGCAACAACGTTGCCAGGCTTAACCCTCAGTCAGGGTAAGCGAATTCTATGCTGCATAAGCCTCACTTCATTTTAATTTGAGGTATAGCTGAACCTAATTTCAGCAATTGCTCTGATCGCCAGAAATCCCTCACTCCTGCTTGTAGCACATTCCTCAGTGGCAATCAGTAACCAGTCATGACTTCAAATATGAGTAAATGAATGGGGAAGACTAATTAAAAGATATCAAGGGCTCTGGATCTTCGGTCTCTCTTGGTTCTGGTGCATCACTGTTGCTGTTGGTGGGAGGAGAAAGACAGATCTGCTTTTGAAAGCCCAGCATTAAACATCTGTAGATGTATTGCTTGACCTGGCCATAACTCCTCCATCCCCTGGGCTTTATCTCCTACCCTACCCAACAGCTTAACAGATGACTTTGTGTGTCGCTCTCAAAGCATGACAAGGTGCTTTGTAAGCTATTGCCTTGACATACACAGAAAGAAAATGATGTGTCTTTTCATAAAATATTGCACTTTCAGGTTATGGGCTAGGAAATACTGAGTCCAGGTATTTTTCAAGAAAATGAAACGCACAGAACAGAATGCAAGAAATCAGATGATGCGTGAAGCAATTATAAATATGAGGTTGAACTTCATATATATTGGGAAAAATATTAATGGGGTTATCAAGGAGGTGAAATCATGCTAAGAGTATTTTCTGCTTTGGATGAGGATGCTGGCTGAGCTGGAGTTTTGAGATACGCACTTGTTCTTTGAAGTGAAAGGCCTTTTAAGTCCTATCTTCTGTAAAACTTTTGGTTCCTAAGATCAAAGTAGGTCACTCCGCTGCATCGTGGCACAGGAGGGAGATGACAGTTAATGTCCTGCTGGGCCATTTTCCTGCCCTGATGTGGCTCTGTGGGTCGTGAAGCCCCAAATGCCCAGTCTATTGAGGAGAAGAGGAGACTATGAACACTAAAACCTGCTGCTCGAATCTGGTTATGCTCTGTTCTCCTCCCTGCCTTGCCTCCCCGGTGGGAGAGGACAGCTCATGGCTGCTCGAGGAAGTGTGAGCAGTCTGAAAACATAGAACTCAAATATAACGTTAAACAAAACCAAACTTCAAAGTCCCCGATGGGTCACATTCTTGGCTGTTGCTGCTCCTACTGCTGAAATAAAACAAGTGCTGGCTGCTGATTTCCAAAGCTCTAGAAGAATTCCTATTACTTTTCTCTCAGGTTGTCTTTCCTGAGTGCTGGCGAGGTTATGTTTGAAATAAATGCCATGCTACATAGCGCATATTTAATTTCTGAATTGTGAACCAGCAGGCAGATGTGTAATTACAGGCAAAGTAAACATATAATTATGAAATGTTGGGAAATGTATATTATTTACTTGATAAGCGAGAGTGGCTTTTCCAGATGCTTGACGGTGTGTTGTCCTGAGGTCTATTCAGAAGATCGTCAGTGGAAGGGTCACTGGTCATATTAATTCTAGCAGCCGCTTGGAATTTGTGGTTTAGTGATCTAATTGCAAGTGGATCTTGTGCCTCTAGAAGCCTGTTGCAAAAGCATTTGAGGTTGGGAGGAGAAGACTCTTGCTTGATATAAAATAATGGGTGTGATAATATAAAATAACTTCTAAAATAATATACATAATTCATGGCATCAGTACTCTGCCCCTGTTAAATAATTTAATAAATGTTTATGATCACTCTGTAATTCAGATTTTACAATGGTCCCGTGACTGCAGCAGTGCATGCCCTGCCAGGTCCGTGGAACAGAAAGCTAATGCTGCCCTGGGGGTTACCACGTAGCAAAACTTAGGGTGTTTTGTGCCCCCTCAGCCCTTCCTGAATATGCACAGAAAAGGTAGAAGCAAGGGGAAATGAAGCATATATATCAGAAGGCATGAAATAAACTATAGCTCTTGAGACAGGAGAAGATGGAGGATGAGGATAAGGCTGTAGAGAGGGTAAATAGGGAATGGTCATTCGAATATCGTGGAGACCAAAAACTTTCATGAGTCTAAAAAGTGATTAGACAAATACCTAATTAGATATTGTATTAGACAAAAATCTCCCAAATGTTAAGCAGAGGTCTGCCAGCTCAGGAAGGCTGGTAGTGGGATGGATGCGCTGGGTTAGGCAGCGCCTCCTGCTTGCTCTGTCCCTGTATCCTCTGGGTGTCATTGGAGCTGTGGTTTGAGATGAAACACAGCTTGGTAGTTCTCCGGTTTGAGTCAGGATTCCTGTTCCTGCTATAAGACGCTGTGCAGGTGTATGTGAGAGAGAACCTTAAATACAGGTTTTATGAAACTTGGAGCACTTCCTTCCTCTCAGAGGTCAAACAGTCAGGTATGGAAATCATACGGCTATTTCAGAACATCTGGGAAAACCACCTCCTTCCTACCTCCAGTTCTCATTGAGCAGAATCCAGATGTCAGCTGAGAGAGAGAGAACCAATTCTTTGTCTGAGGACAAGCCTCATGACACTTCTCTTTTAAATTTCTTCTAGCCAGAAATGCCTTTTAAAAAAGATATTTCAATTAAAACCAGATGACAGAGATGTCTGTAGAAAGCTATTTGATGTGCTGTTTGAGACTGCAAGGGCTGTTCTGGAGATAAGCGTTGTGACTTAGAACTAGTACATTGATGAATAGTAACTAGACATACTTTAGCATTTGTGATTTTTCAGCTCTAAAGTCATTCATTTTTCTGGCTCATATCTTAACTATACTCAGATATGACTTTTTTTAACAGAAGTTTCCCTTTCATCAGCCTAATATCTGTCAAATAGGGCTTGAAAACCCTATGACACAAAATGACTGAGAACAACAGACGCTCAGTATCCTTTGAAAATCAGAGCATAGTTTTTAGGGACAAGTTGTACAAAGGCTTTAGAGCAGAAATCGATGTGCTGTGGCGAGACTGGAGTGTTGTGAGAGGCCACTCAAGATAACCTGACTTGGAATGTAATTTTTTAAAAATGTATAGTCAGTGACAATATATCAATATTATGTTATTTAATAGACAATTCCTTTTTGTTTGCCACCTCATAATTCATGAAACTCACAAAGCAGAATTATGCATGAGAAGAGATAGAGTAGATTTCAAGCACATAACTCTTGGTTGTAAAAGAGAAGTATGTTTCTTGGCAGAAAGCATTTGTAAAAGCATGCCTTGCTTAATGCTCTTAGGAAGCTGCCTTTTGTTCACTGTGCGACTCCTGTAGGTATCCGAATGTAGCTGGCCAGTACGACAAGCGCCCAGTCTGCACAACCTCTATGCCGTCTGTAAGAACATGCACAACTGGCTACAGCAGAACCCCAAAAATGTGTGTGTCATCCACTGCATGGTAAGTACGCCAGAAGGTAACCATGTTTTTAGACCTATGAGTCATAAGTCATATTGTACATCATGTCTGGACTCTGTGTACTAGTATAGTAACAATTTCTAAAAGAAAAAGAAATGTAATAACATTGACCCCCATAAAAGTGGCTTCATCTTCCATGTGCAGTTACATAGCTAAGCTGGCATGACCCAACACTGAACGAAAAGCAGGAATGCAAAGCAAGAGAGGTCACAATCCTTCTAGCAGTGAACTACTAGAGGTGATGAATAGCAAAAAGATTTGAACTTCACCTGAGAACTGACCGTAAGGGTTGTCAGCCTGCTATAGCTTTGCATTTTATTGTAAAGTAATCACAGGACAAGATGCAGCCTCTAGACCGAAGGTTACCGATAGACGCTGGGGAGAAAACACATAGTTGGGAATTCTGTTGAATTGTGAAACTGAGATTGGCACAGTCTCTTGTGGTCACAACTTGTCAGGCCTGCATGAAGAAGTCCAGTTGCCTTTTGCTCCTGTTTGTGCACCACAGCTGATGTGGTGCTATATCCCCTGTAAGGGTTACTCAGTACTGGGCAACGTGTAGATAGGATGCACGAGTGCTGAGAGTCTGTATGACTAACTTGTAATTTACCCCATATCACCTTTAATATTGACAGTAATGCCCAAAAGGAGAGTTCTGGTTAGCTCCTGGAGCCTAAATTAATTCCAGGAGGCTGTCAGCCCTGATCGCCATAAACTGGAAGGAACGGGGAAAATGCCTGATCCCAAAATGCATAGACCTTACATACAAATCTGGCATTTCTGTGTTGCGTAGCACAGCCAGCAGCTATGGGACATAAATCCCACTCAGAGATGAAGATGCACTTGATGCCTCCAGTCCTGGGAATCTAGCTCAAGAATCAAATTCCTTTACTGTCCTTGGAGCAATGAGTATCAGAATAATGCTGTAAAGGACAGGGAGTCCTTTTTAACACTTTCTAAGGAGTCTACAGAAGCCCACTAAGTTTACATGAACTTGAGATCTTTTCAGAGCGACTAGTGGGGGCTAAACCTTAAAGAAGCAAATAGCCAGTTAACCTTGAGCACGCGCTTAGGCTCAGCAGGTTATTGGGTCTGGGTCAGCTCTGGAATGGCAAATGCCACAGTATGGCTGGAGCGCCAAAAAGGTGCCTGAAATAAGGGAATTGCAAGTAGCATGTGTAACTTGTGTTTCAGATGTTGAGGGTGACCACCTGCCTGATGGGGCAGTGGGTTTCCCACTCATTGTAAATGAGCCTTGACTTCTGGGCTCTTCTGCCTCCCTCTGCAAGTGGGAGATGAGCTGGGTGGGATGGCACTCTGGTAGCACTGAGCAGGCTCTTGTCCCCATCGCTGTGCCGTGAACGTGCATCCAAAACCAAGCAGGCATCAGCCCAGGATTTTGGTGGAAGCTGGTAGAAGGCCTTTTTCTCACCAGAGTGGGGGTATGGTTCATGTGGTTCATCACCTCATGTGTTCCTGGGTATAGCAGGGACCTGAGGCACTGGGGATAATTTTATTCTCTCCTGCTTTTTCTGTATTTCTTATCTTTTTGTGTCAGTCTGACTCGGCAAATGCACTTCCCTTCATCATCACCTTAAATAAAAGGTAGATCTGTTCAGGAGCAATCTGTAGGTTGAGGGCTGTTGGCTGAGGGAGCCTTGGGTTGGATTTTTTGTGAACGCTTCTAGGTTAAAGGTCTATGAGATGACTGCCTGCAGCAGTGGGACAGGTGTACTCTGACCCCTGTGGTCAGTTCCAGACCTATGTTTGAAATAATTATAATATTACAGCTTGGGAGCAGCCATGAAACACCACCATTTGTAGACAAAATGTACTTCTGGGCTTGCAAAATGAGTCTAAACCATCCTCAGCTCTGGCTGCTTACTGGATATTATCTTAGCTTTGATCCAGGCCAGTGCCGCTCACTGAAGTCCTCAGTATTAAGCAAATGACACAGCACTGGAAATACCTCATTCTCATGCAGTCTCATACCTAGTCTTTCTGGAAATATTATTTTATGTGATTTAAGGAAGAGTGGGGATTGTTCTGCTGAAATTTAAAGGATGTCTCTGATACTTATACACTGTTCTCCCCCTGTCTCTTTCCTTAACAGGATGGCCGTGCAGCCTCAGCCGTTCTGGTCAGCGCGATGTTCTGTTTCTGTCACCTCTTTTCTAATCCAGGCCCTGCGATGCAGTTGCTGAACACAAAGAGACCTGGAATTGTACTGTGGCCATCTCACAGGAGGTAGAGTATACCAGCAAAATGCTATGCAAGTGTGCTTTATTCCTTATACTAGAAACAGCCCAAGCAGTACTTGCTTACTAACCATGACACTTGGCGTTGATGGGTCGTAACCGATGCTTATGGTAACTTCCATCTTATCCACATTGATATAACAGTAATGGAGGAAGAAAATCACATATTACAACAACTTTGCTCCGTTGTTCAGGAAAGCTGACAAACCTGTAGTGAACAGGGCCTGGGTGAATCCCTCTCCCTATGTCAACTTCATCCTTACAGGAGTCTACACTGTAAAAATGTCTCTTTTACAATTTCCATTAAGCAGAGCAAAAGCTGCCTCTCGGAGCAAAACAAAGATCTAGTGTTATGTATGTAATAACAATCCTCCTGTACGTGACTAACAAAATAATTCATCTGCTATGTGCATGTAAAATAGCAGGCAAACTTCTACTGGTAAACCAGAAAAACTATTGTCCAGCACCTTCTCCTAAGAGGGGAGGAGAAATGACCTTCAGCTCAGAGATAAGGCCAACTTCTGTCCTCCTGAGCTCTTGTTCTCGTAATTAAACAGAAATAGAAGCATAGCTTTTTGGGCCAGCTGCAAGGATGCTGGAGTACATGGAGACTCCAGTCCTGGAGCTGTGAAAGATTCACGCTTACATTGGCTTTCAAGGTAGACTTCAAGTTCAGAATGAAAATTAGTCACCTGGGGTGGAGATTTCAGTAATGGCTTTCTCTGTCTGCAGATACATAGGATACATTTGTGATCTAATAGCAGACAAGCCCGTCATTCCTCACTGCAAACCACTTACTATCAAGTCAGTCACCCTCAGTCCAGTCCCCTGTTTCAACAAGCAACGCAATGGGTGCCGGCCCTTCTGCGACATTCTCAGCGGAGAAACCAGAATCCTTACCACTTCCCAGGAGTATGAAAGAATGAAGTGAGTTGCTGTGATCTCCTCCCATCCTTAGGAGGCTTTCATTTTGCCGTAATGTGGATAACAGCTGTGCTGCAGTCACTTCCAGACTGCCTGATAAATGATGGAGGGGGTTTGCTAATTGAAAGTTGGTGCCTGGTGTTGAAGGCTGTCATGTGGTGGGATACCTTCACAGAGACAGTACAGTGCTGTGTTGGTTTCCCCTGTGAAATGTTTGTATTTCAACTAAGCCTAACGCTAAGCAGAGCGCAGAACGCACCTTCTGTGTGCTTGGCCTGAATAAGGTGATAGCTTTTATGTTGATATTGTTGATGGGTGGTAATGGCATTGTGGAAGGCAGCTTAACTGTGGATTTCCTTCTCTTCCCCTCAAAGAGAATACCGTGTGCAAGAAGGGAAAGTCCTAATTCCACTGGGAGCCACTGTCCATGGAGATGTTGTTGTTTCTGTCTACCATATGAGGTCAACCATTGGGGGACGCCTTCAAGCAAAAGTAGGAGTTAAACTTTTCTTGCATGGTAGAGGCAATGTAGCTAACTAAAAGATGGCTAAATATGGGGTCTAAATGCTCATGGCACTCACCTTGTGATGTAGAAAGTTTCCTTATTTGACAGTAGATATAACAAATTTGAGCAGTGTGAAGTGAAAAAAAAAAAAGCTGCATTTGGAGAAGTCCATGATGCCTCTGGTGTCTCTAGAGATGGTGTCTACTGATGGGGTGCTGGATCCTTCTGGCTGATGTAGAAGACATCAGTAACCAGCTCAGGGCAAACCACCACCAAAGCCTCTACCTACGCACTCTAAGATGATGAAAGAAGATTTTCTCTGCTCAAATTAGAATGACTTACTGAGCCATCATTCCTGCAAGGTGTCTGTTGTGCTTCGTCTAGAGCAGCCTTCACCTCTTTTGGTCATTGGGGCAAAAAGGCAATTTAGGTGGATTGGTCGGACATGAAGATAGGGAAGAGCATTTAACCTGCAGGCTGGTCACTTGGAAATGCATTCTGTTCAGTCTAGAAAACTTGGATCTGCAAAAACTGAATCGGTAGTTGTCATACACTAAGTTGCTCCACTAACCTTTGTAGTGACGCGGGTTGATTGGCTCACTTGGTGAAATAACCTGTTTCAATAGTAGTGACTTAAAGCACACAAAGTGAGGGAAGAACCAAGTTTTGTCCCACCCGCTTTGAAGTGGTTCATTTGCTCCCTGCAGAAGGGTGCTGCGTGGCCGGTCAGGCAGAACAGCTCCTGGACACCCACAACCAGCTGGGTGTGGTGGCTGTGTTCTCTGATGGTCACATTATCCACTGACACTTTAATCTGAGATCTTGATAATTTTCCTGATGATATGTTCAAAACCTTAGTGTTCAAGTTGCAGAGTGACCAATGAATGTTTTTCTCTTCTTAATTTGTTTTTTGGTACTGTTTGCTGTATAGATGACACTTTCTTGGAGCCTCTCCTGCAAGTGAAATGGTCTTGCGTTTACTTGGGGTACAAATCTGTTGCTCCAGTATATTCAGTGGAAACAGACAGCAGTTTCATTTAAGATCTAAAATGTCAAGTAGATCCCAGAAATGAAGGCAAGCAGGGCATGAAGACATATTCCTGAATGCTGTGTGCAGACAGCAGCAGCAGAATTTAAGGCAGGTGGAAATATTTGGGTTTGAGAAGGAAAAGCTCTGCTTTCTGTAGAACAAGCAGAATGAATTAGCTTACATAGCAGTTATAATTAGTCTATATAGTAACCAGTAGTAAGGTAGACTTAACTAACTGTCTGCATGTGCTATAAACAAATATTTTAATTTAATGAATTTAAGCACTTGTTCAGTCTGATGGTCCCTTTTTTTCAGATGACCAACACACAAATATTCCAAATTCAATTTCATACTGGATTCATTGCCCTGGGAACAACCACACTAAAATTCACCAAGTGAGTATTTTAAGCTGAACATTAATCAAACCTGAAGCATAAAAGCCTTATGAAAGCTGAAGGAGAATATTCACAGATGAAAAGTCTGTGTGCCGGCATATATTGAAAGACTTTATATAGCTTTGCAGAAATATCCTTTCCCTTTTTAACTGTGGAGCTCTTGTCCCCATTTAGGCCTGAACTGGATGCCTGTGATTCTCCAGACAAATATCCTCAGCTCTTTCATGTTATACTGGAGATAGAAATACAATCTACTGACAGACAAACCGAATTAACTCCCCCATGGGAGAACTTCACGACAAAAGACATCAATCCAACCATTCTCTTTTCCTCTCATCAGGAGCATCAGGACACTCTTGCTTTGGCAGGTAGGAGCTGCACAGATTTATTCAATTTACACGCTTACCTGCATGCTGAACTTTGTTTTGCTTGAATTTATTCATCTGGTGCTCTGTGCTGCAGGTAGAGGTCCCACTGATTCACCCCAGGATAACATAAGAAATGTTGGACAGAGTGCATTCTTCTCATCTCTCAGCTGGCAAGGTATGCAGACTTGGTCTTCAATGTAAAATCTGCTTCAAACAAGATAAACAGCTTCCCCCCCCCCCCCCCCCCCCCCCCCCCCCCCCCCCCACCCCCCCCCCCCCCCCCTTCCTTGAAGCAGAGATTCAGGCTGAAGGATCTGATTGTAACATATCTTTCCCATTAGATCACAGCGTATTGCTGGTCACACCCTTATGTTGCAATTGAGTGGGAATAAACTTCCTACAACGTCCTCTTCAAACATTGCCTGCTTGCGCTGTCTACGACAAATTCTGCCATTGTTCTAGTGTAAAGATCTGCCCGAGGCCTCCTCAATGCTAAAACCAAATTTAAGCTGTTTTGTTTTTTTTTTTTTTCCTAATGGTGCACTTTATATAGTGCTATGAGCACGTAGCACTGAGAGTTTTTGTCCAAGAGACCATTTAATAGTGCTGAATGCCTCAAATCTCATGGCGCTGCTGAATGCAGCGTTCCTCCTCTGGCACCAGCACTGCTGGGTAGGAGCCTAGTGTAAGTGATCCTTGGGGGCACAGCTAGGAGGGTGGCTTATGTCCCTACTCCTTTACAGTGGGCCTCCTTTTGCCTGGATTTTGAGGCATGGCTGGAGATCACCCTGGATGCTTGGTCCTGACCCAAAACTTGTTCACTTTGCTTCTGTAGGCCTTACACTTGCTGGCTCTTCAGGCTTGAGAAGAGTCAATTAACCTCTGTCTGTGTTTCCTCATCAATAAAGCTGCCTTCTTACAATGCAGACCAGCAAAGACTTTAACTTAATCTTTGCAAAGGAGTCTTATTTTAAAATCCAGCAAGACGCTGCTGTGGTTTTCTTGGTAGCCTTTTGTTCTGCGTATAAGCTGACTTTTATGGGACCTTTGTGATGACAAAACTAACAGCTACCTAATTTTATTTTTAATCATCATTTAGATCAGAAATCTGACAAAAGTAGCTCTCACCCCACCTCAGAGGATCGAGCAGCGTTGGTGCATGAGGAAAGCGAACAGTCAGATGACGAACTCTTGTCCCTTTCCAGTCAGCACAGTAATGCCAGCGGTGACAAGCCTCATGGGACACCAAAACACAGCAAAAAGCAGCAAGAGCCTCCAGCACCACCTCCGCCTGAAGATGTGGACCTTCTGGGCCTGGACGGTAGCCCTATGAGCAAGAGTTTTCCCTCGCAGCCCACTGCTGCCCCCTCCAACTCAGACTTGCTGAATGATTTGTTTGGGGTTGGTGGGCCAAGTTCCCAGAGTCAAAGTGGACAGCCTGCTGCTGAGGAGGTCTTCCATGTGGGGGGACCTGGATCTGTGCAGTCAACTCCTCGCCGTTCTGCAGCTTCAGCATCTCCATCCCCGTCCCCAAGGGTGGGAGAAGGTAATAGTGGCTATGCCTAGTGCGTGACTTGGTGGGGCACATGCTTTGAGAATACCACCTGGGTGATCTGCCCTGGGCTGTTGGATTGCTCTTGGGTACACTCATTTAAGGAAAATTAAGAGCTGTGAGGGGTCCCAAGAGGCCAGTCAGCTCTTCTGCTCTGAGGCAGGAGATGGTGCATCTTCACAGCCAAGAACACAAACCAGGTTATCTACTGGAGCTCACCCAAGTGTTTGACTGGTTCCTTACACTGGCAGCCACTGGAGATCATCAGTTTTGCTCTTACTATGTGTCCAATAATGCATATGAGGAGAATAAGTATTAACTTTTTAAAGTCTCCTAGGTTTTTGGGTGGACCAATAGCAGTTTGAATTGAACTTTTTTAACTTTAGGGGGTTTGGAGCTATGATGCTGGTTCTGGACTGTGAAATGTGGCTACACAGTTCTGTTTCTGGCTTTTCCACAGACGAGATCTTTTGTTTCTTCAAAGACAGACTGAGATCAGGCTGGTGCAAGGACTGGTTGAGTAGATTTTAGAAAGAGGGATCTACAGGAGGGTTAAGCAAATGAAGGAGGGCAAGTGAAAATCAGTTGTAAGTGAACAGGTGAAGAGCCCAATCCAAGTTGCTGAGATTCACTGAGGGATGCTCAGTTTTGCCAAAGGCAAGATGAGAACAAGTGGCTGGATCTGACAGCAGGTCTCTCCACCGCACTGAGCTGCACAGCCGCCCTGTGTTTGGTTTGGCCTCATCCTTTATGTCACAGTTTAAGAGCTGACGTTGTCAATGTGTACCTGATTCAAAGAGCAGGGTATGCTTACTTAGCTTTTTCTCAGCAACTGATAGCTTGAAGCATTTGCAACACCTGCCAACTTTGTTGTACAGAAATGGTATTTTCTCATTTTGTTAATGAGGTGCAGGCCTGGGCGATGC
The DNA here is from genome assembly GCA_017639485.1 of Pluvialis apricaria. Classification (NCBI taxonomy): domain Eukaryota; kingdom Metazoa; phylum Chordata; class Aves; order Charadriiformes; family Charadriidae; genus Pluvialis; species Pluvialis apricaria. The sequence goes on along the minus strand of CM030011.1, from coordinate 2,617,194 downwards.
TGGGGTTGACAAGGATAGCACCTACCATGGGATGGCCATGCAGCCAATTTCTGAAGACTCTTCTTGAGTCTTCCTTTCTCAGCTGGAATAAAAAAAAAAACCCACAGGCTTGGGGAGGTTTGTCTGCTAGTACACTCAAGCACCAAATTTGCCGATGGTGTTTTCTGAAGTAAAAGGGACAGGAGCAGTTATAACCACCTTGTACCAAAACTTGCAAAAGGAGGGAAGAGGAGATTGAGGACTGGAGGCAGGAGAGGGGAGAATACAGGTTTCAGTGGAAGAAATCGGGCCACTTGTATATGGAGAAGGTTCATCTTGCTGTGGCTGTTGTATGCTTGGTCTGAGAGCTTTTGCCCAGGGTGGGTAGGTTGTGCAGACACTCACCTCACACGGCAGAGGGGCAGCAACAGTATCAGGAAAAGATCTCTGGGTATTGTTGTTGAACTTTGCAAAGCCAGACTGGTGTTTGAAAGAGAAAGGAAAAGTATCACACAGCTAAATTGTCCCAAACCAGGAAAGCAAGAATGAGCTGTGAGACAAGTGAAGACTGGTAATTTATTAAGTATCCTAAACAACGAGTAACATAAGTAATGAGTAGCATCATTAACACACTACGTAGCTTCTCAGGTCCATAACTTTCTTATGGTAGTATATCTGCATCTCTGTTCAGGATGCTCTTTACCTTAAACTTGTTGGCAAGCAGGAATTTGAGTGACTTCATAAAGGTTTTTTTTGTTGGTTAGCCTTGTTGTTTCAGGGTTGGTTTTTTTACATGAAAGACAGTAGGCTAAACAAATTGATTAAAAAAGGAGTTTGAGAACGAACTGGATTTTGTAACAAGTTATGCTATGTAGGAAAGATATCAGTTATTTTCTAAAGCTATTTCTAAAAGACAGCCCTTTTACACTCAGTATGTATAAGCTTTGACAGCCTAAAATCATCTTGGACTGCGTTCAGCTCCTGAGGAGGCAGAAATTGCACCAGGGTGCTAACTCCAAGCTACAGGCTGTCCCTCACCATCCATTTATGTATTGGCAGTACATGCAAGTTGAAACTTCATCCAAAGTGTCTAAGTATCTAAGTGCTCACTTTGACCGCTCCTAAATTCAGCTCCTCTCTTTGAAAAAAGACAGATGGTATCAACAAATGTATTGCCATGACCAAGGCATGTGGATCTCTAGGTGCCCTAGAATTTGGCTAGGGTGCTGATACTTTCCAGTTGCTCTCCCCCAGTCACGTGCTGCCTCCTGTTTGGTAGCTGCAGGTATGAGGCTTTTTTCTCCACACACCAGCGTCTTTTCCCTGAAGCACATTCATTGTACAAGTTAATGGTTTAGTTTTCTCAAATATGTTTTTACAGCCACTGCCTTTGATCCATTTGGAAGTAGCCCTAAGCAAACTGGTCCAGACCTCCTGGGTTCCTTTCTTAGTTCATCAGCTGTCCCTGGTGATCCTTTCCTTCAAGCAACAAGAAGTCCTTCGCCAACTGTGCACAGCGATCCCTTTCACATGGGTAAGAAAGTGAGGCTTTTCTAGTGTATTTAAGTAAATGTGAAATGTTGCTTTTAAATAGTGATGGAGCCATTAAGTACAAACTGATGCTTACCGTGAAACGACTCTAAACCACAGAAACCCCACTAAACAGGAAAGAGCTTTTTATCTCTAGACTTAAAGCCTATTCATCATTTGGAATGTGGTAGGATGAGACTAGTTTTGCTCAAGTCTTATACTTAATTAATAAGCTATTTATATACATGAAAAAAGAGACCATGAAGAATGTCTGCCTGCGTATTCCTGTGGTTATGAGGTCTCATTTGAACCAAACTACCATTAATTGAGCTAAATAGAGCATGGCATATTAAGCCTGCTAGAGAAAACACATGTCCTTTGGTGATTTTAGTTACAGGCATCTGCTTTCTTTAGATCTGATGATAGTCCTGGTCAGAGTCACAGTTGAATTTGACTCTTATTTGAACAGTAGGATTTATTTTTGTTATTGGACTTTTTTCTTTTCTTTGTTTGAAATGTTCCATAGTTGTCCCCTTCTCCCCCCATACCAAAATCTAATATTGTAACCTTCTCTGAAACATATTCAGATACGAATTTGTGTCTGATCATCTAACACATGTCCCTTGGGTGCAACAGTCTTGCTGGAAAGCCAAAATGACAAAGGAGTGAACTAGTGTGCTGCTGGCACTACTTGCATCCTTGCCTTGCCAAGTTCAGGTATTGGATATTAACTCTGTGAATAAGACGGTTGGGTCACACTTGGAGCTGGCTGCACTAATGAAAGGAATTTAAATGGTATCCCAGCATGATGAGGTATTAAATTACAGCGCTAGCATCTACAGATAATGAAATGCTGGCAGGATGAACTGCATAGATGTACAGACTTTATTTGATATAAGGTTAAAAGAAGGGCTATGTGTATTCTTTCTGGTTTACATCTGTGTGCGCTTCTTTGCTGTATTTGTTGTCTCCATCATTGCCCTCTGCATGTAGAATATTTCCTTGGGTTGAGATGTATTCAGAAACACTAAACCCCGTGTGTTATTCTGGTGGTAAAGGTTTTTTTTAAGTAAGTATATAAAGGCTCTGACTAACGCTACCACAAAATGAACACTGTAAACCTGTGTCCTTCTCCACTTACCTCTGTGTAGTATAAGATCAGAAATAAAAGTTAAATTTGTAATGCCCATCGTGGGGGAGAAGTTCACTTCTAATTGGCAAATGGTAGGTGGACACAACACTGTCTCTCCTGCTCCTTGCACCCCTGCTCCTCCTACACACTGGGTTATATTGATTTTGCTCTATTACTTTGAGATATTTATATGTAATCATTCTGCTTAGCTTCTAGCACACCAACGGTTTCCATACAACCAGATGTTTCCAGTGGTTGGGACTGGCCCAACAAACCAGGTATGTATCATAAAAATTCAAGACATTTAACAAAAACCCCTTAAGAAGCCCCAAGAGAGGAGAAGCAGAGGGAAAATGCTACCAGTGACTACAGAGAACAGGTTCCCTCTTTCTGTTGCTTATCGCTTTGACTAATACAACAACACTTCCATGGGGATTTTAGTCTCATCTGTACCTGTTGTTCTGGTCTCCCAGTCATCCAGGTGAAGATCTGGCTAAAGACTACCAAACTCTCTCTGTTTAAAAAAAAAAATAAAAATCTGAGTTTCTTTCCATGAGAAACCAGGGCCTGAAGCGGGATAGGTGCTTGGTGAGGGTGGACGTAATTGTGTTTCATTCCAGTGTAGAGCCATGAGGAGGAACTGGGAAGCACTATGTGTTCCTGGGATGCCACTAATCTTGGCAGAGTATACATGTCCTACCAAAAGTTGCTTCCCGAAGGCTTCTAGTTCTTAAAATATATCCATTTGTCATAATTACTCTGTCACTGCAGACAGTCTAGGGAACATTCTTGTTGCTGAGCCTAATTGTGAGTGGGTGTGCAACTAGTCTGGGCTAACACTGAGTTGAGACTGCTTAGGAACCTGACAATAGTACGCTTAATTTTAACAGCAGTCTTCTAACATCACGTGACTAAGCACTGGGTAAGAGCTGCACTCATGTAAAACAGCAATAAAAACTGATGTTTTTTCTTTTTTTTTTTTCCTTTTTTTCCCTTTAAGGTGGCCTAGGTGTGGGAAGTAAGTCAGCTGCCACCAGTCCTACAGGATCCCTCCACAGCACTCCCACTCATCAAGCTAAACCCCAAACACTGGATCCGTTTGCTGATCTGGGGACTCTTGGAGCAAGTTTAGCAGGTTTGCATCACTTATTTAAAAAAAAAAAAAAATTACCAGCTCCATTTTAGAGAAATAGGATGAACAGCCCGATATGTGACAAAGAGCTCTATGGGTCTTCTCAGCCTAACTGCATGCCGGTGCTGCTTTCAAGCTTTACCTTCTGCCTGATCTTCTGTAAGCTCTCAAATCTGTGCTTTTACCGATCCTCCATCAAAAAAACTGTTAACAACTTGTTAGGACCTCGTAGGCTATATGGATCGCAAAGTGTAACCTTTATCTCAAAAGTCTAGGCAGTCTCTGGCTAAGGATGCTCTGTTTTACTCCAACTACAGAACTGTTGCTACAGACCTTGCAGCAGTGCCTGGGAGCACTCTTGCTCTCTTTGACTCTTCAAAGCTACTGGGGTCCTGGAGGAATTGTTTCCTTCTAGACTTGACTCATTTTTGTCCTTTGTGAGGAAACCTGTGGAACATCACTAATCTGCCTCTAATTCACAGTATTATCTAAAGGTGGAGTCTGAACTAATTTTCATTTGCACCTGGCTGCAAAGGACTGTTTGTTTGAATGCTTAGACAAGCATTTTCTCCTTTTATTTATCTCGGAAAACAATCAGCAAACCCTTGACCCCAGTGTTAAAAAGGCAGATCAGACAAATTATTGAAGTTTTCCTTAAAGCCTAGCACGTCAGCTTCTCTGAGTCTGGTAAATAGATTTTTCTTCCCTTTGTCACTGCCCTCAGCTCCTTTGCAAGCCATTGTGGTTTGATCTGATGTTTGTTTTCTCCTTTGCGTCAGTACCAGCATGGTTCTGGAATTACGTTTCCCAGTTCCCTCTGCTGGATCACTAGCTGCTCTGCAGGAGCAAAATAAAAAGTATGCCAAGACTCATGTCAGAGCCATCGAGGTGCTGTTAAAACATGTATTCTGTAGCAAAGTTATGGAGTTTAAAAACAAATGAATTGGCATCCACAGGATATTTAACCACATTTTTGTTGTTCGTGACTAAGTCAAAAGCACTTGATCCAGTTTCCATGACATGTTTCAGAGCTCAAAGTTGAATGTGGATGTTAGTCTCAAATAATAAAACATTAACACTGCATACCTCCCACCACAAATTAAGCCAGAGGAGCATCCCCTACAGTAATAAGGTGCTGAAACACACAACTCTGTGGGATAGTATTACATCAGTGCAGCGTAAGGAGGTACTATTTCAACATACGTTAACCTGATGTTGCCACCATAGCACACAGCAGCTGTGGATCCCAGCTACCTGCACGTAGTTCTCCCTGCCTTTCCCCAAGGAACCGCTACTCCAATTCCTGTGCAATCTTCAAAGGCAGGTGCTGTCTCTTAAGCAGCTTACAGAGCAGTGACAGGGAAGTTGAAGGGCTTTGCTTGATGTTGCAAAAATAAGTTTGTGGCAGAGCTGAAAATAGAAGCCAGCTGCCCAGGGGATTTTGTTTAGGTTCCCTTTTTGGAAGGCAAGTTGGTATCCTGTTTGCTAAGGTCCACCATCACTCCTTTCCTCGTACTCTGCAGGTGGCCCTTCGTTTGCCAGCAAACCAACCACGCCGACAGGCATGGGTGGAGGATTCCCCCCCTCGCCGCAGAAACCCTCTCCCCAGCCCATGGGCGGCAGCGGTTGGCAGCAGGGAGCTGGCTATGGCTGGCAGCAGGCACAAGCCAAAGCCCAGCCGAGCATGCCTCATGCCTCTCCCCAGAACAAGCCCAATTACAACGTGAGCTTCTCAGCAATGCCGGGAGCACAAAACGAACGTGGAAAAGGACCAGCTAACGTTGGTAAGCTTTTTGGAGTTCAGCATCCAAATGGTCACCTCCTTCTAATATTGCTTTAGTGCTCAAACATCCTAACAGGTTAGGGTCTGAGCAAGTAAGTCACGCTGATCATTTGAGGATGTATAAAGTTCAACACTAGCTGTCCTGTCCTAGACTCTAAATCATGCTAGTATGTAGGAAATCCTGGGTTCCAAATGGGCTTGAATAATAATAATTCAAAGGCAACATTAGCCCACACCTCTTCTGTGAGAACCTACACACTCATGAGCGCTGGGAGATTGTTATAGTGACAAGTGTTGGGGGGTGGCTTGTTAAAGCATTGTTAAATAAACCTATATTGTGATAACAATTTCAAATCTCTTGTTTTTTAAGATGCAAAACCAAAAGTGTCTGCAGATTTCGAAGATCTATTATCTGGTCAAGGTTTTAATGCTCACAAAGACAAGAAGGGCCCCAAAACAATAGCTGAGATGAGAAAAGAAGAAATGGCCAAGGAGATGGACCCCGAAAAACTAAAAGTAAGCAACGTTCTTGTTTACGCTCTTACAATCATTCAGCATGTCTTTCGTTCTCCTCATGCTGGATGCTGCTTCAAACACTGCCCCTGAAAGCCACTGGCTGTCCTGCATGTGAGAGGTGCCTGAGCACACTTTCAGATCATTTAGTGCCAGAAGCTATCCTCCTGTTTTGGCACTTACTGTAGTGCGCATCCTCCACAGCATCACTGGATCCCAAGGACCATGTGCTATCTCTCATGCTTGCTTTCCATAAAGTAGGTGTCCAAACTTGATAGCATCACTATCAAACTATCACAAACTGCTGTGCTCCCCATTCGCATCCCAGACAGCAGAGAGCTAGTGTGAGGAGAAAGACAAAGTCATAAGCTGCAGGTGTTGGGGAATATCTGGAAGAATCTCAGAATGAGAGATACTACTTAGGAAAAGCGGTAAGTTTGTAAAATCTCTGTTCCAAAATATCTGGTTTATTTCTAAGAAGCTAAGAGTAGTGACCATCTCTGCCAGTCCTTCTGCCAAACCCAGGTTTTGGGGAAATGAGGCGTGTTCTCCCCATGATGAGATTGCCTTGGGGCATAAAGTGAGAACTTCCTGCTCTTTGTTCATAGAATAAATTCTCATGCCTTCCCTGGAGATGTGAAGATCCATTGGAATAGATTTAAAACTCCAAGGTTACACTTCTTTCCTAAACCAGACTGTGGCAAACAGCAGCTTGCTCACTGTTAGTGTCAGGGCTACTGGTCTTTCACATCACTCCAGCCCTGATTAGCAGGCACAGCTGATTGAACTAATCCTCTGTCTCGTTAGTCTTGCCTGCTTTGGAATTCTCTCCTCTCTCCTCAATAAATTGCCAAACCACAAGTCTATTTGAGGGGAAGGAAATTCAGTCTGTCCCACTCTACGTTTGAAATATGAAGCCACGACTTACAATTACAGAAGGATACAGAGCTGAGAGGAAAAGCCAGAGCAAAAGCCAAGCAAACTTCTAGACAACAGAATAAGTGAATTTTTTTAATCTTTTTTTTTTTTTAAATCTTGTGGAAAGGTTTTAACCGTTGGAAAGTGTGTGCCAGCAACCATGCTGGACGTGAACGTCAGCCACTCATAACCAAGCTGGACAGCTGTCAGGCCATCAAGTGGGCAATACTTTTCCCAATTCACAATCTGTACAACTTCAGCGGTTCATGTGGTACTACTTAATGTGTGCAACATTTCCGCCCCCGCTCTCCCCCAGCAAACTGAAGCATCCGGCTGATTCTCCCTTCCCAACACAATTCCCTTTGCTCTGATGCATTTAATGTCATTGAGTCACTTCTTCAGGCCTAGAACTGTTAAATATCACAGAATGGTCAGGGTTGGAAGGGACCTTTGGAGATCATCCAGTCCAACCCCCCTGCCAGAGCAGGGTCATCCACAGCAGGTTGGACAGGAACGCATCCAAGCAGGCTTTGAATATCTCCAGAGAAGGAAACTCCGCAGCCTCTCTGGGCAGCTTCCCCAGCTGCAGACTAAGATGGCAAGAACTAAGAGGGACTACATAATTTAGGAAAGTGGCCTACCTATTGCTTTCTTTGGCTGCTGGATTGCAGGTAGCAAATAGGCGTGTGGAGAGAATTGAGGCTTCTGACTTTAGAGCTTAAAATGATTTGTATTGAAGCCAACCTTCAACATGAGTTTTTATAAGACTTAACTCTAGACATGCACAAAAGATACACATCCACAGCAAAGTTCCAGTTGAGCTTATTTTAGGTATGACATTAAACTTGCTAAAGAGCCACACAGTTAAACATTTAATTTATCTTTTGACTATTCCATCTAATGACTGTTCATAAGCAGTATTTTTAGCAGGGATGTTGCTCAAGCTTAACTTTCAAGCAGTAACATAAAAATTAAAGACAAAGTAGAGACTGGGAAATATCTTCCAAAGGTTTTCTAAAGCTTGGAAAGAAATATAAGATGCTCCTTGGAGTCATTGCTATTCAAATGAAGAAACTTTTTCCTACTGGAATATCTAATGTAAGGCATAAATTGAGACTCATTATCCTCCCCAGGTCCTCGAATGGATTGAAGGGAAGGAGAGAAATATAAGAGCCCTGCTGTCCACAATGCATACAGTCTTATGGGCAGGGGAGACCAAGTGGAAACCTGTTAGTATGGCAGATCTTGTCACGCCAGAGCAAGTGAAGAAGGTCTACCGGCGGGCAGTACTTGTCGTTCATCCTGACAAGGTAAGGTTTTCCTAGTTTCACATTGTTCAGAAATTGTAATTATTCTCTTAGTTATAAAGCATTACATGTAATTGCTTAATTTATAAACAGCTTTGTAGAAAGTAGTAGTTCAAGATTTTTGCCAGTTTCTGAAAGGTGAGAACTCTAACCACTCCCAGCCCCAAGACTGTGCTTGGTACCTGCTGCTCCAAGCAACACAGATTTAGATCTTTGGCTTTTGTCACCCTCACTTTGACTCTAAGCCATACTGGTGGCGAACAACAGCCCAGAATACCGTGCCTGCTAAAGGAGATGAGGGTGTGATAAAGGCATATGAAAGGACAAGGGTCTTAAAATCAAACATCTAAAATGGAAGAATCAGGTTATCTGATTATCCAATCTGTGGCTTGTGGTCTTGCTGCTTACAGTTGCCAACCAGAGTGCAATGATGCCATCTGGGAAACCCTATGGTGATGAGGCTCCCACTTTTAAGGAGATGGAGGTCCTGAGGTTTTCGGGGCAGTGCGCAAGGCTTGAGAAGACGTGGGCTGCCCAAAGGCTTGCAGGAATACTGATTTTTGTCAAGGAACTGTGTCAGGTTGCAGCTATTTTCCCTTTGGTGCAGGTGAAATGCCTGTTGCAAAGCCTAGGTTAATTTTTATTTTTTTTCCCTTGGGACTGCAGTGCTTTATCACACTTGAGGGGTTATCAGCTCTGAGGAACAGGAGAGCTGAAGAGCCAAGAGATTCTTAAGCCATAAACAAGGCAAGCAGCCCTCAACAGTAGCTTATTCTTGTCAAAGAATAAGGGAAAACCATTTGTGGAAAGAGAATGATAACAGCTTGAGAATCTAGCTGCTCAGATGTCAACTTTTTGTTGTCTGATTTGGTAGATGTAATATCCTTCTTTCTGTTTTTATTCCAGGCTACTGGGCAGCCATATGAACAATATGCAAAGATGATATTTATGGAGCTAAACGATGCCTGGTCAGAATTTGAAAACCAAGGACAAAAACCCTTGTATTAGGTACTTTCTCAGTCTCCACTACAGACCTGTGCTAGTGCTTATATAGTCTCTTGTCACAAATGTCACAGATCAACCAAACTCTGGCTGGAAATTCAGAAGTTTCAGAAAACTAAGAGCCTAATACTTCTCATGAAGAACAAGAGAAAGGTTTCCTTATACTTTTATCAAGAATCCTGAGCTCAGAGGAACTCTAGCCACCTGGCTCGCCATATGAGAGCCTTGGGGTTACAGTTTCTTGTAACTTTTATATTTTTTCTTTGGATTCAAGTGGGGTGAGAGAGAACACATTCTGGGGAAAGGTGGAATTGTTCTGTCTCTGACGCAGTGTAGCTCGTGAATTTCCTACTTTTTTTTGTGATATGTGGTATGGCAACACTTCAGTTGAGTTCAACAACTGGTGGTGAAGCCCAAACTTTGATGTACTTTCTTCCTAGGTTTGGATCAAACTTCATCAAATTTAAGTGCTCAGATGTGATTTAGGCACATTTCTAACCGTCACCATTTGCTGCTTAATTGCTCATGTAGTATAGTATGCCTGAATAGATACAAAGCTGAATCCTGGGTTAGATCAGTGCGGCAGCTGACTGCTGCTTTATGCATTAATACTGTATTTCACCTCACAGTCCAGCAGTGGAATGTGCAGAAGAAATTCCTCAGTGTCATGGAGCAAGTGTCTTTTAAAGCAAACAACAAGTAATTGATGTTAAACAGCACCTTGTTGGTTTGTTAAACAGCCAATGCGGGGGAATAAGGAATTGGGGGGAAGGGTGAATCCACATTTGTAAAAGTGGAGAATGAGCATGTGTACTGTGTTTCCCATGAAGTTCTCATCAATAGCTTGAAACCATCAAACAAAAGAAATATCAACAAACTAAAACTCTGCTGCAAAGGCTTAGGAACTTCCCAGTCTGTAGGTAACACTTCCCCTCCTGCAGATTCCGAAGACTTTTTCCAGCCCCTTTGTATCACCTCTATGCCTTTATCAGCTCCAGAGCACTTGGCAAAGGCTCTTGGCAGAATGCAACCTGTTGCAACTTCACTTTTCAGACTGCGGTGTACAAGATGTCATGTAGACATCTGTGGACCAGGTCTGATTTTTGAGGTAAACACAGTGCAAATTGATTACCTTAAAAGTTTATATTGGACCAAAGCAGCAATATCACAAGGAAGTATCTCTGATGCTAAAGCTGAAGCATCTTTCCTAGTTAAAAAAATCAAGTTATGCTCTTCACCCCAAATTCTGCCATTCTCCTTTTGTAGAATAACTAAAAGTAGCCGTTTATTTACCAACATGTTGTATCTGTATTTGAGCTTTGAAAGGGAAGGTATATTCAGAAGATGGACAGAAAATAATTTGTATTTACTGCTTAAGGAACAGGTTGCTATCTGATGTGAGTCTTTAAAGCTGGTGGTTTTTAAAGACAATCCACTTGTTGTTGCACTTACATTTTCAAGTGGCAAAACCTTTACTGCAAAGACAGTGTGTCAAAGTACATTGCTTTCTGTATAAAAGTCATCCTTTTGTTGTATTGGTCCATTATTTACTACCATTAATGAAAATGTGAAACCAACACATAGGTCTCCTTTTATATAAAGACCTTAAGATAATAGTAACAAACTGGATGTTATTTATTAATGTTTTGATCCAGTATGTGCTTGTCTTATTTAAAGAGATAACTGGAATGTGAATCATGTTCCTGTGATTTGTTGGATTATTGTTTCTCATTCACATTTGTAGATATTGTGACCTATGCCTATATAATAAAAAAGGATCTCATTACTATAATGTACTTTTTTAATAATGAAAACTACATTAGCTTTGTATCGAGTTTGTCACAGCACATAACTCTGGATACTCATACGTTCACAAAATACAAATCCATCATTAAACTTTATCTACCAAAAGAAACCCTTCCCCACTTAAGCTTTGATTACTTCCATCCCTAAAGTTTTTATGGATGCATGAAAGTATTAGGACATATGTATATCAAAATAGTTAACTAAAAAAAATTTTTCTTGTCATATCTGGTAGTGACAGAGGTTATCAATGTTCAGGTTTACTGTTTGACTAAATTACTGTAATTTTTGTAAATACAGTATATACTCAATGAAATTGTGACTGGTCTGAAACATTTGTATATACATTAAAAAGCTCAAATTAACATATTCAGGTATCTTCTGTGCTTGTGGGGGAAAAAAACTCTACCTTTGTGCTTTAAACACAGTTCAGAGTAATTTCTTTGCAAATGCTGGATAAACAACAATGGATCCGTGTATCTTAAATGGGAACTTCTTTTGCCTACAATGTCCTACATATATGACTAACACCTCTGTTGCTCTAGTGCAGGGTTGGGGGGGACCTGTGTGGTACGCATAAAAGTAACCATAAATTACTTGCTCTAGAGGCAAATACTGTTTTTTTTCTAGAGCTTTTATTTTCTCAAGAGTAAACAAGCTGCATGAAGAAGCCAGTTCCCATTACTGCAAGCAAATTATAGGAACAGTAAGGGCTTAATTTAGACAACATTTGCAATGGGAAAAGATGCAGCCTTTCATGCTTAAGAGAAAAAACCCTTCAGCTGAAGCAGAAGATGGTAACTTAACTTGCTTCTACCTTTGGATTGTTTAGGCAATTTAAGTGAGGTGTGTGTATATACATATTTATTGTAGGTGCAAAACTGTTTATATTAGCAGTAGCTGTTTGCTGTTTGGGTTGGAAGGGACCTTAAAGCTCATCGGGTTCCACACCCCTGCCCTGGGTAGGGACACCTCCCACCAGCCCAGGTTGCACCAAGCCCTGTCCAACCTGGCCTTGAACACCTCCACGGATGGGGCAGCCACAGCTTCTCTGGGCAACCTGTGCCAGGGGCTCACCACCCTCGGAGTCAACAATTTCTTCTTCATATCTCATCTAAATCTGCCCTCTTGCAGTGTAAAATCATACCCCCTCATCCCATCACTCCCCTCCTGATCAAGAGTCCCTCCCCATCTTTCCTGGAGCCCCTTTAGGGACTGAAAGGGGCTCTAAGGTCTCCCTGGACCCTTCTCTTCTCCAGGCTGAACAACCCCAGCTTTCTCAGCCTGTCCTTGCAGCAGAGGGGCTCCAGCCCATGAAGCATCTCTGTAGCCTCCTCTGGACCTGCTCCAACAGGTCCATGTCCTTCTTGTGTTGGTGACCCCAGAGCTGGAGGCAGCGCTGCAGGTCTCTGGGTCTCCCCAGAGCTGAGCAGAGGGGCAGAATCCCCTCCTCCACGCTGCTGGGAATGCAGCCCAGGATGCCAGTGGCTTTCTGGGCTGCCAGTACACATTGCTGGATCATGTTGAGCTTCTCGTCCACCAACACCCCCAAGTCCTTCTCCTCAGGGCTGTCCTCAAACCATTCTCTGCCCAGCCTGGATTTGTGCTTGGGATTGCCCTGACCCATGTGCAGGACCTTGCACTTGGTCTTGTTGAACTTCATGAGGTTTGCACATTCCCCATGTCTCAAGCCTGTCTAGGTCCCCCTGGATGGCATCCCTTCCCTCCAGCGTGTCGACCACTCCATACAGCTTGATGTCATCGTCAAACTTGCAAAGGGTGCACTCAATCCCGCCATGCAAGATGTAAACTTGTATTAAAACTCCTAGGGCTTTTTTTGCTTGTTGATGATAGCCAAAGGGTTTGCAGTGTGGGAGGGTACAGTGAAAGGGTCTCTGTATAATTTTCTGTTAGTGTGCCTCGAAATAAGACCAGAAATGCTAAGCTTGACTGCTGCTCACAACTTGTGACCAGACCACAAGGTTAATATCATACACCAGCTCACACGATACTCAGCCAGTATCAATATTGCATCTTTAAAGTGGTCACTAATGCCGTGTGGTAATTCATAGGTTGGCATTCCAGGTGGTTTTTCCCAAATTAAGACTTTTTGGAAAGAATTTGTCACTTGCTATTCTCATGCTACTGTGCTTCAGAGACCCATAGAGGAGCAAGACAGCAGACGTGGCACCTAACAACATTTTTGCGTGGAGCATTTAGTTAACTACGCCTCCTGTTTTAATTAGGAGGCTGTATTGGCCTGTAATCTGTCAGCTCTAAAGTGATTAAAATTCACCATGTAAGTGGAAAAAATAATCTGTATTAGGCGGGGTATAAAATGAGAAGAAGGGCTGATAGGCTGAGATGGGAGAGACCCGAAGAAAATATTCCTGGAGAAGGTGTATCTGAAGATACAAAAAAGCTGTTCTTGGGTCAAAAATGGGGTCCCCCCAAAAATCTAAAGCTTGAAAAACAGTGCCCTAAAAAAAAAAAAAAAGTGCCCTTCTTGGTGCGGATTAGCAGGAGGGTGGATGACGCAGATCCTGAGGAGGAACTGTATGAGACAACCAGGCACCTGGGCCCATATTTGGGGTGAAAACAGGGGTTTTCAGAGGTAGCCTGCAAACTGGCAGCGACTGATGGGTGAGGGCTCTTTAAACTGTATTTATGTATTTAAATCGTGCCTGTGCACACATATATGTATGTCTTTACACACGTATGCGCTATATATAAAGACATATATGTACGTTTGTGTGTGTACACGCGTTAAACACCCGCCCCGAGGCCTGACTGGAAGCAGCGGAGCCCCGCCCCGTCACCATGGCGACCCCGTGTGGGCGGGGCCGCCCGGGCCTCGCCGCCTCATAGGCGGGCCGCTCACGTGGTGCGGGAGAGGGCGGGGTTAAGGGGCCGGTAAGCGGAAGTCGCGCGCTGCCACCTCAGCTCGGCGTCCCTCAGAGCTCCCAACATGGCGGGCATCAAAGGTACCGAGGGCTCCCGGCCCGCGGGCGGGACAGCGGCTCGGAGCTGCCGTATGGCAGCTCCGAGCCGCTGTCCCGCCCGCGGGCCGGGGCCCTCTGAGGGAGCAGAGCGACCGGGTTGCGCTTCCACTTCCCCAGGCATCGCCTTCAGCGGGGGAGCGGGGAGGGGTGGCAACCGGTAACCGGTGAGGCGGCTCCCGCCTCACCGCCTTGCCTTGTGCCGTTGCAGCTCTCGTGGCGCTTTCCTTCAGCGGAGCCATCGGGCTGACGTTCCTCATGCTGGGCTGCGCCCTGGAGTACTACGGGTGAGCGGGCCGGCTTCGTTTCCAGAACTTCCCCTTCTTTATATCGGTTCACTGAGGTGTTAATCTCATTTAATCGAGCTGCTTGGCTCTAGTTATCTTCCAGCAGTTGCCCGCTTTCTGGCTCTGGACACACGGCAGTTTGTTGTGATTAAATACCTCCTCCTTAGCCAGTACTTGCATTTCCATTAAAAAAATGACTGAAAACAGCTGTATCCTTTCTCAGGAAAAGCGGTGCCATCTTGCTGAACAGTCACTCTTAACCTCGCACAATTCTTTCCTTTACTTCCCTGTTAAAACAACCTTCCTACCACGCGACTCCAACTGTGGTGTCTATTACACTTAAAAATCTGGCTGAAGCTAATGAGAGCTCTTGCAGAGGTATGGGTGTGCCTTCACGGTCGGCTTGTTTATACTCCAGGATCCCTCTAATTTGGAAAAGCTCTGGGTTCCAGTCCCACTTGCATGCTTTTCTTGTTTTCTATGCAGTGACTGTCCTCAGGTGGGTGGCGGTGTGAGTTGAATCAGCAAGGTGATGCAAATGTAAAATAAATTAACATTGGTTGTGTGAGAGAGTGAATCCTGTGCTACACGAGGCTGTATGGGTGCTTTTGCAGCAAAAATGAGGTAGGATTCCCCTGCTGGGTGAAAGCTTGTGGTTAAATCACATAATCCGCTTTTCAAACCATAAAGTAGGATTTTTGCATTTACTATTGCAATTACTTTTCCGAAACAGAAGGTAATTTTTATTGAAGCATCCACTGAAACTGATTATTTCCTTTTTTTCCCCCTCCACAGTGTGTATTGGCCTCTGTTTGTCTTAATATTCTACTTCATCTGCCCCATTCCCCACTTCATTGCAAAAAGAGTAAGTGATGACAGTGATGCAGCCAGCAGTGCCTGCAGGGAATTGGCATATTTCTTCACAACTGGAATTGTTGTTTCTGCCTTTGGATTTCCTATAATCCTTGCACGGGTTGAAGCGGTAAGTTCTGCTTGCTAATTTTTATTATAAGACACTGGTTACTGAGTATAATCTTTAAGTGCACTGTTGCTGTTTGTAAATTCTGTCTTTAATTTCATTATTGCGATATTTCTAGATTCTGATGAAAATAATCACTCTGCTGAAATTTTATCTCTGTGCTGCTTTTTGACCCGAACAAAGGACTTGCATGACTGAAAAGTTTTTAGCTGGGTTTTTTTCAGCTTTGTTTTGGTCCAATACAAGATACTGCTTCCTTCTACATCTCATGCCTCTCTGTTTCATCACCTTTTTCACCGCTTTTTGCGCCACCTTCCTTATTTTTATCTGAGAATGTCTGCTTTCTCCATTTAGGATGCTGAAAACTTGGTGACTGGCGTGCATTATCAGTTAAAAGATAAAAGGCCAAACTTCCAGCGCTGCCCTTCTGGTTTTCAAAGCATTTCCCAAGCTCATGCTTTGTCCCCTCAAAGTCTGAGGAAATTCTGCTAACTTCCTTTCTCTTTGCTTTCTGAACTGCTCTTCAGTGGTGAGATTTTGTCACATTTGTTTGCAAGGCAAAGAATTCTTTCGTCCTGTCTCCTGAACTACCCAATGGCGTTTTTGTGTGTTGTGTTGTCTTCCCCTTCAGTCTTGCGGTTTTGCTTAAAACTTCTGTGCTTAGTTTTAATTTATTTGTAATGCACAATTTCCCTGACGCTGCGGTTTTGTTTTTAAGTTGTAGATCTGACAGTAAGGCAGAACCAGAAGTGACCGCGAGGGGGAACTCTAAGTCGTTGCTAGGTCTTAATTATTGCTTATTTCAGTAAACTCAGTCGGGCAGATCCTTAAAGAAAGCTATTTACCTTTAAGACCGCGTACTGTTTTCCATGCTTGTTATTGGCATTTATTTGAAAGGTCACCTTTTGTTTTGTTGTATGGCAATTAAAGGAGAGCACGAGTTTCACTGGATTTTTTCTGTGATTTAAGTATGTTTTAGGGATTTGTATGGCAAGGTAATTATTTTGTTCTAAAATGTAGCGTTATTAGCCTGTGTGTTGAAGTGTTGTATTAGTAATATGAGTGGTTGCTAATTGAATAATTAGTCACATAAATTGAATTACTTATTGTTTGTCTTTTTTCTTTATGCTTTTAGCACCTTTCTGTAGTATTTCATTTAGTTTATCTAATGCATATAAATAACTGGCCTGAAGCTGTCCTACAAGAACTACTTTGATTGTTTCATTTCCTTGCATTTCAGATCAAATGGGGAGCCTGTGGTCTGGTGCTGGCTGGCAATGCAGTCATTTTCCTTACTATTTTAGGCTTTTTTCTTGTGTTTGGTAGAGGAGATGACTTTAGCTGGGAGCAGTGGTAGGACATCGCTCTGAAGCTGGTAATACTTTACAGCATGTATCATCATATGTATACTCTGTATGTGTATATGTGTATATATTATAACACGTATGTGTGTGCACGCTGAAATGTACGTATGTGCATATGCATGTAGTTTTACATTATCAGATCATAACACGCTTTTTTAAAATGCTTTTCAGCCAAAGGGAAAAGGCCCTTGTGACAGCTGTCTTAATGTATTCAGTAAAAGCTGGAATCACTGTTGCAAATTTGTCCCCAAATAAGTTTACAAAACATAAGGTGTTTTACTCGTTTTTTCATTATATATGCATTAACTTTTGTTTTAATTGCAGTAGTATCATTGATACGTGTGATATTGGTCATCGTGCCTGTTGAGTTTTTTAAGCGTGCAATCAAAATAGGCCAATATAACGATTATCCTACTTGGTATTGTTCAACTTACTCAATCTTTCTGCTTTGATTAGGGATGAATGACTACTTGCTTTTCGTTTGAGTAATTGTAATTTTAGTGTTTTTTCTTGATAACATAAAAACAAACATAGGTTATGCCAACTCTTTTACTACCTAATGAAAGAAAAAGAAAATAACCCTGGTTAAAAATCCTTCCTTCCGCTTATAGTGTTCATCTAAAAAAAAATAATTCACCCCCGCCCCCCAAGATACTCAGGCTTTGTCCCTATTCAACTTAACAACTGTGGATATATTTTGGGAATAATATACTTTAATGCTTCTTTAATGCTTAGAGCTGACATTACTTCTCTTATGAAGAAACAAAAGAAGAAACTACGCTCAGGACACTTGCAATCGCAATGTGGTATACGACTCTGTATTCTTATGTGTGAAATGCCTGAATTGCAAAGAAGTGAGTGTTCTTCTGGGTAGAACTTCTTATCTCCTCAGTCCTCATTGCTTTTAAAACATACTTATTCAACTACTATTTTTTTATCTGCAAGAAGAGATTGTTATATTAAAACACTATATTTTTAAATGGCATTATCCTAGTAAACATTCACATAATCACAATTGTAAAAGTAAACTTTATCACTGTATTGACTTGCTGAATCCTGCAAATTGTGGAGGCATGTAGTTTTGTAAACAATCCTAACTCTAGAAGACATTTCAGTAATCTGCAAAGGGGCAAAGGAGGAGACACCACACCTTAGTTTATTCTTTCATAGAAAAATGGACATAAGAGGTTTCTGCTCTGTGGAGTAAGAAGCTGAGTTCCTGCATAGGTTATGTTTTACTATTGCAAGTTCTTTAGACTAGCAGATTGCAAATGAGTATTTTATAGTTCTTGGAATGGACCTTAAAGATCTTCTAGTTCCAACCCCCCTGTGTGAGTTAGGTCACAGCTGACTGCTATCGCCCTGTATAGCTATGAGGGACATTGTATAAAGAGGTAATGGAATCCACCCTGCAAGATGTGGCAGCTTCACCAACGCAGTGCTTTTTGTCTCCTAAGTTGTATGGAACTACTTGTGCTTCTCTCCAAATTCTCAATACTCGTGTACTGCAAAATGGTGTCCTGTGGATTGCTGTGCAGAGCAAGGGTTCACAAATTAATGAATGTTACATGAGTGCTTTGATACTGGGTCTTTTGTTCATGCTCAGTGCCCTAGAAGAAGGGTGCAGAAATCATTCTGTGGTCCAAGGCATGTAATATCACTTAAGTAGGAATGGAGTATCATGTTTCAGAAAAGTTAATGACATGTTTTAAATTTAAACTTCAGATGTGTGTAAGGTGAACGGTTCAGTACTGAGGAATGCTGACTAGCTGTATTTTATACTGGAGTGTGTCTAGCCTGTTGTTTTTGTAAAAGAAGAATTAACATTAAATGACAGCTCTTTCTGGTTGTTAATGCTTCCTCAAAGACATAAAAGGAATATACTTGTAAAGATGCTGTGAGTAAATAAGTTCTCTTACGGTGTCTCCTTCCTGACTTTAGGTGAAATCTGTTGGACCCTACTGATTTGTAAAGGACTACTGTGGAAATTATTTGTTCTAATTATGAGCCAGGTTGTTTAGAGTAATCATAGGTTCCATGTATCAGTCCTGCTTTGATTTTTTAAGAAGTTCCTTTTTTTTCCCCCGTACCATGGCATTTTTCATTCAAATTGGGGAAGTAAAACAGCAACGATAATACACAATTTAAGTGCCTGATCCTGTAAATGCCTAAAGTCATTGTTAACAATTATATTTAACTCCTTTTAAAGTACTCGTGTGCTTGCAGGATTGGGTTCTTGAGTATTTTTACTCCTTAGAATTTATGTACCGAAGGCTACAAAACTACTCAATTACTGATGCAATTTTGCTTTCAAGACAGTGGGGTGTGGAAAAACAGCTGAGATCAATTTTTCTTTAAATTAGAGAATCATTATTTCTAGAATCTGTTCTAGATCTATTGGTAAATAATGTGCTTGTGGCAGATCGGGATACAGGCAGTAAACATGACAATCTAAAATGAAAAGGACTAGAAAGTACAGTCTTGAAGAGAGGTTGCTTCTCTGACAAGTTACTCTGTTGTGCTGTATCTCCTTTGACATTACTGTGGTTGGTGGGGACCTCGTGAGATGGCAGGTGAACACTGAATGGAGAAAGTCAGTGCTTTTTTTGTTCTTCTTTTGAAGCAGCTATGTGCACTAATCCTTAATGTGAACTTCATGCAGTTTTCACCGTGGACTTTTATTTTAAAATGTTTAACTTTTAACAATTATGTTTAACAGCGTTTAAATCTTGGAAATCTGCCTTGACCTCCTCAAAACTAAATTTGCTTGAATGAGTCTTCGATATCAAATAGGGTAAAAAAAAAAGTTTCAGTGCTTTTTTTATCAAGAGCTTCACTCATTCACACAAACCTGGTGCTTTGGTGGCCAGTACTGGGCATACTGTCACTACCTTCCAGTAGCAATTTACTGTGGTTTCTCTGAAATTGTTTTCCTATATGGAAGTGAATACTATGTATCCAAAGTGCCTTAGTTTCGATACTATGCTGATTTTGTGAATGCATATACATGGCAATATCACTATGTTTCATCATCAGGTGAAAATCTGTTACTGCATTTTATAAAGCTTCCTTGTCAACTAATCATGTTTTGTGTAATTTGGAATGCAGTGCAGCTTTTGTAACTTTTGTAAACACTATTTTTATTTTCTGCGATTGCCAGGTTTTTGAGGTGATGAAGTATTAAAACATATTCTACTTTTCTTTTTCAAATTGTCTAATAAAACTGACTTTTTGAATTGTCTAATAAACATATTTGATGCTTAAGTATTTGTCTGTCTTAAATTTCAAGAGGTGACAACAGACTCTTGTGTGAGAGGAAAGATAAAACGTATCCAGTGGTGCTTTCATAGTGGTATAAATGATATAACGAGCAAATTTCAGAAGCCGTGATCTAATTGTGATAAGTGGGATTACTGTTATAGCATGCCATAGAGGCCATATTCAAATATGGAGGTAAATTATCATCACGTATCTCTTAGGTACCTGGTAAATCTGTGAGCTTTTTTAAAGGTGATCAAAAAAGATGCTATGTGAGGTAGTACTTGCCCTCTTCCACTTTCCTTGCTTCAGAAGAGTCTAGAGTAAGAGGCATCTGCTCTGTCAGCACTGATGGGCAGGGATGCAGGGGGGCATCAAAGCTCTCTTTTTTTTTTTTTTTTTCCTAGGTCAGTACTCCTGTAGTTAAGTTGTCAATATATTAAGTGGGTGATTTTTATCCCACCAGTGTTTGTGAAAACAAAGCCTGCTCAGTTATTTTAATCAATTTGTGAAAGCACCCACCATCGGAGAAGGCGGCTGTAGCGTCTGTGTTCTGAATAGCTGATGCTTTCTGTTTACAGCAGTGATAGCAGCATCTGAGCTTTGGAGAAGGTGAGTGTACTCGCACTTTGAATCAGTTACTGCTGGCTCTGCCCTGTTTTGCAAAACAAATGTTTGGGACTGCTGTTCTGTGCTGCCTAGTGCAGTGCATGCTTTGCAAATAGAGTAACTACAGGCTCTAGGCTTGGTTCCTGAGCTCCCTTATTTAAACTGGTTCTGGGTTTGCTAGTATTATCTGTTATGGTATAACTTACTTATAGATGAGAGCTGTTCCCTGTCAACTTATACGTAGCTGGAGGGAAAAAATTAAATATGCGTAAGTGTCTTGCCCTGGTTTTGTAGTCTGTTCAGTCCTTTATGAAAGCTGGTAACCTTCCTAATTAGTTATGACCTTGAGTAACTTTTTTAAAAAATTAAAACAGACTTTAATCCCATAAAATGAATGAAAGCTCATTAATACCCGGGAGTTAACCAAACAAACTTGTCCTAGTAAGCCACATGTAGATTTTTATTGTTAAACTGAAGATTATGTAAAGCTCTAAAATGATCTCTCTAACCCTGATCTCAGTTGTTAACACAGCATGATGTTTAAGATACTGCATCATTTACTCTGCAGGGATTGTTTCAGACCTATGATAATGGATGAAAAGACTATTTCATTAAGCTGGATGCACACCAGGTACTAATGACTAATTGATTTGTTTAAGTGGCCCCTGCAAATACATGACCAGTATGTACTAGAGGGCTTTACAAGGAAGTGTCTCTTGATAAAAGATGTAAGGAAGCATTGACTGGTGAATTGTGATTAAATTTTAAAGATCAGCTGGACACTTAGAGAAACATATTCTCCAATGGCCTGTTCCTGTATTTACCTCTTGTTCTGTTGTTTTGCTTTTGTTCTTTATGTTGAGGTTTATTTCAGCTGTGTCTCTGGGTTATTTTCAAAAACTGGTTACAGTTGTTTATGCCCTATGACCAGCACCTCAGCTGGAGGTATGTCACTTTTTTTTATTTACTACTTTCCATAAATTGGTTCTAGATTTTAACAACTATTCTGGATGCTTCTTTCTCATGGATGAGATTTTTTTCTTTCTCTCTGGATGCTCATTTCCAATGGCCTGGTTGATTGTTCCCTGCTTCCTCTCCCGTGAGGGTGACCATCCGTTTGTCTGCCTGTGCAGATGGCTTGCTTCCTGCTGACCCTCAATGCTTGGAGGTCCTTATGGTCATCTATGAGGCAGATACTGCTGGGCAGAGCCCACGGATTATAAAAACATGCTATTTACCCTCAGAAAATCCTTAGGTGATAGGAGGAAGGTTGTTTTCAAAGTGAGACTACACCTATGGCTTTGTTTAATAAAGTAATTTATGTATAATGAACATAATTGTACAAAACTGCATGTAATACAGTCTTGCTTTGGAGCCTTTGCGTATAGGGAAGACTTCTTCCTCTTATGCTTATATCACTGCTGCTTATTAAAGTGAAGAATTTCAAGTATGTAGTTACAGCAGTCCTCCCAGGTGGTGTGATCTGAAACCCTGATATTTTCTTTGTTAGCTGTTTGCTTGCTAACAACCGAACTGGCATTCAGTGGTGGAAGTTGCCTGTGTTATATTGTGTTTTTCATTGCATGTTTTCCTGGGGAATGCTTGAAAAATTAACTCACTTTTGTGGAGTTTACAAAAAAAACCCCAAACCACAGACACACACACACACGCAAAAAGATCAAAATCATGTTCAAGTTGTATATAGTTCACTGAAGACCCTTAAGTGGAGAATAAAGTGCTGAGGCTCAAACAGAGCTCAAGGCAAAAAGGGATGTTGATTGTCTCCTGGTAGGTCCAGGAGGTCAGTTGAGGCTATCGATGTCTATGAGTTTTGGTTTTATCACCTGCTTTGAGCTTCATTTTCAAGTATACCGGCTAAGTTGCCTTCATTTTCTTGGTCAATATGAATAAATGACAGATGCTGCTTGGGTGTTTTTGTTTGCTTGAGGATTTGTGGAGAAGTTAAACAGTATTTATCGTGCTTTACAAAGCATATGCTTGGAATAAGAGGATTGATCGTGACATTTATATGTTTTGCTTACCCTTTGTTGTGACTGTTTGATCTGGGCTTGTGATTTTGTTATTCATTTAATTCCTGCCTAAGACTGGTATTACACAATATAATGGGAGTCTTTGTTACCAGTCTTCCATCTTAAAAAAAAAAAAAAAGCCTTTACACAGCATAGAAACAAAAGCTGCAATAGTTGTAACTTACTGGCTACTGACCAAGTTCTCCCCTTTTGAAGCTGGTGGGACTTTGCTGTTGGGGTCAGTGGGGGGGAAGGAGGGATGAGAGGCCTAATCCCGTTAGATGCTGAAACCCTCCGCGTCTGAGGGCAATCTGTGAGCGTGCTTATGAGTCACTTCTATGGAACAGACTGTCCATCTTCTCTGAGTGTCTGTTTCTTCTGGCTGCGCTACACAGGATATGGGGGTGATGTTGGCTGCAAAAAATCCATATGCCTGTATTTCAACAGAGGGCACTTTACTCCGGGAGAGGATTTAACAGCTTGTCCTTGTTTCTAGTAACATGGCTCAGTGTCACCCAATGTGGCCAATCTTTCTTTGGTATTCTGGGTTTTTTTCCAGACTCAATAAATGCTAATGATTGCAATGAGACGTTAGGATGTTTTAAACAATTCCATGATAAAACTATTTCCCATATAATAAGTCTTGAAAGAGAACTCTGCTCTCAGCTTAATTTTAAAATATTAAGAAATGCAGAATATTTCTTCTATGCATGCATAAAGTAAGTTTTACCTTTTGAATCAGATAATACAAAATAGTGTACCTTATGCACTGTTAGAGAGCATAGTCTCTCTTCTATTCATTCCTTCAGAGAAAGTTGCGTTCTTAACAAATATTTTGCTGTTTAATTAAAATCTATAGCAGAAAATATATTAGTTTCCAAGGATCTTTTAATAGCTAGACAGATCCTTGTTAGAAACAATTTCAAAATGTAGTGTCTTACTGGTTGTATCATAAGTGAGCAATGTTTAAAGTTAATTAGGATTCAGCAAATATCCTTAGTTAGGATTCAGATTATTCAAACCCCTTTAGACACCTAAATTCAATGCAGTTGTCTCTTTGTCCCTCTCCTCTTTTGCAGTGGTTATACCCCATCATTAGTCTGGGCTCTTCAGCTTTCTTTAGTCCTTTTGCCCCAGGGCCCAGCCCTGCAAGGAAAGCAGAGAAGGTCCCGGCTCCAAGTAAGTGTCGAGCTGCAGCTCTGCCCTGGCTCCAGCCTTCATCCGAACTCTTGGGGTTGCTCAGAAGGCCCTCGGGTCCCTCACCTAACCCTACCACCTAGGACATCCCTTCCCTGTTCCACATGTACCTTTAGCTACAGTTCCATTAAAAACCAACCAAACAAAACCAACCCAAAGCAACCCTCCCCCAACTGCTGGCAGCTCCAGGTTCTCCGGAACAAGAGAGTGAATTTTAAACTCCCACAGTCGGTAATTGCAACCAGTCCTCACTTCCCTGCCCTGATGGGACTCGCCTGTTGTCAACTGCGGGTGTCACAAGGAGCTGAGCCAAAAGCAAGTCACACGTTCAAAACAACAAACACTGATTTATGGATCGTATTAACAAGATGGAAAGAGGGGCAGGCGAGTGGCAATTTAGAAGGAACTATGTCATAAAATTCTAATTGTTTCTGGATGTGAGTTGATGGCTCTGACTTCCCATTTCTAATTAGTTCAAACTTGTGTTTAACAGAAAGAGGCTACAAATACTCAGTGCTTTTCTGTAAGGGCTGACTTTCTCAGATATACCAAAAACCATTCTGAGATGACACTTTCTTTAACCAGAGAGAAACAGCTTGGGCAATTATAGTTCCTCCTTTTGAGTGCTATTGTCTTGATTATACTTGCCCCATTTTCCCTCATTTGCATTTTGGTATCTTTGCCAGTAAAGCCAGGATTTGTTGTATAACTTGCTATAGCAACATGCATATAAAAAAAGCAACATTTTTTTTTTTTAGCACAACCTCGTTTAATGAAAAAATCTGAGTTTGCATTTTGTGACCACAACGCTGGCTAACTTTTAAAATGTCTATCCAAGGTGGATGCTTGGCCTTGAATTTGAGAGCTGCACAACAGTTTGTGTTGAGGTGCTGAATGCTAACTCCCGTTGTTGTAGACACTTTTCTGTCAAAAATGCACTAATGAACCAGAGGGTTTGGGAAGGACAAAGGGCTTAGAAGGACAAAGTTTGTTCTCCAGAAGGTTCCTTGGGATGTAACGAGGATCGTCCAGAGCCTCTTTTGAGATGTGGTAAGACTAAGCAGAACAGATGTATGGGTAGCCTTGAGATTGAGTCCTTATTTTCAGAGAAATCAGCACAAGCTCTTAAAGAATGTGTTTTTTGAGCATGATGTATTGATACGTGATATAAATCCAGCATTACTAGATGAGGCCAGTAAGCACTATACCAGGATGCATTTCGTTAATCTTATTCCAGTAGAAGTGGTGCAGCAGACGTATCTAGATTATATCCCTGATTTGTCCTTGTGTAGCAAAAAACTTTGTTAAAAGTTCACCATTTAGCTTCACTTAAAGGCTTAACTGAAAATCCCCTAAAAATCAGCGGAAAGCATCCTGGTGGTTTCAGTGTATGACATCCTGGCAGGAATGGTTTTACATACTGATTTCCAACACCACTTCCACTTCTGGGATTCCAGTAGTGAGTTTGCCACAGAATATCTGATAACCAATGTCCAGACTGTGCTTTCCTAGCAGTGTGTAAAGGTATAGTTGTACAGACACAGCTGGGACATACCATGGTAATGGGGAAAAATGGTAGCTCTCTGGGACAATTCCTGTTAAATGTGTAAGTACATGCATATTCATATATATACACATATACTCCCATGCAGACTTTTGTAGGTATAATTTCTTTCTAAAACATAGAATATTACGCATAACGACTCCAGGATGAGGAAAGAGTCCACTCTTTCAATATGACAGAACTCAGGTTTGAACAGGGAGCAAATTATCTGACTGAAAATAAAATCATAGTGTGTACATTAAAAAAAAAAATCTGCTTTCCTGCAGCAAGTCACCTGAAAGACAGGGGAAAAAAAAAATCCTATGGACAAACTTTTCTCTTGCGAGTCAGAGGGTTGTCTGGGGGTTGAATTGGACTAAAGGATGGGGGTAGATTGATCATTAACTAGTGAGAGGATTCCAGCATGAATAAATAAGTCAAACCTGCTCTTCTCGGAGCTTGATTCAGCTCCTGTTGAAATCACTGGGTTTTGGGTTAGGCCTGGGTTTTCCATTCCTGTAGTGAGCAGCACGTAGTTTGGTACCTCCATAGTCCAATGTAATTTTAGTGGAAATCTTTCCATTAAACTTAAAAGAAAGACTGCAGCTGAAGTAGATTAACGTCAGGTGTGGTGGCTTTTGAGAAGGCAAAATGCAATGGAGTGCAGTGCAAACAAAAAGGGAGCGGTTCCTCATGGGGCAGCTCCAGATGAGACCATCAGGAGCTGTGATGCTACACTGGTATCTACAGACAGGTTAAAGCTGACAGTTTTTCTTTAGATGCAGTCGTGATATTTCTGATTTTAAAAACACCAAACAAACAAAAAGTCACAGATTATTGTAATTGAGCTGTAATGTATTACCCGTTCTCTTAGTGGTGAGATATACAGTAAATTCCTTGTGTTACATCTTAAAGGCTTTGTTAATAATTTTTAAAAGCGTTTTAAAAGATAAACCTTTTCACTAGCTCTGATTTGGCATATTTGGATGTTTTTTACTGTTTCGTTTTAAATATAAATTCTTACTCATGTCCTATGCTCTGTACAGAATGGAAGAATTTTTATTAAATATAAAACCCCAAAGTCTGCTTTATAATTCTTGAAAGTATATGCTGTGGCAGTGGTTATGATTTCCTGTGTTTCACTGTGTGAAGTTTGTTCAAAAGTGGTTTCTCAAACTTTGTGGGCTGTAAGGTATTTTTAAAATGTATCTCTCTGATTTGGTACAAAAAAATGGCCCAATTAACTTAATTTTAGTTCCATCTTTTCACTGTTTATACAGTGAACGCCTCAGACAAGTGATGGAAGTCATAGTTAATGACAGCACTGATATCTGTACGTACTTTTTCTTTAGTGACAAGAATAATTACACTGATAGAAGTAAACATAAAGTCAATTTTGGTGGATCATTTACAAATAGATCCTGAATTTTCTGTTTCTTGGTAAAAGGCACTGTATAAGTAAATCAAAGGGTAGAACCATCACTTTTCCATCTGTTTGTCTGACATTTAAGTGCCCGTTTTTATTGTACACAACTCTTTTCAGTTATGGTGTAAGGTATGATAAGTTACTGAAGCTAATTGTATTCTCTTCACTAAATCTCGTCTGTAATGTGCAGGTAATGAGGAAGTCTGTAGGTAAACTCATTACGAGGGTCAGTCGATTCGTGTTTTCCTGTAGCGCTTTCAGTAATCAGGTTAACTTGATAGCATTTCCCTGGCCTTCTGAAAACTTTTAAATTGCAGTAATAGGCCATTCGTTATTACTGTATTTTTATTCGGAGACTGAGTGTGGGAACAGGATTTAGGCTATTTTGTTCCCATTTAAATGTCAAAACTTCCTACCCAAAATGAAACCTTTTGAAGTTGTTTTTTTTTAAATGATGTTCGATAGTCGATTTTATCTCCCTCTAACCCACATAACAAAGAAACTGGAGTGCTGGAAATGAAAAGTGGCAAGGTGGAGGGAAAGGCAACCGATGCTTAGCTGGGGTTATCCGTAGGTGCCACAGTATTAGCAGCCATTCAGACGTCCTGCAGTCAGAAGCCTGATGGAATAATGCTGCATTAAATATGACCTTTCTGAAGGGAAAACCTGTCTGAACTGAATAATCAAATTAGATTTGTGTTTTACACACTTCAAGTGGAGACCTTTTGGCTAAAATACCTAATCAATAAAGGAGAATCTTGATGTTTGGAGATGCAGAGTACCTCTGAATGTGAAAAACAAAGGACTGTGACATTTTAAACAGGATGCAAGGCATGGGGTACAAGTGAAAGACTGGAGCATGTTCTGCACATGGATCTGCTCTAATGTGGTCTTGTATGAACAGCTCTGGTCTGCATACAGCACAGCATTTTCCTCTGGGTGTGGAAGGACTGAAGTTCATGTCTACTCTCCTTGTGATGCAGATTTCAAGGTTCGCTGGTGTTTGCTTGGGTCTTTGGCAACAGGAACCGGCGTGAGAAGGCTGACTCCTTCCCTGCCCATTCTTGTCTTCTCCAGCATCAGCTGTGGCTTAGCCTTTACGTCCTTGTGCAGGAGCAAGAGCACTTGGCAAAGGGAGGTAGTACTGTCTGAGGGAACATCTCCCATGCGGAGTTCATGTGGGAATGAAACATGCCATACAGATCACCTCTCTCCCCACAAGCCTCCCGCCATGCGTCAGCGTACTCTGAGCCTGGCCCACATGGCACTGAAACCTGGGGTTGCTACAATGGGAAACAGCTGTCCAAGTCAGTGCTTGTGGGCTCTCTGCCCATGCCTTACGGCTCCAATTTCTGCTGCCAAGTATAGAGGGCAAAAATTGTCAAAATCCAGTGCCACAGCCAGAAGTGCTCTCCCCAGCCCCTAAGTACGAGGGTGTAGCGCCCTTCCTGCTGCCGGTGGGTAGATGGTTCCTGCTGGTAGCGTGAGCCCCTTTGCAGGGACTTCAGGATCTGCTTTTGTTGGGGCTCTGTCTCCCTCTTGACCCTTTCCCTCATATTGGGATCCCATGGTCTTCCCTTCAGTCACACCTCCTCTGTGCCAGAGCTATCTGTACACATCATTTCTGCCCCGGCGGGGTCTGTCTGCTTGTTTTTCTTGCTTCTTCCCATATCTGGCCCTTCCTAGCCCATTTTTCCCCGTCTTCCCACCACATGCTCTTTCTATACCCTTGTATTTTTTTTCTCATGCTGTTTTCCCATGCTGTGCCTTCCTTCTCACCCATTATTTGTCTAGAAAATAAGTCATGCAGAATATCAACATCTCAGCATAGAAAAGGGTCCACCCATTCCCCACTTTTTTCCCCACTCATTTTTTCTGATTTCCTTCCAAAACTATTGGCCACTTATGTTGGAATACTCCCTGATGTTTTGAAGTTGTCAGATCTGGCTCTGAAAAGTTACTGAGACAGAAATGTTTTCAACCGCTGCACGTAATGTCTCAGCAACCCAGTACATCTGTTTTTGAGATGCATGTAAGATTTGCTTTCTAATAGGTCTTGATCACAGTGCATCTTAATATGGATGAAATACTGCCAGGTTTTGGAGACGGAGACCCAGATCCTCAAGGGTAGATGCCGAATTCCCCCTAAAATTAGTGCCTAAAGATGTGGTTTGGAGCAACATTGAGAAACTAGTAGCTGAAAACTGAACACAGTATGCTAGGACTTCACTCGATATTTAGGTAAAATAATCTGATTTTTAGATTTTTTTAATCGTTGCAGCTACTTTGGGGCAAAAAATGAATGTTCTCAGTAGACACTCGATTATGAAACAGATCCAGACATGATACACTGAAGAAGATTCTAAGGCTGAGATAGCTCAGCAGAGGGCTGCTGCCAAAAAGCCCCGTGAAATTAATTAATAGTTGCTTGACAAACCACTCCAAATAACAATTGTTGCTAAACTGGAGTGGCAAACATGGGATGCTGCTTTTAAAACACCTGGTATCTACAGCGAGGTGAACTCCTGCGCAAATCCAGTGGTAGGTAACAACGGGAACACGGTATGTTGGGCTGCGCAGCACATCGGGCTGGCTGCTGCGTTGACGGTGAGTTCTGCCTGCCCTCAAAATGCAGTGTGTTCATCTTGGCATCATAAAAATGCTCTGCAGCTATTCCTAGGATGTGAACCGTATTCCAGAGGCAATTATGATCAGAATTATGATCAGAAGTAGGTGTTACTGATAAGTCCTGAATGCATGCAGTGTTTGTGCCAGCGGTTCATATATTGCGATGATCTCCATTCACTTTTGACACTTGGAAGCAATGCATCCATTCCAAATGTATAGCAATGAAATCCTTTCCATGCGTAGTGTATTCTACTCACGTAGGTATATTCACAGAGTCCCAAGGCAGTTTACAGTTTAGTCATTCCATTTACATGGCGTTGACTCAATATTATACAAGTCACGTAAACCGGATGGATTCCACCTGCAGGAATTTACACTTTCAGAGTCTCCACACTGCAACAGTCCAGCTGAACACTCAAAATTCTAGTTAATCTCTTCCTCCTTTGTTTTAAAATACTTTTGTCTAAGTATCAATTTAGACAGAGGTGTTCTTCCTTCATACTCGGGTGCTGCGTGAGAGGTAGAAATTGATTTTGGGGAACACAGATGCTGAGGCAGTCTTTGACTAAGCAGTTGGGGGTCACAGCTAGCGGGCCAGAGAAGATCTGTGCCTGGTGCGGCTTGGGAGGAGGTAACATGTAGGGAGCGGGAGAAGAGGCAGAATTAAGGCTGACCTCGTGGGCAGAGGCACTGTGGCCTTGCAGGCATTTAAAGGACAGGAGATGGGCGGCGGGACTGGCTGGAGTCATATGAGACCAAAGACATGAAATAGGTCTTGATGGGTTAGGAAGCGGTCTGCTTAGGAATTGCCAGTGTAGCTGTGCAGCTTCTGTTTTGCAGGATAAAGTCTGATACGCGGTTTATGAAAGCACTGGCTACTCTTACAGTACAAGAAATATAAACAAAGGGATTCTAACTACAAATAGAATGTAAAAATGAAATGATGGTCAGATCCTTTCTGTCTTCACGTGCATTGATGTGAAGGTGGTTTCAGACTCTGGAGGTCTGGTACGCTTAGATAGTGGCATGTCCAGAATCTCTGCTCCAGTTACGTTTGTCAAAAAACATTGTTGGATTTGCTTCTTTTCTGGACTGCCTTTTTTGTCCTCCTGTAGAAAGGCCTCTTAAGCTACAGTGGATGGACATACGATCCTTTCCCTTTTTAGAGACGAATAAGGCATCAGAAAAGAGCTATGAAAGCCATGTGACATTCTCTCCTATTTAAGAATTCTTTTCCCTTTTGGGATGGTGGGACAAGGTGGGTGAGGATCCTTTTTCCCATTCCCTAACTTCCCCTGCTTTCACAAAAAAAAAAAAAAGGTGGCATTTTCATTTATTGTGGGCATGACCTAGATGGGTTTCTATTTTGTGTTGGATGAAACTCATCACTGATACATAGATATTTGAAGGAAAATGCCGTTTCCCTAGCCAAAACTACAAAAGTGGCCTCCATTTAGATTAGACCACTGTTTCGTTCTGTATTTTTTCCTCTGCAGTATAGAGTGCATGAATGTCACACTGGGCAACGTGCTAGACTTCTGCCAGGTACAGAAATGTTTAAGTTGCTAAAAGACCTAGATGCTTTTTCTTTAAGTTTTTCAAAATACCTTCTCATTTTCTCCACCATTTCCCTTTCTTGCCAGTTATATTCTGTGAATTCATATCCTCTGTGCTAGATGACACGCTTGAGAAACTCAGATTGGTGCCAGGTTTTATAAAGTGCTTCTGGAGATAGATTTCCACCACCACCCCCTTAGGGAAAAAGTAGTGGCGTTCGCTTTCTTTTCACTGAAATGTAGTTGAGTAGCGCTCTCATCCTGGCAGGGATTATGGGGATAATAGACTAAACAATGCTCCTCTTCTGAACCAAAAGCAAATCATGTTTTTTTTTCCACGGTTATGACATCAGCAAAGAGTAACTTTAGGTCACCAGCAGTGTTTTGGCTCTGCTACAGTCCCATTCATGCACATTTTCACTACAGTCTGAATTGAGTGTATATACATCAGGAAGAAAAATAGAAGGAAAAAGCAAGTCAACCCATTGGAGAGGCATCTGATAGCTCTACGTAAGCTACCTTCACTCTTTCCATTATCCGCTGCTCTCTGTATTTTCTAGCTGCTAATTCCTGGTAGGTAAACGCATGATCAAGAAGTGTTTTTACTGGAATCAAGAACCCTGGCTAAAGCACCAATGATCTCTTACTCTGTCAAGCTGCATATTTTTTTTTTAAATTTCTTTTATTTGGTCCACTCCCTTCTGCCCCAAACACGTTTCCCTAGTAAGCGTTTCAGCACGTCTTTGCAGAGGGGAGAAATCATGGACGATCTCATCCTGCTACCGTAAATTGGAAAGGTATTAAATGCTGTAAGATAAAGAGTCCAGGGAGGGAAATCAACACGTAAGACCATGTGGAAGGCTTGGTTTTGTTTTCCCCACCATAGGGACACATGAGAGGAAGCCTTCAATAGTTGCTTTTACTGTAAAATAGTTGCTTTTATTGTAACTTGATTGTTCCTTTGTACTTTCAGTCTTTTCACTACGGAAAGGTGCAGCTATAGGCACCTCCTCTCTAGTATTGTATGTCCTTGTTTCATTTCCTCGTCTGCCAAAGGGGGGGGGGGGTCACATTTTGCTATCTAAATATCTTGCTTCTGTAAAGTTAGAGCAGAGTTCAGCCATGCCAGCTTGCAACAATGGAGAGCCTAAGAGGTCTCCCAGCGCTAAATCAGGACGCTGCAAGCTTAGGAGCATTCTGCCAGTGAAGGGGATTCCCAAGAACAAAGCTGGCTGAGCACGGTTGTCTGTCTTCTGTGTTGTGTGATTGTGCACTGTAACTTTCATACAGTAAACTGATAGGTAGGCAGGAGTGCAAATAAAGCAGATGTACAGAAGGTCTTGAAAATTATAACAAATCAACTGATAAGAGGCTGGGAAAATAGCGGAAAGGAGAGCAGAGGCAGAGCTCGGAACGGGCCATGCTGCTTTGCTATTCTAACAGGCTAAAATAAAAGCTACAGAGGAGAAGACTATTTGTCCAATAGTCATTTTACCGTGATTCCTAGAAGAGGAAACTAAATTACAGAAGGCCTAGAAAAGCAAGATTTGTCTTATTTCCCCATACTGTCATTTTCTTTTTAACATTCTCCTTGTTCTCCCTGGAACCGGGTTTCATGTTCCCACACACAGGGCTTAGTCATTTAAAAGAAAATTAGATCAAATGTACTTTAATTTATAATCTGAGAAGTAAAATAATTAGAGAAAAAGCCAATTTATTAGAAAACAGGTTTGTCGTTTAAAATATTGCAGAAGTGAAGCACAAAGGTTAACACAGCAGATTGGTTTTCTGTATCTCAGAGGCAGCATAAGTACAACCTATGATGTAAATGTTACTATAGTAACTAGTGTTTTTATTTAAAAGCCCAGTAAATAGACTTATCAAACCCATATAAATTGTCAAAATGTAAGTTAAACTGCAGAGCCTGCTAGCTGAAGGAACACTTTTTTTGCGAAACTTACATTTTTCCTGCAATTTTCCCCCCAAATGCACTCAGTATTTTTTTCTTGCCAAATGGCATTTTGGCACTCGGGAAATAGGCTTCACCAATGGTGACAGCACTAATTACGTGGGACCTCTCACGCAGCCACGTGAAGGCTTAAAAAAGGATGAAAATTCCTTTTAGTGAATTTTCTGTAGACCACTGCCTTCAGCCTTTCTTCAAAGCTTATTCCTAACAGATAGAGCCACCTAACTATAAAAAGAATTAAGAATATGTTATGACATAATGTATATTCCTCCCTCCTGTTCCACTGATTCAGCTGAATGGGAGAGAGGTGTTCCTTGAGGACCCGAGTGTTTAGTGCCGCTCTGTTTTCCCCTTTTCCCTCCTCCGGCTCCATCTGAGCAGCCGGTGAGACTCTGTGCCCCTCCTGACCCTGCGCTGGCCGCAGCCAGCGCTGCCATCAGAGCTGACTGTCAGCTCCGCTCTCAAATTCGCATTGTATGATTTGATTATAAAGTAATTACAGATTTGCATAAATGAAGTCATGAATATCAAGGAGATGTGCTTTTTGTGCTCATCTTTTCCATTTTGAAAACTTCCCCGTGCTTGCTAGCATAAGCTCTTGTTAAGTTGTTTGCCTAAAAGATGAGTAAGAGTTGGGTCCTTGCTGTTTAACCTGTTGGTATTGCGTACTTTGTGTTGGACAGTGAGGCTTTTGTGACAGGACCATTGATGCATTTAAGTTTGATTGCCAGGAGGAAACCCATGTTGTGCTGTATTTGACATAGTTTGTTTCTTAAAAGATCATGCTCAGAAGCATTTGGGCATGTCACAAGCTTAGCAGGTTCTTGCAAAGAGGTTGGGATACAACCTTTGCATCTGCCATCTCTCAGTTCTCAGAGGGGTTTTGATACCCTTCAGGCTTTAAACATGTGTGGTATGTCCTGTCGGGTTCCTGTCTTCTGGGAAGGATGGGATTTGGGTAAGGAGATGTGAAGGGAACAAGACTCCTAGATAAGCTTTTAGAATGGTTGCCAACAGGATCTGAGCCCCCAGGGAGGCTGAAGGAAAGTCCTAACGAAGGACTGGAAAGGTTGAGAGCCAAGAGGGAGGAGCAAGTGGGTGTGAAGCCTGGTTATAAATGGAAAGAACTACCTTGAAGCTAGGGAAGGGGACTCAAATATATTGTAAGACTGTCAGCCAGGGAGAGGAGGCTGTAGCAAACAGAAGACTGGAGAATCTGGATGCAACTCATCTGGCCAGGACAGAGAGAGAAAGGCTCTTACGCAGCTTGTGACGGGATGGAGGGAGACTGAGATGCTTCTCTACATAGGAACAGAGCCAGGTACAGTGCACTGTGCTGTCTGGTTAGATTCCTGGCTATGACAAGGGGAAAAATTGTATGCGTAGTATCTGTAATCTGACCTAGCCCAGAGAAAAATCAATATTACTGTGCAACAGTGCATCGGGTTATGATGTAAATGCAGCTTCAGGCTCGC
This sequence comes from Pluvialis apricaria, assembly GCA_017639485.1. Lineage (NCBI taxonomy): Eukaryota > Metazoa > Chordata > Aves > Charadriiformes > Charadriidae > Pluvialis > Pluvialis apricaria. The sequence goes on along the minus strand of CM030011.1, from coordinate 2,582,775 downwards.
TTGCTGTCAGTGATCATCTTTCTCAAGCTGTTAGTTAAAACTCTGTTTTGATATTGCTGGTAAGCTGAGATCAGGACTCACTGTGATGGGTAATGAATGAGTGTTTCCAAGGGAAATCACTTGCCCTGAGGAGATTATATTTTAACAGACAAGATAAGAAGAATTGCCGGTATTATCAATGAATGGGCTGAGACCACTTCTAGTGACTCACTTATAATCAGACTAATCTAATCTACAAAAACATGGTGCAAGTAGTGGCGTCCTTGGCTGACAAGTCTGTATGGCCAGCAGGATGCCATGCAAATTTACAGCGTAGGTCCAGGACCACCACAGACCTGTTCTTCTGGGGCTGCGCTTGAGGCAGTAGGCTCAGCTCGCAGAGCCGCAGTTGCTCTCCAACACTTACAAGACCAGTTAGCATGGCCAGAGCCGCCCTTTCGGGCTATGCTCAGGCTGTCCTGCCTGTGAGCAATCATAGCTACAAACTCAACTTAAACCTTGTAAGCTTGGCTGCCTTAGGAGAAACCTTTCTTCAGGGTGACATATAACATCAAATGCATGTCTGCATGTGTACAGATAGAGGAATGCATTCATAAGAATATTTAGTGTTTTGTTTTTAATTGCTTTCCCAGTTATTTTTTTAAAAGCATATATTGACTGAGGTGTCATTAATTTCTCTTGATGATGAGATACAACTCCCACAGGATGACGGGATCACTGGGTACTTAAGGTTAGATGGGACCTGAGGAACTCTTTAAAATAACCTTCTGCTCAAGGGGAGCCAACTGTGAGATGAGTCCAGGTGGCTCAGGCCTTTATCCTGATTGATTAGGGGACTGGAGCATCTTTCTTATGAGGAAAGGCTGAGGGCCTTGGGTCTTTTTAGTCTGGAGAAGAGAAGACTGAGGGGGGATCTTACACTTATCAATACTCAAAGGGAGGGTGCCAGGGGGATGGGAACAGTCTTTTTCCAGTGGTGCCCAGGGACAGGACAAGAGGGAACGGGCACAAACTTGACCATAGGCAGTTCCATCTCAACCTGAGGAGGGACTTCTCTCCTGTGCGGGTGGCAGAGCAGTGGCACAGCTGCCCAGAGAGGTGGGGGAGTCTCCCGCTCTGGAGCCATCCCAAACCCGCCTGGACGCCGTCCTGTGCCACTGCTGGAGGTGACCCTGCTCTGGCAGGGGGGCTGGACTAGATGATCTCCAGCAGTCCCTTCCAACCCCGGCCATTCTGTGACTCTGTGTGATCCATCTGGTCTTGAAAACCTCCAAGGATGGAGGCTGCTCTTCCTGTTTCACTGCTTGGCTGTCCTCATGGGGTAAAAGTTTTTATTTCTGTCATTTCTGAACCCTCTCATTTCAATTTATGGCTGTTGTCTCATGTCTTCTGTCCATGCACCATGTTGAAGAGCCTGGTTCTGTCTTGATAACCTCCCCGTGGGAATTTGTGCACTACTTGCCGATTTGAGAACAAGTTTGGCACTGACACATCCAGAAGATGACGTGTTTTTCCTGCAAAAATGCCTGCAGTTCGTAAGCATTTTTAGTATTTTAGTCTTGTTTGTATGGATGCTTCAGACAGACTTATTTGGTAAACTCTGAGATGGTTAACGGAAGTAACGCAGAAGCTTAAAAGCACACGGAAACATAAAAATCTAGAAACCTGATGTGTCTATCGACTTGAATTATTAATGTCTGGAAAAAAAAGCATGATGCAAAAGTGGGCAATTTGTCGCATATGTATCAAACTTTTTACACTTCTCTCATGAATAATTTTCAAAGTCTCTATTATCCTCAGAGGCTTATCAGCTTTGCGTAATTTCTGTCTATCTGACTCACTGAATTACTTCACCCTCTGCAACTATTTTCTTGCCTCAAAAAATTCCATTTAAGATGGCAATAGTACTTTATATTACAATCTACATATACTTAGGTCTCTCTCCAGTTTTTTCCCTATATATTAGGAATGGAATATTTGCATGTACACATTTTTGAGCATCTAGAATATGCAGCTGAGCATAAATATCCTGAGGACAGCAATTCTTATATTAGCCTGGCAGTGATTTCTTCCCTTCAATTCTGTGTGTTTGCATCAAGTGTTTAGCAACACGCCACTACATTCCATGTGGACTGTCGCATCCATCTTGGGACACTGACCTCCTTCAGCCAGGGTGGGAATACTCGTGCTAGGGGAACTATAGTTAAAAGCCAAACAGTTCTAAATCAGAGCTTTGTTGACTATTAGCCTATAATTTCTTAGGGTTTTCATCTGTCTCCTGGTATCTTTCAGTTGTTTCCTGCATGCTTTTTGGGACAGGGAATATCCTCTTATAGTGCATTCGTAGAATATCTAAAGCATGAAGTTCCTTGGGGAAGAGATTTAAGGTTAATACAATACTGCAGCGAGGCAGGTTTTTCATTAATACTAAATTTAACCCCAAAGACAGGACTTAGTTAACTATTTGTCAATAATTTCACCTGGATTTGTTTCTCACAGGAGAAGGGTCTACTCCCTTTTAGGTGCTTGTCCAGTGTATCAGAGAGAGAGACACGGATTTTACTCTTTCATACAAAGACATGGATTTGGAATCCCACTTCTCTTTTTCCCAGCGGGCATCTTAATATCATGTTACCAGGGCACTCTGCGATAACTGCTCTGCAGACAGGACGGTTCAGCTGTTCCACTCTTCACAGACAAACTGGTCTTATCCTGCCATCATGTAAGACAAAGAGACGAGTTTTACAGATCTTTAAAAAACAGAAGGTCTGCTCATACTACACCTTGTTCAAAAGTTTCTCTTGGTGACAGCATAAAATATCTGCGAGTGAGTCAACGTTTTAAGATCCCTATTTTGCTGTTAGCATGTCTGCTGTTAACAGATGTGATTCATTCCTGGATACCTCCAAGGTGAATCGCTGTCAATGAGTTTTAGACACCTAACGATGAATGATTCTGTCCTGGAAGGTAAACACATGTGCTCCCAGAGCTGCAATTGTTTCTCCAGTCCAAAGCAACACTTTAACTTTTTTGTCCTATAACAAAACACATCAACGGGGGACTTCTGAATGATAGGGAGGAATTATCCTGCTCTAAATTAGAAAGGTGTGTCTCTTGGATTATCTTTATCAAATTAATATAGTTACACTTGCATCAGTCTGCAGAGGAAATCTGAGCATGCAGCCACTAAGGGTTCCCAGCAAAGGAGGAACGTACATGTAATTACCTAGCTGTATTTGATAATGGTATGTCCAATAAGCTTCAATGTCTATTCAATTGTCCTTTCTTCTCATTATAAGATGACTCTTTTTTTGATTCTGCAACTAAAAGTTTAGTTTGTTAGTGTATTTGGTAGCAATTTATTGTGTCAGTCAAACTACAGGACTAATATGTCTACAACTGTGGGAAACGTGAATGTTTCAGGGGAAAGAACATATTTTTTGCACAGAAGATGTTTAATCACCACCTCTGCTATTTTTAATTTGCAATGCAGATTGCAGAGAGCATTTCTGTGGGTGCACAAAAAGCAAAGTTTAATTTTGTTGGTGGTCTTAATACAGTAGCAAGCTTTTGGCTGGCTGATTAAGCTTGGATGCTGGTAAAGAAGTGCAGAGAGATTAAGTGCAAAACGTTCTTGCAGGAGCAAAAATGAATTACCAAAAACTTCCCCTTGTGGAGGCAGAGCCCATCTTTGCATTAACTTCGTAATGAAAACAAACTTTTCACTTCTGGTGGTGATTAAATTATTTAGAAAAATTTCTGATACATACACACATGTGATTAGTTTTTATATAGAATAACAGTATTTGATTTTTCTCTAGCAGTTCTGTAGTTAGTCTCTTTCACCTGTGTAAATACAAACTGGTTAACCTGGCATGAATCAAATTGGATGGATTAGAAGGGAAAAAAAACCCAAGAAAAATGTTGAAACCCATGCTAAAAACCCAGAAGGAACTCAGCTGTACTCAGAAATGACAAATTTAACGTGGTAGAGCTGAAGCTGAATTTCTAATGCTTTTTCTAGCTCTTTCAGGTGCATAATCACTCCAAGTAGCTAAGGTTAGTACACTTCTGATTTCTGCATCTTTATTCTGAACTGGAAACCTCAGAATAGTACTTCTGTTTAGACTTGGTATGTTGTCACTAACCTGTCCCTTTTGGGGCAGATGGCTGTAGTGTTTTTCCTCATTACAAGAGGAAAATAACTTGGGTTTTTTTTGCTCTTGAGTGGGAAGTTTGCAGGTCTTTCTACAAGCCTAGAAGAGACTTGGTTGCAGTACTACCTGGCAGCAAGATTACCATCTCAACGGATATCTCTAGGAATGTAAAGCTGTGTAGGAGATTATAGATGTTTTTATTTGTCACAGGCCAGGGTACTATTGTTATCTGCAGACACAGTGGCTATATGACTGTATCCAGCATGATTGGTGAAAGGGAAGGAATTTTTTTAATGTTGCATTTTACAAATAAATAAATAAAAACCCCTTCAAGGCTAAATAACATTAAGCACTTTTGTTCTGTCAGTGAAACTTCATCTACTGTTACATGTTTCTTGCTCAGTCAATTGCAAGGCACGCGCGTAGGTCACTGAAGTCTTCTCACGTGCTTTGTGAAAACACTCAGGACGTGGTATTTTATGGTATTTTGTTGTTCTTCAATGTGTAACTCTCTGAAAGGCTCCTGGACCTTTGCTGGTTTTATAATGCTTCAAGGGAGAAAGTCTGAGGTGAAATGTGGAACAGAGACAAAAGTATCTGAGAAAGAAGACTTCAATAAACTCAGTTACGGTGAATATCAAATGGAAAGAAAGTCTAAAGAGAAGAGTTGTCCTGAAGAGTTGGCATTTTCTTGGGAAAAAAAATACGTGAAAGGCAGGAAAGCACCTGCTCCAATGTGAATTAAAGGTAGGAAAGTTAGCAGAGGAGCAAATAACATTTTCCTCAGTAATGTGAACCTTTAGTTGGAATTGAAAGCTTGGTTAAGTTATTGAAGAGGACTTGTGAAAGAACAACACAAGCGTGTAGGGATAAATCTGAAAGACAAAGGATAGAACAGATGGAACCAAAAGGGTCCCTTGGGGTGAGCAAGAAAACGTTTTTGGTAGTGAGGGGAATTCCTACAGGTACAGAAAACTTATAACATCATAGCATACTATCTTTAGTGATGGTTTTGATGCCGTCTCATGTGACTTTCTCCTAAGCAAGCTAGGGAAGTCTAGTCTACATTAAATGACTGTAAAGTGTTGTGTTGGATGGAAAGGAACTTTCCAAAAATCAACCAAATAGAGCAGTCAGCAAGTCACAGATTGGAAGACAGTATGTGGGGTGGTTGTTCAGGGGTACACCTGAAGTCTAAAACTATTTGATGTTTTCAGTAACTCCTCGAATAGTTGAAAAGCGCGTGTTTTATTAAATCTTTGGATAACAAAATGCTAGCAACAGTTGCAAACACTTTAGAGAACAAGATTAGAATTCAAAGTGATCTTGACAAACTGCTGAAGTGGTCTGAAATAAATAGGCTGTAATTCAATAACGACAAGTGCAAGGCACTTAACTGAGAAATAATCAAGTGGACAAACAAAAGTTCTGCAGGAAGGATCTGAGGGTTAGGGAGATGCACAAAGTGAGCCTGAGTCAACACAGGCACGCTGTTGGGAGGAAAAAAAGCAAACATCCTTATGGGATGTGTCAACAGGTTCATCTCGTGTAAAAAGTGAGGTATTTCTTCCCCCTAAATAGCACTACCAAGACTGTGGAGTACTTTGAGCACTGCTTTTCAGAAAAGAGAGACAGCAACAGGGATAAGAACAAAGGAGATCAGTTAGTTCTAGCAGGGGTCCAGAAAAGACGATCTATAAAAAAAGACTGAAAGAACTGGAACTTTAGTTTACACAAAGGATGATCAGTGCAAGATAACAATGTCACACATCAAAGGACTTCTGAAAGGAGGAGTTACCTGTCCTCTGTCTTTCTTAAGTATATGGAAAAAGTAAGAGCATTAAAATTCAGGAAGATTTAATTTAGCTATTAAGGGAGGAAAAAAAACTTTAAAAACAAATAAATGAATATGCACTAGTTTAGGTTACGTAGGGGTTTTTTTTTCTGGTTCACTGAACACCAGTGCTACATGGGGAAGTGAAAGAAAACTTGCTCTGTCAAATGTTTGTCTCAAGATGTTCTAACCCAAATAGAAAATTATCTTCTAGAGGTCCCTCTTTGGATCTCGCCTAGCAGAGACATGGCAGACCAGACAGCTCGTGACAGCTCTTGCTTACGCAAGGAAAGTCTGGGGTACAAAAACTTCAACGGCTTCCTAACCTCAGACGCAAACTGTGTGTAGTTAGATTTCCCAAACTGTCATATAAGAATACAGAAATATTTTAAAAATAGAATTTATCAATTAGAGGTGGTGGTTATTTTAATAACGAGCGAAATTGGCTGATGCTGCTTTGAGGAAATGGATCGTGAATTACGGAAAGTCAATAAATAAATAAAAGCCAATCAGTAGGTTTGTTTATACAGCCATGGTAGAACTATTTACACAATACAAACCATAGTATGATATCACGTTCAAGTCTGTTTACTGAGAAAAGCTTGCAGTAGGTAAATAAAAGTATTTTTCTTTGTATCTTACAAAGCAGAGATGCTGTTTTTGCATTTGTCTTAAAATAATATTGCTGAAAAGAAAAAACATTGTTAAAAAAATACACCAAACAACCCAAACCCCTCACTTGCACATATCTGGGACTTAATCAGTCTCTTGCTGCCTTTTCCAAGAAAAAGGATGAGCACAAGCAAGATTAAAGGTTCATCTTTTCTAGCAGGGCTCAGACCTCACTTTAAGTTCCTTGACATAATTTCTGGGTTTTGTTTTTTAATTGGAAGTTCCTGTTAAATATGCGGTATTGCTTTACATATGCATCAGCTCTTTTCTCAAAGAGCTCTTTATTCACGAAGACAAACATTGAAGTGCAAGAGGGTCAAAATGTGATTTACACCACTACTTGTGGAGTAAAACGTGGGTTTTATCCACTGGTCTTAAACTGAAAGAGAGCCAGCAGGTAATGGGTACATACATTATAGCAGAAGCGGGTCTTTAAGAGAGATTTGAATGAATGGATCTCATTAAGAGAAAATAACCCATACGAGGGGATACGATGCAAACCTTGAAAACAACTGTGGAAGTGAGGAAGTGGTAGATAAAGCATAGCTTCATTTCAAACAGCAGTGTGACGAAAGGTATATTGAAACAGAGAGAGGGAGGGATAGTTGACTGTCAGGTAGTATAAGAATTTAAATCTGCGTGTGTGGAAAGGGGAGTAGTACTGAGTGGTCTGAAGTGTGGGTGAAATTGGTCATAAGTCAAGGAACTCTCATTGGTAGCAAAGAAACATGAGGCTAGAAAAGTCTGTCTAGGTTATTTTATTGAGTTTTCTTTTTATTAGAGGCACAAACCTGTATAATCATTCTTCTCAAAACCTTATTAAACCCTCACTTAAACTGTTTCTTTTTTTGTCCTGTTATTCCCATTAGAAGATTGTTCCAGAAATGAGTCTTCTATTGGCCAAGACTCAGATTTTAATAACAGGTCTAAATGTTTCTATGGCAGGTTTATAACCATCTGACTTAATGCCAGTATTCTCCTTTGCTTTAAATAGTTCATAATTCCTTCTCCTTGGGGTTTACTCCCCAACTGTTCAACCTCCCCACACCCAATTTGTCCTAAAGTCTTGTATGTTTTAGAAATCAGGTATTATCACACCTTATAAATTTTTTGTAACTCTTATTGTACTACTACTTAACATATTTGGTTAAAATACCGATGCCTGGGTCTTGCAATTTCATGTGCTAATTTTTCATAACTCTGTTTTCATGTATTAAACTCTTTCAGTGTTCTCTTTACTGTGGCTCTAGCAATTTTAGTTTCCTTGCCCCTTTGTTATCCCTCCTGCTCCTAATGCTACAGTCAACATTGTTATCTTTATGGCAAACTGAAGAGATGCTGTATCTAATGCGGGGTAACAGCAAATCTAATCTCTACTTTTGCTGTTTGTTTTAAGGAGGTTATCTCTACTCTGTAACTTAATCTCGGCTTTTGCCGTTTGTTTTAGTATTTTTTCCAACTCTCCTTTGGTTGGGTTTCATGCCATATCTTTAATGACACCTGGCATGGACTACTGTTAGAGACATGGTCCTCTTGGTGCGTGTTCTACTGTGGGCCTAGAAATCCATGTGCGTAACTGGGCCCATAGCTATGTGTTAGAAGAAAGAACAAAGCTACAAAAAAAAGTGGCATTTTTTATCTTCACTTAGTAACTGGACCGCCAACTTCCATGTGAAGGTAACTTCTCAGCTATATATGGTACATCTTCTTGGAGGAGTACAGGTTGGTACAGTGCATTCGTTGTTGACCTGGTCTTCACAAATTTAATACTTGAAAAACTCATTTTAACAATTCAAGGTCAGGATTTAGGCTTAGTTCTAGTTATTAATTTTCACTGTCAATTTCTTTGATATGGCTCAGGATTTTTGTGATAACTATCCATATACAGTTGGTATTAAAACACCATTAGCTATAGTACAGAAGAGGTGAAAATAGTCTCCCTGCATCCAGATTGTGCACAAAAATACGTAATTCTTAAAATAATGGGAAATAATTATCTGTCTTTCAATTGAATGGTTCACAACTGAGTTACAAACACAGTTACAAGAGGAGCAGACTCCTCTACGAATCATCCTATATGTGGAAACGGTGTGACTTTCCATATGGATTGCCTTTGCTTAAAAAAAAAAAAAAAAGAAAACAGGGTAGCCTTCTAATAAGGATCTATATGTACCAGACATTACTTTAGAACTACGCATGTATCCTTTACTTAAAACTCTGTGTACAATTTTGTGTATATAACCAACACCGCTTAAATGAAGATGATAGAGTAAGCTATCTTGCTTTTCAGTATCTTTAGAAAAATCAGAAGACACTGGATAATGAGTTACTTTCAAAATAATGCTCTAGGTTTTGTCCTTATTCTGAGGACAAATTACCATTTAAAAATCAATCAAAATACAAATTCAAATCATACCTAATACTGCAGGTGAAATCATCACTGCTGTGAAGATGATGGCAAAACTTTCAGTATTTTGCCCAATATTATTCTGTCTTGTATAAACAAGGTTTTCTAAATAAGAGAGAATTTATAAATAACTGATCTTTTAAAACAATCATCTGCCCTTGGGTTGTTTCGTAAATTTCCTGTATCTGTGTTGTTTGAGAGTGTGAAACTGCTTTTCTTAATCAAAATTGTATCCTTACATTACTGGTGAACACTAAGCTGTTGTTCACACTTGTGGATTAAAATAGTTATGGCTAACAAATTGTTTATCCTGTATGTTCACATATTTAATACACCTTGGATGTCCCTGGCAAGTTACTAATATTAACATTTTCACAACTTTAAAGAATGGGATTTCCAGAATCAAATTCTGATACTTGTTTTCTAATACGTAATTCAACAAATCATCACAACCAAATTGCATAGGGGTCCTTAATATGCCATTTAAAAGAAGTGTGTCTGAATCAGGTTTTTTTTAAACACTAATCTTTGTCCTTCTATTGACAAGTAGGCATGTTTGTATTATGAATAGTAATTCACAATGTTTATGTTTATGGTTTTCTGAAAATTCAGAGATCCTTGGGAAATAAAACGAATATGCTTAATAGCCAGAAAGCATTCCCTATATTTCTGGTTTATGTCACTTTTTACATTAACAATTGGCTGTTTTGTACAGCCTCCACTGCTAAAACCACTAACTGGAATATTTAAACTGAATGTTAATTAAATTCTTAACAAACGTTTGTGTGGATCCAGACAGCGCTGATTGTTCCCCTGAAGGTTCTCTATTTAGGTAGAACAGTCCCACTCTGCATTCAAAAAATAAAAGATAAGAACTGTCATTAATTTCCTTCTATAACAATCATAATGCGTTAGGCTATTAGAAGAGGAACACTTTGAATATTCTCTCTCTGTTCTCCCTGATCCTACCCTGGACAAACCCCCACAAGGCCTCCCATGCCAGGCCACAGTGTCAGGACAGCCGGGCAGGGAAGCAGCCCAAGGGTTAATGTGCGGGGACGCTTTTCTGTGAAAACGCTTTTATTTGCACACTTTACAGACGACAGAAATGATGCCCCGCGGCTTCACTTTACTTCTCGGCAAAGTACCACAGCTAAGCCCCCCTGGCAGCTGTGCTGGCGGGCGGAGAGGAGCTTAACACCCGTCCCACCTCAACTTTATTTTCTTCAGTGATGTGCTATCTGTAAGAAATTAAATTAAAATACACGGGGGGAAACACCACCTCCTCCCTGAGCCGTGAGGGGGCTCGGGCCGCGCTCTGAGGGGGATCACCCACTCTGGACACCACACATTCCCCCACCCCCCCGCCATCTTGTGTGTGAGGGGGGACCGTGAGGGGGGAACCGGCCCCTCCCGGCCGCCGGCCGGCCCCGAGGGGGGGCGGGCGGGACGGACCGCGCCGCCCCCGGCCAGCGGGAGGACGAGGCGGGGCCGCGGGCTCCGCCGGGGCTGCTGAGGGGAGCGGGAGGCGGCGGGGACCCTCTTGCTGCCCGGCCGGGGCGTTCCAGCGGGGAAAGGCGCCCGGCGGAGCAGCGAGACATGACCGCCGCGGCGTAACTTCGGCTGTCGGTTAAGACTGCGGGAATGAGGCGGCGTAGGTGGGTGAATTTACTTTTTTTTTTCTTCTTTTTTTTTTTTTTTTTTTCTTTTTCCCCGCTTGTTTCTTCAATTTGCGGCTTTCCCCGAGTGACAGCCGCGGGGCTAGCGGCTCCTGCCCGCCTCCCTCCGTCCCGGCGCGGCGGGACGCTGCCTCCCACCCGCGGGCTGCCCGTGGGGGTCGGCTCCTTCCCGCCCGGTGGTGGGGAAGGGGGGGCAGCCTGAGGTAAAAACCGGCTGTTTTTTGCCGAAATACAGGTTAGTAACGGAACGCAGCCGGTGGGTGAGTGTGGTCTGTTCCCTCACAGGTCCGCTCTCGAAAGGACCAGGCAACTTTGGATGTTAGCATGGTGTACCCAAATCAGACCTTTTTCTTTCTTTTTTTTTTTTTTTTTCCCACTCTCTTGAGGCTTAGTGTCTGAAGCAAAAGAAAAAAGAAATCTCCACGAATGTGGGTTGTGAGTCACTGATGCTGCAGAAGCCATTATAGTCTGTTCTGATAGAAGAGCACTTTGGAAATTTCATGTTAATTATTGACACAGCGTTTATAAATAGAGTTTATAATGAAAACGCTGAGAGCCCTTAACTATCAAGCGTGGCTATGATACGAAGGAGCTTTTAATGCCAGGCAACTACAGGAGCTCTGCTTACAGCCACACGTAAGGAAAAAACAACATTATGTGTTCATCGGTGAGAAACACTGAGAGAAAGTGTTCATTAAAAACGCTTGTCTCTCTTGCTGACCTGAAATCAGCAGTGTTTATGAAACTTAAATGTCTCAACCTGTGGGTGGTGAGTGTGTGCAGACTTTGGTACGGTGCAGGAGCGGCGCGGGTGGACGCGTGCGTCCCCTCACTGGGGAAGGGGCCTGGCGGAGCAGCGCGGACGTCGGTGACATGAGGGGGTACTTTCAGTACAACCGAGGAGAATTGTACAGTCTGTGGAAACGTGGAGCCGTTTTGCTGTTGAGTTTCAGAAGCGGGGCGCCCTCAGCGGACTCGCAGCCTGTTTGTGTAGCCCGTGCCGTTGTGCCCCGGTGAGACACGGGCGGCTCTGCCGCTGGTGTTGCTGCACTGAGTGTGTGGGGAGACGCGCAACTTGGGTTGCCGTGGTTAAAGCTTTAGTATTAGAAAACAAAACTATTCCATGCAAGTCGTATTCATTGCTATTTTGTATGTTCCATGTACTCTGAACTCTATTAATAATGTTTATTAATACACTAAATGGCAAACAAATGCAATGAAATTCCATGCCCAGGAGGGCTGACTGAGAACCACTGGTCTTGCCAAAACCAGCAGGACTGGAAAGCTCTCCGCACCCTTAAAGAGCAGGCCAGAAGGCACTGTGCGTAGGCTTTATTACTAAAATATTTTTATGCTTTATAAAGATCTTTTAAATATTTAAAAACAGCTGTAGCGGAGTGCTTGCAAAAGTCAGGGACAGTTTGTATGCTTGCAGTATTATGTTCCTGTTTCCCATTAACTAGCAGCTGTTGTTGTTTTTTGGGGAGGAAAAAGACAAAAAGAACTCCAGACCCTGTATGTGTGTGTACATTACTTGAGGAAAAACAGGGGATCTTGGCAAATGAGTTTCTATACGTTTCTGTAGGCTTTGAAATTGCTCATTGGAAACCACTAATATGTAAGGTTCTGATCTTGCAGCATTTGCTCATCTCGTCTCTTTGTCCCTGTAAAAGTCGGTGAGAATTTTGTGGGTGAGTTTAGGGGTGTCAGAGTTGTGCTGCTCCGCTGGGTCCAGGATGAGTTGTGGAGACTTGGCACTCTTAGTCACCAGTGCCACCCTCTGTTCGCTGGTGTTCAAACTGGACAGGTACTCATACTGCAGTCCTCTTTTCAACCCTGCAGTCCTCTTTTCAACCCTTTTTTTTTGTAGTTCAGAAAGAAGACGTGCAGAAATGTAAGTTGTCAAAGGAAGAAACTGGGGAAAAAAAAAAAGGCAGCAGCTCCAGAAGGAAAAGGAAAACTTTCTCTACATTTTCCGTGCCCAGTGAGCAGGTGTTTGTGGATCACCAGCCGTGCTTGTTTCAGGCTGTGCCGAAAATGTTTCCCATGCTGATATGCCAATGGATTGTATGACTTCTCAGCCAGCCTGTAAAGAAAAATGATCTGACTTTCGTTGTTGTCCTCCTTGCTTGTTGTATCTGCTGTGTTTTGTTTTTAATCAGGGCAGGGACTCGCTGAAGTTTTTTGTACAGCGGTTAGCATGAAGAGGAACATATTATTTACATACAGAATTGGAAAATTTATTGTATGCAGCAGCAGCAGCAAAGTTGGTGGTTTCAGAATGCGGTATCTTAAGGTAGATATGTTAAAATGGGCCTTGATTCCCTCCATTTGCATAGATACTTCCCCAGCCACGCATAAAACCATTTGTCCTTACTGTGTTAACTTAATGTCTCGGGGATAGAGCTAGAATTACAAGTTTTAGTAATTCTCCTTTATTTAACTTCCTGTTCCCTGTAACTGTTCTTGTAGAACTTGTATTCTTTCTGACAATGAAGGTAGGAATTCTGGTAAGTTCAGTATTCTCACTAGAAGAGATATTGGTTAGTCTTGTTGGGTCCAGTAGTACATTCTTGTCCTGGGAGTTATCTGTAGATATCTTTTTACCCAATTCCTGTGTAAAGTTTACAGAAACGACACTGAACTTTGAACAGAAGAGGCGGTAATGCTGGTGACGTGCAGTTTACATTGCTTTTTCATCATGTACAGTACTATTTTTTGTTCAGGAATGTTGTTGGAATCAGGACTGAAAAATAGCACCTTTGTAAAAATCAGCCTGGATGGATGCAATAGGAGTAGGAAGAGAAGACATCTTGAGCTGGCCTGAGCTGTATTTTTTCCTTCTGGTCCAAATATTGTTCATTATGGTTAAATTAGTGCTGATATCAGAATCTCTTTGATTGCTCTATCTGGTCATTTTTATGGCAGCAGGATGTGAAAATGTGTTGGTCTTGAGTAGACCACATAATTGTAACTTTCCCTCTTTGAGGTGTATGTGGTTCTGGGGGTCTGCGGTTGCTTTCTTTCCAGTCGACAGTAGGTATTGCATGGGTGAAACTAACACAGCAGCTGCTGTTAACGCAATTAACCTCTGCCTTACTTCCAGGAACAAATGAGAGATGGTGTTTCACATTCTGCTTTGAAATAGTACAAAGAAATATGTGTAGTTAGCGAAATAGTGATTCTTTCCTTCAAGCCTATAGGAGCAATAGGGCTAAGATATCTGGGTGACAGCTTTTGCTTCTTGCAGTGCCTGTGATGGGAGAGCAAGGGATGGCCTTTATGGCTTATTTAGAGCTCTTGATGGTGGATGTTTTTTCCTTGTTTTGAAAGTGAGAGCTCTAAAGCATTTTCAGTAACATCCATGACATATTGATGACTTTATAAGCCTTTGAAATATATGTCTCATTTTCTTGTACCACGTATGGAAGTGATCTCTGCCAGTTTCTTGCTGAGAAGTGGTTGAGCTAGGAGCAGCAAATTTTTGTTGCACCTGTAAAAGAGACCATGGACTGTTTTCCTTTAAACCATGTGTTTAATAGTATGAAAAGTGTGCGCTTATGTCAAGTATCTTATTTTAAAAGTGTTTTTTTTTTTCCTTCAGTCAGAAGCTTGGGGAAAAAAAGCTAGATAACTTTGATCATAGGCTTTTGGAAAGAGTCCTGGCCTGCATCTTTGTGAAATGACAGACTTAATAGAAGGTTGTAGCTAGATAATTTCTCTGGCCTTCATGGCTCACCTATTAGGAAATAGACTAATGGAAGAGGTACATGTAAGGTTGGCCTCCTAACAGCTGTGCTGAGAGGCAAATTTTCCTCTGAAGTAGGGGTTGTGAAGCACTACCTTTGAAATTTTGAGCTTTCCTCTTTAATTGCTCAAAATGTAGCTTAAAATGTACTCTGATTATAACCTGGGTGAATGGGGAGAAGAGTGGATGGGACTGACTCATCTTGCAGACCAAAATGAAGATGGTCTGTGCTGAAGAAATAGCTTGGCTCCGACTCCAGCCCTAGCTAAATTTGCCAGGGCTTTCCTTGGGGGGGGGCTTGCAGGGAGACAAGAATACTGAAATATTGTGACTTCACTGGTCAGTTGTCTGCTGCTTCAGGTAGGCAGCTATGCCTATTGGATGACCTCTGCTTTAAGCCGTGGTCAAGGCTTAAAGCAGTGTCAGTGTCACTGTCACTGGATGTTCACGACAAAGTCTCTGGTGAGGGCAAAAGGGAGAGGAGGGGTAGCTCTGAGCAGAGGGTGGCTTTCCTTATTGTAACCAAATTCTTTGGTTTTTTTACCAACTGCTGGCTCCTCTGTGGGGCTGACCCTCCCCTCTGTGCTTCTCGAGGTGCTACCCTGTGTGAGACAACAGGGATGTTGTCAGACTGTGCACTGAGGGGTGGTAAAAACCTGGAAGGAATTACCCTTTTCCTCTCCTTCTGGTCTTCTGTGTCCACATACGCTTTCCTTCCAGGCTGCAGAGCCAGCTGCTGCGTAGCCGGTACGGAGACTCCCACCGCAGTAGTCTGTATGTATCAGACAGTGCGTGTGTGTATATAGTACAGTACATGCACCCCCAAACTGAAAGGCTGGTGGATTACATAGCGTCGGCACCAGTTCTTTTGGCAACATAGATGTTCTCAAGGAAATTGTTCTCAGAAATATTGAAGGAATGAGAATACTTCGGAGGGACTCCCTAAATCTTACTTCTTGCCCCAGCATTCTCTGTCTGAGTTAAGCTGTAAATTTTACTAATCATTCAGTTCTGGTTAACTACAACAGCAACCAAACTCTGTATGTTTTATTCCTATATCCTCTACTGAGCTTTTTTTAAAGTATAAAAATGCTTATATTTGGGTTTTAACAGAATTTATGTAACTATGGGATGAAAATAAAAAGAACAAAGTATCTGAAATGAAAGAACAGCATTGAAATATTCCTGTAAAGTTTAGTGAAGTCTTCACCATTGGAATGGGTGCCCGAGTGCTTTTGTGTGTGCTACACTTTGAAAATTGAGTATCTCTTGAGCATTTTCATTGTTTGGATTTGTAGTGCCTTTCAGATCACCAAACCCAGAAGCTGAACAATGATCAGCAAAAGCCTGGAGAAATGACATACTGTATAGCTCTAATGATGAAAAAAGAGCTGTATTGATATTTAATCGATATTCTAAGCAATGTTTTTTTCCTCAAATGGCATTCTGATTTTCTTCTTCCTTTCTGCTTACAAAGGTATGAGTATCAGTTTAACCTGACTGCACCAAAATTAGGTCCTAATGAAATAACAGACTGATAATTATTGGCTCTCAGTTAATTTTCTATATGTTTTTCAGATCAGCTCTACAAAGCAAGATGTATTGGCAAATCATTCTGACCATGTTTGTGCTATTGGGTAAGTTACTAAAAAAACAAAATCTGTTGGGTATTATGTAGAACGAAAAGTAACCACCGTGTCTGTTTTTACAATGGTGTTTCAAGTCATGCTACTTGATTAGTATCTTATCATGACATGCAACTAGAATATACAAAGGACCTGATGTTATCGTTGCGCGGAATTGAAATGTTGACACTGTCAGAGTTGTGCTTATGTGTCTTATCCCAAAAGGCAGTGCAACTGACTTTTAAGATCAGGAAATATCAGTAGAAAGTATGTGGTGAGTCAAGATGCATTCAAATAAATTGCCCAGTCAAAATTTGATAAGATAGAAGTTCATGGGCAATTTGTTTTGTTACCCTAATAGGTTCAACAACAGAAAGGAAAATCACAGTTCCATCAGAACTGCAAAGTTTCTGTTTAGTTCTGCGTGGCCAGGATGTCGCTTTGAGTTTGAGCTCTGCTTTTTTAGGTAGCTGACATTCCTACTTTCACGTGCACAGTGCTGTTAAAGGGTGCTCAATTAACTGCAAATGTTGGATATAATAAACTGGTTTTCTATTTGGGAAATGTCTGTAACAATATTGATGTATGCTGTTCAGGGACAGCTGGTATTTGCCTTTCATTTTTTTGATTAAAATAAGAACTATTTAAAGGGTTTTGGTGATGATGCTTAAGGAGAAATCAGATGCTGTAATCCAATTAAGTTTGTTTCAAAATTTATGTCATCTTGTATCTTCACAAAAGATGAATAAATCATTAGATGTCTATATATTTTCTATGTACGTATACAGCTTTATATATATATCTTTTCTATATACACATGCATTGTTTTCTATCTACGTACCATTATCCGCTCTGTATCAAATATTGCATTGTTGACATTCTTCTTTAAAAATACCTTTCATAATCTAAACATATTGTGTACCTTTTAATTCGAAAACGCGGATGCCTCAGGGAGTTTTCATTAGGCTTCAGAGCAGTTTGTCGCTGTCTGGTGGCCTGTAATGACTGGAAGTCAGTGTATCTATTGAGTGGCCATTGAGTCTCTCTGATTCTGAATAAGCAAATAGCTATGGCTGGCATCTTTGTCGCCCTGTTAACCCAGACTGCTATTTGAGGGACAGAGCTGTAAGTGGTGGCCTCCTGTGTGTCTGTGTCACGGACAAACTGGTACACCTGTAGCAGGAAAACATTCTTAATGCATGCTGCACTTCATTAACAGGCATTTAAGAGCTATAGCAACCCTATGCTAAACGTTCTGTATTGTAATGCATTATCATTTTTTTAACATTTCTGCAGAAGTGGGAAGTAGCTACACACATTTTGACTTTGCAGGATTTAATTAATCCTCTGAGATTGTCTGGTATGATATGCAAGGGGGGAGTCTGTTTTTTTAGAAAAATAGGTGACTGGCAGGAATCTCTTCCCACCCTGCAGTTGCCTCTGTGAATTGGGTAGTATGTTAGTTATCTGTGCTGCATCATAGGCAGTCATGTCACTTATTTGTCCTTTTTTAATCATGTATTATGGACTAATAGTCTGTTCGGTCAACTGAATCCTCCGTGTGCAGCCAGGAGGCCTAATGAAGCTGATATTTACAGAGGCACAAACTCTGTTAAATGAGAGGGGAGGAAAGAGCAGAACCCTTCAGGAGTCTGGCAGTACAAAATCTGTGTAAAGAGAAAACGAAACGCTTTAACACACTGCATAGTAACACAGTGCCTGCTTTTAAGGTAGCATGCATCTACTTTTCTTGAAAGCTTTCATTTTGTGTTTTTATATTATTTAGTCCATGCTTATGCTTATGTAATATTGATGAAACAGTGCTAGAGAAATTCTGTTTTTCTTATTTTGTCTGTTGCAAGGCATAGAGCATGAATTAATTTGTCTAATGAACTGCTTAAAATATTTATGCCCTTACTGAGCAAAAAGCTAAATGCAAAGTGCGCAAATGACCCACATGCCTTTCTGTAACTAGAGCTTTAATCTTTGAAATTCATGCAGTGTTTTACAGTAAGCTGTTTCCAAAACCGACATGTTCATCCTTCTCAAAATCATTGTTAGTGTAATTCAAGCTATGATTTACCAACAAGAGCTACAAATGCGGTCAGAGTGATTTTATTTTGAAGAATCTAAGTCTGATGGAAAAGATTGTTCTTTTCCTACATCTCATTTCCCAGCTAATGCCCTGGGGTTGCATGGTTGCATCCAGTCATGTATTCTTGTAATACTATTCTTTGGTATTTAACAGCTACAATGGGACTATGTGTTATATTTACAATGGGATTATTTTTTCTACAGTAATGGAGTCATGTTATAAGAGCTGGATTGCAAGTGTCCCAGCACTGCAGGAGGAGATGAGACTCATACCTGTATACTGTGTGGACTTAGATTTTGGGTTCACTGTATTTTGGATTAATATAAGCCAATTTACCCCAAAGAGATGCTTCCCCTGCAGCCTTGGTCTCGACCTATTTCAAGAGGCGGAGAAAACAGTTAGGTATAGTGACTTTGGGGGACAAGGCTGGCACCTGGCAGTTGTGACACCAGTTCAGAAGGGATGTTGTTAGTAATTTCGTCTGCAACTCAAGGAGAATAGCCCCTGGAAATACTCTGATTTTTAAGTAATGAATGTGTTTCTGTATAACATCAGCCACTCCCTTTTCATTGTCAAGTAATAGGAACTTTTTCTTTTATTTCCATTATCTTTGCCTTTATATTTGCAGACTTTCTTCAGATGGCAGTTGCCCATTGTATGGTCCATCAAGTTCCTGCTAGGAACTTTACATTACACTGTACGCTGCTAAATGAGACATTTTTGAGTCCCTTCTCTGCTGAAGTTGTAGAGAGCTGGTCTGCTTTGAGGAGAGAGCATGGAGCATCTGAAACCAAGCCTCCCTTGCTAGTGAATGAAGAAAGTTTTCTGTGTTGCCTTTGGAGTGATAACAACATTGATTGTTCTTTGTACAGAGCAAGCATGCAAGCAAGGAAGTTTATTCCTTCAGAAATAAGTATCTCTGCTTCTCAGGAAATAGGTAGGTTTTCCATTCAAGGCCATAAGAATTTACTTCTTAAAAAAATTGTTGGGATTTTTTTGTTGTTTTGGGGGGGTGGTGGTGGTGGTGGTATTCATGGATATTAATTTTTTTTCCAGAGCAGACAACGTAGCATGATAAAATCCTTCCTCACAGAAGTCTGTAGTGGAAGCTGAAGGAAATGGTATAGCAAAGTTTCAAAGGGGGAAAAAAGTTGACTGTCTTTCTAGGGGAATTCTGAATAAAATATGTAGCACTGCATATGAGGATGTAAGCCCAGATCTTCAAAGGTGTTTAGACCCTATGAGAAATATTTTAAATATTTTTGTGGATATGGGCTTTAAACTCCTTCAGGAGGCGGGGGAGATGGAGAGCAAGTGCCATCTTTTCTGCCTGGATTGTGATGCCTTAGTAAATGTCTGTACATGGGTTAGATTGAATTATTTTTTCCTAGGCTGTTTTTCTGTTCCATTAAACTAGTCTCTGAGCAGCATACTGGTCTGTTGGCATACTGCTATCAGTGGCAGGAATCTCACTGACCTCAGTAGAGTAGAATTTCATTTTACAAGAACTTTCCCAATGGAACAAATAAATCTCTATTAAAGACTGCCACACTAAATTTGTTGCTGTTATGTATGCAGTACAGCTGCATATCTGTGCACAAAGTGTACGCAGTACGCCCACGTAGAGGTTGTACCAGTTAACAGTAGCAAAACCTTCAGCCAGGAGCAGCAGCTTAATTTCTTTCTTCCCCTTGTGGCTTTGTCCATAAAGCCAGGTAAAATATATTCCTTATCCAATAATTAGAATGCAGCAGTATCACGTAAGTTGTTAGGCTTTTTAGTGTTAAAGAGCATATACTGGTGCCCAATTCAGCAAGGATTATTCATAAACATTTGCACACTTGTGGTCCAGCCTCACCTTCGTGAATTTCTGTTACTTTTCCTCTCTTTGTGAGTGAATTTTATCCTCGCTCTTCAGTTGTTTGTTGTTTTTTGTTTGTTTTATTTTGATATAGTTCAGAAATGTTTAATCCCTTTCTTTTGTTCAGATTCGAATTGGAACATTGAATGTTGGCTTAAAGGCAAGCTGGACCTATTAGTTTGTAGCCTGCGGTTTCTGAAGTTGTACTTGAGAGCCAACTTGAAGGTTAATCTTCTGTATGCTGTGTAAGTACAAACTCTGTTAAATTTGTCACTACTAGCATTTAGAAAACTGAAAGCAGTTTCTAAAACATCAACATTGGCCTCTCAAGCTTGCAGCACAGTGGTAGCATTAGCTTTGCAAGCAGGTGATATGTTATGTACCTTTGTCTTACCTGAAAGTAATCTTGGACAATATGGAAAGTTTATGTTTCTGTCTTTGAATGAGAAATGGTTGGAATGGAGAGTTCCCCTCCTCTGTCCTTTCCATGTTTCTTAAAATGCTTTAATGAAATCAGTTACTAAAATATCTTTGCTGTTACAATTGCTTAATTCTAAAGCTGTGATCTTGGTTCTGCTATGCTTCTGACCATAATGTTCTCTCTTGAAGTAATTGTGGTACGTAACATTTAATACAATGCCAAATGCTACTGTAATCACATCAATGCCTCTGAGAGACACCCACCTGTGCCGTTGTTGCTGTGGTTCTTTGGAATGGTAATAGATGGTAACTGTCCTGACTCTGGGGTAGGCAGGTCTTGTATAGATGCCCTGCCTGATTTGATCAGAAAAAGATCTATTTGACTCTACTTTAAAAAACACACGGAATTGCTGATAGGTTGGAAGGAATGGCATGAACACACAGACTTAAATTCCTTGGGAAACATGCTAAACATAAATACTTGAATTAGCTGAATTTACAGGTGATGACTTCTACTTAAACAGCCAGATATCGCTTGCCACAAATTATCCCTGTAGTCAGGGTAGAAAGCAAGTGTATTAACTACTAATTAATATGCTCGTTTAGTTGACATAATTCTTTAAACATCAGTGATAAAAGGAAGACTGGGGAAAACGTGGGTCCTCTCCGGAAGAAAACTGGAGACCTGGTTACCCAGGACATGGAGAAGGCTGAGGTACTCAACAACTTTTTTGCCTCAGTCCTCACTGGCAAGTGCTCTAGCCACACCACCGAAGTCACAGAAGGCAAAGGCAGGGACGGGACTGCGAGAATGAAGTACCTCCTGCTGTAGGAGAAGATCAGGTTCAAGACCATCTGAGGAACCCGAAGGTGCACAGATCCATGGGACCTGATGAGATACATCTGTGAGTCCTGAGGGAACTGGTGGGTGAAGTTGCTAAGCCACTCTCCATTACATTTGAGAAGTGGCAGTCTGGTGAACTACCCATCGACTGGAAAAGAGGAAACATAACCCCTATTTTTAAAAAGGGGAGAAAAGGAAGACTCAGGGAGCTACAGGCCAGTCAGTCTCACCTCTGTACCTGGCAAGATTCTGGAGCAGATACTCCTGGAACTAATTCTAAGGTACATGGAAAATAAGGAGGTGATTGGTGACAGCCAGCATGGCTTCACTAAGGGCACATCGTGTCTGACAAAGTTGGTGGCCTTCTGCAATGGGGTTATAGCATTGGTGGATAAGGGAAGAGCAGCTGACATCATCTACTTGGAATTGTGCAAGACGTGATACCGTCACACACGACATCCTTGTCTCTAAATTGGGGAGACGTGGATTTGACGTATGGGCCACTTGGTGGATAAGGAATTGGCTAGATGGTCATGCTCAGAGAGTTGTGGTCAACAGCTTGATGTCCAAGTGGAGACCAGTGATGAGTGACATTCCTCAGGAGTCGGCATTGGGACTGGTGCTGTTTAACATCTTTGTTGGCATCATGAATGGTGGGATTGAGTCCACCCTCGGCAAGTTTGCTGACAACACCAAGCTGCGTGGAGTGGTTGACATGCTTGAAGGAAGGCATGTCATCCCAGAGGGACCTTGACAGGCTTGAGATGTGGGGCCGTGCGAACCTCATGAAGTTCAGCAAGACTAAGTGCAGGGTTCTACATCTGGGTCAGGGCAATCCCAAGCACAAATCCAGGCTGGGCAGAGAATGGCTTGAGAGCAGCCCTGAGGAGAAGGACTTGGGGGTGTTGATGGATGAGAAGCTCAACATGAGCCAGCAATGTGCGCTGGCAGCCCAGAAAACCAGCTGCATCCCCAGCAGTGTGGCCAGCAGGGTGAGGGAGGGGATTCTGCCCCTCTGCTCCACTCTGGTGAGACCCCTTGCCTTCAGCTCTGGGGCCACCAACAGAAGAAGGACATGGACCTGTTGGAGCAGGTCCAGAGGAGACCACGAAGACGCTCTGAGGGCTGGAGCCCCTCTGCTGGGAGGACAGGCTGAGAGAATTGGGGGTGTTCAGCTTGGAGAAGAGAAGGCTCCGGGGAGACCTTATAGCCCCTTCCAGTATCTGAAGGAGGCCTACAGAAAAGCTGGGGAGGGACTCTTGGTCAGGGAGGGGAGTGATAGGACGAGGGGGAACGGTTTTAAGCTTAAAGAGGGTAGGTTTAGATTAGCTATCAGGAAGAAATTGTTGACCGTGAGGGCGGTGAGCCCCTGGCCCAGGTTGCCCCGAGAAGCTGTGGCTGCCCCATCCCTGGAGGTGTCCAAGGCCAGGTTGGACGGGGCTTGGAGCAGCCTGGGCTGGTGGGAGGTGTCCCTGCCCAGGGCAGGGGGTTGGGACTAGATGGTCTTCAAGGTCCCCTTCCAACCTAAACCATTCTGTGATTAAAGCTGAAATCAGATTTTGAGTGGTTTCCCATTTCCAGTGTTCCTTTGATTTCTGAAATAGTGTTGCATGCGTGTTTGAGGGAGAAGTAGATCTGACTTTGCCTTGGTTCCATCCAGTGTCAACTGCAATAGAAGAATCTTTGCCAGTAATCCGAGTGTAGTAATCTCTATATTGAATATTTTTGGTATGCTTAACATCCATAGAACAACAGATTCGAGTCCCAGCTGGGATGAAGAGGTTCTTTGTATTATGAAGGGAATTCAGTGTCATGCAGTTTATGAGAGCAGGCCCTATAGACTCAGTAGAGTCCTTGTGAAATTTCTGTATTTGATTACTTTTTGCTGCAAAGGCGAGATGCAGTGCAGTCCCTGACATTGGAGAATTTGTTTCACTCCCCAGATTTCATATTAATATTTTTCATTTAGTGTCTCTGGGTTCTGGGGGAACAGCTAGCAAAGCATTTCAGATTTTGGTAAGGTGACAGCTTTCCCTGCTGGCTTGCTGATACCTTAACATTTTATTCACATGAGCCAAAATACCTTGAAAACATTCCCAGTTTTAAAAATATGCATTCCTGGCATGTGTTACTCCGAGGGAGTCTGGAGATCAAGCCAGAATTCTCACATACAGGACGGGCAATGTACAAAAATAATGACCTAGAAGAACCTGCAACAAAAAAGCCTGGGTCCTCCACAGCTTTTAATTTTTTCAATGTTAAAAAAAATCCTCTTATTTTACACATGAACAGTTTGCCTACTCGTAAAAGATACCAGGTTATTTTGAATAGAAAATGTTGTGTTCTGTCCAAGGCAGTGCCATGACAGTATTCTCTAAGAGGCTCAAGCAAGGGTAATGATACGGCTTTTACCTTCCCTAGCAGCATGTCTTTGGGAGGAGAAACATTATTTTAAAACTTAATTAGACAAATTAGGTTAATTGTCTACCAAAAGTGAATAATCTTTCCAGTTGTATGTATTCTAGGAATGCTGTATACCCTGATGATTAATTACATTAACTGAAATCACTTAGCCTTAGGGATCCTTTCGTAGTGACACAGATGAATGCTTCCAGTTTAATTTTGAGCACTGGTTATAATTTGCCCTTTCAGCAGATGGTGATGTATAGGGTGTACTCATATTTCTGACCTATTTGAAGTACCTGTGAGGCTTTCCTTTAGTTCTGGGCCTAGGCTCCCATGTTTTTGGGGTAAATCGTGCAGTTTGCATGAAGACTGGTGGCTTAGTTGAGTGTATCAGTTGTACATTGAGCCTTCATTAGCTGGAGAACATTAACCTTTCATTAGAGACTTATCCTCTCACGGACTATGCAGCCATCGGATGTTCTGCAGTTTAATGGGGCAGCTTGTTCAAATAAGTATTGTCTTAGAGCTACTATAGATCAAATATACTGAGATATAATTATTGAAAATCCTTAGAGCCCCAGGCAGCTTTGCTCCGTCAATTCCTAATAAAGGTAGTGCTTGCACAAACACAGTAAATACTGAAAGCAGAGTTACAATGGTGACCTTGTTTCTGATACGCCTCAACATAGCTACCTAAGTGTCATGTTGTACCTTTCCTGAAATTAGAGGAATTGTAGAAGTTCATGTATTTCCTCCTAGACCAGTTTCAACATTTTGTTTTCAGTTAGGTGTTCCAATGGCAAGAAATTGATCGAAATTCAGTAAAGGCAATCTGCAATGTCTAATTTAAAGTCTAAAAGTTCACCACGGGGCCACAGATTAATTCAGCAAAAGAAACAACGCTTTCTGAAGTATGGTTGAATTGTGCACCAAAATACAAAACATCTAGGAGGTGTTGAGGTGTTGATTAAAAGAACTATCTGTGTGCAACTGCAAAGTGCAGTGTTTGGAGTGGAAAAGAAGAGCAAGCCTTGGACACATGCCCTTGTTGCAATGTTAATTACTTCTGTGGTTCAAGACATGCAGAATTTATTCTTTTTTTCCCTCTTCTGCAGTGTCTTGTGCCTTAGTCCCATGTTTCCAGCTTAAAGTCACATTGCTGTTGTGCATTGTCCCTCCCTTCTCTGTCAGCCATTAAAACTTAAGTCCAGTTCGCGAGCTTTCTGCTGAATCTCAGAGGTGGGCTCTAGCAAGCCTTTCACAGAAGTTCATATTCTTAGTACCTATCTGTTTTTTGCTTACCTCTCTGTGCCAAGATAAATCTCTCCAATTTCAGCAGCCAGCACTATAAAACCAAATGGGGACATATTATATATTTTATAAGCCCTCTCTCTTTCCTTCCCCCCCACCACAATTTGGATCCTGGTGTAGATCGCATCTCTGTTGCGTGATGTAAAGTGAACCAGGATTTATAGCTTCTCTCAATGTGCTGCAATTCTGATGGAAAACTCCAGTTTTTAATAGCCCCTTGCTTTGTGTTAAGTTTACCCAAAATTTCTTCCCTTATTCTGCTGAATGAAGGCACTGACCTCTCCTGAACTTGTGAGGGCTTTATAAGCATAAGCTCCTCTACAGTCAGTATCTACAGTTCGGGAACAGGAATTATTCTGTGAGTGGATCCATCTGCAGCCAAACTGAAGATGACAGGCTGCTTGTGCAATCCCAGGCTGCCGCAGTTCTCCAAAATACTTTGGCTTTCTGTTGTTTTGCTTGTAATCAGGTCTCATACATTTAGCCCAGGCTTGGCAATTTGGAATAACTTGATGTGGGGGCCCCTCATGATCATGTCCTCCATCAGTCTATTCTCTTATCCTAAACTCAGTTTTATGAGATAGTCCCTGTGTCTTCCCAGTTCGCGGAAATGCAAAGCTCATTACCCTGTTTCTTAGTATCTGGATATCTTCCTCCAGAAGTGGACCTGGCATCTGACAGTTTAGCTTGGTCTTTCCCCTTACATGGCCCTTGTTGCCTTCAGAGACAGTGAGCTGTAAGAGAAGTCTACAGCATAGAAGTGAGATACCGGTAATTCTCTGTCAGAAAGGGTGGAAGACCCGCCTGGCATAGAGCCACAGGGTTTTCCTCCAGTTACGCTTGCATTCCTACACACAGCTTTTCATACAGTAAACAAACAAAAAGGTTTGTGCGGTGGGAGCAGGGAGAAGTAACAACCCCTGCCCGTTTGCTCCCAAGTAAGTGGCTGTTGAAACACAATACTGGCACAACGCAACATGGGGAGGAGCTCTCTAGCATTTTTCCCCCTGTCTATGGGTGGTCTTCTGGGTGCAAATAAGCTCAGTTTGATGGTTAAAAATGGAAATAATTATTAGGAATGATTAGGAGAAAGATGGGGTGATGGTGTGGTGGTAACTGCTTTCCAGAGAGATCAGATTAAAGACACGGTTTGATGAAAAGACTGCCTTCTTATGGATTGATTGTGGGATTTTTGAGACTAATAAAATCTGTGAGCAACAATAGAAGGCAGGAAGACTTAAAAGAAAATTCTGCGAAGTCTTTGAAAGGAAATTCAGGAGAAAGAAATGGAACCACAACTATAAAAACAAAAATATTCCAAATAATTTAAAAGCTGTATCCTGTGTGCTGATGCCAGATACCATCAGCATAAGGTTCCACAATTCTCATGTCCTAAAGTCTGTGAGTCCTGGTAAAAATTATTTTAGGAATGTCAGTGTTGACTGACTGTAGCACTAATAAATGTAAACTACATATTCACGTGAACCTGCATAGCTTACAGGATCGTTACTGCAGAGTACAGGTGCTATGAGGGCATGGTATAATTGATAATCCTTGTGTTACCAGCTTTGAAGAGTATCCTAAAAACAAGGTGGGTGCATAATGTGTGTGTGTTGATGAGTGAACAATGAGGGGAGATCCACGTGTGTACATTGTGGGTTCCCTTGCAGTCCCAGTCAGCGTGATTCGCACGTGCTCTTCCCCATAATTCATCAGCCCTTTGTTTGCTTTCAACCACTCCTCAGTTTTTGACCTTTTCTAAGTAGGACAGATTATGGTAACGGGATCAGTGAATCATACTCATTTCCCCTGTGCTCTACAGTCGATTAAATGTACTAGATATCAAATTAACTAAAAAAAAGGCAGAAAATCTTGTCCTTTTTCCACCTCTAGTGTAGAGTTCTCTGCCCTTCCTGAATTCAAGCATTACAATGAATCATACCAACTGTAAAACTATTTAAAACCTTTACAGAAAGGTTCTTATTCTATTAACTTCAATTTAATTCTCTGAATTAGCAAACCAAAACCCTTACTATACAGAAATAATTCCAAAATTACTTCAGAACAATTCAAAACACAAGATTTTTTTTTTTGTAAGGATAAAATGTCAAAAGCAGGAAAGAATCCAGGATGGTTTAACTGTGAGGATTTGTCTTGGCTCTGCTGCTGTGAGAGGTTTGGCCACAAAGTATTCACACTATTAAATTCACTACCTTAAGGAGGCCTGTGTCACTGAATACCCACAGTACACCATAAACGTGTATCTGTGTTTGAAAGAAGTAATGCATGACTGCTTCTATCAGTATATGCTACTTTGTCGTTTATTTCATTTAAAATGTGTTGAAATCATTTTATTAGAAAATCTGATGAAACTGTTTGAGATATACATTATGCCCATGCAGCTTTTAGTTGTTTAAAACTTCAAAAGTTTGTCTTAGACCATACAATTTTTGCAGTGGATTATGTAATCAAAACCTCTGTATGTTAAACTGTCAAGGAAAGAGTGTTAATAGAAAGAAAAAAAAAAAAGGCAACCCCGCCCCTTGAAATTACATCTGAACGTTCAGTCAAAAATAGTCCCGTGAGCTTTGCTCTGAGAAGCAATAAAAGCAAAATGCAGTAAAATAGTTACTACTTTCTGTGAGCCTGTCCAAGACAATAGTAGTAATCCGTGTGAGTAAATAATTTGCTTTCCTTGGAAACATCAGACTATCTAATATACAAACATGCTGTGCATAAAAATAATTAAAGCCTTATCTTGGAATTAACTGCACAATGTTAAGACTTTTGGAGGACACAGGTGTCTTTTATTTTTTCAAATACTGTAAGTTGTTGAAAATGACTCTTAAAATGTGTTCTGAATGGTGGAGTTCTTTAGCCTTTTGTTATTCCAAAACTTGTTCTTCACTTGAATGATTCTTTTGATTATTATATTACTTGTAATGCTTAATTGTAGCAGAAGCTGAAAGGAATGTTAAATTGTTTAGATTTTATTTCAGTGCCTCATGAATAGGAATTACAACATAACCTCTGGGGGTGTGGCAGAGAGCTGCCAATTAGTCCACTCTAAGGTAAATTAACTTTGTGTGCCTGAGAAGTATCTAGTAATAGTTACCATCAGGGATCAGAAACTACTCTGACTAAACTACGGGTGTCACCTGGGATTGTAAAACATTTGTTTTAAAGTCAAACCTTAGGAGTACTTTTCATTAAATCGTCTTAACTACTTTACTTGGAAAGCATTTAAAAAGGGAGAAGCAGCAAAGTAAAAGCAATTGGTTACAATTACTGCTTTTTGTACTTTTTTCTTTTTTTAAATAAACCTTATCCAGATGGATAAAGCTCCTCTGTTGCGATAGAGTATAGAAAGAAATACTGTTTTGTTTTGTTTTATCATTTGTTTTTTTCCCTTGTAGATCAGAGCTGTCAGTAGGAGATGTATCTACGAGCTCTCTGAAGGGGACTGTCACGGTTGCTCAGTGTGACTGTAGCGCGTATGACGAGTGTGAGTGCTGCGTGCCTTCTCCGAGACTCAACTCCACTTACATCATGTGGCTGAAGGCGGTGATTGGTGTAACGCACCTATGGTCACCTTTGATGTCAGTCAAGCCCATAGACATAGGTAAGCATGACCTATATTTTAAACCTTTTTAAATGGAGAACAGCAGCAGGATGTCTTTTCTGGAGAAGGAGGGCACAGACAGAAGAGGAAAGGGCTTCCTGGTGCTGTCTCACTGGCGCAGGGTGGAGCTGTACGCGTTTCTGAGCTGCCCAGTGCCTGTCGGGGCTCTAGTACAAAACCCCACTGAGCAAAGGCCAGGCTGTCAACATACTGGAGCTTCCATGTCTGATCAGGAGCTCTCTGTGCCTGAGTCTGGGGCCGTGGTGGTGCTTATCTGTCTGTGTCACCGAAGACTTAAATTAAAAAGTGAGGGGGGAAAAAGCCGTTCCTAAAGTTACTTAGCAAATAAAACCACCTCTTTACTCAAGCAACTCTGTTGTCCTGATGCTTGCTTCCTTACACATACAATACCAGCTTTTTCCAGGTTGGAAAACATTCCTGTGTATTAAATCAAGTTGAAACTGTACTGACCTTATGAATTTGATATGTGTTGCTACCCAATATGCACAGTTATTGCAGATCTTGGCAAATTTAAAAAAGGCAGTGGTTCTGTCAGCTGTGGGGGAAAAAAAGTAGAAATTTTATAAACTTCTTCCTGACTGATCTCCTTTGAAGGCAAAGAAAGTTAAAAGTCTCGGGTGGGCTGGTTTTGAAGATGAGAGGTTGCATTTTTCATCATGCCGCTTTTAAATTGCGCTACAGGAAAAAATTAGAAATTCAGAGTTGGTGCCAGTATTTAAAATGACATAATTAGTTTGTTCTGCTTAGTGAAGTATATTTTAAAAATGCATAATATTGGTATATGTTCTGCCAAGATTTAGCTCAATTAAAAATTATTTTGAAAGTAAAGCTGTGAATACTTGTGTAATGTAGAGTTGAGTTGTACTTGCTTATAGATGATATCAGTAGAACAGGTGGCATCCACAGAACAGACGTAATTTGTGTTGTAAGAGTGATGAAAGTGGGATGTAGAAGTTACTGACTTTTGTTTTAAAAGCTATGCCTTTTTCCAAGGAAGAATGAGTGTAATCCTAATCATCATTCTGAATTGCCCATCCGTTTCCCTCTCCAGAGAGTTCTCTTCATCCTTATGGGAAATTTCTGAAACGCTTCATTTTCACTTTGCCCTAGTGTAGCTCTCCTGGAGACCCTCTTTCATAGCCATAATCACTGTGGAAGGGATGGGAATATTTAGAAATTCTTTGTGTACAATACGACGACATTATCTCCTATCTGTTAAGGAGCTGAGCTAATTGCTTTGCTCAGCACTCCCATCCTTCTGTCCTCTTTTCAGCAAAACAGGTAAGTTAGCGCTTGGTTACTGGGGAGACTCGTGACCCAAGGCAAGAAATTCATGTAGTCTTGAGGCAAACGTTAGGTCAAACAGCATGTCCTGGTACGTAACTATATGGCAGTGCCAGGGTGCACTTTTCCAGTGATGTTACACAACATCAGTCTGTCATACAATAGCTGTAGAGCAGCTCTTGAGAACGGAGTTTAAAGAAAAGGTGTGCAAGAGACTTCTGAATTGGTAAAAACCCGTTACCGCCAGCAGTGACAGGCAACAAGGTTAGTGGTAAACTTGTTAATTAATTTGTCTGCAGTAAAGCCTGAGCCTCCTTTGAACCTGCACCTAGAAATGACAGAGAAAGGTCAATTGAAGATCTGCTGGTCCGACCCTCAGCTGATGCCATATCCACTTCAGTATGAAGTGAAGATCTCTGCAAATTCAGGTCAAAATGGCTGGCAGGTGAGTCAGCTCTGCTCGCTTTGTTTTACGACAGAGCATTACAGGTCGGTGCGTCTCTTCCAGAGCCCAGAATTTCTTACCACCCTCCTTCTTGGGCAGTGGCGGGCTGAGCAACATGGCTGGTCTGGTGGAGCTGGGCATGGCACACTGCTTTCTCCTGAGCTGGTGTGTCCAGTAGACCTGGATAAACATCGGCAGAATGTGGTTAAGGTGGCAAGGTGGACTTTACGTCTGTTACGCTAGGAGAGCCACTACGCAATATTGAAAGACCCGTCTCCTCTTGGGTCATACAAACAAACTCCCATCTTTCTTTTTGGATGAAGTGCTAGGTTCTGTGAAGTCTAAAGGCAAAGCTCTCTCCTTTCAGCAAACCCCAAATTTCATGATGCGGGCATATATGTTTAATATTTATAGCTTTTATTAGTGAATTGCTTTTTCTGTTGCTACCACACAACTGGCTGTGGAATAAAAAGTAGCTGTTAATTAGCAGTCCATAGCGAAATAACATGTTTTCCACAGAGGTATGCAACCTGTACCAAATTACTCAAATTTACAGTAAATTTAAGGAAGAAAGCTTTTTTTATCCAACTTGCTACCTAAAAACTACACGGCAGACTATTTGTTTTGGTTCCCTTTGTCTCTTTCTTTTTCCTGTTTCATTATACAACAGTAATTGTTTCTGATAATCCAACAGATGGTTCAGGTTGCCCTAGAAACCTCACTGGCCATAGACAATGCACTACTTGATTCTTCATACTTAGTTCAAGTGCGGTGCAGGAATCGTCGTGGTCCAGGGTTCTGGAGTGACTGGAGCACACCGTATAACTTGGGAGGTGGGTCATGTGCGGTCACTTACGTGCAGTAAGCAGTCTTTTGGAATAGAACAGATTTCCCGGTTTGGTTTGTTTTGTGGAATGAGTGGTTGTGTTGTCCACGGAGGTACCGTATGCATGAGTTTGGCTGAAAAATCCTGTGGAAGTTCTTTCCCCTTCTGTTTCTCTTTCGGCATGGCTTTGCCTGAGATTCTGCTCCTTCCTTTGTATAAGATTTGCATTAAAAGGGTTCTGGACTAATGCACATAGACTGCACAGTCACCTCCGTGACACCTCCTTGTCTGGCCCTGTTGCTTGCTCATCAAGCACCTGTTCAGACCCAGAAAAAGCTTTTTTTCTTAAGAGTTTTTCCATTTCAAAAGACAGTTAGCAGTGTTTGACCTCTACTCATTACATGATTTTTCTCCTAAATGCTTTCTCTAACTTTTAGTTTCGTATGAGGCTTTGCAGCTGTACTAAAAGCGTGGAACACGGTTTTGTAGATTTAACATAATCTATCTTGGTTTGTAATGCTGAGCCCCATTCATAAACTGCGTAGTGGCCCCAGTCAGTCAGTTTCAATGCATGTGGCTTTACCATTAAGCATATAATCTTACATACTGTAATCAATTTACTACCCACACAGGGTGAGTTCCTGACATGTTGCATATGGTAAGAGCTCTCCTAAACTGAGTAAAGGGCTCTTATGATTTAATGAGGTCCCTTATATCAACATAGCTCCTGCTGAAATGTTAACTCATAATGGCTCTTTATTCATGGTCAGAGTATGGAGGGAGGGAGGGAAATATTGTTAGGCAAATCCCTGGTCAGTTATCAGGGTTGCTGCTTTCCTTTGCAGATTGAGCTGTTTTGCATCAGCCTAAAGATTTCAGGATTTTTTTGCATTGTAGTTTTCCGTGCCCTGCTTATGATTAACGGGAAATGTTGTGGTCTGTGTTGTCACAGGTATCCTCTCAACTATTACATGACAGTGCTAATACCTAGGTGCTTACATGTACACCTGCTTACTGTATGCTAAATAGTGTAATGTGTGTGTACCACAAAGTACCAAGGAAATAACTAAACTTTGTGGAAGGAGCTCTCTTCCAAGACAGCTGAAAATACACAGACCTTCATGGCAATCAAGCATGAAAAACAGCATGCCTGATTATATGACTAGATGTCTTAAGTGGCCCTTAGTCTTTTGGATTTATATCTATATATATAAAAATTTAAAAAAAAAAACCCCTGTGTGTGTGCATATATATATATATATATAAAACTATGTAGCTTTGAGAATTTGTGGGGGGTAAATACACGTTCTTTCTCACATACGTATATACTGATATTTTCAGAAAGGGTTTATGAGGTTATTGAGAAATATGGATGTAAAATGCAGTAGATACTGTTAGATTATTTTTTATTAATCCTGTTATGGATATGTAATTGTATTAAACATACATCTCAGCAGCAAAATAATCCCGTTGTGACAAACCTGAGAGCAGCATAGAGGGATTAATTTCGTCACTGCAGGAAGCTCAAATTGGCATATTCTCCCGATAGCGGATGTTAGGATGAGCCAATGGAGGAGCCGTGGAGCGTGCAGCACAGCTGGGAGCAGCGCAGCAGCTGGTACAGGAACACCGCCTTGCATTCATGGAGGCGCATTAACGCCCCAAGAGTAAATGCTGAAATCAGGCAGTTAAATTTTTGTACAATTGACCAGTTTCATGTTCTGATTTATATTTAACATGAAAGTCTTTGTCAATGACAATATTGTAAGTCTGCTCTGCTGTCTGAGGAGGCCTGTATTTTGGAAAAATCCTGAAAATATCTGACGTGGTTCCTCAACTGTGGAAAGTAATCCTGGCCTTCTAGGGATTTTTGTGTTGGCTTTGGGTTGATCTTTTGCAAACTGTTCCTTTTCAGCAGGTGTATAACACCTGTAGCTTCGCTAAGAACCTGACTGATTGAGGCTGAGCATATGCATGTTTACATGCTCTGCAAATTCAGTATCTTTATGCCTAGGTGAATTACTTACTGTATCACTGCTACCATTTCGTATTAACTATACCGCTGAGATTGTAAAACAAGTTTTTGAGACATTAATCTCCTGCTGAGTTCAATAGGAGTAGGATTAGTAACTACTGGAAAGCTTGATTATTTTCTTTTTAAATTCATTTTTTTTTCAGTCCCCTCTCCTCCAGATCTGAATAGCAATTCCCTCAAAATCTGTGTTCCAGTATTACAGTAATGCTTCAGCTAGCGTCTGATTTCAACATCCTTGCAGGGTTCAAAGGGTAGATTTTTTTATTATTTTTTTTTTTTTCCCAAACCCAAACATAGCTCTTCTCTTACTTGGATCTTCTCTCGCTTTTACCCGAGGACAATTTTATGATTTTAAAAATCTGCTGTGTATGCGTTTGTGAGACGAGTTACAGAAGCTAACCCTTTCTAGGTTGTAAGTACTTGTTGCAGTATTTAAATAAGCTGACCTGATGCCTTAAAAAAGTGGGCCGAGTAAAAAGCAGCAGTGTTAATCTAGTTGCCCAAGATTTAATTTACAGGAGCCTGTATGATTCCCTGTTTCCCTGGTGCTGCTGTGTATTGTTTTCACTGTACCCTCCAGTGATTTTCTGCTCATTTAATTTGTGTTTGCCTGGGGATATTAAAGATTATTTTTACCAGAATTTACAAATATCAGCTATGGAAGGAGACAGTCAAAGGCTCATTTCTGCCTCACTCCCCTAAAGTTGTTAATAGGAATTAAGAATTAGGAAATTTAGAAATATAATTGCACGATAATAATAATAATAATAATAATATTTTTCTATTGACATGTGCTTTTATGTGTTCTGTTCAGATTCTAATCTCAATGGATTTTTTTCCTTTTTTTCCCCTTCTGTGTAGCTGAAGTTCTGTACTTCCCTCCTAAGATACTGACCAGTGTTGGTTCTAACATTTCCTTTCATTGCATCTATAAAAACAAAACCGAGATTGTAGTGTCCAAGAAGATTGTTTGGTGGCTGAATTTAGCAGAAGAAATCCCAGAAAGTCAGTATACGCTTGTGAATGATCGCGTAAGCAAAGTTACTCTTTTCAACTTGAAAGCAACAAAACCTAGAGGAAGTTTCTTCTATAACGCATTATACTGTTGTCATCAAAATAGGGAATGTCATCATAGATACGCTGAATTATATGTAGTAGGTAAGATTCCAGATGATTTTAAATTATAATTTTGGTGCATTTTAATAGTAAGGTCAGAATATTTCCATTTTAAACTCCAGTTAGCTTTTATTGAGCAGTTATGACTTGTAGTGCATGTTTTGGTATAAACAATCATATCTTTATTAATAAACTTTCAATGTGTTTTAATTAGATGTGAATATTAATATCACATGTGAAACGGATGGATACTTAACTAAAATGACTTGCAGATGGTCTGCAAACCCAAACACGTTGCTCCTGGGGAGTTCCTTGCAGTTAAGATACTACAGGTATGTATAGCTTTTAATGCACCCTTTATGTTTGGAAAGCGTTGCTCTGGAAGTGCTATTACAACAAAGCATTCTGAATAGGTGTAATTATAAAATGTGCTCAGTTTCTGTACGCTGGACTTTTTTCCAACAGGAACTCCAGGGGTATTAACTACGTGTGCAGAAAGGGGACCAAAGATACACGAGTATGTAGCATGGATTCTATTTACCACGTTTGCCAACATTTGTAAAACCTGTAGGTGCAGTTTGGAAGTCGGTTTTCTTAAAGTAGATGTGTTTGCTTGTATCAGTTATAAAAATTACTCTTCTAGTTGCTCGTATCTACAAACTGTAAGGAAATAAGGGAAAAAAGCATTCACAGTGAGAGTGACTGAGTACTGGAGCAGTGGCCCAGATAGGCCATAGAATCTCTGTCCTTGGAGACTTTCAGATCTCAACTGGACAGGACCCTGGGCAACTTCATCTGACTTTGAATTTAACCCTGCTTTGAGTTAGAGGTAGGACTTGAGACCTCTTGAGGTCTCCATTCAATCTTTGATTGTTCTAGAATTCTGTATCTTTTTTTTATATACAGACAGTAGATAAAAATACAGGGACAGAATTTAATTCGTTCGAGACAGAAAAAATCTTGCTTATAAAGAGAGAATCGAATCTTCGTTTATAAAAGGAATATCGCTTTATGAAGGTAACATCTTTGGTGGCTAGAGGAGTTCTTAGTTTTCTTGGGTTTGGTCAGGTGTTTTGGCCTTGCTTGTTTTCAGATAGTAGGTTTGATTTTGGACAGAGCAGGAGAGCTGGGGTGTGGTGTGGGGCAAACACATTATTGTTTGCAAAATACAAAACTGATTATTAAAGTATGATCATCCTTATCTTCATTCATACGCACAAATATTCCCTGTGATAGTATTGTTTTACCATGAAACTAAAAAATTCCTTTGAGTTACTAATATATTGAGCTTGAGAGTTTCCTAGAACCGTGTTATTCTTTATATAAACAAGATAGACAAACAACCCTTCCTGAGAAAAAATATTTAGTTTTGCTGCTCTGCTAGACTGGATATGCAAAAGTTTTGGCAAACAAGCTTAAGTCAACCCTGAGGGCCTAATCCTCTTTGGAAAGCTGGACTGTCTTCTCTGTTGGAGGTGGACAGAAGTTTTGAACTATCAGAGTACCCAGGTGAATATTTCTCAGGATTTTGTGGACTAAAGTAATAACTGGAATGCTTGAGATTTCAAGTGGAAACTTTTAGGGCAGGACTAGTGACTAGCTGTCTGCTAAGGCAGGTTTTGTTTCAACTGTCTTCACAAATATGAATATAATGAGTGTACTGCTGGGCAGGGAGCTTGAAATAAAAACCATGCTGTTCTTGCCATGTTTTTTATTCCCACTTTTTTACTGTTGAGGTTTAGCTAAAAGTGATATTTTCTAATAGGAGGTGATAATCTGTACATTTGTTACAGTGTGCTAGATCAAACAGTGAACATGAATACAGACTGAAAATGCTTCCCAGATGCTAGTATTTATTGCGATCTTTCTTTTTGTTCTTTTTTTTTGGTTTGTTAATAATAAGATCTGAAAGAGGTAAAATAATAATAATAATAAATAATCACGGGGGACCACATGAATGCAGCGACTACCAAAAAGTTAAAGTATTAGATGTTTAAAAATTTATAGTTTTGAAAACACCAGTATCATTTGCATAACATTCCGGTGCATATTGGGAACAAAAACACGAAAAGAACTTGAATGTTTACAAACCTGAAACCAAATGAAATGGTCAGGTTTTTTAATTGCCCAAGCTTGATTGTAAGAGGCACCATATACACGTTGGAGTTGCTAGGATTTGCTTAGACATAGACAAGTCCTCAGGATGAAATTTGGAACTTGAATGTGTTGCATTCACATCAGGCATGTCGGGTTTTCCAGGAGCAGGCAGCTATTCTTCGTAGTTACTGATGCAATTAGATTTTACAGATGAAATCCAATGCTCTGCAGTAATGTGGTGTGATAGCTTTGCTGTTGGTGTTTTGTTTTGGTTGGGTTGTTACTTCGTCTCCCTCTACAGCCAGTGCTGCCAACAGAAACAGCACAGAAATGATGGTGCTGTAAAAACAGAGAACGCTAAGCTAAACCTTCAAAGCACACGGCACCAGTTTGATCAGTATTAGCTCTGTTGACAGGAAGAGGAGTCAGCTGGCTGAGTGTAACTTTGTGGTTCAGTTGAATAACTAGTACCCTCTCTGGCCACTCTCACCACAAGTCTGAGCCCTGCACAAGCTTAGGAGAAATCAGGAGAAATTGGAAAACTTTTCCTTTCCATCACCGATAAGATGTCCAGTGCCATTTTATTCAGAGTCCAGGTCTCCTCTGGTCTCTTGCCAGATGCGATACTAAATGTATGTGGGGTTTTAATAGCACCCTCCAGAACTGATATTTTTATGGGATTTCTATCTCCTGGAGACTTCACTGTATGTGTCCGATTGGTCCACGTGGCAGCTCTCCCCTGGATACCAGTTGATATTTTGAAAGTCATATTCCTGGCTGGAGTAAATTCTTGGCTGGACACCTGCCTTGCTATGTTTATTGCTAATACCTACCACTCGAGTAACATGATTTATGAGTATTTCGAGATGCCTACTCTTGTACCTGTTTCTTCCTGTGGTTAATCTGTTATCAAGAGATTTTGCACTAGAGAGAGCCTTCCAATGTCCTACTTTTTAAGGTTAAGAGCCAAAGCTTTAAGGAGTAACACCACAGTGTTATTTATCCATTTAGTGCAGACTCAAGTTCAAGATCTGTCCAAATAATCAAAAAACCCCAGATGGTTCCAGTGACACCATTTGTTTTAATTGCCTTCAGAGTTCTGTTTTACCCGTGCCATGAGCAGCTTATAGTTGCAGTGTATTAACAAATGGGTTTTTTTTCTCTTTTAAGGAGCAAAATTTATTGTTCTGACTTTCCAAGTACTTCTCCAAAATCAGAGGTGAAAGAATGCCATTTACAGAAGAATCATTCTTACGAGTGCACGTTTCAGCCTATTTTTCTTTTATCGGGATATACCATGTGGATAGAGTTTAACCACTCGCTAGGAACGCTTGAATCCTCACCAGCTTGTGTCGTTCCAGCAGATGTGGGTAGGTCAAGATTCGTGCACATCTTTCTTCACTTGTGACCTTGGATTTCATTCCTTATACGGTGTAGGTAAAGTACTTCTTCATAGCATTTTAAATAAATTAGATTGTGGAAAGAACATAAAAACATAAGAGTTTTGATATTGTCTTCTGAAAGAGATTGGATTAAACGTTATTTCCATACATTTTTCTTGGCACAGGAGCAGACTTTAACTGCAGCTAATACCTGTAAAATGAAACATCCAGTTTTGCATGTTTATCCTCTCAGGTGTTTTGCAAAGACATCTACAGAAAATGGAACTATGATATTTAAAAAGGCTCTCGGTTATCCAATTTTTCCAAAGTCTTAGATTAGTTGTTAAGTTTACACTTTGATACAGTGTAGCGCTGTATGTATTACTTACACAGTTGTGTATTCATTTACAATTACAGGGACTGTTCGTGCTCTTGCATACTTTTGCGAAGTTTCTTTTGTGACACAGAGCACTTACATAAATTTTTGTAAAAGCAAGAGGCAAGAACTGTGTTTGTTTTCAAACACTGCAAAATGTGCAAAGCATGTCTTATTATCTGGTCTATGAGTCAGAGCGTTCATTGGACTGTGTCTTTTTTGGACACAAATGTGAACATATGTAGAGAGAAAACATGGCATCAAGACCACAGAAGTGCTACATGAAATAAAGCAAAATAATAAAATACATCTATTATGTGTGTGGGAAAGCATGCGTACAGAGAACATGAATTAAGCCACTCTATCCTTTGCATTTCAAAGTTTAAATAGAGTAAGCAAAAATGAATGTCAGGGGAAGGAAAGGCAAAGTTCAGTGCATTATAGCTAAGTGGGGGATGGGAGTTATTATTACTATTAATTTGGTGGCCTAGTGGTTTTCAAGGTTGCTCCTGTCTAATTCAGAGCTGTTTGTGCCTTTTTGACAAGCAAGTTTGCTGATTATCGGAGAACTATTGGGAGCCTTGGGCGTCAGAAAAGAGGGTGGTGTGAGGGATGGCGGAGAGGGATCCTGCACTTCTGCTGCTTAGACAATTTGCCAAGAGAACCTGGCACCTTGTCAGCATGGCAGCTGTAGTGTTAGTCTGTGTCGGGCACGTCTGTGCTCGCAGTTGGCTGTGCTCTTTTGGAGGAAAGGTAGTGGCTTTATACGATGCTGCCCAGTGAGGAATTCTAGCAGAACTTTAGAAGTCTGGTTTATTCAAGTCATCACTTTAAATAAAAAGCAATGAATAGAATTGGCCTACACTGGATGAAAGATGCTCTCTATCATAGTAAAACAAAACATACTCATTCTGGCACCACCCAAAATTTAAAGCTTATTTCATTTTTTTTGTTGTTATCTGCTCAATCACTGTCTGATTAGTTTATTCTAACTTTGCTTTGTTAACAGACTGTTAACTTTGTGAAGTTCTTGTTCAGTCTGCTGAAGAAGCTCAATTTTGGTGGAATTTCCTATTAGTAAAATAAAAACTTAATGCAATATTTCCAAGAATCATTGCATAATGTCTGTCACCATTCTTTATAGAAGCTGCCTTTCTGGGCCACGTGTGCCACTACTTTCCGTTGTGTAGCGCCCCATTAGTGCCAGGCTACATCTTTTGCTGGTTATACCAGGGGAGGTACCAAGTGCTAGAACCAATATAAGCTATTGTGGTTTAAATTAAAATAAAATGTACTGAAACATGCCCTTGGGTTATTATTTTTTTTAAATAAAATGTTTATTCTGTAAGAAACCTTGATTTTTGATATTTCAACTTGAGATTTTTTTTGGTGATTTTAGTTTTGGACAAAATTTGAATGAATTTTCCATTAGACAAACATTGCCTTTCTCACTCAGCGATGCTTTTGTGTGCAGTGAATGGGCAAGCTGGTCTGGACTGGTGAATTGTTGTGTTTGCATGATAGTCCAGCTTTACTTGGAGTAGCAGAGGCCACAATGTGTTACTTGCCACCCTCGGAACAGAAGAAAGTAAACCATAATGATTTGATTTAATGAGAAATGTCAGTGCAGACATTACAGTTGGGGTTTTTTTTTTCTTTTCTTTCAATTTTCTAGTGAAGCTGCTTCCTCCCTCCAACGTTAAAGCAGAAATCACCAGGAATGTTGGGCTGCTGAATGTGAGCTGGACAAACCCAGTATTTACAAACAACGATCTTAAATTTCAGATTCGGTATGCTGTGAACAGGAAAGAAATTGCATGGGAGGTACTGTCTTTTTGAATCTAGATTGAAGCATGGATTGTTGCAGCGTCGTCATTTAGTGTGTTAGGTGGTTTTTGTGGAATTTGTAGCATGCAGTGAATCAC
The DNA here is from genome assembly GCA_017639485.1 of Pluvialis apricaria. Classification (NCBI taxonomy): domain Eukaryota; kingdom Metazoa; phylum Chordata; class Aves; order Charadriiformes; family Charadriidae; genus Pluvialis; species Pluvialis apricaria. The sequence goes on along the minus strand of CM030011.1, from coordinate 2,542,587 downwards.
AGTTGTAAGCATTTGCATTATCTAGCAAAGAAATATTACCGATTAGGCCACTTTCTCATTGTATTCATTTTCAGGAATTTTGACTCTAACAGATGCCTAAACAGCCTTTTGTTCTTACTCTAAATGTTTTGACTCCTGTTACAGCTTTATGAAGTTTCAAATGCACCAAGATCAGCTGTGATAAAAGTGCAGAAACTTTGTGTTGAGTATGTTGTTCAGGTCCGGTGCAGAGAACTGGATGGGTCGGGTTACTGGAGCAACTGGAGCAGATCAGCCTATACACTTGTAAAAGATATCAAAGGTACATGTGCTTTCAGAGTGCACTCTGATGGTCTGTCCAGTTTCAGACTGAGGTGTGCCACTGTTCTTTCCAAACTGTGTAATCTTGCAGCTCCTTTACAAGGCCCTGAATTTTGGAGAATTATTATTGAAGATCCAGCAAGGAGGCAGAAGAACGTTACGCTCCTGTGGAAGGTGAGAACAGTTACATTTTGGTCTTTCACTTTGATCCAAAAACCATTGGTAGAATTGCCAAAAAGGGAGTATGGTAAGCACGTACTACCCTGGGGGCAAACTTGGGCCGTTGATGTTTGTGGGGCTTCACGTGCAAGGCACTGGGGATATGGCTTCTTGTGTGTTACTGCCTCTTGCTTGTCTAATACGAGAGGCGAGTAGAGGCTGCTGGTGAATATTGATTGCAGTGCTGTGGTAGCAGGTGAGATGGTTCTGCCTTCTTTGCTCAGCCAGCCTGTCTTGTTCTACTCCCTTCTGTTCTAGTGCTGTGTGACTGACTCCTCTGGGTGGTTGAGAGGTAGGCGAAGCTCAGCACAGACACACGCTGGCAACAGGCACGTTCCCAGGCTCGGGAAGCTCTCAGGAAGCTTCCCAAGTGACCTGATTTTTGTACAGTGGACCCGTTTGAGGTTGCGGTCACATTGTTCTTGCGCTGGTCCAGTTGCGCACACCACAGCCATGTGGGGCTGCATCGCAGCCGTGTGGAACATCCCATTACTGCTGAAGTCTTACATTCCTCACTACTGTAGGAGAGCCCTCAGATCTCCGAGCAGGCTGTAAGGGACCAGACCTGCTCTCTGACGCGCACTAATGCAGCTGAAGGGTCAATGCTGTATGATGTGTTCATGTCAGCCTACACTTTCAGTGTTAAGTTATACAAATGCTATGAAACAGAGACTTAAAATACAATTTGTTCTAATACTCAGGAAAAGGAATAACATGGAATCAAAGACACTAAGTTATAATGAGATGCAGTCTTCAGCTGCCGAGTTGTGCTGACCGAGATCTCTGAGCAGAAGGTGCTGCTGATTTCTAGGCAGCTGCCTGTACAAACACCACTGCAACTGCATGTAAACTGGGCAAAGCTATGATAAAAGGTTAGCGCAGGACAGAGGAAAAAAAAGTACGTTAGTGACTGCCCACTCCTGTTTGCCCGTGTTTAGTATGCAAACAGTCATCTGTTCTGGTTTTTCTGTCCTGAAAAATACTAACGTAAACCAGTGAGTTACTGCAGGAGTCTGAAAGCTCGTACTTCCTTGTCTCCCCTGTCCTCCCTTCACTGGAAAGAGAGCGAGTAAGTGTGTCAGCTCTCAGAGACAGAAGAAATTAAGTCTTTAAATGGACTATGGTGCCTTTGCTAAAAGGACAGTAGCCAGTCTATAGAATATCTTTATTGGGTCATGTTTTCTTAAAATTGGAACAGTGCCTTCTGCCCAAATAACATTTGCTTTTGAAATCAAAGACTGGGAAATTAATTAATGCTAATGTTTGCTGCAGCCGCTGATGAAGAATCACTCATTGTGCAGTGTGAGCCGATACGTTATAAAGCATCAGACATCAGGAAACACCACGTGGTCAGAATATGTTGATAATGGCACTACCTGTTCATTTCCGTGGACTGAACACACGCACACCATTACAGTTTTAGCCATGAATTCAATTGGAGTTTCTTCAATTAATTTTAATTTAACGCTGTCACAGCAAATGAGTACAGGTAAGAACACCAATTAGTAACCATTTTGAGATGTGGAAAATGCTAGGAATCCTTTTGATGCTTTTGGACAATGCCGCCTTTGTAATAAAATTCTCTTTGTTAGAATAAAAAAATGTTTTATGATGATGCATTCAGCTGTATATGGGAAACAGATTCTGTATCTCACCAACAGAGATATTTGAAAAATGAAATTTCCATCACCTGAAAATCTTAATGATCTGTGGGTTGGGAAAAGAGTTGTCTTTAACTGGGCTTTCTTCCCTCCCCTGACAGTATAAAGTAATTAATCACAGAAAAAAATCTTACTGTAGAACTGATCTTTCATCAATTTTTGTCTTGGGAACACCCAGCATTCCTGCTAGGGAATGTTTTGTTGTTTCCAAAATGAAATATGGTCTCGTTTCTCTGGCTGCTCACCTGACAGGCTGCCAGAGTACATAGTTTTCAGAGGTTTGGCTTTACTTCCTAAGTGGCCTCTTCATTGACTCGGCTGCACTCTGCTTTATTAATAAAATAAAGGCTGCTGCCTTTGAATACTTCAGTTATGTAACCTTCATATGCAAATATATGCTGTGGAAACAGTACTGCTGTCTGTTTTTGGAACTTCACTGGTGTAATGCAATTTTTAAAGCATCTTTATGGATAAAATTCTTTCTGATATTGTGTGTAAGCGTATTCTGGAAACCCTGTGGTTGGTAGCAGATGTAATGGGAAGCATTTGTCTGGCTGGATTGTTATCTTGCTGTATTACTTAGAGAGATTCAATAGGATTTAGCTTACAAGGGTCTCCATGCGCGCTTTACTAGCCAAATGTTGACAGTTCAGCAGTTGTTGATATTTTTGGGGGAACTAAAGAACAGGCTTTATTATGTAGAAGATAATTAAACAAGTAAATGATAAAGTGCTGAAACCGTAACAGTTATTTGTGTGCGTGTAGTTTATAGTATACACCTCTCCTGCTAACCCAGCTCTCATCTTACTTCTGAGCTCATGTAATTCACGGCTGTTTTCTCCTTGTTCTGTCAGTGAGTGTTGTGCAGTCGCTTAGCGCTTACCCCGTGAACAGCACTTGTGTGATTTTGATTTGGACACTTTCACCTCAAATATACGTGATAACGTCTTTTATTATTGAATGGAAAAACCTTAACAAAGAAGAGGAGATGAAATGGGTGCGAGTTCCTCCAAATATTAGTAAATATTATATTTATGGTGAGTGTGCACTTGAAAATATAATATGTTAATTGTTACAGAACAGAAAAATGTAGTGTTACTGAGCTCTTGGATTCCTTCCCCCCCCCCTCCCCGTTTCTGATGGCTTTTATGGTAAGGACCAGTAGAGCAATTCTTGATTATCATTAGAGGACAGACTGTAAAGGATTGACTGTTGCATTAATAATCAGGTTAACATAGAATGAAGCTCAGGAGTGTGTTCGTGTTTTGGCAATGCAATAAAATTCGTTCTGGAATATTGAGTACACCAGCTAATTATCTGAATTACTGTGTGCATTCCATTTGCATTTTGGCTTTAATCTTAGAAATTTTTACAATAGCTCCATAAAGGTGTTAATTCCATGACAGAATAATGCTAGATTATCCAGTAAAGATTAATGGTTTTAATCTTCTGATATTAAGTATGTATCTCTAAAAGATGGCTTTCATTATTTCCCTCTCTGGGCTGATCTGAACTCTGATATGTGACCAGAGCCTGTGTGGAGGTAATTGTTTAAAAGGAGGATAATAGTTTTGATTCAAATGGCTGATTTCCCCCTTCCAGATCACTTTATTCTGATTGAGAAGTACCAGTTCAGCCTGTACCCTGTGTTTGCTGGAGGAGTTGGCAAATCCAGATCAACGGATCGGTTTACCCAAGGTGACTTATAGGATGTTTCTCCGTGTTGTTTATGAAATAGGAGCTTGTAAAAGTAAACTTCAAATGCAGGACAAGTCTGTATCTTATCAGAAAAGAATGTCAGTAATAAAATAATTGTAATATAACTATAAACAGTGATCTAGACTTCAGTTGCTTTAATTTGAAAACTTTGTGGGATTAGTTGAGTGAGGGACCTGAATTCCCACACACCTAACTTAATAGCTGAGATCCCAGGTCCCTGGGATTCTTCATTCTCCAGTTGTGGCCTATTCTCTTACTTCATGTGCTTCAATTTCATTTCTGAATAGCAAGGGAGCAGTGGGCAACTCCCACAGGGATGGAGCAGTCACCTCAGTATTTGAAGTAATTCCTTCCTTTTTGTCTAATTGTTCTCAAGGTGAAGGTCTGTTGATGTGCAGTAGAACTGTTTATCAAGTTTCTGTGTTTAAGCTGTTGTTTCTACTGTTTGTTATTTCCCTATTGCAAACTTTGTTCACAGACAAATTATTTTACTGCGTTATTATCTGAACTTTTTTTTATTTCCAGGTGGATATGAAAATGAGAACAATGCCAGCCTCTATTTGGTTCTGCCAATAGTTATTTCAACCTCAGTTTTGTTGCTTGGAGCATTGCTGGTTTCGCACCAAAGGTAAGTTGTTCTTTGTCGTATAAAAGTCCCAGAGGGTCTTTAGAAGAAGGTGATGCAGCCGAGATGATACCTGTCTGCTGAGCTGGGTCTTTCTGGGGAAAGCTACGAACTATTTTTATATATATTTGATGTACTGTACTGAAAGGCAGTGGAGTCTGTGGAATATAGCACCAAGAGTAAAGTGTCTTGAGTGCACGGGCTTGTTACCTTGTACAGCTCAGACCATTGCTCTTTCGGGTCCGGTGTCCTTGCAGTAAGCTGGTGATCGGCGCTGTTCGTTTTCACTGAGAAGTATCACTTCAGCCTGTACCACATACTCCTTACTTTTGCAGAGCGATTTGTAGGCAAGTTAACAAGCATTGTGTGCTTTGAATTTGTAAAGCACTCTGAGTTCTGTATTTAATCGTCATCACAAACTAAGGTCTGAAGTAAAAGCCAATTGAAAAAAATCCCTCTGAGTTTTGTGGGAGGTGGGTTGGGTCATATTTGGCAAAGACTGCCTGAACCTTTTATATTTTGCAAAACTTCCACCTAGTCTGTCACTTCTTTGTCTTTATTTTTTCCTATTAAATTTTTGCCATCTATATTATCTAAAATGATGGTTTCATTGTCATAGTGTTCTGGATAAATAAAATCGCACAGATTCCTTTTCCAACATAGCAAAGGTGAATGACAGCAGTACAAAATATATGAGAACAGTACCAACTCCAGAATTTACCTGATATTTCAGAATGAAGAAACTGTTTTGGGAAGATGTTCCAAACCCCAAGAATTGCTCCTGGGCGCAAGGAGTTAATTTTCAGAAGGTGCGTATTTCCCTGGTGATGCTTCTTCCCCCACCCTGTGGGTCTGGCTGCAGTTTGCTCGGTATTGAACACCACCTGTTGGTTAGACTAGACCCTTTCAGCTGTAAAAAGCTAATATCTGGAAACGGGCCACGACCAGAGACCAACACCTCTTTGGAATGTAGGGGGTGTTTAAATTTCAGGGCAATTAGTAAATCAGTTGTAGAATCCTATAGGTGTGCTGCTTATGCATCTCAGTGAGGCCCACGTGTGTATCGTGCATCAAAGGCCAAATTTCTGTGCTGGGGTAAACTGCCTCTCCGTTTGGCACGTGAATCGGGAACGGTGGTGTGATGAGCCGTGACAAGTAAGTCTTTACGTGGCCTTAGCCAGTTTGCACCAGCAGACGAAGTTTCTTGTGGTCCCAGGGTTTGACAGTGTGTAATCATGGTGACAGTAATCCATAATAACCTAATAATCTTCAGGCATGTTATTTCTAAAAGAGCATCTAATGGCAGAAGATTTTTCACATATTTAATTTGTGTTCCCATTCTCATCTTTTATTTTATTTAATTTCAATTAAACAGAGAATGGACATTCTTTGAAGTCTAGTCATGGTCACTGCCTGCTGAAGCATTGGGCCAGCTCCCAGGCCTCCTATACAGAATTGTTAGACGATTTTTCTATTTATATTCAGAAGACAGGAAGCACAGATACAATACAAAGCTGATTTGTTTAAATATAACGAATCCTGGAAGTAGCTCTTTCAAAAACCTAAAATGCCCTCACAAAAAATTAGGAGCAAGTGCTGTATTACAGACCAAAACACGGGTTGTCGCTTGCACAGGCAGAAGCACTTACTTTAGATTTGGTGTTTTTAACTTTTGTTTCCTGTCCTGCTGACTAAGGCTGTGGCTGGCAAAGGGCTGAATCCTCCAGGATGCCGGAGTGGAAGCAGAGACATCAGACTGGTTTGGGCTTTGTCCAGCTTGAGTGCAAGATCTGCCCAGTTATTGACTTCACTTGAAAGTGGTTTTTTATTCTAATTGAGTATTTGTTCTAATTGAGAGCTACCTTGTGAGTTTCCACTGACTCCAGGCACATCAGAGTGATCAAATCTCTTACTTGCACGAGTACTTGGTTGTCCCATTACGGTCTTTTGAACTTTTTACATACATTTGGGTGCAGCAGCAACTCAGAGAATGCAGAAATTGGGTGTGTGTTTTGCCTTACTGCTTTTTTCTTTGCTTGCTTGCTTGCTTGCTGTTTCCTGAAAATACCACTGTGCATGTTACTGACACAGCTTCTTCGTTTGTTGTCATTTAAACATGCAGCCACATCAATGCAGATGCCTGAATAATCACTGACATTAGATCTGTGTTTGAAAAAAACAAGCCAGAAATCCTCAAGGAAAATCTGATTTCGGTTGTGTAAGGGCAGTCTCTGCTTTTTTTTTTTTTTTTTTAACGAAATTTTTTTGTGGCTTTTTAATGTGCTAAAGTACTCACTTCTCTGACGCACCATGCTGTATATTTTAATGTCAAATGAAGTTCCTGGAGATCCTTGTGTTGGGGAAGATGCAGTTGTGGTGGGATGGAGGGGAGAGTGGGCGTTCTCCAGCCTCGTGGCAGCAGTCACACTGGCTGCCGGTAGCAGAGCCTCTGCCTCTGGCCTGGTCTAGAAAGCTCCGTGTGTTTTACTTGCGCAGGTTGTTAAATCCCAGACCCGTCTGACGTGTCTGCTTCCATGGCTGCACCCTGGGAAGAACTGGGCTCTCTGAACAGCTGTTAGTTGCAGGAGTATCACTTGCACCGGTGCACCTGTATTTGTCTATTTAATCTTTTCATCTATAGCAAAAGGAGCTCGTGACGATCCTCACTGTCCCCGATTGCAGAGATGAATGAAGTTTGCGTGTTGGATTTAGCACGTTGGAAATGATTCTCCTCACCGAGTGGTAGAGCTGAAATAAGTGTATTAAAGTTGATGAAGTTTTAACTAGGAAAGGAGGGTAAAGCTGACACCCTGGTGATGCTGCTCCATATTCATAGGTCTTGTTCCATAATTAATGGCAGAGAAATGATGCACGCAAGTATGAAAGAAATTGAAGTTTGACATGATTTTTGACAGCTTGTTATGCAGTAGAAAGCACGCCTCTTTGGTACGTTGTACTAATCTTACTGGAAAGTGTTGTTTAATGTTAATTGTGCTGAAGGCACAGCGCCTGTCCTCAGATTAGCATGATCATCTCTCACTTGCCTCATGAGCGTCTAAGGCCAGAACAGATTCTTTGATACCATATGTTTAGGGCCAAATGCTGCTTTTGTACATGTGCATGGAATTTCCAGTAGAAAAAGCAGTGTATGGTACATGTATGGTATTTTTCCTTAGTTGCAGTAAGCACTGATTACGTAAATAGCCTGCATGCCACCGCTGGAAACTTCTGATGTCTTTCTGAAGACACTTGATAGAGAACTCCTGTCTTGTCCTGGTAGCTATCAGTATTAAATCCTTGAGTCAACATCTGATCATTCCTTTTTATATTCAGTGTAGCACATTAGGTATTTGGTACTCCAGAACTGCATTTAGAGAGTATTATTTTATCCTGGTTGTATTACAGCAGCAAGAGGTTAAAATCATAATTTAAAAAAGGCAAGTCTTGCATCTAGACTCGTGTCTTTTGAGCCTTTATCTGTATGCATAATGTCAAAATCCTAAAAATTCCTCTTACTTGCTCAATAAAATAGTAAAGAAAAATGAAGAAGCTTTAGGACCTAATGTTGAAGAAATTACTTAAGCACAACTACAAATGTTTTACAGGGAAATTAATATCAGTCTGGCAAGGACTCATGCATATCTAAATTACTCTACTACGTCCATTGGGTTATTTGCAATATGTAAATTTAAATATATAGAATCATAGAGTGGTTTAGGTTGGAAGGGACCTTGAAGATCGAGTTGCAACCCCCCTGCCATAGGCAGGGACACCTCCCACCAGCCCAGGGTGCCCAAGGCCACGTCCAGCCTGGCCTTGAACACCTCCAGGGACGGGGCATCCACCACCTCTCTGGGCAACCTGTTCCAGTGCCTCACCACCCTTAAAGTGAAAAACTTCTTCCTAATGTTTAATCTAAACCTGCCCTCTTCCAGTTCAAAGCTATTCCCCCTCACCCTATCACTCCATGCCCTTGGAAAAAGTCCTTCCCCAGCTCTCCTGTAGGCCCCCTTTAGGTACTGGAAGGCCGCAATAAGGTCTCCCCGGAGCCTTCTCTTCTCCAGGCTGAACAGCCCCAACTCTCTCAGCCTCTCCTCATAGGAGAGGTGCTCCAGCCCTCGGATCATCCCCGTGGCTCTCCTCTGGACACGCTCCAGCAGGTCCATGTCCTTCTTATGTTGGGGACTACATGTGAAAGTAAAAATCTGGTCTTGGCAGTATTACGCCAATAGCATATTTTGATATATGCATCTAAAGCGCAAAGTAATTTTGACTTTAACCTGTCTCAGGCGTGGTAACTGGCTTACAGGTCAGAGGTGGTCTGTTGCGTATGCAACAAACACAGCTTAAAACCTAGACTGAACAGGAGGGCAGAACACAGTGGTGTTTGAAATGCCGTGTTTGTTTGGATCTCGTTTCATCTGGTCAGCGGAGTCTGGGAACTGGTGACCTGAGATTATGACTTTTCTCCTGAGTTTTACGGAACTACTTTGCCTGTTGTTTAACACAGTTTGTGCCCAAATTACACCATAGCTGCTTATAGTGTGGAAATACAGCACCATTCACCCAGCTGCTCTGTCGTTGCTGACATGCTATAGTTCTACCTTTTCTCCGGACGTTGGATTATGCATTGTATTTGATTAAATATCTGACATTTTAATAAGTGATGTGTCTGCGTTAACAGATGGTGGCCTTTGCCAAACGACGTACCTGCCTTTGCCTGTGATGTATTTAATCTTTGCTGGCAATATTATCTGTATGTTTTCTGTGGTACCCATATGCATTCATAAGAGCAGATACGGGGGGCTGGGGTGAGGGAGCAAGCAGGGTTTGGAAGGAACATAAACCATCTCCGGTCAGGATAAACCAGGCGCTGGTTGCAGGAGGGCAGGTGTAACAGGAGGAAACAAGCTTTCTTGGTTGTTCCGAAGATTCCCGATAATGTGTCTCCCGTTTGAAAATGCCGCTGTGGGCAGTGTACGCTGACCGGACTGCGAGTCTGCTTTGGCGCAGCGGTGCCTGCGTTCCTCTGTCAATTCACAGCAAACCTCTGAGAGGGAAGATAGCTTTCATCGGGCAGTATAAGATACGATTATTATGGTTTGATGTATACAGTATAGTAGCAGCCTACAACTCATTTCAATAGCTGGTTAATTTTATATGTGGTTTCTGACATAATTGTGAAGACTAGGAGAGATGCCAGTGTGCAGGTTGGTTTCAGTGTGGGAAGGTGATGATGGACTTGCGTGGGGCAGGTAGTGATGCAGTTCGAAACCCGCGCTGCCACGCGAGGGCATAGGCGTTACTGCTAGCGGGTCTGGACTAAAGTAATAGCCTAAGATATGCAAGTTAGTTTACTCTTTTCTATAATTGTATACTAGTCTAAGTATTTTGACATGTTCCTAGTTGCTTTGGCAACTTTCCTGCTGTAAAATATGGTTTGCTAATATACACAAAATCTGTTTTTATCTATTTGTTTTGTCTTGAATTCATTAGGAAATACATGTTTTTCAAGAGAATTTTCCTTCGTAGCTAGGAGTTCTAGTTTTGCTGTCAGTTCATGCTGTTGTATCTTTCACATGCATATATATTAGCTCGTAGTAAAGGATACATTTCTCCAAAATAAATGTGTGTTTCTCGTTATGCCGTTCAAACATACAGCTGCTACTCGGCTGGGAATGCTTTAAAAATACCATGCAAGGGCTGAATTTGACCCTAAATAATACAATCCTAGCAGGGAAAGTTACTTTAGTTGACATGTAAATGATTAAGACTATTGTTTATACGAACCAAATAAAAAGCCAAGGAAATCTAAGGGTATAAGACCTTTGTCTTGCAAAGCACTTGCGTGGGTTTTTAACAATATGTGCATGTTTATGAACATTGAAATGAAAGGGACTGTTCAGCTGCTGCTGTTTCAGCTTAAATGATACGCTGTCTTGGCTGGAGTACTGAGAGCACTTCGCAGAACGCTTGCTTTGCAGCACTTGACACGCAAACAGGTTCTCGCTTTTTTGTCTTGTCCTTCCATCTTCACCTACACACAGTCATAAAGAAAAGAGGAAATGTGTTTTTGAGGATTTTCAACTACATACTCTTACTAAAACTATGGGGTTTTTGTCTGTGATTCTTAAAATCAGTAGCTTCATACTGAAATAAAGCTATTAAATAATAGATGAGCATTAAAACATATCTTTTCTTCTAGCCCGAAACTTTTGAGCATCTTTTTATCAAGCACCGCGAAGCAATGTCATTTGAGCCTCTTCTTCTGGAACCAGAAATAGTGCTGGAAGACATCAGTGTTACTAAAGCGTTGAAAAAAGAAGACACACAAGATTTTTTAGTAATTGATTCAATGTTTACAAAGATTCCAGACTCTGAACATGACTCTGCTTGCTCTAGCAGCCATTTCAATAGTAGCAGCTTCTCCGAGAGCTCCCGCCATGACCAAATCAGTGGAGAAATTACAAGGCAGTCCAATATTAAATATGCTACCCTAATCAGTAACTCCAGGTCAAGTGGGCTTTACGAACAGAAAATGAATCTAAGAAGTTGTTTTGATAGATGCTTCCTAGCGGAGGATTCCTTAGTTGCAGGCGCCTTCTCAAGCAGCTCCTGGGAGGTGGGAAATGGGGCGTTCCTCGTATTGCCCGATCCGCCTGGCAGGCAGCCCAGCAAGACTCTTTCCCTTTCCCTTATTTCTTCAGAGGGATTCTCAGAGCCTTTGGATCAGGATGACGCTTTCACAGACGGAGATGGTCCTGCGCGGAGCCTGTATTACCTAGGGATAACATCATTGGAAGAAAGAGAAAGTGACGTGTTTTTAACAGAAAGTTCTGGGGTGATGTGTCAATGCCGTCCAACTGATCTACGCAAAGATGTGGCGTTTCTTCAGCATACGCCTCCTAATTTAAATGCGTTTATCCAAAGGAGCCTTAAGTATAAAGCCATTGTGCCGTACATGCCGCAGTTTCAGATGACTGCTGCCAAGGTGCAAGAGACCGCAGAGAAAAACTCTTAAGTCATCACACCATAAGTTGATACTCATAATGTTTGGAGTTTTAGGTGTTGATATGTTCCCCTGTTTTTCCCTCTCCTGACTTCTTTCAGGAGCTCTCCTGTTTTGAGCTGGTAACTGGTTCTGTATTTGAGTGCCAGGATTTTAGTAGGAAGAGATTCCATTTCTTGACATAATTTTCAAATGTGAGGCCTTCCTTTAGAGATTTGGTTGGTGCCAAGTTACTGTGGTTGGTGCCTGTTGGGTGTATGTCTGAGCACCCCTGTGAAGAACTGCACTTGAAATTGGACTCTGTGCCGCAGGCGTTGAGGTGAGGATGGGATGTGATCTGGACACAGCCTGTGCTGATATTCCGTGCTCGGCCGTGGTCTGTCCGCAGCACAGAGCCTTCGACAGCTTTGTAAGCCCTCTGTAGCCACAGCTGGCTGCCACGAACGTACACGGCCGCCACACTGCTCGTCCGCAGGCAGAGCACAGCAGCACCTTCCAGGTGTCGTCAGTGATGCCAAGAGACTCTTCCTCCGGCTGCGGAGAGGTGGAGGAGTTGGGGCTTTTGCAGGCCTTGCCGTGGAGATTCCCAAAGGCTCCTCGAGGGCTGGGAAGGATTCGAGCAACATACACCAAATGAACACAGCTCCTTTTTCATGCATTTACTGAGTGGCCCGTTACAGTCCTGAGGTGGAGTGCAGCCAGCTCTGTAGCAGAGGGCTTCTTCCAATTTGCTGCTGTCAAACATGGCCGTGTTTTCCACCGGGCTGAGCACAGTATCTGTTGGCACTACAGACCCATATGCGCGTTTCTTCTCTCTGCTTAGGAGTAAAGTGTCTCTTCAAACACGTCAGCAAACTGTGCAGACAGAGCTTGTTCTGGATTTAGGGTTTGCTTGGGGACCCCAAGGGCGAGATAGAAAGGAGTGACCGAATACGTAGATTGAAATGCGTACATGTGTGGTGTTTCGGAGGAGGGGGAAAGCTCGAATGTGTCATTTCACTGGGAATGATTTGGGACACTGAGTGCTACAGAGTGAGCCACTGGACGCTCAGAAAGACTGACAGGTTATGAGGCGTCGGTACCCGCTTGGACTGGAGGAGGCACTGTACAAATACCAAATATATTTGTTAGGCTTTTTTTTCGCCAACATCCCGATGTATTTATTGCTTAGCTGACATCTGTGTTACATTGAGCCTGTGAATACACAGAGGGTCCACATGAAAAAGCAGTCAGAACACTCTATTCCAGTTGTTGAACGGGAGGCCCTGACCGGTGACAGCAGACTTGTGGCTCCTCTTCTGGGGTCTCTTTTGTAAAACAGTAAATTGAGAATATTCATCAGGAGCATCACAGAGCTGTAAGAGAAACTGTGAGGTCAGAGACATGCACTGTTCACAGTGCATCAGTGTGTTAAAACACTCCCCGAAGAAGTGACGGTTCCAGTAGCTAAAGACTTATGGGACTGCAAAAAGAGGAAGAGAATCAAAATTCTCGTGGCTGCATTAATTGTGGGGGGGTTATCTGGGTAAAATGATGTACTTGGAAGTAAAACGTCTGCATTTTTGTTGTTGAAAATGAGATTCTACTACAAATGGTACTGCCGTTAAACTAATATCTCTTCCAAACCCCTGTCCCAAGAGCCCCCAGTAGAAAAGGCAGTCATTTGATCTGAGGATCCTGCGTTTTTGCTCTTTGGTGAGCTAGCCTGTCTGTACGGACTCGGAGACGTCGGTTTGCCCCCACGAGCCCGGCTCCGCTGGGCTGAAAACCTTCAGGTGGAGGGAAAATTAGATCTCGCATCTCAGCTGTATTTTCTGGGATAAGCAGGTAAAGAAAACCACGCTTATTTGCAAGCCAAATATATTTTTTCTACTTCATAGTTAGTAAATATTTTTGTATACGTGCCTTTTCAAAGAACTATTTTGAGGAACTAAGATGAATATATTGTGTATTCCAAAGCTAAATTTATGTAAAACTTAGATAGGCAATTAAAACCAGAAGGGCAAAACCCAGCAACAATAGTAAGTGGTAGGAGAGGTGTGGAAACACTTTAGTATATTATGGATAAGAAATCCTACAGAGCAAAAGGGACCAAAGTAAGCATTTATCTGCACTTTGAATTGAAGACAAGCTTTACCGAAAAAACCATTGCTTTTTCTCAAACAAGCTGCTAACCTGGCTCTTGCTGGGTGTCTCCGTTTCTGGATGTTGAATATGACACAAATCTAATGTACTTGTTTCAAAAATACTGTGTATGGCGGGGGGAATTAAAACATGTTTTGTGTAAGTGCCCAAAACTCTTGTCACTTGAAAATGGGATTGAAGGCTGCAGGGACAAACCTGAAGTCTTGAAAATGTTCCTGTAGAGTTCCAGGAGTAAAGCCGTGATTAGCACCCAGGTGAATGCTAAACTAAGAATTCATCTGAAAAAGGAAATTCCCTCCTGCCAGCACGTGAAGTTGACATGGCACAACTGCCAGGGCCCTCAGAGCGCCCCCGGAATGGCCTCAGGTGTTGGATTCTGCCTCTCCCGAGTGTTTGTCCACCGGGTGCAACATCCCCCGGAGCTGAAGACGTGGGGAGGCCAGGGTAGGTCGGCTGCCCCCCCAAACCCCTGCAGCCAACACCACGGTGATCCCTCGTGTGGTGCAGCTGAATTTGGGGTGGAAGAGCGAGATTCCTGCACACCAGCCTTCTCCTCTTGTTACCTGGGCTGCAGAGGTAACGTGACCTACTGAGATGCGGTTTTGTGACAGCTGCCATAGTAGAACCCTGTCGCCTTCTCTTCGGAGGAGAGACTCCCCTCGCAGTGCCCCCGCAGCACACCCCTCTGCTGAAACGCCATGGGAAGTGGAAAGGGCAGTGCAGTTCTCTGTAGAGTGGAATAATAAGCGCATAGTTCATCATGAGGTTTGGAGTTCTTTAATAACAGTGTCCAGAAAAATTACTTAGTTGCATTTGAGGATCGTCTTTCTCAAGAAATGAAAAGCTCACATCGATTTTGCCATGTAACTCTGTAAGGACAGGAGTACCATTATCCGTGGGGACGATCAGCTGAGTGAACCAGTGAAGACCTTCCCGGGAACGAGGGGAAGTGCCGCAGTTAATCATCTGTCCCCCGTCATGCAGGACCCAGAGGTGCCTCAGCGCTGATGGCAGAAGAGCATGTGCAGCCTGGGCTCGCCGTGATGCCTGCGGCCATGCTCGAGGGTTGCTAGGTAAAAAAGTCCTGCAGAACGTCTCCCCTGGGTGGGAGTCAGTAGGTACCCAGGTATCGCCGCCTCTGGGAGTCCCGCCCGTCCTCCTGCCTGCCTCTGCCATCCCAGTCATGGCTTTTTTCCTAACGGCCACAGCAAGTGGTGCTCCTAAAAACAACAAATCGATAGGGTATTTACAAAAATCCCTGCTGTGAACGGAAGAAATACTGCAAATATTAGCTGACCGCTTCTGCTTCAGCAGAAAGAAAAGGTTTTAAGTATAATTACTGCAGAACCAAGTCATTTTATCCCTTAGTGTAGGTGTGCTTTTTCTGAAGCACCCTCCACGCTGCGTCTCCAATCCCTGAGTTTCTGATAGTGCAGGTAAACCCAGGTCCGACCCACAGTGAAGTGCAGGATACGGCTGTGCGAGTTTAGTCAAGAAATACTCCCCAAAACTGGCTCTCGGGCTGGCATTTTCACCTGCATCGAATGGACATTCAATCCCGCTCTTCACCTTTCTTCGCTCTTCTGTAAAGCCAAAATCTGCATATCCTGAAGCCGCCATCTGCTGCCGTCTGCCTCTGCCCTGGGCTCCGGTTACGGTTTCAGCCCCAGCCGCTCCCGCGGGCAGCATCTGCCTTTGGGAGAGGAAATTCAGAGCTGGGCTCAGTTACCACATTCTTTCCTCACCATTATTTTTTTTTCCCCCCTCAACTTCAGGTCAATTCATATAACAAAGCTGAAAACTTCCTATGCCACCTTACAAAACAGTGTTTTATTCTGTGTTTACAGTGGTCTCCTCCTTTCGCAGGACAGTCGACACACGTGCTTTACGCAGGAGCAAAATTGCGTTTGCTTATTCCTGGGTGAGACAAAGATGGGCAGGTACGGTGCCTGGGCAAAGGCATCTTGACAGGTAATTTTGGAGGGTTGTTTTCCCTGCAGAGCTGCAAGGAGACGCCTCTCCTGCCTTCTCTTGGTGGCTTCACGTCTAGCGCTCTGTGCCACGAGAAGGGCTGGAGCAGCGGATGGGCTCCTGCCTGCCCGCGAGCAGCTGGGCTTCCTCCCAGCATCGGCTTTTGGTCTTTGGAGACTTGTGGCTCAATTCCCACTTGAAGCACTGGAGACACACTCCACCCCCAGTAAGTTTTGCTTGGGCCTGTAGTGAGTGGGAGTGTTGATTTTTAAGAGCAGGTACGGCATTTTGAAGTACCCAGGCACTCTAAATGCTGCACAGAAATTGTATCGGCAAGCACCACCCCCTTTCAGGCACATTTCTTCTGAAAGCCAGGGAGACTTAAATGTGCCATTTCCTATTTAGAATTGAAGTTGCCAGAGGTGAAAGACTGCAGAGGAAACTGAGCTTCTCTATTAATCTCCCAGGGAAAATTTTTCCTGACAGCTGAGCTGTCATGGTCGGCATAGGAGGTCCCACTCAGCCTCCCCACACACACTCAAAATCACAGAATCACAGAATGGTTTGGGTTGGAAGGGACCTTAAGGACCATCTCGTTCCACCCCCCTGCCCCGGGCAGGGACACCTCCCCCCAGCCCAGGGTGCTCCAAGCCCCGTCCAACCCGGCCTTGGACACCTCCAGGGATGGGGCAGCCACAGCTTCTCGGGGCAGCCTGCGCCAGGGGCTCACCGCCCGCACAGTGAAAAATTTCTTCCTAATATCTAATCTGAATTTCCCCACTTTCAGTTTAAAACCATCACTCTCGTCCCATCCCTCCCCTCCCTGACCCAGAGTCCCTCCCCAGCTCTCCTGGAGCCCCTTCAGGGACTGGAAGGGGCTCTGAGGTCTCCCCAGAGCCGGGTGCCAAGGGGAGTTCCACCCAGTGAAGGGCTGGAGGGAGATGTCCACCCTTGGGCATTGCGTACTGAAAGCCGTCTGAAACAGAACAGAGCCAGGAGACCACGCTTGGTTCCTCTCCTGGGCTCTGGACCTGCCTTGGCAAGAGACCCGGGAAACCCCTGCCGGGAAATGAGGAGAAAGTCGTTATCAGGATCGGGCTATGATCTGCATCAGAGGTAGAGGGTTGCTGGGGGCAAAGCGGGTTTCAGCTGGTGGCCTTCATCACCATCTCTGCTGTGACGCGGTCCCCTCCCGCCAGGGCTGCTCCAGGGCTCAGTGCCTGGGAGGGCCGCAGGGCCTCGCCTGCCCCGCGGCACAGCGAGGGAAGAGAAACGCTGCAGAAATGCATTTCGGAGCATCCCGAGAGTGCGGTGCCACCGGCAACCTGGGGCTGGGCCGCGGGAGTAACCCCGCACGCTTTCTAGTTGCTTCTAACAGTGAAACTGTTAATGCTTCCCTGTAAATACACCTATGCCTTTGCTACCAATAATTCAGTGTCAATTCCCAGTAAATGTCATCATTTTGCAGAGATTTGGTTTTGCCATGGCTCCGTACGCACCAGGAAAAGCTTTTTCAGTTTAAACTGGACAGGCAATTAGGAGGAGCCATGTGCAGCTTCTGACGTATGTATTAAGCCCTAATATTAAGCTCTTGCAAATTGATTTTGAAAAGCATTCAGGACTCTAGCTCATTTATCTAAGAAAATTAATCATCAAATGTGTCATTATTCCTTTTACTTGTCACTTGCAGCTACAGTTAAATGCCCTTTTTTTTTTTTTTAAACTGCAATGGATGTTTGAAGCAGGAAGAAACTGGTTTTCACATTTTGTACCCGTGTAGGTTGTTGGTCTGTGTCCGAGCCCGCGATCTGCGCCATCAGCCTTGGCTTGGGAAGTTTGCAGCAAAACGCGGTTTGGGTTTTTCTTTTCCCCGTGCATAATCTGCGAACTGATTTCTGTACGTGGCTTTTACTTCTGGAGCATTTACGGTAATTATTTCCCGCTGATGAGAGTGTAACTTGAACCACCACTTTCCAACAGTGTCAGAGTAATTTTGTAATTAATTTGGTGAATAAAATGTTTGTTGTCGCTGTTGAATAGGTGTTTGCCTATTGCAGCGAGCCTTTGCCTGGCGTGGGAGCCAGTAGCCTGTGGGAGCCCCTCCTGCCCCCCCCGGGATGAACTCCATCGCTGACGTGGTTTGTTAAATTGAGAAAAAGAAATCTTTAGAGTTTCACTTTGCAGTTTACTGGACCCGGACCTTGAGGAGACCAGAGTTGCTGTATAATACGTAACATCTTTATCAGCTGGCTCTCAAAACGTGTCCCGTGCAGTGCTCCGTGCTGTGCAGCCATGCGCAGGGCGGTGCTCAGAGGACTCGGGGCGGGTGTCCCCGCTTTCGCTGGGATGGAGGATCTTCAGGGTCTTTTCCAACCTAAATGAATCCATGGTTCCACGATCCGGCTCATTTGTCGTGCACACGCCTGATCCTTCTGTGTCCTGGCTTGCAGGTGCAGGACTAACTGCTGTAAAGAGCAGGTTCCTTGCCCAAATCCCGGCCCGAATCCCTCCCTCGTTAGCGCGGCTGGCACAGCACATGTCACCTGTTTGGTGTCTGCTCTGCTTTTCGGCATTTCCCTCCCTGCTTTGAGTGACATACTCTGCTGCGATGAGACGCTGCAGGGTGTTATTTTGAGCAAGCCTGAAAAATGCGTTGCTGTGGGCAGCCTCTGCCCCGCAATCACAGAGTTCAGGCCGATTTGGGACAGAGATGGCAACACGAAGCCCTCAGGTGTCCTGAAAAGCCACCCAGTCCCATGGGAGCCGCGTTGTCCCCATCTCCCTTTCCCCAAGGAGCCATTGCCACCAGCCGGCTGCTGCCCCGCGTGGGGCTGTGTGGGGAAGGCGCCCCCACGGAGACATTGCAAGTTGTTTTTTTCCCTAAGAAATACATAGCTGCTTTGTTGCGGGCTGGTGGTCTTTTTGCCTTTAAATAAACACAGAAGAGGTGAAATTACCTCTTTGGGTATTTCTTTTATAGCCACTGTCTCCCTGACACCTTCACCACAGCTCCCTTCCTAATGATATGATATGATATGATATGATATGATATTCTATTCTATTCTATTCTATTCTATTCTATTCTATTCTATTCTATTCTATTCTATTCTATTCTATTCTATTCTATATATTCTATTCTATATATTCTACAGTTGGGTTTATTATCCTACTTTTTTATAGCTTTACTGCAGTAAACACGGGCTGTCACTAACGCATGTCCCCACGGACAGGTGTAGGGGGATGGCGACGTGACAGGGTACGGCCAGAGCACGATGGCTGTGGAGGCTGTATGGCATTTACGGGCGTAACGAGCACAGTCTCTGGAACTGTGCTATCTTCTTCCTTCCTGCGGTTTATATTTAGAAGACCTGCAGGTGAAATTTGGGGAAGCGGGTCGTCAGTGGCCTCAGGCAGGTTTCCATCCCCTGGCAAGTCAGGGAAATGACCCTGCGGGTACCAGCGGGGGCCGAGCTGCCGAGCACAAATGGCTATTTCTGTACCTCCTTTCTGCACGGAATTTGTACTTCGTTTCCGCGATTCCTCTTTGCTGGAATGGGGGTGTCACCACACCTGCACGACACCCCCTCCTCCCGCCGCGGAGGAGGGCAGCCCACGGCCGCTCCGCGCAGGGGGAGCTGGTGGCTGGGAGGTGGCGTCCAGAAGCAGAGAAGGAATGTCGCCTGTCCCCTGCCCGGCCGAACCCCCGCTGGCGCCCACTCGCTCCGCGCTCCGTGGGTCGCCGCCGGCCGGGGGGGCAGAGGAGACACCCCGCCACCTCGCCGAGCATCCCTGCAGCCCTCTGGGACGCGGGCTCTGGCTTTCTGTTGCTGCTACCGCCGAGACCTGGCCTGTCCGGCGGAACCGCGGTGTGGCGGCTCAGTGAGCGTTGGATGGTAATAACACGAAACTACTTCTGCATAATGACATTGCCAGCCTCATGGGACACTCCAACTGCCTTTAGCCCGTCAGTGAGCTACCGGCCCCCAACTCTGCGTAGGGCAGGAGAGACCCCGTTTCTCTCTGCACGAGCTCAGCAGCTCCGTTGGACGACCTGGTCTGCCCTCTCAGGGATGGAGGAGTGCCTGACGCGCTGGAGAAACCGGAGGAACCTCATCAAGTTCAACAAAGAAAAACGCAAAGTCCTGAGCTGGGGAGCAATCAGCCCCCAGCACAAGCACCAGTACAGGGTGGGTGCCAACTGGCTGGCAAGCAGCTCTGCGGAGAAGGACCTGGGGGTCCTGGTGGACGTCAAGGTGACCATGAACCATGTGCTCCTGGGGCACGGAAGTCCCCCAGCACCCTGGGCTGCGTCCAGAGCACTGCCAGCGTGGATTTTCCAGTTTCTGTGCTCCCTATTGCAGAACAAGTAATTAAAAGGCAGGTTTCTGGTGTGAACTTCTGTAAGAGGAAGGATCCCATTCCTCCAGTCTTCCTTCTGCTGGGAAAGCACCAGGAATTAATTTTGTCAAGGCTGGAATGAAATCCACAGGCCCTGGTGCGCTTACCGATTTTTCCCAACGTGCAACAATAAAACACTGAGATTTCAGCACTTAACCCGGTGGCCAGATGCTGCCGTTCACAAAGACTCGGTGGCAGCATTGTGGCTCCCACAATGGAGCGCTGCGCTGCTGGCACCCAGCCCCAGGAAGACCAAAAGGACCCGCAAAAATAATTTCCTTTCAAGAAGCGCCAAACTGGAAATACGCAGCACCCTCGTGGATGGAAAACCGCTTGGTTTTGGCAGGTGTCACTCTGTTCACTAATTATCCTAAACAAAAGAAAAAGTGAATTGTCTGTGTGAGACTCTAATTAATTACTACCCATCAGAAGCTTCTTACGCAAGAGCTGTCATCAGCAAAGCAGGGAAAGGCACTGAGAAACTCTCACTAGGAGATCTGAAAATCGGTCTTGATGGCTTATGAAATAATGCAGTGTCCTGCTGTTAGGGAATGAATGGTAAAACAAATGATGAAGAGAGACGGAGGAAAGGAGATCCTGGGGGGGCTTTTCATGTTGACGAAAAGCCTTGGACAGCGAGGTCTCTGGGCCATGTGGAGCCTGTGTACGATAAAGGTCACGGCAGAGCACAGCTTTGTTTGTATTTCAGCAGTAATTAGAGTGTCTTGTCTCTTCTTTCTTACCACCAGCAACACAGCGCCTCTTTGCATACTCCTAGATGCGTCCTTTGTGAATGCGAATGAAGCTCATTTCCTAGCCCTGAAAATTACTTTCAAAACATCCACTTATGTCTTTAAACCCGAGCACAGCATTCAGGACAGATACCAAACGCAAAACTTTCTGGTGCTGCTTTTACAAAGCTGCGTCTCAGCAGAGAAACTCATTTCAGTATTGAAACCAACGGACCGTCAATGATGTCACTTTGTGAGGAAGAATGGGTGTGGTGGGAAAGCCAAGGAACAGCCTCACCGTTAATTCTCCCAAATCAGCGCTGGCAAAGCGGTGCGGGGAGACCTGTACAGAGGCGGGCAGGAGACACAGCGCAGGCTGGAACTTGTGCTGGAAAGAAACACTCAGGGACTTATTTCAAGCTTCAAATGATGATTAAAGATCTGGGCCAGAAGAGCCTGGCAGTGAAATAATTATTTAGTCTTCTGCCTGCCTAATGTCAAAAGCGAGTTGCGGAGACCTGATGCTGTTTTGCTGGAACAGCTTGCCATCCCTCTGCTTTCGGTTGCACGGTCATGAAAACACCAGCTGAAGAGCTGTGCAGCCGCTGCTCGTAAGCGGGGAGCGAATCGCTCCTCAGCTCGGGCACCAGGAGAGTGCCCTGCTGGGGGGCTGTGGCCTCAGCTCCCTTTCTGCACTGCGCCCCGGCCCGCGCGCCCCGGCCACCTCCTCTGCCTGGAGCAGGAGGAAAGATGGCTACGGAGAGATTCCTTCCTACAACTGTATCTCGTATGAGAGATGTTTGCTGGGCTGCTTTTTGTTTTCAATCTGTAAGATTTTGACATTCGCTCTGAAAATACAGACAACATTTTATTTGCAACTTGTCTTATAACCGTGGCTCCCTTTTGCTCTTTTTCCGATATGGAAATAGATGTTGAATTAGGAGCCCTGTCCTTCTCGCTCTGCGATGACTAACATCCAGTTTCCTATCCGGGGTTTCAACGGATCGCTCTCTAAACCGCTGGGAGCTATCCAGCCGAAGCAGCCGCTCCTACGCCGGTGCATTCGCAAGGTTAAAACCGCACTAGCTTTTGCAGAGCTCTAAATTCAGCATATCTGAAGATATATTTCAATGCAAGTGCCGCTTTGCGACACCTTCACGGTGCTGTCCAAAACCATTAAGTAGTGACAGCGAGCAGAAACACAAGCCAGGCTAGTGTCGGTGTCTGAGGCAAACGAGAAGGGCCAAATGCCAGCAAGAAACGAGCTCTTCGCAGCCCGCCCGGCTGTAACGAGCAAAGGAAGGAAAAATCCTGCTTTGATAATGATTCGGGTAGCACAGGTTTGGAAACACGGATGCTGCCCCACGTTTTCCAAGCTGACCATGCACCTTCAGCATCCATTGCTAAACCCCTCCGTCACAACCTGAATCTTCTCTCGCCTGCCATTACAGTGGTCGGAGATGTGGCTGACATTCAGTGCTCTGAACAGCTGTTTATTTTATCATGTTTTCTTCTAACTTCTTTTTGTTGGATCAGTTATTGTCAGGCTAAAACCTAGCAGGTTTTTCTTGTTTTAAAAATTTGCTCTGTTTTTTGTAGGCAAAATGTAGTGTGTGAAAGACAGTGGGACTTTTCTTGCCAATTTGAGATCCTTTTTCACACTCCAAAAAATCACAGGGTTAGAATCTCAAGTCTAAATGGCTACTGCTCTGGTGTGGTTTTAGAGAGCTGATGTTAATTAGCTGAGCCTAGTGAAATAATTGATTTGTAAAATGGGTTATGTTAGTGGAGTTGTACCCTGACTCAATCAGACACATTTTTTGGACATGATTTTCTATATCTAGTGGAAAACCTAGATGCAAACAAGAAGGCTAAGTAAGACCTTATCTTTGTGAGCCTCCTTCTGCTGGTGGCTGTGGGTTACCGAGGACTTCAGATGTTTGTGCGTGAGATGCAGCTTACCTGGTCTGCACTCTGGATTTGCGAGTTTCTGTGTGTGCGCGCACAGGCAACAGCAACAAAACCTTGTCCTGCAGACCAAGCTGGAGACGAGCTGCGGAAAAGGAGTGAAGAAAAACACCTTGTAAAGAACATGGTACGGTAGCAATGGGTGCTGGCAGCCTGCATACAGCACTGCGCGAGCCAGAGGACACGGGTTACAGCAGACAGCTACAACTGTTCTGGGCCCTATTTACGACGTATAGCGACCTGGGAGAGGAAAAGCAGAAGGTTGGCTCAAATCCTCGAAAGACAATGATTCCTAAGGAGAATGATGTCATCAGTCACGATGAACAACTGGAAAAAGCAGCATGGGAGCGGTAATAGCCAGCATGAAGGGACATGTTCATCCTGCTGCTGAATTTATTCAGGAAAAACACTGCAACGTACAAATCTAATTGTAGCTCTTAACAGGCCATTTGGGGCCATCCATTCTTCAGGGCTGGTCAAAACACATCGGGAGCTGAGGAAAGAAGTGTGAAGTGGTAGGAACCTGTCACCTAGACACCTTATGGATTTCCGTGACAAAGTGTCACAGGCCAGTTTACAGACGTTCGTCTAGACTCAAGACTTGCAGATGAAGACCAGAAAAAGGAGGGCAAGGTCAGTGGAAGAAGTGCCTGTCCCATTACGTGCGGCAGTGCGAAAGATGGGATGAAACTGCTGTACCCCCCTCGTGCTTATGGTGGAGAGTGACCCTGACGTGGCTCTTGTAATTTTTCCTGGTGGCAAAAGAGAGCAGATCACTTTGCAAGGCACGTAAGAGAGGTGGGAAGGAGGCCCCTGGCCAGCCTCACCTGGGGCTTCCACCCCCGCCCCTGCCCGGGGGCTCGATGTTCAGCTCAGCCCTCAGCCCTCAGCCCTCATCTGGGCTATGCTGGAGGAGCGCTCGTCTGTGGCTCCATCGCAGCTGCACCTGGCCACGGACGCTCTTGATCTCAGCCTGTGGGCTGACTTCACCCATGTCTCACGGCTATGGACCTGCCCAGCAATCACTGGGATGTGTCTCCCCCAGTTACTGTCACTGGACCTCACCCAGCCAGAGCACCACTGTCCACAGAACCTCAGGACGGAGGCTTGGGAATCTGCCTAGAGGAATGGGGAGGTAGTGAGGTCCTTGTTAAAAAGAAACAGGCATAAATATCCTAAAATGCAATAGCTGGGGGTTTTTTAGATCACTTAAAGTGATTTCTCCGAAGCAGCTGTCAAGAAACAGTGTGTAGAATAGATTATTTGGATGAGCATATATCCAGTTTGGGTTGGTGATTTGCAGATATCCCGCCAGAAAAACTCCCGCGTGAACAGCGTCATGGAATAACGGAGGTGGGAAGGGACCTCTGGAGATTGTCTAATCCAACTCCCGGCTCAAAGCAGGGTCAGCCAGGGCAGGCTGCCCAGGACTGTGTCCAGTTGGGTTTTGATAGGTGAACAAGTTTAAGGTATAATTTGCAAAAGCATTGTTTTCCTCAGTGGAGAATGGGTTGTACAAGAATTATAGAATCACAGAATCGCAGAATGGTTTAGGTTGGGAGCGACCTTAAAGATCATCTAGTTCCAACCCCCTGCCGTGGCGGGGATCATCACTTGGGATTTCCACAATCGATGTGGGAAGAGAAAGGCCCACAGAGAGAATGGGTTGAAACTTCATTGAAATTTGCGGTTGTAACTAACTGTTAAGGATAAATGATCTTAAAGCTGTGTTTCACAGTAGTGTTGAGCCTTTAGTATTTGTTTCAAAGTAAACCTATTTTCCTATTCCATGTAAAATATTAATGGTTAATTAAATTAAGCGGCTAGATTACTGGCACTTTGTGAAATCAAACATTTCCCAACAGATGCAGAATGCTGGCTTTAATGTCAGGACTTAATTTCTTGTACCTGTCACATGTATCACTTGTGATCAGATCAATTTATTAGATGGAACTTTAGCTGGTTCCTTCATAAAATACAAGGACCTTCCAGCCTTAGCTGTTATGCAAGATGAGAGCTGCAAAATATTGTTAGCGGCTATTTTTTCACAGAACTCCTCAACATCTAGCCAACAGACCAGCCCTTCCTCCTACAGTTTTATAAACTGGGCTGGATGCCTCAACGCTTGGGTTTTAGGCTGCCAGCCAGTGAGTCCTCACCGCAAGGACTCGAATTACTCACCAGCAGGTTTCTCTGCAAGTGTCAGCTGTGACCCTGACCACCGCTTTCCACTTCGACCCTCTCAGGGATTTAGATATTCATAAAAGGCTCGGCCGAGTGAATCAGCTCTGTGTCTGACAGTCTCGTCAATTAATACTGGGTGGCTGAGGGGGAGGAAGAGGAGTGAGGTGCGTGTACTGATCAGTACACAGCCAAGGCTGTGGAGAAGCTACAGCACGCTAGCTAAGTGACATAAGCTTCTTCCTTTCTCAACACTTTGCCTGAAAGAAACAGTCTTGTCCTGTCCTCCCTGCTAAAACCCGATCCCCTGAGGGCAGGGGTTAAGGCGGTGCCTTTCAGGTCTGTTAGGAAAGATGCTGAACCTTGAACTGAAGCAATGGGAACACCCAGCTTTTCTGAAATGGGGCACAAAATAATCCACCTTCCTGCTGCTATTTTTTCTGCTCTGTTACATACCTTTTACAGGGCGTCCAGTGCTTCCCAGTGAATGTCTGTGATGATGCCCCAGGGCTAAGGATTCCCCTGGTGCCCAGCCTCCCCCTTAGAGCCCAGTCTATAGAGGAAAACGGGAGCCTGAGCCGTCTCAGCCTCACATCCCAGGAGGTGCTGTAATGTCACTTCTGCACTGAAATGCTGTTGTCTTCAACCAAAACATTCCGGTTTTCAATCTTATTTCAGAAGGAGAAATCATCCATGGAATTATCCTCATTGGCTTTAGACTATGATAAAACCTTTCACACCGCCACTGCTTCCCATCTCCTGACATCCTGACCGCCGCAAGCTACACCCGTGTGCTGGTTTATAAATGAGAAATTCCAGTGGTTGCCTACCATCCTCGGCTTTGCTTTAGGGCTGTGCAGAAGTAGGCTATGTTTAAAAGCTACATTGCATTTTCGAAGATTTTAAAATGAATAAAATGAGCGTCAGGGGTTTAGTGAGCTACTGCCCTGTTCATATGGAAAGCTAGTTGATCTTTTCTAGGGAAGCTCATCTGTTGGGTGGCGGGGCTGCCTGCATTGCTATATTTATCTGTTTACATGCATGACTTGGGAAATCAATAGCGGTCTTCTCATCCATTTGTGAGAGTAAGACGACTTATTAACAGCCTCCCAAATGAACTTTTGAAGGGCTTGGAAGAGCATCCTTCCCAGCACGGCTAACCGTTTTGCGCATTTCTCACAAATAGGTTTCTAATAATACTAGAGGGAAGCTAAGCAGGGATGGAGTGCCTGCCCCGCACCTTGTTCCTCTTTGCTCAGGCTGTCTTCTCTCGGCTCTTGAAAGCAAAAGCAACAATTCTCCTACTTCTGGTATTGAACGTGGAGGGTAAATTTCATTGCCTGACCACGGGAGCACAGACAGCATCTGTTATACCCCATTTAACTCCCCTCTATTTGATATATATGAGCTTCTTCAGCTATATCAGCTGCAGTGGAAAGACAGAGATGGGAGCACAAACATTCATTAATTCTGCCCAATGAATTAATTCATTGATCTCTTGGAGTATTCAGGGTATTTGTTTCCTTCCCCTATTTCCATTCTGTGCTATTAATCTCCTAGCAGTCTGCAGCCTCCCATCAGTTTTCACCTGAATTCCTTTTTTTCTGGTACCAGGGTCTTTATGGAAGAGGAGAGGAGATGACAAAAGTGTTCAAGGCCGGGTTGGACGGGGCTTGGAGCAACCTGGGCTGGTGGGAGGTGTCCCTGCCCATGGTTGGGCAGGCATGGTTGGGGTTGGAACTAGATGAGCTTTAAGGTCCCTTCCAACCCAAACCATTCTGTGATTCTATGATTCTGTGACAAAACCATTTGGGTTACATGAACTGAGGGCACAGAGGAAAGCAGACAGTTGCGGGGGGAGGTACTGGCTGTCTTCTCTGCTTGGTGTTGGTGGTACCAAGAAATCTCCTTCTGATCCTCTCTGAAAAGAGGAATTATGGAGGGGGGTGGGGAACAAACCAAGAACAAACACAGAAGATATTGCGCAAAATACCACAAAACGGGAACCATCTTCTCTGTGGAAGATCTGGGGCGGTGCTGCCTGTTGGGGGAGTGGGGAAAGGTATAGGAGTTGCAGGAACCGGGAAACCTTTCTCCCAGGGATGTCCTTAAACCTTTCTGCCAGGGATGTTCTTCATGGTGCAACACCAATTAGCTAACCAGCAAAGAAGAGATTGGGGAGGGAAGTAATTTCACTTCAGAGACAGAAAAATTTTCCTTTTTCTTTTGGCAGTGGAGTAAGGGCTGTGTTCCCCTTCGCTTCCCCATATTTTTAGCATTGCTAATATCAGCCATCCTCATTCAAAACACATTTGCTTTTACTCCCTTTCTATTTTAATAGGAAACATATCTTCTTTTTACTGTTTTGACAGTACCTCACTGAAGCCATTTATTCTATTCTGTACAAGCTCTCCTACCACATTTATCACCAAAGTATCTGAGTGCATTAAGCAAAATGACTAACATCTGCCAGGTTATTTTTTTCTCTCAGTCTCCTCAGGAAAAAAGATATGGATGCAATAGTGTCTTATTTTTGGTAAGTGGGACTTTTTCCCCATCTTCTTTTACATATACATTGTTCTATTTTTTTATAGTCGAGAAAGCAACACCTAAGAAATGAACGCTTCACGTGGAACAACTGGCAACACATTTATTAATGATATTTACTTCTTGGTTAACTTGAAATCCTCAGGTTTCATCCAGAGACAGTTCTTTCTGGCCACAAGGCCGTACCGTCCCTCCACCGACCGGCAGTAATGAAGGTGTCAGCAATAGTCTTCATCCTACTGGGCAGCCTTTTGGCTATGGTGGGCTTGCAGCACGCAGGATTACAGAGGTGAGAACCCTGCACCTGATTTTGTTTTACTGGGAACTTGAGTCCAGGATGGTTACCGGTGCTGCTTAGGTGATGTTCTGCAATGTCCTGTATACTCGCTGGAGTTTCTGAAGTGCTGCGAGCTTCCTTCCCAGCTGCGTCACACTGCTGTACTTCAACTGAGAGATGACGAAGGCATGAATAATTGCAGTCAAGTCATACACCAGAATGGGACAGAAATGGTAAGAAGTCACCGGGAGATGATGAAAAGCATTACTCAGACCGGCGAGAGCTCAGTGTCAACAATGCATCCGAAACCACTCCTGAGCTACTGCCTGAACTGACCACTTGTGCATCGTCGCCACGCTGTTGGCATGCGAGTGTTTACCGTCAGATGTGTGTCCGCTGACTGGTGTGGGACCCTGTCAGTGAAAGGTCCAGCAGTGGAGGAACATGGTCCCATTACTGCGAAATAGATGTCCCCCTTCAGAAAGCATTCAAAGCCTCGTAGTGTATTATCCTGCCAATTCCTGTATGGAAGGCAGTGGGATCCCAGGATCAAAAGTTTAAGCGTGAAGCGACTCTGGGGACTGAGAACAGATGCCTCCCTCCTACCTCCTGAGAGGAGGAGACCAATTCATCACTGCAGTAAAACTGTTTCATCTCTACGCCTTGGCCTGAATTTGTGCTGAGCTGTGAATATTAGTTCCCAAGAGAGGCACTTGGAGGTGGCCTTTGGCGGCTTCTCTGCGGACTCTCACAGGAACAGGGAGGTTTGGCTGTGAACAGGTAACCTGATGTGCCACAAGTGGGAATCTTCAGGATTTGCCTGGCTAGTGCGTGTCTGAGAGTTAAACAGGAGCCTGTGGGGAATGACAACGGTGTTGAGCATACAGTATTGGTCAGTGTAAGTCACTTATCACCTTTGCACAAGGCTGGCAGGGTATCAGTCAGATTTATGGGCATTAAGTCCTTTAGGATGTTTAGAGCTTCTTGGTAATGAAAAATTTGTGCTCACGAATGGTATTTGGTAAATATTAGTACAGCAGGGTAAGAACAGTAAGCTTTGCAGCTTTCAGTATTCAGTTCTAGTGCAGATTATGCGCGCTCAGGGTCGGCGCAATATCTTAATGCCATGGACGACTTCTTGAAGTTGACTTGGCAGATTCAGCGGAGGAAGATAAGAATAACACAGGCTGTGATACGATCACAGCATGAGCTCTAAGGAGTTTCTTAATTTCATCCTCCCTGTATCAGCCTCTGCTATCAGTATTCAAGTTTCCAATAGGACGTCAGAAAGCCAGAGAGCGGTGAAGAGAGGAGGATCATTTGAGTCTGCTGCTGCAAGCTAGCATGCAGCGGTAGCGACCAGGTCTTCCTCCCATCAGGGTGAAGCACGGCTGTCTATTAGGCTTTGGAACTTCGTCAGCGTTCATGAATCGTTGACTGAATCAGGATTACTGATATTTCTTGTTGCCAGGGAGTTAAAAGATAGTATGTGCTGCCTGAAGGCTGTGGGGGACTAAGAGCAAGATTTCCATTTTCCTGGCCTTGTAGTCTAGGAGATAAAGGTTTCTTTTAGCCATTTGAGAATTTTGTGTCCCGCCACAACTTATATATGTTCAGTGCTTACAGTTAAGAAACAATTCGCCTAAACACTCCATATCCAACAATCAAGGATTTGCCTGAACCTAAACCACAGAGATTAAATCTAGAATCTAGGGAAGGGTTGCTGAACCTGACCTCACTGTACTTTCACAGAGTTTAACACCTTTGCATGTCAGACTCTTGATGAGGTTTCTTACACACGACTCTCCGACCAAGGCAGCATATGGAGTGAAGGGGGCAGAAAACATCTTGCTTCTTACTCTCAGCTCCTGCAAGCTATCGAAATGCTACAAATGGTTTTGCAGCCCAAATTTTGTAAAAGGTATTGGCACGTTTTGAGAGGCCTAGAAAAAAATTGTAAAAATGTTTGAAGAGTGAAGAAAATGCCATGTGTAGTGAATGTGAGGAGTTTGATCTACTTGGCTTATCAAAAAGTGGATTAAGCAGTGACTTGATTAGCACGTAAAATGCTGTAAGGTTTTGGTTCAGCAGGGGAGGGCGTAAGAACCCCTGTTTGAAAGCTAAAGCCTGACAAGTTCAAATCCGAGTGTTAAGTACATATTTTACTGTTGTCGGTGAGCAACAGACTGCTAAGTGGTGACTGTTCTCTGTCCTATCTTCTGACCCAGGCTGGGTGACTTTGGGAGATAAGCTTTAGTCAAGTACACGATACTGAGCGGGAGGAACCTGGTGAAATGTAATGGCCTATGAAGTACAGAAGGTCAGACCAGCTCTAGCGCTGGTCTAGCTTGCTTCTTGTGGAGGCAGTTGGGACCTGTGTGCCTTATTGTCTCCCAAAAAGCACATCCTTCACATGACAAAAATGAAGGTGTTCCTTACCTAAGGGTGGCTAAGGGCAGGGAAAGCAGATGGGTACGTGTCCACCCATGTCGGGCGGTGTAAACCACCCCAGCACTGTCAGACCTTCAGCGCCATCCTGTCCGGGGCTCGCAGAGGCCGGCAGCCCCGTCTCAAGCCGGGCTCCGGCACACACTGCCACACGGGCTGCTTTGGCCACTCTTGCTTCGCACGGGGGTGAACTATCCCTGGACAGCTGCCCGGTAAAGCGGTATGGCACCAAGCGGCCTTCCTCTGCAGGAACCGGAGGTGGTCACAGAGGGAAGAGCCTGGCTGGCTGCTCTGCGAGGTGAT
The DNA here is from genome assembly GCA_017639485.1 of Pluvialis apricaria. Taxonomy (NCBI): domain Eukaryota; kingdom Metazoa; phylum Chordata; class Aves; order Charadriiformes; family Charadriidae; genus Pluvialis; species Pluvialis apricaria. Next base: position 2,512,085 of record CM030011.1, on the reverse strand, counting down.
AGCTCCTGTTTCTGCCAAAACGCAGCTGCAGTCCCTGTTGCCCCTGCCTCTGGTGTCTTGCTTTTGTGGGAAACAACAAAGTTCCGCTCCTGTGACCAAACACAAGCATCCTTCGTTCCATATCCAACCACAACGTTGGGAAGAGTTGTCCAATATAGTGGTGCGAATCTTCCTTTTTTGGGACCTCAGCCTCGATAGGCTAGTAAATGCCTAAAAGTGGTATTTCATTGGCAAAGGAAAGGATGAGCTGACAAGTTACAATGGCACAAAACATTCTAGAGAAATGCTTTTCAGTTGCCTTAAAAATTCTGGCAGTACAGCATCATGTATTCATGGAAGTTGCCTTTCTTCTGTACCCTTGTTTGCAGTATGAAGTAATGAAGGAAATACAGTATATACCCAAAATCATCATTTGAATTACAACTGTTAGCAGTCTTACACTTTTTTTACACTATGTGTACCGAAATAAATTTGCCCTTATTTGGGGGGTAGGGGAAAATTGAACTTTTGTCGATAATTAGTTTTATATTTTGTGTGTGCTAAAAAGCAACTTCTGTACATCATAGAAATCTATCGAGCAGCTATTAACTCTTCGCTTTACCACAATGTAACTGAACAACTATACAGGCAATCTAATCTTTCTTCCTCTTTACAATTATGTGGTACAAAACTTTCATTCAATATTGTTCTTTTACACTGCCACTGCATAAAGACCGGTTTATCAAGATCTGGTCTGGTCCGTACTGTGGGGCTGTGGGATACTGGGCGATGGGATGGTACTTGAGCAAGAATTACCACACAGCAGCCTTCTGTTCAGTTTGCAGAGACTGTAGTCATTAATCCCTGGAAAAAAATCAAGGGTCTGTGTGTCATCCACAAATAGCGAGTTTAACTCTTAATTCAAAAGGTTTTGTCATGAATACATTTTGGGTTTGTATTCTGGATTCTGAGGTTTTGGGAGTTGGAGTGGGTTCTTTGAGCCTTTTAAATGCCGCTCCTCAACCGTGACAACTAGAAACTTCCTCTTTTAAAATGTGAGCCAAGCTCTTCACATCTTTACTCCAGAAACTTGGCCTTTGATAAAGACATCAAACGCCCAAAGATCTCGCCACCGCTGTTAGGATCAAACAGAAGCTCCTACCGTAACGAAACCATACAAAATGAGTTATCCTTATCTTCCACATCATGGGCGTTTGGCGGTGGTGTGACCAGCCAGCGGCTTTACCATACGGATATGAGACACTCCGCAGTTGTTACCTTTAAGGTCAGCAGCTGTGTGTTTGCCGGCCCGGCCCGGCCATGCCGGGGGTGGCTTTCCACGCCTGTGGGGAACCGGTGGTGCCTCTGCCATGGCGGTGTCCCCTGCTCCGTGCCCGAGGCTGCCGGGCGCCGAGGGCGATGTTTCCACAGGCAGGTCCTCAAGGTGCCACGAGCTGCTTCCCCTCCGGGGTCTGCAACGATACGCAACGATAAAACTGCCTTTCTGCTTTATTCCTGGGCGATCTGCAGCAGACCTTCCCTCAAAGCCCACCTTTGCCCAGCAGGGTTGTTGGCCAAACCCGCCGAGGGAGGCCCGGAGGGTGCCCGGCGCGCCTCACGGATGGCTGAGGGGAGGGGAGGGGGGGGAAGACACCCTCATGGCACCCGCGCTGCTGGGCCCGGGCTCCCAGGCAGGGCAGGGCCGAAGAGCTCCGGAGGGTCCCCCCCACCGGCGCTGCCGCCCCCCTCACAGCGGTCCGCCCGGCCGCAGCCCCCGCCCCGCCCCGCCTCACGGCCGGCCCGCCGCCGCTCGCCCCTCAGGCCGCCCCCCGCCCGGCGGGCGGGAAGCGGGGCGCTGAGGCGAGCCCGCCCCGCGCCCACAGGGGAAGGGCGCCGCTCCCTACCGGCAGCGCGGGGAAGGGAGCGGGGCGCAGCCCAGCCCAGCCCAGCCCAGCCGCCGGCGCAGCCCTGGCAGGTGGTGGCCCCCATAGCTCCGCCGCCCTAAGCCGCCACCGCTGCCTGCTCGCTGCCATTGCCGGCGCCGGCTGAGGAGAGCGGCGGAGCCATGGAGCTCTGAGGAACGGCGGCCGGCGGGGCTGACGGGGAACCGCGCCGCCGCGGGGAGAGGAGCGCGGCCGCCGGAGACGACGCGGGGGAGAAGGTAAGCGCTCCCCGGCTCCCTCGCCGCAGCCCGGGGCCGGGTCTCTGTCAGCCCCCGGCGAGGGAGGGACCCCCCCCCGGGGGTGGCGGGGGGTCCCGGGGGGCTGAGGGGTGAGTCCGGGTGCGCGGCACCGCCACCTGCGCGCAGCAGCTCGGCGTGAGGAAAACACCTGAGTCCCTTGTGGGTTGTTTCGGGGGTTTCAGTAAGTTTTGTCGTATTGAATCGCATGGCGTTAAGAACCCATAGGGGTTTGTTGTTTGTTTGTTTGTTTTTTTTTTTTTTTAAAAAAAAGGTGGTTTTTTTTAGTTTTTCAAAGAGGGAAGATGTACTTTATTTATTTTTTTTTATTATTTTCTTCTTTTTTTTTCTTTTTTGCCCCCCACATTTCTGTTGGAGTTACTCGTTTTGTTTTGGACCCGTGAAGGCTGTCTCGTCGCAGCACCGCGTTTCGGTTAAGCGGGTCTGCGGGAGCCGCGCTCTCCCCGGCGGTACCGCGGCCCTGGGCCGGGGGATGCGGTGCCGCACAGCCGCCCCCAAAATGGGTCGGAGGGCGGCTGCGCCTCCAGCCCGGCCTGCAGCCTCGGGTCCCCTCACTTCTTGTCGGGTCAGCCCTCCCGACGTTAATTTCTCTGTGGTGTTTTCTCTTCCAGGCTTTAGGGCAACACGTCGTGTTTGCTAACGTGTGGTTTGAGTCAGTTTCTTGTTGTTTTTTTTTTTTTTTCTGATTCTCCTTTTCTCACTTGGTGGGAGTTGGGAGTTTGGAGAGGGTCTGGAAGTTGAGTGTTTCCTCTTCGTCGATCTGGAAGTTGAGTTTTTCCTCGTCTTCCACATCGGCTCCGAGGCTGCAGCTGCCCACCAGCCCATGGGCGCCGGGCAGGAGAGCAGAGAGGAGTGCTCCCTTCACCTCCTTTGGTGAAGGTCCAGGAGCGATAAACCGGCTCTGATAGGCAACGAGCTATTTACTCTAGGTCTGTCGGGCTGCGATGTAGCCATGGAGGTAAGGAGTTGTTTTGTGCGGTGCTCAGCATCAGCTGCAGTAAAAAAATATCCCAAGAGGTCAACTACACTGGAGAGAGAATTCCTGGTAGATTTGTAAGTTTTCTTAACAGCAGAATTAGTACAACGCTTTTTATTTTTTTCCTCGGAAATTTTGATGTCCAGACGAAGCAGCAGTGAATAAGCTGAATAATTGCATTTGCATGTTTTAAATCCAATGAAACAGAGAACTTTTCATACCACTTCGAGAGAGACGCTTGTGTGCTGCATCCCTCACTGTCGGCTCCAGAGATGGTGGCCAGATTGTAAACAAATCTCTGATTTATAAATCATCTAGAATCTAAAGCTCTTTAGTACAAAGGGTGCTTTTCTAGTACACTATTCAGTATACTGTGCTGCATGTAGCAGATTATTCATAGTAATTATCTGTTTCTCTTGTCATCCAATCTATTTTAATATAGAATCATAGAATTGTTGAGGTTGGAAGGGACCTTTAAGATCATCAAGTCCAACCATTGACCTAACCTGACACGTTTCCATGTGCCTGCTCAGGTACTCCAGGTACACCTATGTCTTACTTTATTCTCATCTTTGGACATTTTAGATTCCAGTAAACCATTTTTAATGTGATGCTTAAACATGAAGCTGAAGTAAAATACAAAATTCAGCCTTGTTACCTGCTTCCTCCAAAACATACTCGGGTTGAATTGGCATCCACGTGCAAAAATTCAAGCAAAGTCTACTCTGTGTCATGCGATAAGTGGTTTACCAAATCCCAATCCCATGCTATTTCGATATTTGTAGGTAGGACCCTTTTCTAATTTTCTGGTAGTAAATAGAGTGCTACCTTCTGCAAATACAGCCTCTCCTCTTCCTAGCTAGGTTGCAAAAACTCTTCACTGATCTTTGTGCCTTCTGGTTACTGCCGTTTCCTTCTTTGTGGTTACTTTTGTACCAGTATGTGCCTTTGTATATTTGATGAAAATCTCACTGTCCAAACTGTTTCCCGGACCTGTTGGTCTGACTGTGCTGAATGTAATTATGAGATCCTTCTGCTGCTGCCTCTCTTGCTGCTCTGAAGTACCGTGAAAGTGCTACAGAGACTTGTCCTGCTTTGTTCGTCATCTTTCCTCTCGCTTTTTCCGGGCGCTCACCAGCCCCTCGGTTTGCCCAGCGCCGGCAGCTTTGTGTCCCAGGCCTTCCTATTCTTCCCCAGCCACCCCTGTGCTTACTTCCCAGCTCTTCCCACCTCACATGGGGGCCTCTCCTTATTCAGCATTCGCATCCTTACTCAAGAGTCTGACTTATCTATCAGGAAGCTTATAACAGCTTAGCTGACTAATCATCTCTGTGAACAGTAGTCTTGTTTAACAAGTTGTTACAATCAACTGTCTTGAATTTCCATATTTGAAGTGGATAGCTGTGGATAGATTTGTATAATCCTTCCCAAAATGGCAATTTTGAGTGCTGACAAGTTGGGCCAGTTGGGATGATTTGCTTTACCCAAACAACCCTGCCCTGGAGTGATCCAAGCTGTCCGGGTATAGATGCGGGTAGTTCTTAGCCATTGAGAAAAATAGCGACAAAATGGCGTGTAGAGATACCTTTATTTGTTTAAGTTAAATGCCTATTATGCAGAAAACAAAGCATGTAAATCTTTACACTAGTTCCATCAGTAAATGAAATTATACAATTATGGCAGTAGGATAAATATAGCCTTAGCAGATGGAAAAAAATATTAGAAAGGCGTAGAACGAATGACGATGTGAAAGAACTCCCCTAAACTTGCAGGCTATTGCCAGTGAATGTGTGTCTACGTGCATTAAATATTGCTTCTAAGGCAAAAGGATATTAATCTGATGTTATTACTCATGCTCTGTTACCCCCCCCCCCGTATTTCTCTTAGTTTAAAGAATTAAAATAATTTGTCAGCTTCACTTTCAAATTCTTGCTGCTGCAATGTTTTGGTTTCAGGCAAAGCAGAGGAATGGTTATTTAGCTGTTTTAGGTAAAACGTTTTAGCTGAATATCTTTAATTATGAAAATATTTTTCAGCTTTAAAAGCTTGTTTATACGAAAAAAAGACAAATTGATAGTATCATGTTGCTTGCTAAACACATACATGAAAGGCCTGTTGCTCTTTTCTGTCAGTGCCATTCTGTGAGTGTAAAACCCCGTTGGTTCTGTTTGTCTGTACGCCCCGCATACTGGTACATCTCAAACAGTTTAAGAGTATATCCCTTATTCAGGTTAACACATTAGAGAGACCATGGTGAATGGTACAGAGAAGGTAAGTTAAGAGCCTTTTTCCTGGTCATACAGTGTAAGAACAAGTAGACCTGCAGTGAAATTGAAAAATCTAAGACTGTTTATTTTTCTTTTCCATTAGATGTATAAATAGACAGGGACTGTTTGCCAGGGCGTTCTTGAAGCACAGAATTTGGCTAGATCCAAAATAATTTCTGTAAATCACAGAAGTGTCCAGAAGTATGAAAAACTTTGCAAATACTAAAAAGACAATTTTGGAGAGCTGGCGCAAAGATGTAAATGTTTATCCCTCATAGCTTAAGCCAGTCTCTGAGAAATAAGGCTTGGAGGAAACTTTCTAGGAGAGCAGATTATTCCACGTCTGCCTACAGTGGAATTTCTTGCACTTTCTGTTGAAGCATCTGGCGTTACTGTCAGTGATGAGAAAATAGATTAGTGGATGATGATGGATTAGATCTGTGGCTATTCACATGCTTAAAAAGTGTAATTCTGTAAGTGCACATGTGCACTCTGAGTTTGGCACTTTCTCATGTCTGTGCACTTAACAATACACGTTGTTTATTTGTTTAATTAGTCAGGGGAAGAAGATCCAGAAAATTCCCCTTTAGTTGTCTTTGCGTCTCCCTTTTCTTTCTGGCTGCGTGGGTTTTTTTGTGTGTGTGGTTTGTGGGATTTTTTGCCTCCTCTCCATCCATCTCTCTTTCCTGAATGTTCTCTCCTTTTGGAAGCCAAGCAAACAGCGTTATATATATTTTTGCCAGTGGGGAATGAGGAGGCAAGTGGAACCAAAAGCTATGTCATGAGCTGGATAGTGCTTTGTGCACGTGATGGCGTTCGCCTACTTCCTTCTACCTATGCCTTCTTGTCCTGGTTTGTCACCTGCTGAGAGGTGGCCAGCAGGCAGAGAGAGGGGAGGGCAGATGTCCCGTCGTGGGGAGAGGTGTTATCAGGTGTGGGTAGGACACCGATAATACATCTCCATGAGGGCAAGCAGGGTTGCTTACTGTTTGGTAGGGGAGCCATGAAACCAGGCTGTGACAAACCAAGACGCAGGATCTGGACGCGTCTCTGCAGGTTCGGCGCCTGGGAGAAGTAAGGACAATCTTGGTGGTACTGAAAATGTAGGTTAGGAATTGGGACAGTGTAGACCAAAGGTATTTTATAGAGGGAGTTATTTTATACAGGAAAAAAAGGTAGCTTATGTGGGGTAAAATTATAAAGCTTGGTACCTTATGGGCTGAACATCTTTACTGTTAAATCGTTAAAGAGTTGAGAGACAGATAAGAGTTGGTGCTAGCACAAACAAATGGTTTATGATGGGCTGTGGGGTGGGGAAATGAGGCTGGATTGGATTTGGCATTCGGGCTCAGGATGGCGTGGGTGGGTGACATGGAGTTACTGTTGGCTTATGTGAAGTTACAGTAGATTCTGGTGGGGTAGAAGTACCTGAGAGTTTGGTGTGACGTGGCATAAAAAGGCACTGTAAAAGGGATGAGATTTGTCAGGAGCTTAGGTGTTTTTCCCCACGTGTAGAAATGCTGCATGTCATAGAATGACTAAAATTAGGGTTAGGGATTGCCAAGCTGTGGGTTGATGACCGTTTCTGTAACACCAATAAGGGCTGATACTAACAGGGGGAAATGCCTTGAAGGATAAGTCTTGACTAGATGGTGGTTAAAGCCACAGATAGGGGTAGGGATGAGTTTCTGAGCTTGGATTTGGAAATGGGAACAGCTAACACACTAAAAAATGTGCTAAATTGTGGTCCTTAAACTGTGATGGCTGGAGCCAAATAGGCAAATATCTCCTGATGGGCTCTGAAGATGAGCAGCTTTCCTGAGCTGGAGTTAAGATCCAGATTTCCATTAAAACTTTCTATGCTTAGGTGTTTCCTCTTAGGCTGTCACCCTTGCCCACAGCAATATGGGGACTGCTTCTCTGTCACAGCAAGTGGAGTTAGCTCTAAAGTTTTTTGAGCCTTCACTCCATGAGGGATTCCATCCCACCCTTGGTGTAGCCATACTGACCCTTCCTTGCCAGTAAACCAAGGCATTTCTCCCTTGCCTCGCCAGCTTTAGCCTTAGGAATAAACGTAGATGTTCCTTTCAGAGTCCCGAATCACAAGTTTAACTGGAGCGGTCCTACCCCTGTGGGATGTTCACTATCCAACGTTAAACGTAGCATGTCAGTGCCTTTTGTGCCCTGCACCAGAGGTTCCTTCAAACCGGGCCGTGGAGGCCGTCTTGGGGAAGGTAGAGCCCGAGGAATGTCCTGTCAGGGCACTTACAGGAAAGATGAACCTGATCAAAAAGAGCTGCAAGCTTCATGAATTTTTGTGTCATCGAAGACTTTAAATCCTTATTACTGCTCTTCAGAGGTATTTTCCCCTCTCTTTGCATTCCAGTCTCTAAAAATGGAAGCACTGAGTTGATTGAGTCTTTTTAAGTTCCTTTTTATAATTGAAACATTAGTTAATTCATAGGACTTTTCCTCCTCAGGTGGTTGAAAACCTCTGTGATTTGCTTGTTGGTTGACCAAGAAATCTTACAGCAGTCCTGTTTTCCTGTGGGCTGCAGGTAATTTGATGAAATACCAGTACTTCAGTGCATGATCTACTTTATCGTATGTTAAATGAGTTTCTGATAACAGAAAAGCAGTGGAAGCCACCAGGATCCTTTGCAATGCAGCGGAGGAGTTGAGGTGACTGATGTTCTCTTTGTTTCTTGGAGCGTCGTGAGGGATGCCTTGAAGAGGATGGAAAACCTCCTCAGCAGTTTTGCGTTATGTTGAAGGTCTGGGCCACGATTCAATGGGAGCACGAGGACGCAAACTATTAGGAGACATTTTTTGAGAAATACTTTGGCTGTCATTTGCTGAAATGCACTTCATTTGCAAAGAGCCGCCGGTTGAGAACATTAAACTGACCTGACTTAGCTGCTAAACAGTTAATACGTATTCATTTGCTCTCTAATTATTTGCAGCATAGCTGATAATACCCTACTTTTGACCTGATTATAAGCAGCAGATTTTGCAGGGAACAGCAGCTATTTGTGGTAAAATGTGCGCCTTCCAAGCATGAAGTGTTAGGCGGCAGCAGCAGAACTAGAATGACTATAGTTAATACGTAACAGGTAACAAAAGGTTGACTAAAAGGGTAACCAAGCAGCGGGTACTAATACCTTTTTTATCAAATACTTTTCAGCTTGCACGAAGTAGGACAGGGACTGTTAGTGTGATGTTTGCAATAAAAGAATGATTTTGCACAAGATATGCAAGGCGTATGTTGTAAAAAAAACTGCACAGAGCAGAAGGTCCACTCTACAAGTACAGGAGTAGGAAGAGAGAAAAGGGGAAAGAGAGGTCATCTAAAATAAATTCAAGGAAACAAGATGGTCTTGAAGACGACAGAGAGCCGGGAAGCGCGGCAGACTGGGGAGCAGCTAACAAGCTGATGCCATAGGGTGGCTTTGTAAGTCACGTCTGGAAGAGAAGTCATCTCTGCTCTCCTGAACCCAGAAGGAACCTGTTGGCAACATTTTAGAGGCAATATCCTGCTGAGGTGGTTATGTGTTTCTTACAGACAAAGGCACCTCAGGGAAGCTGCAAAGCATAGCTAGAGTGAGAGCTTAATGCCAGAATTTTCTCCTCGGTATTCTTTTAGATGTTTTTCTTTCATAACAGTGTTTCTAAACTTGTAAACAAGAAGTTGACCCTTTCCTTTGCTAGAATAAATAACCATGATGTTTTAATTTTTGTTTTTGCCTGGGGTCCTGAGTGAACTCAGGTGCCACTGACACACACAACCACCTGTGTTTCTTCTGGAAACTAATTCAAATGAAGTGACTATCTGCAGCATACAGAGTCTGGGTGGTGTTGGAGCCGCAGTGTTTTCTCACTACCATGTAAGAATCAGTTTGGGGATGTAAAGTATGAAATGCCAAGAAAAAAAGGGGAGAAATTTCCCTTGATGGGGGAGAACCTTCTCTAACCTTCTTGTTGCTAAACAAAGCTTAACATCTGAGTCATGCAGATGGATGTGGATTGAATGCTTTCTGCCTGCAAGGTGGTCACCAAGAGAAAAACTACTTCAGAGCATTGGTTGAAGGAACAGTACTATGCTCAGAGTGAAAAATAAATTCTTGCAATTGATTTTTGTTTCATTCATGCTTTTGTAATTCAGTAATTGCTTGAGGAAGAAATAGACTGCATACCACTTGAATAAACAGTCGCAAAAAAATCTTCCGAAATTGCCAGAGCACTTGTTAAATGTGAAAGATAAATCTGGAGTGGAGCTCCTTGCAACAGGGATACTTTCAAGAGTGCTTATAAATAGTGAAAACAGGAACTTCAGGAAGAGAGGAATCCGAAGTGATTAATCCTCAGTAGTAACCATTTCTGAAACTACAAGCCCAAATAAGAAACAGAAAATGATCCAACCTCACAAGAGCTCTTGAGAAGAAAATAAGTATAAAACATATGGAAACCTTCAGGGTGAAGCTGCTCTGTTTGATGGGATTCTGTTCAAAGAAAATCATATTCTCAGGATGCACAGTGTGCTCAGGAATACTAATCATAAATCTCACAGTGTCTGTGTGGTGCAAGAGCTAAACCCACCACTGCCTATTTTGGTCATTCTACTTGAAGAAAAGGCGTCCATGTATAACATTTGCCATCGCTGTAGGCATCAGCTTGGAAAATTGTCACTGAAATAGCACAAGATTCTCCATTTTTCATCTGAGAGCAGCTAGTGGTGTTTGGGGTTCACAATCACACTAGCCATTCTTGGGCGGGAGATGAAGAGCATTTAGAAGCATGATGGTAAGTGTCATTTTGAGAGCTTGGATTCAGATCACAGCTTCTGCCAGAAGTGCTCCTCTTCCTCTTACCTCTTACCTTTCCTCTTACCTCTTAGGACAAGAGGTCACGGGCACAAACTTGACCATAGGCAGTTCCATCTCAACCTGAGGAGGGACTTCTCTCCTGTGCCGGTGGCAGAGCAGTGGCACAGCTGCCCAGAGAGGGGGGGGAGTCTCCCACTCTGGAGCCATCCCAAACCCGCCGGGACGCCGTCCTGTGCCACTGCTGGAGGTGCCCCTGCTGTGGCAGGGGTTGGGCTGGGGGAGCTCCAGAGGGCCCTGCCAACCCCCACCACTCTGGGAGTCTGGGATTCCCACTGGAGAAGACTCTCAGGGTATCTAGGGTATATCTTTTGGGATCCTCAAAGGAAAGCGGGAGACCTGTCCCAACATCGTCATCCTTGAAGGTCCTGGAAGCTTCTCCAGGGAGCCCCAGTGGTGAGGTGCAGGGCAAGAAGAAGAGTTGGAGGGTCAGATCGGGTGTAGCAGCATCCTTGCCTGCTGACCCTGAGGATTTTGTAACGGATTCTTGCTTGAGACAACTCCAAAAGAGGTGCAACATCAAGAAGCTCTAGGCAAGTGGTCTACTGCTATCATAGCAATTACTATTCTGCCATAATAGCTCTTAGGATATCCTTCCCCACTGTTTTTTCCCAGGTATGCAGGATTGGGAGAAGCGAATATGCCTCAGCTGGCTTTTTGTGTTCTCTCTCTCGTTCTCTCTCTCGTTCTCTCTCTCGTTCTCTCTCTCGTTCTCTCTCTCGTTCTCTCTCTCGTTCTCTCTCTCGTTCTCTCTCTCGTTCTCTCTCTCGTTCTCTCTCTCGTTCTCTCTCTCGTTCTCTCTCTCGTTCTCTCTCTCGTTCTCTCTCTCGTTCTCTCTCTCGTTCTCTCTCTCGTTCTCTCTCTCGTTCTCTCTCTCGTTCTCTCTCTCGTTCTCTCTCTCGTTCTCTCTCTCGTTCTCTCTCTCGTTCTCTCTTTTTTCTCAGTCTCAATTTTACATTTCCTTTCTCGAATTCATTCAGAAATTTCTATTATAGCCCCTCTTCACTGCACTTTCCTAATGAGTTACATGTGTGCGTAACTTTCAGACCTTTGGATGAAAACCATTAACATAAGAGAAATACTTGGATAAGCGGGATGGTTAGAAGCCTGGCGCTTTTATGAAGCTGGTGATCTTTTCCCATTCTGAGCTCTTCATTTGCTTTCAGCATATGCATAAAGTTTTGGTATCCTGAAATCCCTTGCCTGTACTGGTATAGATTTGATGTGTTACTTGCCACATGTCCAATGTTCCCCCTGTTCTGTAAGTGAATTGGACCTGTGTGCTTTTTCACGTTTTTCATTCATTTTTATTCATTTCTGTAATTTTTGGAGAAGCCACAGGACCATTTTTTTGCAAGCTGCTTGTGGGTCACAGATGAATCAATTCAAATATAAATTGAAGACTTTCAATGCCTTTTCTCAGAAAGGCAAGAACGAGGCAGTGTTCAAATGAAGTCAGGAGTAAGAACTATAAAAGTAAGTACTTGTTTACCTAATGGTTCGTTTTCTTCTGGAGCTTATTGGCATATTCACAGAAAAACATATATTTTTAAAAAAGGAAAAGCAATCAGATCACAGGCAGGTAGCTAAGTAGAAGGAAGTAGAAAGATATGTTCTTTAGTGTCTTTGCTTGTTTCTTAATCATCCGCTGTCAGTGTAAAAAGCATTTTGTACAAGTATTAGTCTTCAAGACTAGTAGTCTCTACAAGACGAGTACTGTTCTGGCGCAAGACTCCTGGCATGTAACATAGTTGTAATGAAATTAATGCCTCAGTTCAGTTATGTGTAGTAAAAGTTAGGAAGTACTTGGTAGGCAAATGATAAGGTATTTGCTTACTCATGTGAAAATAGAGCAGCTTTACGATAAAAAATAGTAACTTAGCCTTAAGCAAACTCCTATTGACTTTGTGCACATCAGTAGAAAAATCTGATGGATTTTTCTAGATTAAATATTGCTTCTCTTGTTTGACCGGAGGTGTTACTGTTGTGGAGTTTGCTTGTTGCTCTTATTACCAAGAGGAATTGATGCTAGCTGTGTTTTTATTGTGAGTGCCATTGTTTTATTTATAAAACAAGGAAGAAGCAGGAGACATCTTCCAAACTCCTCTCCGTGGAATGGCTGATGTTTCCACATGCCTCTTCACCAGCGGAAACGTACGTGCTCCTCTTCTGCTTCAACTTAGGGTAGTGATGTTCCTCCTGTAGCATTTATCTTGTAGGAAGCTTCTTTTCTATGCTGGGGTTGAACGCATCAGAGAAAGCATTTGCAACCAGCCCCCAAGAAAGAGTGCCCTTCTCCCTTCCCATAATTCACTATATGATCAGACCGCAATATGGTGCAGTCCCTGGAGTAGTTATTGCTTTTTCCATTTTACTCTGCAGGGATGTCTAATTGCTTCTTTATTTGGTAGGTCTTTGTGGCTGCCTAATGGATCAAAGACCAGCATATTGGGAGGCACCAGGGCTTGCTTTCCAGTATGACAGTGTAAAACCGGTGAGGAAACGGTGAGCTGAAATGGAAGCCGCTACATCAGAGCTGCAGCGCTGTCGGGTCCAGGCTCAACTTTTTCAAGTTTACTTGCATGGAGCAGGCTGGACAGTCGCAGAGCTTTGAATTGTTTTTTTTTTTTTTCAGTGCTCTTTTTAAGAGGTAGACCTCAGCCAGGTGAAAAAAAGTGGATTGATATGGCAATGCAAGTGGGCGATAAACGGAGGCATCTGTGTATGGTCTGGTTCTGAAGGCAGTGGTTTGCCGCTACCTGTTGTGCTGTTGGAACTTCTCTTCAGTACCTTATAGTGCACTGAGCAGTCTTTCCGGAGTCTCTCCTGTCTGCAGATTAGCTGTGGGTTTGGGAAAACACAAGTGATAGTTACAAAACCACCTTGAGGTCTACCCGCTTCTTCCCAGAGCCACGGCAGTCCCATCTCCAGTACTTCAGGATAAAAACATACGCGTTTGGTGATTATTCCCATCATTGTGCCAGGGCGCCTTTAATCCAGAGCACATTCATTCTGTTTCTACGTTTGTACCCGTCACTTTGTGTTTGTATAAAATGGCTTTTCTTCAAGAAAGTTTACGCTTTTCAGGAAACCAAACCTATTTTGGTCTTCATTATTGATATTGTGTCTTTGGGAGCAAACAAGCTGCACCTGGATTACTGCTGTGAAGTGCAGTCAGCTGGCACGCACAGCAGCTTCATACTGGTTCTTGCTTCAGATGTACACTTCATAATTACTTTTCTTAAAGTATGGTTACAATGATAGGTTTTAAAAGGGTACTTGTAGGTGTCTAACAACTGTACTTTATAATCAGAGTAATTAAATTCATAGAAATTAGTCGTTTGAAGTAAAAAAAAAAAAAAAATTGCAAGCAGCATAAAATTATTCCCCCTGTGTTCTTGTAAGTATCACTGCATGCTTGGTGATTAAAATGTAGTGTGTGTTTTTACACTGTAAATATAAACAACTGTTGTTATAGTTTCCATGATTATTTTTTTTTATTTGAAATATCTGGAGAAGATTTTTTTTCCCCTGTTGGAAGTCTGTAGGTTCAGATCATCTTCCTTTTTTTCTGCAGAGGAGGGTGAAAGGAGTGTTCTCCATATGTCTGTGGGGTTAAAATTATCCTGAGCGCTGCGTGGCTGTGGTTCTGCAGATGAGTGCAGTTCTGCACTCTACAGCTAAAATGGATAAATCGAAATGGAGAAGGTAGCGGGAATGCTTCATTCCGGAGTCGTTCGGGCTGTAGGACATTCAAGTTCTCCGTTACACCCAGTTGTTCCCGTACTTATGGTTTGGCCCTTTAAGTAGGACTTCTTTTTCTTTAAGTAAGCAGTAGACATTTTTCCAAAAATAAGTGTATAAGGTGATATTGTAATTTTCATTTATTAACTCTCTGGGTATCTGCCAAAACTCCCATCGCAGAGACCTGCAGTCAGGCTGTCTCCCAAGCCAGGTTAACTCAGCTGGGCACCGAGAAGCCTCTGCCTGCGGCGGGGATGCAGCCTGGTGGCTCCCCTTGCTCCGAGCTGTGGAGGAAGGAAAATAGCCAGCAGCTAACGTCTGCCCCTGGGTGGACACACAGCCATATATACTGAACCCTGACAGGCTACAAGTGCCCCTCTACAGGTCTTGACTTACTGATTTTCAGTCTTTTCCAGCCCATCGCCCTCAAAACGGCTGGCAGTCATCTTGTGGCCTGCCAGGGTCCCACCGTCCTTCGGAAGAGGAAGGGATTTGGTGTTTAGCGTCCTTTTAACATTAATTAAACGCTGTGCAGGTCTGAAGTGGCAAGAGGTCAGCGCTATTTATTCCCTGCACGAGTGGAGCAGGCGAGTGTCCTTCTTCCCTGCCCACCTCGTGCAGCCAGGCTGAGGAAACTTCCCCATCCTCCCCGGGCAAAGTCTTCGCTTTTCGCCCCTGTTTCTGTGCTGTTGGGTAGAGGTGGCTCTTCCGATCTCCGGCTCTGAAGCCGAGACGAGTGGAAATGAAGGGGGCTAATTCTGCACGCTGCAACGCTGCTGGACCTTGGGATTTGCCTCAAGTTTCTTCTATTTTCCTGCCATTTTCAGCAGCAGAGATCTGCCTCTTCATACCCTGAGGCTGTGAAACGCAGACCTAATAAATTAGATTCTGACTATGGTTGGGCTTTCAGTAGTTTTGCTTGCAAAGTGCTCAGTCTTTCTCTTCTGGGATGTATTATAAATGCCACTTTCAGCCAGGTTACAAGCTGTTCTGTGCACCGCGTTTACTGTAGAAAAACAGCTGAGGATACATCTTTCGCAGATTTATTTTAGGGCATCTTATTTGGTTTCAGGAAAAAAGCATTTCCTTCTGTTCTGAGTTCTCAAAGGAAGGAATATGAGCGTTTCCTTATCTCAGTGGAAGGAGATTTATGGGGGGAGCACCTGAGTGTTGGAGCGAGTTAGGAATGTAAGAGCCTTTTGAAACGAGAAGAGAAGCTATCATATAGTGTCTCCCCCAAAATCCTGTATGAACAGATTAAACTGAATGTAATTAATAACATCAAGAAGAAATCCATTAAGTTGTTATAGTAACTGGGAAGCTAAGGTTTAAAATGTATGATCTGAGTGACTCAGCTCTGGGGGAAGGGATCTGAAAGCCCACATATGGAGAGCCAGCAGCATCCTTTTTCCCAGTCTCTTCTCTGTCCGTGCCCCGGGAAGCTATGCTGTAGGCACGTTGCATGGTTAAGGCTCTCCCCAAATCCTGAGCTTATTTGTCAGCAGGAAGGATGGGTTCATTCTATCCACCCTGTGAAAAAGCATGCGGGTTTCCTGTTGTATATCTGCGTAACAATTGATGTTTGTCTCTGCAGCATGTCTGGTGACCCTCGAAGAAAGTTGGCAAAACTCGCCCAAAAATAAGTGGTAGCGGCAGCAGTGCTAGGTCTTCCTGAGAGGCTCTTTCATAATGGGTAATAAGGAATTTGTGGGCTCTTCTGTCCTGCAGAGTAGCACCACCTTACTTCTGGAGGTCCTCTGGCAGCAGGATATCTACAAAGGTTTCAAAAAAAAAAAAAAAAGTTTGTTTTCTATAACTTACTTGGGATCTTCTTATAGATGTAGAAGGAAGTACATTACTTTCGTTGACCCCGCTAAAAAATAGTTGTGTAGAGTGAATGTGGGAAAGGATTGTTTTATTTGCCTATCTATGTACTTTCATTATTTGCACTCAGTGTTTTCTCAGGAGGCAGCTGCTAGAAGAACAGTATATAAACATTTACCTGCTGTCTCTGCAAGTGTTAATGTCGGGTAATGGCATGGATGTCTGAAGACCAGAGTGCAGAAATCTGGGATGCTTCTTTCAGCCTGGTGGGAAGATGGTTTTTGCTGTTGTAATCTGGTTGGTTCTGAGTATGTAATTCCGCATCCGGAATTAATAATAAACCTTTGAAATAGCAAAGGCTTGCTATTTCATAGTGTAATTCTCATGACTGTGTGTAGCTTCTGCCTTAGGAACAGTGAAGGTTATGTTGAGCAATTAATTGTATAACAGCAAGCTCTAAACCTAGAAGGAATTTGGTAGTGTAACGGTCTACAGCGATCCTAGAATATCTAGATGATACATAGAGATTTATTGCCTCTTGTTCAGTTAAAAAAAGACTAGTAAAAAGTCTTGTGACTTTTATGTATGAATTTGGATTTATTTAAAAAAAACAAACCCACAGGTGAGAGGCTGACTGTGTTGGACAACCTGTGTAGACTTTTTGGTCTGTGTTTGACTGGTCTGATTTATTAGCTGGCCTGGTGTTGCAGTTACTTCGGGTTTATGTGGAATTCACATGCTGCAGACACTCATTTCTGATGAAATATCAGGGTATCCAAGTGTTTAACTTCTGATCCTAACTTAACATTTTGTCTATCGGCAATTAAGGTTAGCCGTAATCAGGCTCCATTTAGTCAATAGAAATGTTTATTGTATTTGTAGATGATAAATGCATGTATATTTAACTGTACAAAAACTGCAGGTGAGTATACGGTTGTACTAAAGGCCCCAAACAAATACTGTGTTACTTTTGGAATGTGGGATTCTTTGATCTCTCTACTGGGGTGATGAGAACAAGGTGAAAAGCTGATACTTGTTTTTTTTTTTATCATTATATTCTCCAAACTGTAAGAAAGAGGTTGATAGATTACTCTCCCTGCAAAATTTAAAGCAATCCCTGCTGTAAAATCCCTCTAGTAGTTTAATACTGCTGTTTTACTACAGGAATACACGTGCCCTTTAGCTTTTCAGTAAGGTAATCCTGAAAGTTGAGAATTTTGAAGCTCCTCTGTACTGTTTACGCATTGGGGATTCATGTAGCTGGGTGGGAATTTAATGATTTGGTAGGGCCGTAGTAAGCCATGCATCCTTTTAATTTGCTGTCCATCTTTGAAAATCCTTACATTTATTTTCGCACAGCAATTTATAGAAATGAAAGAAAACATGCAAGGAGCCCTAAGTCAGTTCTTTCTCTTAACTGGCTCGAAATTCTGTTCCCTGGGAGTGGTGCAGAAAGCCCCCCGTTGCCCGCCAGTGCTATAAAAAGTTGGCGAATTTGCAGATTTTTCCATGCTGGAGAGGTGAGTCTAGAGGGCACAGACAGTGAGGGGCCCGTTACCATGGCCATCACATCGCTGCATGGCTGAAGTAGGACTGTAGTAGCTCCATCCAGAGGCATCGTGTCCTCATGCAGGCACTGGATGATGCCCGCAGCCTCTGCAAACGTCTCTGGGGCTGCCTTGCCAGTGGGAGTTTTGCTCTTGAAACAGCAGCAGCAACAAGGTCAGGTCTCCAGTGTGTGATCTTGCTCGTAGGAGAAGAACGGAGGACGGGCAGGACATCTTTTGTCTTGAAAGCTGGCATTTCTTCTGCCCAGAAGAAAAGTCTGCTTTGCCATCCAGAGAGAGGAGCGCTGTTTTGTTTTGGTTGGTTTTTTTTTTTGTCTGAGTAAAGCACATCATACGAGCAAAATGGGAAACCTTGCAGAAATGTTAGGCCACTCTTTTGACTTGCAGCATTTTGTAGGCTGATGTCTTGTGGCATAAAAAGGTCATTTCATGTCTACATCGTGCTGCTGCTTTGACTTTTTTGCATTGGAACAAGCAAGAGCATCATGTTCTTCTGCCCTGACATAAGGTTAGTTTGGAAGAGTGCTGTACTGATAATACGTAAATATTTTATTTCTGGAAAAAAAAGATACATGATGTAGTACATAGTCATCTCAGGCCAATAGAATTACCTGATTTAACAAGAACTCAAATATTTTGAATGTGTTCTTTTGCTTCGTTGCTGCAAATGTGAGGAACTGCCTTTTACCACCAAATTTTCAAATCTTATTAGAAGAGCAATATTATTTGAAGTTACCAGCCTCCTTTTTAGCAGTAGTTGAATATCTCATACTTTATAGGCCAGAGAATATTGAAATGGTACCAGCTATTGCATCTATAGATACAAATGTTGACTTTTGACATCAAGGCTCCACTTCCAGTTGCTATAATTCCTCAAAATTACCAGTTGTGTGCAGAGCAGTAGTCGTTTTCTCGGCGAGGCTGGATGTAATCAGGTTGGGATTCCTCTGACCATGCTTTGAACAACCTGGGACTCCCGATGTTTTGCGATTTCCACTTTTGCAATTCCCTTTGGAACTTCAGTGTTGAATAATTTGGACAGAAGAGCCAGAATTTTCCTGGTGACGCACACAGAAGAACCGTGCCACGGGGCTCATCCCTGTGAAGTGGTAAGTCTGAAGCGTGGGGATGCTGCAAGTAGAGGTCACTGAACAGCGCGCTCCTCATTAATTGCACTCTTTGAAGTGATGGAATTTGATCAAAACTTTCTAAAGTGTGCAGCATGAGGCAGACACTGAGTGTTGGAAGTATCACCCCACATAATTAAAGGTTTGAAGAGTTTTAAATAACTAGGAAAAAAAATTACAGTGAGAAGTTTGAGCAAGATGCTGGTGTTATCACTTTCACCTAACATAATAGCACTTGATTTCTGAGGAAATTGCAGTGTGATCTAAAGTATTCTCTCTTTAAAAAAAAAAAAATTGCTGATCATTTCAGCCTGAAATCTAGAATAATGCAAATATTTTCCCAACAAGCAAAATGTCAGATACTGAAGGAAACAACATAGCAGTAGTATAAAGAAACAGTAACATCTGCTTTGGCTAAAAGAGAAATCCTGGAATAAGGAAGCTTAAATGTTCTTCTAAATCAGGCTTTTTCTAAATCTCTTGTTATAAATTAGTTTTTCAGGATGCAAAAATGTTGTCGTAGATGCCTCTTAAAGTATATGAAGTAAAATATTTTTATGGAAGTGGACTTAGCTAGTGGTTGGTAGAAAACATCTGTGCATTTGAAGAATCCCAAAGGCTTTTCCTTTAGTCTTAATTATTTTTTAAAAAATATTTTCATGGGATGGAAAGACAGAAATTTCATTCTGGAAGTTGCTAGTATGGAAGAAAAACTGTGATAAATCAGGTTTGTAGTTGACCATGCTAGGCTAATGCAGTCATGTCCTCTTTAAAGCTCTGAATGGCATGTTTTGCCTTTGCAAATGAGATTGGAAATTTAATTTTTAGTTACTGTCTGTTTCTGTATGAAAAGTGGAGCCATTTGATGAACCACATCCTCCAAAGTGAGAGCGTTAAGACATGCTGTTAGGCATGAATTTTGAAATGGGGTTGAGTTGTCCTGTCGAGCCTCAAATCCTACATTTGGAGAATTTCCGTAGTTCTAAATGAACAATTAAGTTATTTTTGAAACCTCAGAATGTAACTGGCTTTTGATAGGGGAGTTAGGCGACGAATGTGAGTTAAAAATAGGTTCTTGTTTCTAATCTGTGCGTACACAGCTTGTGTTCTCTTTCCTGGGTGCTCTCGTGCAATGGTAAGCATAGCTGGGTCTCCGTCTTATTTCTGGCTCTGCTTTGCCTGATAAGTGATTTTGAGTCAGTCGCTTATTTTTCTCTGTGGATTTGCGTCCACTACTGCAAAGCTGAGTACACTTGCCAAATGCTTTGAGGTCTGTGGGTGAAAAGTGTTGTAATGATGTTAAATATATCCGAAACCTAGGTAGGAGATGCTGAGACAACGGTTTTACTGTTGATATACGGCTGGTTTTCTTACGAGAGATGATGGGCATGTTCCACTATATTGTATAATATTTTTTGAGACGATGCATGGTAGCACGGAATGGTTATTCCCGTAAAACAAAATAATAGCAGCTACTGCTGCACAAAACCTGTGATCTAAAAAAATAAATCCTTCATATTTCACTAACAAAAATGATGCTGCAGACAGGCAGTGTTAGAAACAATATATTGTGTGTGGCTAGATGCTGTTGCCCTAGAAGTAACCTCATTTTGGACTCATTTAACAGCACGGAGAATTCTCTCCCAGGCTCTTCTTCCTCTTTCCTTGGACTCCTTACAGGATTGCCCTTTATGAGCGGTCTAGAATGCACAATTTATGAAAATGCAGTTTATCAGCTGCAGAATCCTCCTTCCTGGTGAAGAGAGGACACAGGGGGGCAGGAGAAAAACGGCAGCAGCTGCTTACCTTGGCACGGAGCATCGTTTTTCCTTTTGATTTCGTTTGCGTGTGTGTCTGTGGTCAGAAAAGCTCGTTACCGGACCTCGCTGTTATCACGACGGAAGCATTTACTCCAAATTGGCCATGGAATAGGTTTTGCCTCAGGCAATTAAATTGTTTTGGTAGGTGGCGTTTCGTGGCCCGCAGGGTTGTGTTTTTGAGCAGGACCTGCCCGAACATGACTACCCGGTACGGAAAGCCACCGTGCTGCAGCGGGGAGAGCTCTGGCCCCAGCTGGTGAGTAGGGCCTTCTCTTGTTTGAAGATGCTGCTCTGGGTGCCTGACCATGCTTGCTCAGCCCCTCACCTCCTACTCCATAAGCTGTCTGCAAATAAGACAGAACAGCAAGACGGGTTGTGGGAGACTCAAAGGAGATTCTTGTTCATTTTTGTGGGATCTTTACCTGCCGAAACAGTACAAGAAAAAAAAGAGGGGGCAGAGTGCCTGGCTGAGGAGGGACTAAGGTGGTGCCCGGCTCCTGGAAGGCTTCTGGAGCAGCGTGGAAATGGCGTTTATGGCAAAACTCTTACTTGCATGGGGCCTCACCAGAAGGAGCCCACCTTGGCTGCAGCACTGCACCATGCTGAGGAACAGCGGTGCTGGCTTAATGGTTGGGCTTGGTGATCTTAAAGGTCTCTTCCAAGAGACCCTGCCTATGGCAGGGGGGTTGGAACTCAATGATCTTCAAGGTCCCTTCCAACCTAAACCATTCTATCATTCTATGATTCCAACCAAAACGATTCTGTGACATCTCCCCTCGCCTGTAGGCCTCGTTGGCCAGGCACAGCTGGGCGGCAGGTCGGAGGTCCTGCCGCAGCTCTGGCTCCGGTCCGCGGGGTGAGCTTCTGCCCCATGATGCAGGTGCACAGCACAGAGGCAGCGGTGATAAAATGGAGTAGCTAAGCCCGTCTCTTGCATACGGCGCAGGATTTGAGGGGACTGCTGTTCACGGCGCTGTTAGCATTTCTTGTAGGTGCTTTGAACTTTCTCCTTCAGCCTCTTGCTGTGCAGCCCGCGTACAGTTAAGATTTCCTCTTACTTTTGTGGGTGCCCTCCTTTGCAGGCGTCAGCTAGCTTTACTTTGGTTCTCTAGGGACCTCTCGCTGTTCTGGTTTTTGTATTTCAACTTTCCCCACTATTCTTAAGCAGTTTTTCTTTTTCAAAGGGAAAAATTGGTAAGGTTAGGAATATTCCTCTGTTGCAAGAATTCTGGAGGATGTGTTCTTCTGAGGATGCTCTCTATTTGTAGGCTTGATTGTGTACTTATGTGCTTAGGGTCGTTGTGTTGGTTGCAGCATGGCTCCAGTGTTGTGGGTTTTTTTGTTTGTTTGGTTTGGTTTGGTTTGGTTTTTGTTTGTTCGTTTTAAAAAAAAGGAAAAAAATCCTTCTTGCAGGCTGGTTGAACTTGGCCCTTTCCATAAAAAACTATAAGGGAGAGATCCGAGGATTTTAGAACTTTTCCGCTTGGACTAGAGCAATATTGGGGTGAGTTTAGGAAGGCAAGAAATAAATCAGTGGCATGAGACAAGTGCCGCATTAGCTGGCGGTGACACAGTAAGTAAGTTCATCCAGCACATGCTAATCCTGCCTGATCTGCAGCGTTTCCGTTATCTATGCAGACCAGCAAGGCTTAGTGCATTATGCTGCTTTCCTAACCAAAACACATGGGCAACATGAAGTCTATTTTTTTTTTTTTTTTTTTAAATAGCAACCTACCAATCTAAAGGGGGAAAATGCGCGTTGCGTGCGTTTTCTGTCGCACTGGGTTGTGTTGTATTTTTAAACTGACATGGGTTGGGTTGGTGTGTTTTTTATTTTAAAGCGTAATTAATAATTGTTCTTTGGTCTCCGAACGCTGTTCAGCTCCGCTCTGAGGAGTGGGAGGCTCTGCTAGTCATTTGCACATGGAACAAGAAAGGTATAAATTGCATCTTTTAATAGTATGCTTCACTTTCCTAAGTAATTACCTTGAAAATCCTGTATGTGCTGGTAGGTAGCACTATTAAACTGTACTCTTTGTTGCTGTCAGAACTGATTTTTAAATTAATTGCACTTGATCACAATAGTAGACAAACTGTTATAGAAATATAAGATTTAAAAATCATTAACATAGTAAAGAAAATAGAATAGTGTTTTCCACAATTCTTTCTTCTGCTCCGGCTATTAATATTTGCCTGAAAGTTTCCTGGAAAAAAATACGGTCATATTTTCTCAGCAGTAATAGTGAAAAATATTGCTTGTATTTCATGGGAGTTCTGCAGAGCACGTTAGGCCTAATGACAGTAAGCAATGTAATGAGAGGTTCAAAT
The DNA here is from genome assembly GCA_017639485.1 of Pluvialis apricaria. Classification (NCBI taxonomy): domain Eukaryota; kingdom Metazoa; phylum Chordata; class Aves; order Charadriiformes; family Charadriidae; genus Pluvialis; species Pluvialis apricaria. Next base: position 2,489,372 of record CM030011.1, on the reverse strand, counting down.
TAGTATTGATTTTCCTATCATAACTGAAACAAATGGAGAGCAATGGCAACCTGATTGTACCCTCTGCTGGAAATCAAAGAGTTACTGGGATTTCTGGAGTAGACTGACTTGGTTATTCTCAGCTTTAATGATTAGGTTGCCAGAGAAAAGATGAGTCTTTGCAATCCTCTTAACCTTGGCGATATCTCAGTAAGAGACCTCCTAATGAAAGTTAAGACACTGTTTTAATAAGGATAATTTACCCAGTGGTAACGTGGGAAGGGAGTGGGGTTTTTAAAGGGTTTTTTTGGCCCTGCGCAACTTTCACAGAACTTTCTCACATTATGTACAAAGGGTATCCTGCATATAGCATTCACTTTTTATAACAAAAGAGTTGGTTTAATTTATATTGTAGATAAGTTTGCGACTTGATCACATCGCACAGATGCCTGATAGCTTACAAACAGCAAACTAATTCAGACTTGGTTTGCGCACTCAGCCAGTAATTCACAGGCTGGTAATTATGAGAAAGCTTAAAGCAGCCTTGGAAGAGGACAGAGTGAAGTAGGCGCTTCGTGAGCTGGATGATGTTGCTCGATCCTTAGCACTTCTGTAGCAAACTTAGTTTACGTGAGAATTGCAGTGGTAAGAAATAAAGCTAGGTTCGCTTCTCAGGGCAAATCCTTTTCTGAGTCTGTTTTCATGGGTTACAGGCATTTGGGCTAATAGATGCCCTTGCTTTTATTTTTTGTAGTGCTATGAAGTCCTCTCAGCGTTTTATGAAAATTAGACTAGGTTGAGTTTTCTGAGGAGGAGTGAGTTTCTTCCATCTGCCGTAAGACCAGTTTAGTTGTTTCTGCTCATAACAAATGGAAAGAGACCACTGGAAAAAACCCAACTTTTTACTCTCTAAATAAGTAGTAAAAAGGGCTGTTTGGGAGATTCTTACGTATTTATTTCTGTGAGGCTGTGTCCAAGTAGCTGGACATAATAGTAGTAGTCACAGAGCTAAAAGTTTAGGGCTCAATACTGGAAGAAATACCTTAGTGCCTAAATTGGTGAAAGGGAAGAAGGTACAGTTAATTCTCCTGTGGCCCAAGACATCTGTGTGATGCAAAAATAAAATGGTAAAATTCCTGAAACTGGTTTTTCGGGGGAATGTAATTCTGCAGAAACATTTAACCGGTATTTCTTTGAAGTTTCATTTGTTGTATGTACTGCTTGTAAACGTACAGCATGTTTGTTCCCGCGGTAGGTGGACAGCTCGGGTAGCTCCAGTACCTGCGGGGCTGCTGCCACGCTGTGCGACCAGTTGGCCGTGACCTCCATTTCCTTTTTTGTGAGCAAGCTGACCTTCTTAGCAAGCTGAGAGCGAAGTAGTGCTCTCGTATTTTCAACTCGCTGGTTTTGTTTAACGTAAAATACAAAACCGTCACTGTTTGGGTACCAGTTGCTATTTGGACATCACTGTCTTTGACTGATGTTAAATCCATGTAGGGTTTATTTTTCTTACTAGGAATCGTGTGCAATTTCCAAGCCTGAAGTAAGAGCCCATGTGTTTTGTCTGGGAGAGCTAGACCTGCGATTATCACTTTTTTCTTTTTTTTTTTTTGGTGACTGTCACCCTGTCTGAGCATGTGCTTCACCCTGTGAAGTTCTGATGACCTTTAAGGAGAATCAAGTTTGTTTGAATCTCAGCTCACAAATGATGCAATTATCAGTGGGATCAGATAATCTCCTTCATCCCAGCCCTTTCCTTAGGAAGGCTTCTCTATTAATTCACCGTTCAGGTTTCTGCTTTTATCGCTGATCACCTTCAGGATCTATAAGGATCAGCATTTTGTTGCTAGGAAAAATTCTGTCCCAGTGTGTCACGGCCCTGGCAGCGCTGCTGGCAGTTGGGAAGAAACAGATATGGCACTGCAGACTGTGCTGTATTATCTGAGTTTCGCTGGGTTTTGTTTTGTTTTTCGCTATCTCTCAATCTTTGTGTCTTGCCTTCTTGAAAAGTGGGAGGAAATGAATTTAGAGTATGAAAGGAGCCAGATAAATAGCTCTGCTTGCCAAAACCTTTTGTTAATCCAAAGAACTAGCATCGCATGAGCAGCAAAAATGTAATCCTCCTGGCCCTGCCTCGCCTGTGTTTCATCGGGGAGGGAAGCATCTTTAGGGGTGAGAGGGTTAATCTGCTTGTCGTGTTACCCTGTGGCTTTAAACCTGCCCATGCAGAAGCCAAAATGTGTGGGAAAACAGCGACGTGGTGAAATGTGTCTTCTATTCCAAGTCATACCAGAACTTGCACGTTAAGATGCGTTTTAGGAATTTCTTTAAATAGTGGATTTCACACTGGATGAGTTGAATAGCTATTTTTAAAGAAGCGTGTAGGAAAAGCAGGCTTTATCACATGCACGCATGTAGTTTTATCCTCACCACTGTCCATTGCCAGTTTTGAACCCCGCTAATTCATACCTTCGCTATAAGGCTTTATCACTCTGAAGTTGCTGGAGTGTTTACTGTCATTTTTGAAAAACACGGTCATTGCACACAAAAAAATTTGAGGTGGAAGAACTAGGTCAGCTCGGTGTAAAAAGAAATCTTATACCTTGCCTAGGATATATTCCAGCAAAATGGATTAGACCCAACTGCAGCACTGAGAGTACTTTTCTTTGTAGTCTAATATCAAATGCAAAGCCTTGCTGCTTTTAGGCATTTCCCTGTTACCCACACTTAACTGGTCTGCTGGGATATAGTTTCTTTTTTGAGAATTTGGGTAGTGAAGAGAAACCCTTTTCTTGTACCAAAAGACTGCATGAATTAGAGAATGTGCATGGGAAGAATTTTCCAGCAAGCCTCTTTGGAGTGTTTTTGGTGTTTTTCTTTTTTTCCCTTAGATGTTCGTCCCAGGTGTCAGATCTTTTATGTAAAGACACAAGAATGACTCAGATTTTAACAGTAATTTAGTCATGACTAACGGAAGTCTTAGATTTTCTTGCTAGGCTCTTCAGAAATGCAATCCACATTGAACAAAATATGTTTTTTAGAATTATTCATATTCCGGTTAAACTTACTTTGACAAATTGATAAATATTTATAAAGGAAAGGGAGTTGTGATATAAGAGGACTCCACAGAAACAATCTGCTAGTCAGTTTGGTCCATCTCTCCATCGCTCGTCTCTGAGTGTTGATTCTGATCTTAAAGTTCAGTGAAATTTAAGAGACAATCTTAGGCTCTCATTCTTTCAGATTCTTTTTTTCAGAGATGTTTTCCTGGATACTTATTTGTGTGTGCATTTATTTACTTTATTACGTATTTGCTTATTTATTTATTTATTGTCGGTTTGTGAACTGACATATATTCAGGAGGGAGAAGCATTTGTTGGTTGTGCTGCAGTGTGAGCTCGTTTATGTTGGGCATCACAAATTCTACACAGGAGGGCAGTAATGAATTTCTCAGGCTTGTACTTTACTAAGCACAAATCTGTACTTTATTAAACACAAATCTGTAGTCTGCTTGGTTTTGCTGCTTAGGCAACTGCTTCCTTTTGTTCTTTCTATGAATTTTGTCTACATATTACAGCAGAATATGTATTTATTTCTGGCAGCAAATAGTCATAACATATTCTTCCTAGCCTGTGCATACATATCACTGCCGTGGTCGTCTTTACCTGCATGATATGTAGGACAGTATCATCTAATTTGCTGTCTGCTGTCAGTTTTGGATTCTTTTTATAACAGGGCTTTCTAGTTTCTCCTAATTGTTGAAGATTGATAAAATTGTTGAACTTATATTAGACTTTTGTTCTGATACTGTAGTATGACTTCAATGCTGCTAATTGGGTAAGGATTCTTGGGCACAAAAGGACAATTTTTCACAATGATAACAATCAGCCATTGGAATAATCTCTCCGGGGAAGTGGTGGATTCCCTAACACTGAACGCTTTTAGGATTGAGCTGGACAGGGTGCTGGGCTGTCTTGTCTAGACCGTGCTTTTTCCAAGAAGCGTTGGCCTAGATGGACCTTGAGGTCCCTTCCAACCTGGTATTCTATGATTCTGGGACTTTTCTCACTTCGAGCCTGCTCATCCAGTTGTGATACGGATCAAAAGCTAGGCAGGGTTTGCAGAGAGAAGTAACATTGCTGCACAACCGTGCTGCCAAGTGTCAGGTTTTTACTAGCCGTTCCACTGCTGTAATGTCTAAACCCACCCTGATTGCTTACCTGGTGCACGCGTGTGGCCTGTTACCATAAGAGGAGGGTTCTTGATCGGGCCATAAATCTGTGTTTCCCACTGGCCTGGGTCTGGTGTCAGCCGGCGATGGATGCTGAGAGGAGGGCAAGCCTGGGGGGAGGTGTTGCAGGGTTGTTTTCTGTCCTTTGCTCCTGGACGGTCCTGTTCATCCTTTTCTGGAGTGCTCTAGTTAAGGTGCTTTCGAAGACAAATCCTTCAGCTCTTTTCCAATGCTGCTCCATAGTCGATGAAGCGTACAGCCCTGTGTGCTGGCACTTGTGCTGAAATGGCAGTGAGTTATGTCTGGCATGGATCTGAGCGCTCCGAATGCTTTGGCTGGCGATGAAGGGATATATGTGTGTTGGATGTATGAACCCTAAGGAAATGAAAACAACCGGAGGTGCCTGTGCCACAGCCAGAACTGCAGGCAGACTCCACTACAGCGCTGGCGTTGTGTGTTAGCGTTTCCTTTGAGTTTGTTTCGTTCTCTTTCTCTCCTTTTTTTTTTTTTTTTTTTCCCTGGAGTGATCTGGTTCAGGGGGAAGCAGGTTCGTTACAGCAGTTCTCTTGTGCATGGAAGAGCAGGTGAGCAGTTGGCTCCTGGAGACTGACGTCCTTAGACCTCTGTCATCAGAGGCACTGCTCTGTATTCAGATGCTGAGATCTAGTGTGGCTTTTTTTCCTCAAGCTTTTTTTTGCTTTAAATCAGGAGAGGTGCAAGCTAAATCGTGTTTAACCTGGGCATGATGGCATTAAGCTGAATCTGAAGCCTAGATGGCACAGTTTGTGGTGTCTGTAAGCCAAGCTGAGCTGCTGCGCTTGAGCGTTCGGACTTCTGAATCCATTGTGGGGTGGGAACCAAAGAACAGGTCTGTGAAACCAGCCGTTGCGGTGTAAGGTGCCTTTCAGTACCCGCTGCCGGGGCTTGGAACCTCACGGTAGCGGGGAGCGGTGTGGGCTGCCCGCTTTCGGGGACCCTGGCTGCTGGCAGTGGCAGGGAAGAGAATTAGGTGCCTAATTTTGATGCCACATCTGCTCCTCATCGGCTGGGTAGATCACCAGAGTCTCGCAGCCCATTTTTTGCCAGCAGTCTGAATTGCTTATTGCTCTCCTGAATTTGCACTGCATGAACAGGTGATCTGAATACCGTTAACCCCTAATTTCTCAGAGTGAACATCGTCTTAGAGGTCTAACATCACCAAGCCCAAACCCATTGCACAGTTTTCTGTGGTGCATTCAGCACGGAAGTTTATGAGCAGTGGCCCTTCGGCGGTCTTCCACCTTGAAGATAATCCATCCAAGCAGGAGAGAAAATTTGTCAGCACAAAAAGTGGCACTCCAGCTCTACCTCTTCTTTGGGGAAAGAAAAAGAAAAAAAACCCACAACCCTCAGTGTTCTCTCTATATAGTCATGAATGTAGCTTTTTTTTATGAGCGCTAAATCCCCAGCAAGAAAGGGTAGGGGGCCTGGGAACACTCCAAGGGGTTTTTTTCCCGTGTGCTGGGTTCCCCTGCTGCTCCAGCTGCTCGGCTGTCTTTCATTCCCCTTAGCGCTCTCGCAGAGTTCAAACTGGCTGCAGTGTCACCCTCAACAGAAGGCTGTAATTTAGTGGCTGAAGTGGTGTGTGTGTGCACCAGTGTAATAATAAATAATGTTTGTGAGTTATGATTAAATCTTAGAATTGCATACAAATGCAATTCCTTTTCTTCCATGAGAGCCAGCTCAAGCTGTTCTTGGAGACTTTCTATACTGTACCTTTGAAAAGGGCTCATTTAAAGAATTCTGCGCAAGTTTGGCTTTGATTCTGTATTCCTGGACATGTTTCAGGGCTTGCTTAGACTGCAGAGCCTTGTGAATGCTGATTAATTTTAACATGATTTTACTAAATATTGAATTGTTCTTTCACTAATGGAGAGCTACACTTGCATAACATCTGCTGCCAAGTCTTTTATGAAAAAGGACAGTAAGTTATAAATCAACTGTGATGTTAGCAGTTAGCTCCATAGTTTATTATCAAAACAGTTTGTTATTCAAAAATACATATGTTCTTTTTCTTTCAGGTTGCCTGTCTGAAGAAATTAGATTGAACAACAAGAATTTTTTATAACGGGGTGCACTTTAATATCAATAATGAAGAAAAGCAGAAGTGTCATGACAGTAACTGCAGATGAGGTAAGTTTCTTCTAAAGGCATGTTTTATTTTTCCCAGTACTTCATGAAAATGAGAGATTAAAAGTTGGTTTGGTCTTATTTTGTAAGTATCGGCTGGTTTTGCTTTGCTTACTCATTGATTTCCTTAGAGTTGTTTGCAGCTCATCTAATAAGCAAAAAAATAAGCCCTGCACGTTTAAAAACAAACCGACCAACCCGCACACCATGGGAAGTTTAGAGGAGTCTTATGTGGAGCGTATACTTTACTGTTCGTTGGTCAGTGTGATGCTGGGAGGCAGCAGGGAACGTTTCCATACCTTATGGAAGTTCCATCTCTGTGCATGTGCTGTACTTGTACGCTTATAAGTGTTTCAACGTCTCTCCCCGCTGTAGTTGCTGAACACCTAATGTGATGATGCATGTGTTATTCCGTTACTACACTTGCTAATCATCATCATAATCCCCTATTAATTAAACTCCAGTTCCTATTCTCTGGAGAAATGTATCAGTTTGTAATGATGGCGTGATAACCGCAGCCTTAATTGTCTTGTTTGTCACAGCTGGGGCTTGCCAAAGATGGGAAACCGCGTGGAATGTACATGAAAATACAGTGGAGGAGTGGAACCTAGTAGTTAGTGTATCCTATAGCACTCTCTCAGTAAATAAGTGTTTCTTTTACACTCTTAGACCACATGTTGCACTGCTTCATAGTCAGTTTGCCTGAGCGTGGTGCTGGGTCCACTCAGTCCTTGCTGATTTTAATGAAAGCAGGCATCTGAAGTCTAACGGGAAGCTAGAAAACTCTGCTCTACACTTCTTAAATAATAACAAAAAAATTAAACATAAAGATTATTTGTAAAGGCAGGTTAAGGCAGATCCTCCTGTAGAAGGCAGGCTTTCCTCTCTGGGGTTCCTAGGAGTATTTTTGACCTGATTCTGTGCTATGAAAGAGTAGGGTTTGGATCACTGAAGATCTCTAGCCTATTTTTGGAAGCATGGCATGCCAAATATCTTAAACTTCTACCTAGGTCATTATGATGTTGATGCCTTCATAACTTCATGAATCTGCACCAGCATGCCTTATAGCACTTCAGGCTATAGTCAAGGAGTAAAGTAGCTGTGGACCACGTTGTTTCCTTTCTGGATGCTCATGGTTGTGGCATGGGCAAGCCAGTAGGGAAAGGTGAGAAAACTGGTAGTATGCCATTCTCCCATCAGTCTTGGCTTTCCTTCCCATGTTGAGAGTCCTTGCTGAAAGATAAGAGAGTACCACAGAGTCATTTACTTTAATAGTCTCATGACTATGAGGAATGTTACTGGGTTACCAGTTGTCACTTGTGCTTTCACTGCGGTGAGGTAGATCCTTCTCCACTCAGTGGTGGACACAGTGGTGGCTGTTCATAGGGAAAGGGAACCCAGGGCTTGGAAAGGTCTGAGAAGGGTGGAGAGGGCGGGGCAGAGATCAAAATTCAGGAACAGGTTAAAAACCAGGAAAAACGTAGAGGGGTTGCCATAGGTATGTATATGCCTATTACAGTAACCCTCCAGCTTCTACGGGTAGCTCATCACATGCAATAACGATATATTCACATCTCTATTGGACGATTACATTTGACTAGCTAAATACTCTAAATAAGACCAAAACTGACAACCTTCTCGCAGTGCTATTCCTCTGTGGGAGAAGTTCTGGCTTGGGTTTGAGAAGACTGACAGCCAGTTCTGAGATCACGGTGATGTGTTTAAATAAAAATCAGTAGAAATTAGAAGAGGAAAAACTGCTTCCACTGATTAAAACCTTTTTTTGAGACTATTTCTGTTAGGAATGCCAGACATAGGGTAGGGTAGCCTAGCTGGGAGTTCTTCTCACTGAATAGCTCTTGGATAATTCAGTAGGTGTCCAAGTCCAGTGTTCTTGACACCTTTCTCTGGTGATTCATCAGCAAAAAGTGGCAAACCAAAATGTTTGTGTTGTGGAGAGAATGATACTTAAGATGGATGTTGAGTGGAATGTTCTCTGAAAAAGTTCAAAATATCAAGTTTAACATATCAGCGAGGTGACCTGGATTATTGAAGCGTTTGATTAGATTAGAATTAGATGTTGAATTTAGCTTAGACAAGTTATGAGTGAATTTTCAAGTTCATTCATAACTTCATAAAATAATAATACAGTGGAGTCAGGCTGTGCCAAAATTTCATCACACAGTTATCTTTTGTGAGTGGCTGTGACTGCAGAACAACAATTGAAGGTGTTTTGTCCTCGTAGAGGAAAACATTTGTTTGCAGAACTTCAGTGGCTTTTCTGTCTTTGCAGAATGCTCTGGATTACCTGGAGTGTGGGCTGAGTAAGTCCTACAGTACTTCCAGCCATGCTCTGGGCATAGACCTCTGGAGAGGAAGAAGATGTTGTTCTGGTAATTTGCAGTTACCACCACTATCCCAAAGACAAACAGAAAAAGCAAGGACGCCTGACAGAGACATTGTCTGCAGACCAACAACTCTGCCTTTGTTGACGCCTCCCAGTATTGCAATCACCACTTACCAAGACTGGTAGGTTATTTCCCTTTGCTATGAATCTCACGTAGATGCATTTTTGGGGGTTTGGGGGGGGAGTTTATTTGTTTGTTGTTTTGGTTTGGGGTTTTTTCTAGTTTTGGGGTTGGTTTATTTATTTATTTTTTTTAAAGGCACTATATAATTGTCTTGTATATATTAATCAGTATTGTTGATGTCTATCGGACGGTGTATCATGGATGTAAGTTTACAAAGTAATTACCTTTTCTTGAAATTCTATTTCTGTTAAAAACTCTTCTGTTCACTTTTTTTTGGTGCATCTTAATGAAATTTTTGTGTTGTAAATTCCGATCTCGGACAGAGGATTTCTGTTACTAGCTTTCCACCCACAGAAGAGTTCAGGGTGGTGGTAGACTCTTCTACAACAGGTTGAGGAAAGAGGCTTTAGCTCTCTGGCTATTTGCTGTCCGAGTGTTAGAAGAAAGGCTTGGGAAAGCATTTGAATCTGATATTAAGCTCAAGAAAAGTCCCAAAGAAAGGATCAGAGAGCTGATTAAAAGGGGGGTTGCTAAGAGGTGAGTTCCAAAACAGAAACTGAATGTTAAGTGCCAAAACAAGAAAATTCGTCTAGAGGGAGGAAGGGAAGACAAAGCCCCAAGTGTTCACGCATGGGAATTGCAATGGTAGATTTTAATGGCAAAGTAAGGTCAGATGTCCAGCTTGCCATGAGGATCTTGAAATGGCATTGCAATGTAACCTTAAAACCTGTACTCTCAACTTCACATTTCAAGTGTGCTTTTGTCGTGGTTTAGGCAGCTTTAGATTCTAGTTTTTAAATGCTCCACTCTCAGTTTCGTTTGCTGGCTGCAAGATGTGTTCACATCATTGTTTCCAAGTCTGAATCTGGTTTTAGCTTCTGTTAAACTCGGCGCTCTTCAGAGCTGGCATTTCAGTTTGCCTTTGAAGAATTGTAGAGGACATTCTGAATTCATTTGTTAGAGCCCTTTAAAAACAGTTTTCCTATTGAAGACAGGATTTTTAAACTATGCACTTGAAGAGATGAGATACAGAAATCAAATAGGAATTAGCAGGGGCTTTTGTTCAATTTTTGCGTTTAATTGCTGTGGATAAATTTCAGAAAACGAGTTATCTAATTTCTGGTGGATTGTGAATTTTGACGATAAAAGGGTTGGTTTGCCTTTATGTGCATTTTACGAGTGTTCCCTTTTGTGTATCTGCAGCAATTTGTAATCTTGGCTACAAGACGATTGAGAGCCTATTCATAAGGGATGCTTTTAAGAATGAATTAGTTCTCATCTTCAGATGCACTTTCAGATGCAATTTAGGAAAATGCGAAGAATTGCAACGGATTTCTCATTAGTTTCCCTTGTAACACAAGGGGGCATTGCTGCTCCTCTCTTCCGTTACAGCAGAATCCATGTACGCGTACTGCGTTGCACAACATGTATTTTTCTTGGCCGGCATGCTAGTCAAAGAGAAAACGCTTATAACAGGTTACTGCTATTTCTTCACTGCTGTTAATCTCGTATAGGTGAGCAGACAGCTTCCGACATCTGTTTGGCTTGAATCTATCCTATCTGTTTGCAGCCGTAGAGGGAGCTGGGAGCTGCTGGTTGGCGTGGCTGCCGTGCAGAGGGCTGTTCTGACGCGCTGGTACGCGGGCATCTTGGCATCCCCCTCACCTTTGTGACTTGGGCGCCCGTTAGATTGACTGCTCTGACAGCTGGGCAGAAAATTGGTCTAATCTTTCCCACTCCCTGTGCAAGTTCTTGTCATCGAGGGCTTTTGAATAGCTTAGCACTGTTCTCTGCCCCAATGCCAGGCAGTTCCTTCCCTACGCAATTTCCAGTTACTCGGGGCCTCACCACGCTCTCAGGGAGCACAGTCACGGTTGAGGTTTTTTTTTGCGTAGGAGCGGTGCAAGCGGGATCTGGTCCCTAAGCTTTTTGGGCTTCTGTATTGTGGTTCAGTTCTGCACGAAGTCTACCCCAGAGGCAGATTATATTTGTGTAAGCCCGGTACGTGCCATTGCGTTGAGACAACTTTTGGAATGATACAAGCATTAAGAGACTCAGTGAGTGGGCAATAAACTGAAAGGAAAATTTCAGTGTAGATAAATACAAAGTGATATATCTGAGCATGAAAGAATTGTAGCAGCGAAACAATATTACTGCTCAGGAGCAAAATCCTGTGTGTAAGTCCAATAGAGTTGGAAGTTCAGTGCTTATTAGTGGTCAAAAAAGCAAATTAATTCTTAAAGATTTGAAGGAAAAGAATAGCAGATAAAACATAGAGCATCAGGATGGCGTGGTAGGAATCCATGACTTGGTAAAAGGTTGCATGTAGTGTACAGTTCCGGTCTTTCCTCTCAAAACAGGGTGTAGCAGAACTAAAAAGCGTTAAAGGCCTCTAAGACGATCAAACATACGGAACAGCTTCTGCACTAGGGTTGACCAAGGGGGCTGGAAAAGACAGTTGAGGAAGTGGATGGAACCAAGTTCTTGCTAGTGGTATGAAGATGTAGTTGATCTATTGCTTCTTGTCCCTTCTAAGAGAAGAACAAGGGGCCATCAAATAAATTGGCAGCGCAGGCGTGAAGCAAGTGCAAGGAGGTAGTTCTTTACGCAGTTTCTAGTTACGCTGTGGAACTTCATGCTGTAGGATGTAGATGTAGAAGTTTGAGGAGGCTCAAGGGAAAGCTCAACAGATCCTTGGAGGAGTAAGCTGTTGTGATTTCCTTCAGAATATATAAGCCCCATCTCTTGTTCAGCTTCTGAGCTGCAAGTTGTTTAGGACTGGGAAATACTTGAGGAGAAGCATCATATACGTTTGCCTTCTGTTCCTTTCTTTTCTGTGCTTTTAATTTCTTGTGGGAGTCAAGATTGTGAGCTAGAGGTACCATTGGCCTGACCAGTAAGACCATTCTTGTATTACAGGTCAGGGGGTTTTTTTCAGCTTACTTCATGGGTAATTTTCCTTGGAGCTTTAATAAAAATGCTTGAGGCCAAAGGCAGAAAATTAACAAATTTTAAGCAATTGGGGAGAAAAAAGGCTTTACGTGTAGGGAGCCTAATGTCATTGAACAGTGTAAATCTCAGAGTGGGACAGAAAAGGGGGTATTCCTTGTGAAAAGAGTATCCAACTCTTAGTTTCATGGGATTATAGGATAATTCAGGCTGGAACGGACCTCAGGAGGTTTCTAGTCTAACCTCGTGCTCGCAGTGAGGTCAGCTGTGAGGTCAGACCAGGTTGCTCAGGGGGTTTTATCTAGTCTGATCATGAAAACCTCCAAGGATGGAGGCTTCACATCCTCTCTGGGCAAACTGTTTTGCTGCATGACTGTCCTCAACTCACAAAAAAGTCTCCCTATGTGTGGTCAGAATCTCTCTTGATTTGTCTTCTGCCAGTTGTCCTGTGCCTCCCAGCGTTTCCGTGGAAGATAATGGCAGTGTGTGCTCCTTGGATGCGTGGCATGTGGTCCACAAATCCACTGTGTTAATGCAGCACTGAATATTTAGGTTGCCACGCTTTAGGCCCTTAACGTGATGTCTCTGGGCTATGGATATTATTCGCTCATTTTGTTCCCTGGGTTTAGCTTCAGGGAGGAGAGGTTTCCTGACCTCTGTTTATGCTCCCAAAGGTAGGCGGTCTCCTTACAGCTTATACAAGGTCAAGTTCATTGATAGTGCTACAGCGGTGGAGGTAGTGAATCGTGCAAATAGAAACTCTTTGCTGAAATTTAAATGTAAATGGCCTTGGTCTAAGACATTCGGGGTCCACACAACTAAAATGCATAAACATAAACAAAAAATCTGGGCACGTAAGGTCCAGATTTAGGTTTTCTGTAAGGTAAATCATCATAACTCCTACGCGTCCAATACAAACTGTCTAACATTCACTTAGTATGTGAGGTTTTTTTCCTGAGGGTTCGTAGAGATGCTTGGAGATACTTTCTGCGGGAGCTCAATAGGACTCATTCAGAATTGTGTAGGTTTACCAGAGCTTTCTGTAATCTATTTCTGTGCACATAAAATGCCAGACAGATGTGAAGCACCTCATTATTATGACATGAAACATGATTCCTAGAAATAATGTCTTTATTTCATTTGTCTACTGTACATAGTAGCTATCATCTTTTTATGTGGTGACTGTAAGACTGTGAATGAGCTTCCTAGTGATATCGTGATGACAGTTAACTTTTCATGCTGATAAGAGGTCTGCGTTACACTGTTATATTTAGTGTATCTTCAGAAACACATAAAAAACTTCTGTAGGCGACGTCTCTTTTACTGGGGCAGGTTGGGTGGGCTTTCCATGGGCATTTCATACTGAACAAAGTCACTTCTGTTTGGGGGTTTGTTTCTTATTTGTGCAAGCCATTGTAGTCTTTGTAGAAATTTACCATCTTAACCAGAAAAACAATAACAAAGTTTCTGGAGGGGCAGTGATAAATCAAACCCCCATCACCAGAGGATTGCTGTGAACGGTAAGGTGCAAAAGCTCTGACTCTGCTGGGGTTATTTCTCTTTTCTCCTGTTTACTTGATTAAATCCCTGGGGAAACTCTCACTGCAGGTATTTTATGAGGGGGAATGGCTTCAAACTGGAAGAGAGGAGATTTAGATGAGATATGAGGAAGAAATTGTTGACTGTGAGGGCGGTGAGCCCCTGGCGCAGGCTGCCCCGAGAAGCTGTGGCTGCCCCATCCCTGGAGGTGTCCAAGGCCGGGTTGGACGGGGCTGGGAGCACCCTGGGCTGGGGGGAGGTGTCCCTGCCCAGGGCAGGGGGGTGGGAACAAGATGGTCTTTCAGGTCCCTTCCAGCCTAAACCATTCTATGATTTGGGGTGTGCATTCTGCTGAGCCATTGCTCCAGTTCTTCCATTTCCTGTTAGCACAAAACCTCCACTATATGCTCGTTATTTCTCTTTTTATTGTTGTTGTGCTGGAATGTGCTGGAATTCGCTTTCTTCTGGATGGTTTATTTAGGCTCACTCTGATGTCTGTTGCTCCTAAGCATTTCACTGGTTGTGCTCTGTATTGCGCAAAATGGCAAGTATCTCTGTTATCTGATGAGATTTCTAAATGGAAATCCTGGAGGAGAGTTTACATATAATAATATATCTGTGGTTCTTCCTGGAGTCATTTAGGAGATGCCACATCTGTGAAAGACAGCGCTTCCCACTACTACCCATGCATCTTGCACAGCTGTCTGTGTTGCCAAGCTCTTCACAAAACCTTACCTATTGATGAAGAACATAGCCAGATTATATTACAGCAGCTTCAGCACTTTGTTTTCTTTTAAAAATATTGTTCATTATTGGTTAGGGGAAATTTGGTTCTATCATCACTGAAATGGTACAAAATTCAACCTGCACCATCAGCGCCGTGCTACAGACTATGTGCTAAGAAATTGTGGGAATTTAGCTGTTCCCGGGATTGCAGTAACTGTGGTTTGAAGAAAAAGAATAAGAGAGTTGAAATACTGAACATTTTATTTGGGAGGGGTAGAGAGAAATAAGCTTACTCCTTCTGTAAGTAGTTTTTCTGCCACATTTTTTCAGAAATCACCTTAAATTTAACTTCAGGGTTAATACAATAGTGAGAACCGTGTGAGGGTGAGGCATGACTGAGATCAACACGTTAAGTTAGATGGGAACCTAAAAAATAAAGCTGCTCCTGAGTGGTTTCTTTTTTTTTTTTTCCTTTTTCTTACTGGAACTGTGTTTTCTTGAGACTGGTGCTGTTCTGACGAGATCTGTAACCAGCAAAGAAATAATGGGCAGGCTTACTCCAAAGCAATAACTCTAAGCCAGCTGCGATCTAATAATATTTTGTGTGCAAATGGCGAGGCAGTGCACATACAAAATCGCTTTCATGAATCATGCAAGGGAAGAGATATATAGGATATAGATCTTCAAGTAGCATTCTGAACGTAGAAGTCTTATAAGCTGCTTTTGCACAAATTTTGTCCTTATTTTCATCGAAGCTGTTAAAATGTTTTCCACAATCCCGCTCCATATTTTGTAACGAAAGCTTTGTGATAATAAATCCCGGCAAGAGGGAAGAATGAGGGTGTGAAGAATATATTTGTAGCTACACTTAGAGCATCCAAAATAGTTCTTTTACCCTATTTTTTAATACTTACCAGCTCCTGGGTTCGGTTTGACAGCTAGCTTCTGATTTACACCATTTCTACCCATTTGACGCGGGTCTGTGGAGACATTTTGACAATTTTGCATCAAGTTTCTATGTTGAAGTAAAAATTAAGTTCTATGATGAGTCCCAAAGTGTAAGGAGATAAAGGCCTTAAGAAATCTATTAAAAGTCGGTATGGTTAATATTAAATGCTGTAAGGAGTGCACTTTTTCTGGGCGTAGAGCTTCTGTTAAACATTTAGACTACGGTGTTAAATGCTGTATTTAAAGATGTGTGTTGCTAATTGTCCAATGCAAAAGCTACCGCACTCTTCTGTGAGAGCAGAATGAGAACTCATGAGGTTTGAAAGAAGTTGTCTGCTAACAGAGTTGGTTGTGATTTGAGTCACATTCTTGCCACGTACTAAAAAAAATGAACCATTAGTCTGTCTTTTTAAGATTTATTTTTTTTACAGCATTCATAATTAATCAGCAAACTGTAGTGTTTCGTGTGTCTGTGAGCTTGCTGTAATATCTGTAGGCGTTTGTCGGTGACCAGGTCTATAGCTTGCTTGCTTCGGAAAGAATTTAATTGTGCAGGTTGGTGGTCAGAATCTAAAAAGAAAATATTAAGGGATTGATCCTGTTTTCCATGTTCCCCTGAAAATCTTCCTGCGGTTGGGGTATGCACGGAAGGCCGTGTGAGTGCATCGCCGCGTCGGGAAGCGTGTGTGTGCGGCGAGGGCTGGTGTGGGTATGTACTGTCGGTTCTGTGCTTGTAGTACTGCGCGTTGTTCTCCAGATGGTGATCGTGGGCAGCAAGTTAGATGCAACGTTAAAAACAAAACAACAAAAAAATTCAATATCACTTTGGGCAACTGAGTGTGAGACCAAACCTTCGGCAGAAATGCTGATTTCAGCTGGGGCCGACGCGTAGCCGTCGTGAAGCTGTTAGGCTGGCAGTAATTAATTGACAGATAGATCCAGAAAGTTAGAACGATAAAGGGGATGGAGATTTGCATGGAGGATTAAAAAGGATAATAAAACTGCAGTCAGGCTAGTAAACTAAGCAGAAGGTAATATGCCCAGTCACTCCTTTATATATTTGAAATCTGTAAATCCCGTGGAATGAAAAGAAATATTTAGGGTAATAGGAAGATTAAATAGGAGCAGTGGGATGAAAAACAGAAGTTCAGAAGGAGTAATGCTTTTTCGGAGAAGTGTGAGGCTTTTTTGTTTTGTTTTTTTTAAGTGTTGATTCAGATTGTGGGATAAAACCCTGTAAAATAGGTTGAAGTCTTATTTCTTAGATCATTTCAAATTCAACTAGATAAGAACTGAAGAAATATGCTCCAAGCTTGGAACAGAAAAAAAAAATAGATGAGCTGGCTTCCCATAGGATGTGAAAAATAAAAACCTAGGAGGAAGAAACCATGTTTTTGATTTTTATACCTTTATTTTAAATTATTTAAATCATAGAATGGTTGAAGTTGAAAGAGACTTCTGGACATTATATGGTTCAACATGTTTATTATTTTTATAAATCACATCAGGTTTTGTTGTAAAAAGCAGGATCAATTATACTGATGGAACATGCTTCCTGTGTCACGAACTGTAGGGCATTGACTTACCTTGAAAACAGAGGTCAACTGTATTCATCATAACATCTCCTATATTCTGTGGGGAAAATAGTTTTTAATTATGCTGTACTGTTTCTGGAAAATGTATATGATAGCTTAGTTTTGAAAATCAGGCTTACTATGATTTGTCCTAAGTTTCCTAACAATAGGAAAGATGTAGAGGGTATTGAAGAGCATTAGATCTGGAAACAGGATTTCGTGTGCTCGGTGATTTTGTTTGTTCTTCAGCAGGTAGAAACCTTATGTGGTGGATCTAGGGATGGCTCACGCCTGGTGCTGAACGCTGGAATGGGTGGGAGCTTGGAGTGCTCGGGACACCTTACGATAGTCTCTAAAAAGCTGAATATGTTCTGTTGCGAGATAGTTCTTATGTTTGCCCACAGGTAGGTCATAAAAATTACATAAAGACGTTCACTAAGGCTTAAATGTGTTTGGGTTCACCAAGGTGGGAGATAGGGGTTGCTCGCCCAGAACGGGAAGAGGAAATTCCTTGATTTTCTTGTTGATGTGGCCCCTCCCAGCTTCGTTTAACATCTCACAAGGACATGGAGGAGGAAATGTGGATAGTGAGATAAGACCGATTTAGAGAAAAGTCTTCTCTAAAATTTTACCACCTTCTCTCCTAGTAAGGTGTTTCCACCAGAGAATATCCCATCTTGACTTGGATGGGGGGATGGTGGTTCTTCCTGGCTGGGAGCTGTGTGGAGTTGGGGATGAGTTAAAGACAGAAAACTGAACTTTGAGGCAGTGTTGGCACTCAGAGTCATCCTGCTCCCCGGCTGTGCTGCAAAAAGGAGGGGTGGGGGGGCCACCGGTGGAGCCCCAGCCCCATCTGACATTACTCAACAAATCCTGGAGATTTGTTTGTAAAAAAATAAATCACGAGAATCCTTCATAATTGGAAAAAATGGTGGGCAACCCAAACAGATAGGGGTCACTCCTTGCTTGTTTTATATGTAATACAAGTGCAAACTTATCCAAAAAGAAACTGCTGCAGAGAGAATTTGTGCTATCTCTGAGTTATCATTGAAGTTATTTTCTCAGCTAAAAATAAACAGATAAGTGTTTTGACTGCCTATATTTAGATGTTGTCTGTTGCTGTCAGTTTTTGAAGCTCTTGGATCTTCTCAGTTGGAATTTTTTTTTATTTTTTTGTTTTCGAAAAGGGCTAGATGATAGAATAACTATGATTTATGTGTGGTGTGGTTGGTATAGAGGAACTTTAAGAACCATAATGTTGGATTAGTCATAGGTTTTGAATTAAAAATGTCATTATTTTATAACTGTGTCTTTTTGTACACAATTTGTATTTTGTTCTGGCAATATAATCTTTTTCTTAGTTTGCTTTTATTTGATTCATTGGATTTTAGTCTGCTTATGTGCTCAAAATGCTAGCGTGCCCTTTTTGTATGAATTGCAAGGTGAGACCAGTAATTTTATTGAAGATGATCCTGAAGTTTGGTGCTGCAAGATTTGCCTGGAGATACCAGTCCTTCAAAATGAAGGTAGCTGTAGGCACACAAAGCAGGCTTTTAATGATTCAATTATAATTATATACCTCGATGAAGAATGAAATAAGACAGCTTGAAATGTATCTAGAATGGAAAGAAATGAGTCACTGTTAATTAGCAAAAGACAATGAAGCTTCTGAAATATTATGTTCAAACTTCATCCTCCCAAGAATATAAAATAAATGGAGATTATGGAAATACAGTTGATATGAAAGCTGAATCAGATAAGAATTTGACACAGCTTTACCTTCAGCCTTCTGACTAATGATAACTTCATCTGAAAGGAAAGATCAAACCCAGTTTGCTTTGTTTACCTGGAGAACTACCTTCTGGTTCTCAGCTGATCCATCCAATGAGATATATTTTTGTTCAGTATTGCACATGATGGTTCTGGTGGTGGTCTGTCTTGTGCTGCTGTTTCAAACAAAGAAGTGGTTTTAAATTTTGCTGTGAAGGTGTGTGAACTTCTAAAACCCACAACAGAATAAAAGTAAATGCTACGTGCATTAAAATGGTCCCTGTTTTCCAGTCCCTCCCAGCTTTCTCTCCCTGCGTTCTTGCTGGCAGCAGGCAGAGTCGTCCCCTTGCAGCATGGTGACCAGCGCTATGCGTGGCACGTGCCTACATGGTTTTTCAGCGATGCCTGAGCTGAAGTTCTGGAATATGGTGCAAGGGAAAAAGCATGAATCCTGGTGCCAGCATACCAGTTTGGCCGTGCCACCGCAGCCTGCACACCAACATATGGCCTCTCGTGTCTTGCTCTGCTGTCAAGCAGGAGAGGAGCACGCCATGGAGTCTAACATTCTATTTGACAAGGGATTAGGGGACAGAAAAGACGTGTGTATTTGGGTCGCCCTGGGGCTGGGATGCAGCTCTACTTTCCAGCACCGTGCCACATCCATTTAACAGATCTCCTGCTTCTGTAAATCCCTTCCTGGATGGTGTATGTCTGGGAAGCTTAGATGTTTGATTCCACACACCATGAGCTCATCTCCCAGCCAAAATTCATCAAAGTCCACTTATGAATGACATTTCTAAATACTTACAACCAAGCTACTAAATCAGTTCACTAAGAACACTCCATTCTCTCTGATCTGCTGTGAGTGGTTCCTCTGGTTGGCGTGTCCCCCTTGAGACAGGAGTGCTTCTGTTGTCAGGACAGAATGGACCTATTCACTCTGCCAGTGGTAAACCCTTCGTCCCAGGGTTCGGTTCTCCTCAGTGGTTGTGGTTAGTGCCAGACCGAGCACTGCTCGGAGCCTGCTCTTCATCCCCGGTGATTGGCCAAGAGGGCCAATGGCATCCTGGGGGGCATCAAGAAGAGTGTGGCCAGCAGGTCGAGGGAGGTCATCCTCCCCCTCTGCTCTGCCCTGGGGAGGCCGCAGCTGGAACACTGTGTGCAGTTCTGGGCTCCCCGGGTCAGGAAGGACAGGGAACTGCTGGAGAGGGTCCAGTGGAGGCTACAAAGATGATCAAGGGACTGGAGCATGTCTACTGAGGACAGGCTGAGAGCCCCGGGGCTGTTCAGCCTGGGGAAGAGAGGGCTGAGAGGGGATCTCATCAGTGCTGATCAGTCTCTGAAGGGCGGGTGGCAAGAGGATGGGGCTGGACTCATTTCAGTGGTGCCCAGCGACAGGACAAGGGGCAATGGGCACAAACTGGAACAATGCAAATTCTATCTTAACATGAGGAAGAACTTCTTTCCTTTGAGTGTGGCAGAGCAGTGGCACAGGCTGCCCAGAGAGACTGTGGAGTCTCCTCCTCTGGAGAGATTCAAAACCCACCTGGATGCTTCCTGTCCAGCCTGCTCTGGGTGACCCTGCTCTGGCAGGGGGTTGGACTGGATGATCTCCAGAGGTCCCTTCCAACCCGGGCCATCCTGTGATTCTGTGATTGTAGCTGTACTGCGCGCTGTGGGTCTGTGTCTGTCTGTGGAGACAGCTACTGCCTGACATCCTCGCCGTGTTTGTGACTAGTGACTTCTTCTGGGTGTGGATGTAAGAAACGTGTCCCTGGATGCCTCCCCTTGCTAGTTTTGTGTTTGCTAGAACATCTCCAGGGTAACTGGAGATCAACTCCTCCAACTAATGACTAATCTCAATAAATTACTTGTCCATATCCACCTGGCACTGGTGGATGTCAAAGGCCTTTAGACCTTCTCTTACGTGTTTTCAGTAGCTACGTTGTGACCTCCTAGAATCTTACTAACCTTATTTTTTGTATCAGTTCCTTCCTGGGTCCTTTGAACCGAGACCCTGATAATGTTGAGAGTGTCATTGGACTGAATTAGAGGACCAAGACAGTAGCGTTGTCCTCTGCTGCTGGCCTCAGTCGCGTTCTGTAGGTTCTCACCCCAACTGCTGCTCCAGGAGACTCGTTACCCGTTGCTGGACACTTTCTTTCCGTTAAGGAAAACATGAGACTTCTTAAATACTTGGACAAGTCACAGCCACCTCCTCTCTTAACACCATTTTTATTGGCACTGGCAGCGCACTGGTCTCAAGGTTTTTGGCTGTGAATTTATTCCTTTAATTAAGCTGTAGTGGACAAAGCTGTATGTGAATTCTGACGATTATGCACAGCGCATTTTCTGTTGTTTTCCAGCACCAAACATGAGGCACTTGGCAAAGCTGGAGGTTACAACCATGCTGTTGAACAGTAAATGTAGTGAGCTTTACCTGTCTGTGTTGGGCTTTTTTGGGGAAAAAATAACTATAAATGAATGCACATTGTAAACCTGATACTGTGTTAATTTGAGAGAGCTGATAAGGTGTAGATGATCTGAAACACAAAGTAATTAAAATAACTTGCATGCAAACTGGAATGACGTTTTGTCAGGCAACGGCTGCAGAACTAAGAACGCGGAGGAGCAAGGGTAAAATGTAAAACCTCATCAGGCTCAGATTAATGGTGAAGTTTTCTGTTCCTGTTCAACTATCACAGGTGAGACCACTAACAGAGAAATATGTTTGCTCATGAAAAGGATTTAAATCCTTTCTTTAAGAGGAGGAGGAGGGTTGTCCAAGGCTAAGCGTTCACTTTTATACCATTTCCGTTGCCTGTGTGAGGAGATGTTGCCAACCAACCCAAACTGTAGTTTTCCAGGGCAATGTGTGGCAGGATGCACAGATGACCTGACGAATTGGGGGCCTGAATTGGCTGCATGGGCTTATCTGTTATCAGTAAGCACATTGCTCCGACAGAGCAATATTGATCTCTTTTTTTTCCATATTTGTCATTGTATTATGTCATTTTCATTCTAGTTCCATGAAAATTACAGATACTAACATTTGTTTGCATTTCGTATTTAACAAGGAGGTTACTACCCGTGACTGAATTACAATGGGTGATACTGGCCAGTGGCTACAGTGCCCGTAGTTGCCTCTGGACGCGGGCACAGAGGCATCTGCAGCGGCGTGTAGACGCGGGCGTGGAGGCATCTCCGCACGGCGGTGAGCAAAGACCCCATCCTGGCTGTCGGATGCTGGTGACTCACGCGAGATGAGGTGCTTAGTCACAGGCAAATTCATGGCAGAGTCAGGTGCGGCTGATGCTAATCGCAGCCAGGTAACACACCGCCAAACAAATAATAAACCAGCCTGGCAAGAGCTGAGCTAGCCTGTCCGCATCAGTATCTTCACAGAGACATTCCTTCATCCTGCACCTCTGTTGTAGCATAAAGCCTTTTCTCATCCCGTCGGAGGTAAAGGATGTGTGAAATTGTAAGACTTTTTTGCATCGGCTTCTCTTTTCTCTGGAGTCACCCCAGAGGTCTCTGCCTGTGAAGAATAAGTTGGCTTATTGAATTCATCTGTAAAATATTAATCTATAGCTCTGAAGTGAGAAAATGATCACAAGTAATACAGATTGGTCTAACATATGTGATTACTCACTATGGATAATATAGAAGGCATTTAAATGTTCTCTGAGAGATACTCTAAATCAAGCACAATCAAAGTTGCTAAGGAAATTACCATTATGGAGAAAGTATCTTACATCATGCCCTGAGGGCTTATAGTGTATAAATTTATGTCCTCATCTGTACCTACTAGGAGATAACAACATAAAGACCTGTAAGAAAAAAATGGGATTGTGGCATGGTAAGAAATTGTACTTTTTTGTTTAGATACCAAAAAATGCAAGGAACTCGGATAAATTGTGTCTCTGTCTTTCTATGGTGTGGTTTACTGTGGAAATACAATGTACCAAATCCAGTTTGAGGACTAAATGGCAGGTGAAAGGCATCAGGCTTCCTGTTACTACTGACTTCTTCATCTGTGTTGGGAATGCAAATAATTTTTCTGTGACAATGGACACCGTGTAGTGCCCTGCTCAAATGGTACAATGACCTGGTCGACGTAGATGACTAATTCAGTGCGAACAGATGAGCATCCCAAGCCACTCAAAACTCTCAAGGTATCTTTCTTAAAGATGGAGTTGATTAATTTGTGACTAATCTGAAAAGTATTCTGGATCTTCTTGACCTTGTTAGAGGTACTGGATGTTTTAATACGCCTAAAAACTTACGGAATCATATACAGAGGCTGCAGTTGTTGGCGGCTAAACCAAACACTAATACACAAGGGGCTTAGTGAATAAGGAATAGCCTGTTCAAAAGCAACTGGGTGCTTATGAAATGGGAAGAGCTCAAAAGTTCACTTTTTATATAGGATGGGTCTTGTTCTGCCTTTGCTAAGCTCCTGGATGTGGGTAATTTCTCTGTGCTGGTGTCCTGACTCTCTAAAATAAATAAGGACGGACTTTCCCAGTTGCTTCTTTCTTTTGCAGTTGGCTCAGCTCTTACAGTGCAAACCACAGCGTTGCTAGGTGCTGTGCTTCAGTCTTCTGTGACCATTTATAGTGCTCCAAAATGTCACTTCAAAGGCCTATGCGGGAACTCCCGGTGTCTGCCCTTCAGAAAATTTCAGAGCCCCCTACATCTGTGGCAATGGAGATAACAAACTATATAATTTTAAACTACTATATAGAGAAAAAACTGATCTTCCAATGGTGATATAAATTGCAGTGAATTGTTGTTGTTATTTTTTGCCTCTTAAATGTGGGAAATTTGTCATGCAAACCAGTAATTAGTGATGTATTCTGCCTTTCGTTCAGCATCTCAATTCTGGAAACTTTCAGGAAAGTATAAGAAAAAATCCCCAAACATGTCATTTAAAGTTTTCTGTCATGGAGCCATCCTTCAGAAGCTCTCACTTGGGAGACAGCAGACGTTGCAATTGAGCAAAGGCAGGCATTTTTTAAAATTTTTTTTCTTAACTTGAAAAGATAGAAACCAAACACCAAAAAGCCTCCCACTTGTGAGCTGAAGAGACTTTGCCGCATGGGGCTTTGCTCAGCCTTCTATTAAAGAAGACATTGTTAAGGGAGGGTTGAAGAAGTTTATTACATCGGCATCTCTTCACAGCTTCCAGTAGTATTTCGTTGCTGTTATTATTATATGATTGTTAAGCACTAGGTTAGTGCTGCATGTTTTGGAAGCACGATCGCTGTCCTGTGTTGCGGCTTTCCTTTACTGTGTTGTAGGAAGATGTGGCTGATCAAATGCGTATCAAATTAGCATGGTGAATTCTTATTCTTCAGGCTAAAACTATTTTAAAGCGTCAGAATTTGGTATTATAGTTTAAAAATGTCAGACATAGCCTCTACTTAAACATATACCTCCAGATTTGCTGCTACTCTGAGGGAGCGCTAAAGGTAAAATTGGGACTAGGATGGGGTAGAATGAACTAATACTGATTCTGCCTCTAATGTAATCAGCAGCACTCGGTTGTGGAGTGGACATAGTGCGCCTCTTGGTCGTGATAGAAAGGAAATAAAGAAGGCATGAAGTACCTATGTTATTGTGTCCTCTCACGTCAGTCTCTTCATCTTATACTTTTCATCCTTCTTTTCCCTTTTTCTCCACGTCTGTTGTGTCTAGAGAGCTAACTCCACCACTGCAAAGATTTAAGTTCTCCACGACAAACATATCCTTATGTATAACGCTGGCTCTACAGCTTTTTTTTTTTAATTTATTTTCTTGGAATCTTTTCCAGGTTTTAGCAATGCTGCATCCAGCTCTTTTCACATCACCGTTGCCTTTCCAGCTCTTTTTCACCAGCCGTTGCTCTGACTTAAAGCCTCGGCTGTTGTTCCCTATCCTTACATTTTCATCCACAGTGACTTCTATTTTCCCGTTGAAGCACTGTTGCTTGGCATCAGTTTTCCTGGCTGCTTACCCTTCTACAGCTTCCAGTTCATTGATATATTTTTTTTGTCTTGCTCTGAGTTTCCTCCTAGACGTTCTCTTTTGTTTGATTCATTTACCTCCCCCTCGCATCTTCGCCTGACTCCCATTGCCTGTGTTGCTCTTATGTATTCCCAGTGCTGGCTCATCTCGGCAATTACATCTTCTGCCTTAGGCCTCGAACTGAAGATCACATCCATGTCAGTCCTGTGACATTTCCACTGCAAATTTATTCCCTCCTCTACTGTAATCTTCTAACTGAGTTCTTTTCCAGTGCAAGTGACTATTCCCATATTCTTCACTCTCTCTTCTACCTTCTCATTGCCTCTGCTTCTCTCTACTCAGATGTCTTTTTCGGTTTAGTCCAAGAGAAAATTGTAATTTTATAGCTTTTTTTCTCTTACCTTGGTTTACTTTTCCCCTTTTGCTCAAAATCTTTTTCTTCTGTTCTTTCACAAACACAGATGTTCCTCAACTGCTGTGTTCCTCTAAACTCAGCACTAGCTTCAATGACCCAACTCTAATTCTAATTTCTGGTGTCCTGCATGATCACTCCTACTCTCATCAAGCCTTTTCTTTCATAATGGAAATATGATTTAGCTGACCTGTTAGATGGGGGACAATGATTTCACTGTCTCCTACTTAGGATCGTATTGCCATTTTATCTCTCTCTGAGCTAATTGGCTTCTAGAGTTTCTCTCCTGGAAGTCCATCGTAGATCCTCTCCCAACCCATCTTCTACCCAGTATATTTGGCAGCATTCCAAATCTTAAGTAGCCACAGTGCTGTGAGATTCCGTAATGTTGCTGGCCCAATAGGGCTTTTTACATCAAATGTGTTCAAAATTGTAGTGTAAAAGAAAGATACTGGCTTCTAAGGCTCAGATTAAGTCCTTCCCTTGTGCCTCCTCAGCTATTAATAAAGGCTGTAGAGGTGGCCATCTCTCCCGAGTGACCTTTGCAAACCCGTGTTTGCGCAGATGCCTGACTTCAACCAAGCAAACACGGATATGTATGAGGGACCATCAAAGTCCTTCCAGGACTACCAAGTACAAAGGCACAGGCGCTCTCTGTTGCTTCAGGAGCATATATTGCATGTATGCATTTAGATAGCAAATTGCTTGAACAACGATTAAAAATATGCAGGGAGGATTTGTGTGTTATATTTTGTAGCGATTGGCACAAGTAATAGCCTTAATGTCTTAATTGTTTGAAAACTTGCAAAGGATCTTTATTTTTGCTTTTAAAGACAGAATGCTAAAAGCCAGGATTTCTGAAAAGGAGACTCTATGCTTGATTAAAAATATGTTTCCCCTAGGTTTCCTTCCTGTGAAAAAGGAGTAAAAGTGGTACCAGCAAATCACAATCCCTTGAAATAATTTTTCTAATTAATTTGCTGTCAGGTTAGCGTTATCTTTTTGGGATGCCTTGCTAATGTGTACGGATGGAACAATGACCTAAGTCACAGAGGGGAGCTTCCTAACTGTTTTTATCTAAATGTGCTTCTACAGAGTGTGCTGTATGGAAGAATTATCCAGTTACTCTGCCACTGACTGAAAGTGCTGTTAAAAGTCAACTACCCACTCTTCCTTTCCTACTGAAGCATGTAGGACATTTCATAGTTGCCTCTTCCCTGGTATTTTATTTTATCCTGGCAATTATGGCTTAGAAACAGGTAAATAATAGGGCTACTGTAAAGAAAAAGTATGTATTCTTGTTGCTTAGCAATTGCTCTCGACACAATGAAGATCAGCCTTTGATGGGGAATTCCATGCTTGAAAATACTGTTTACCACCTATATCGGTTATTCTGATAAAAGATATTAAAATACATTAAAACCTTCTGCAATCCTAGGTACTTTGGTAAGCTGGGAAGCTTGCATGAAAACTCACCTAAGGATGCTTAAACTTTTGAAAATTTCCTTAATTGTCCTTGTTCTTCCAAGCGGTTTCATTTTCCTGCCAGTGCTACCAGGGCCTTTTCCTTTAGTCATCTTTTCTTCCTCCTCAGACTCTTCCTTTGTATTACTGGTCGCTTTCCTGATGAGCTGAAATGACTTGTTACTTTTGTGCTACTGATGCTGTTGCACACAACAATCTGTAATGACAGACAAATTATTAAATTACGCTGTGTTACTGGGACATAACAAGTTCAGGAAAGAGCGAGATGCCGGTTTTGTTTGTATATTAGGGGGACTTGGGTAAACTGGTCCTCGTGCCTGGTAATCTCTCCAGGCGTTCTGGCACCCCAGGTGTTCTGGCTACCTTTGCCTCCTGTTGCTGACAGTAACCTCAGCAAATACGGCAAAATTCATTTTTCAGAATTATCGCCAAGCTCACTCTTAATACCAAGCTTTCACGCCAGTTAGCTCCAGTCTCTTGAGATGTTCTTCTTCTTACCTCTTCTTGGCTTACTCTGGAGTAAAGCAGCATGTTTTGATAGAATTCTAATTCTACAAATCAGTAGAGACTATATAGACTTTGGCTGCCTGGTCCTCTGTATGCGCAACATCAGAAGTTGGCAGCAGGAAGGATGATAGCTGAAACAGAAAGAGAGCTGCTCTATAGCCTTATCCAGGTAACCGTTAGCTACAAGATCTGGGAGATATTTGACAGAAGAAATGACCTGTGCTAATGGGCAAGATACTCTGAGGTTGTGTACCAAGCAACTAACTAGTGTCCTAGACCTCAGCTTGGAGAAGCCACCTGCATTCTGGCTGCCCAAAGCAGTGGGTGGCACTTTGCCTTTTCATTCTTTATGTTTCCACAAGGGAGAGTGGAGGCTTCCTTCTCCCCACAGTCTCCTTTTTCCATCTTACTAGCTCAGCCTTTCTTGCATTTCTTTGCTCCATCAACAGCCTTTGCACATCTTACCCCAGTGTCTTCTGCAGGCTGTGGGACTGACATCTCGTTACTAATTTATGAATGCCCAAATAATGAGAAGCACTCCCTTAATGGACCCTGCTTCTGAAACATTTCTGAATTCAGGTAAGGAAAGGACATACTCACTACGAGGAGCATACCATTGTACGGTGTGTTTTATCGCAGAGCGCTTTTAAAAGGCGGGTTTCCCTTTATTCTCCTTGACATTTTAATAGCTTTATGAAAAGGCACGGAAATACTCCTTCTCTAGTATCAGATGTATTCTCACAGACCCCCTCCAATATCCCATTTTGCTTCCCTCGTGAGTTGGAAAGTTCTTTTTTTTCATTTGGAATTCCAGATTCTAAGCATTTGTGTGGATTTTGTTTGTCATTCAGCAAAGCTCTCAAGCTTCCCTTTGTCTTTCACTGGCTGTCAGTACAGCCGAGATGTAAAATAACAGATCACAGTCTAAGACGTCATAATTCCTAAAGCATTAAATGTTCCTGTTCTGCTACTGCGTGAACCTCTCAGTATCAGATAACACTGCAATTGCCAGTATCCTTAGATAAGGCTCAGGTAGGTCTTTCTACTTAAAAAAAAACCCAACCAAATAAATAAATGCGAATGGTGAAGAACATAGCAGCAGGTCAGGTAGAATGTCTGGTGACTCCTCTATACTCTCTGCTATAGGGAAGCTCTCTGTAACAAGCCTTTTGCTTGAAGCTGACAAAGCCATGCTAATGTTTTTTTTTGTAAAGTGTTTTGGGATATATGAGTGAAAAGAACACCGGAATGGATAGGGACTGGGGGGGATTTGTTGTGTGATTGATGCCTATACTGTACACTCAACCTCTTGCACACAGATCAGAGCACTTTCACGGCAGGCTGCCCGGGTATACTGGTTCCTTTCTCCTCCTCCTCTACAAAGAATTATTGTATTTACATTTAAGGGTCACCTACTTTTGACCAGATGCTGTGCCACTCCCTATAGTATTTATTATATTCCTACTGTCAACATTGAATCTTGTCTTTAATTTCCTTTCCTAGGTGTTTTTGGTTTTTTTATGCCTTGCAGGTGTAGAGGTTGTTTATGTCCAGAACAAATCTTGGGGGTTTTTGTGTTTCTAAATACATACATTGCTTAAACTAATTGGAATTAATTTACGCGGTCTTTGCAGGGGGGTGCCAAGTCCCCCACCCTTCAGTGTTTCCCTCTATCTGCTCACCCCGCGCTACCTTCTCCAGCGTCTGGCAGGGATTTTGCCCTTTGACCATGCGTAGATCCCAGGACAGCAAAGCAGGTTGCTTCGGCGGCGTTCGGCTTCATCTGTGGAGCGTGCATTTTTGCATGCTTTGTTCTTGCACGGTATTATTCCTTGCTGCCTTTTTTTTTTTTCCCCTCCCCCTCCCTCCACCAGACCTTTTCTTCCCAGCCCACCCCGAGCGCTGCGCACATCTCTATCAGAGCCGGCGCTGCTGCCATCCCGGGGGTCGCTCCGGCCATGCCCGGGGTTGCGCTCAGCGATGCCCGGGAACAATGTCATGGTGTTAGACGGCTCGTTAAAATTGCATGAGAATCCGACACGCTCATAACCCAAGACGGAGCTGAGCAGAGTCCAGTTGTCAAAATAATATCGAGCCAATAAGCATGTCATGGGTGGAGCTACTGCAGTATGGGTAAAACTAATTCTGAATGAAGACCTTTTTATTAAACATACTGGGCCTGAATGAATCGGGTTGCTTGGCTTGCGACAGGCTAGGGAATTCCTTGGTTTTATTAGTGCACACTGAAAAATCCAGCGTTTTTCTGGGAAGTCTGCGAAGCCAAAATGCTGTAGGAAAGGGATTGATCGGGAGCCGGCTGTTATGAATTTTTCATGAGCTGGTGTGCGGGGCTGAATGGCTCCGGCGCGCGTCGGTGTGTGGCTGGCAGGCAAGCTGCATCCGCACGGAGGCTGCTGACACAGAAACACTTTGGCGCATTTTCAGAGGGAGAGCTGGGCTGATAAAGGGTTTTCTGACAGCCCTGGCTTATCGTCCTTCGATTTATGCTGCTGTTGCTTCAGGCAGCCTTTCCATTTGGAGCCCAGCCTTGTGAATGAGCGGGGTAAGCTCTGCCGATTTATCAGCGATTTTAATCTGCGGCGATGCCTGCGTGATGTGTTTTTGTTACGTTTTCTGAATGGTGAGAGCTCGCCTAACGTCTAAGCTATGACAGCAAAAGATTCTTCTAGGGAACTTGCTACTCCCGAGTCAGAGATTTACATAAAGACTTTCAAAGAACAAATGCATTTAGAGCTCGAGCTTCCCAAGCTGTCTGGGAACAGACCTACGTCTCCAAAAATTTCTCCTCGCAGTTCACCAAGGAACTCTCCATGCTTTTTCAGAAAGTTGCTCGTCAATAAAAGCATCCGCCAGCGTCGTCGCTTTACGGTGGCACATACATGGTAAGATCTGCTGGGTATCAGCGCGGGTTTACAAAACAGTGTGTGTAGCTGTGGTTTTAACAGGGCAAAATGAGCTGAGATTCATTCACAGTACTCCCTGCAAGTGTTAAATGAATAGAGCAGAAGGCAGCCAAAGTATGTATAATGCAGTGCCTCGACAATTGTCATTCAGCTTCTGTTCTCCAGCATAAATCCAGCCCATTATTCATGTGTGCCATGGTTAATCTCTGTCGAACAAAGGCAGCAGCCGGTAACTTTCCCAGGCGTTATGCTGTTGTGTGTAGACCGCATGAATTCATTTCAGAACCTTCAAGACATGGGTTTTTTTCTTTGCCCCCGTCAGCTCCGACTGCAGATGACAGTACAGCACAGACCGGGCGATTTGGGCAGGGTACTCTTGGAGTTAAATGCTGGAAAGGGCTTTAACTTCACCGTGAGGGGCTTTTAAACAGTTCTTGCTGGCTACAAATGTCCCTTCTTTCAGCCTCTTTTTTTTCTTTTTTTTTTTCAAGGAAACTCCAGCTAAGAGTCTTCTTTTCCCTCCCTTCAAGTTACTAACCCCGAATAGCCAATTTGCATGCCATTACAGTTGATTGTGAGCTGCCTCTGACTGTCAGTTATCTTGGTTAACCCATGCCATAAGCAGTAATCAAAATATGTAATTCAGGAAAATCCGTGAGAATCTCGTTGGTCCATTGTCAAAATTGACTCTGTGTGGCTCGCGGACAGTCCAGCTTTTAAATTCCAAAAGTCTCTAGAAGTATGCACTAGTTAAGTGTGCGAATTAAACCAGAAAACTTTCAGTAAGGTGAATATTTTTTAAACCCTGCTGACACACAGCCATATCCGTTACCGTCCTGTTCCCTAGACGGAATCCGAGGAGGGCGGATGAGGCTATCCCAGTTGCGGCTGCGTCAGCCAGTTGTTTTGGGGTATCTGAAATGCCCATCCTTGTCTGCTCCTTTTATAAAATAGAATGTTATTTTAAAATGGTTGATCTGAGTCACACTGAAATACTTCAGAGTTGTATTTAATTCTGAAATGAATTACTAATTACTTGCTTAGAGGGGATTAGTAGCTCTTACAGTTGTTTTGTGCTGTTAAACAGTAAGAAAAATAAGAGGAAAAACTGGAAACTTTGATACCAGGGAATTGTACTGAGTAGGGCTGGGATAACTGACTTGTTAAATTTTTTTAAACAGGGTCTGAAATGGATTTGGAGTGTAGCAGCATTCAATTCAAATTAGAATTCTAGAATCATGCAGACTTTCTGCCCTTTTTTTTTTTCTTTTTTTTTTTTTTTTAATCCAAGCATTAATAACAGCCACCCAAACTGGTTACATGCTGTAACGGTTTCAGTGTGTTCTTTATCTTCCTCTAGCATTTTAATTGGGTGTAGTCAGTAGTGTTTAGGTTTATACACATTAATTCCCTTGAGCATCTGTCGTATCTCTCAGCATTGGAACAGTGGGGTGCTGCTCGGCTTCCCCCCCAGTAGCACGTTTGGAGAAATGCATACTGTGGAAAGGCGGTACTGCTGGGAATTAGTAGAGCAGAATGTGGTCAGACTCGACACAGGGTGTCTGTATTGTTTGGTGAAAAAAATTTTATATATATATGCACACACATATTTATAGATGTAACTAATAACCTCTGCTTGAATCAACTTGTGAAGGGGCTGCGATTACTCTGGGTTCATTTTTTACTGGAATGATGGAATGGTCTCACACCCCTTCCCTTTTTCTAAAGTTTTTAATATCAGGTGGTTATGAGCTGCACGTTAAGTGTTTTAACCTTCGATAAGAAGTAAGCTGTTGTAGAAAGGAAGAAAATCACCCTTGCAAGGACAGGTTTCCAGAATGTATGGTGCCAGTACATGTTTAATGCAGTCAAAACATACAGCAAATCCAGACATATTTTCAGTTGGCTTTAGCAAAACAGGAGGGAATTTAAACTATTTAAGTGTGGTACAACATTTCATTAGAACGTCTGTAGAATTCATTAGAGTGTTGCGTGTGTGTTGTAAGTGGTGTACTTTCAGCTATGTAACTGAATTTGCTTATTAGTGGTAAATTTGCTGTGCAATGCATGAAAACATCATCACCTGGGCTAAGCAAAAATGCCACTTACGTAAGGTGCTTTTTTGTGTCGAGCTGGGAGGTAGCGTCTGGGTAGCAAAGGAGTTACCTCGGGAGTAAATGTACAGGAAATACCAGCTACACAGCAATACTAAGCAAGGAAATTAATTCATGCTGTTGGATATCATATAATCTATAACTTTCATAGCTTTGTAAATAGAAGAGGGTAGAAAAAGTAAACCTCCTCAGTTTGGGGGTTAGTGGGGTGATAAATTATGATCTTTTACCACCTTTATCATCATTGCTAATGTTGTTACTTGATGAACCTTCTGTTCACTCTCCTGTGCCCCTTATTTTCAGTTTTCTGTCTTCCCTTGCTCTTCTCCTTTACTTTTTAACTAATTGCCTTTTCTAGGCATTTTTCTTCTTTTATAACTGAATACATTTCAACTTCTTTCTCCCGATTGTGCTGATGAAATCTGTCATCACCAGTCTTCTCCAATATCCAGGCATCACATCTTATCCAAAAAGAAAAAGGAAAACAAAATTTCTTTATTTTTTTTTTTTTAAATAAGGCCATGACTCAAATGCTTCTGTGCTCCAAATCTTTTTTTCTCAGGCTCCAGGTCTCAGGACAGTACATGACCAACACGTCAACCCAGTTGCCTTCAAACACCTGTCAGCCTGATCCCATCCTTCTCCCAACCCCTTAAACAGTTTGCCATGGCGCCTGTTGCTGTGTCCAGTCTTCAAATAGCTCATTTCTATAAAGTAACAGTACAAAAACTCTTAAGCTTTCGGTCTTTTTCCTCCACCGGAATACGCAAGTCTCATTCTGCTTTTCTTGCATGTATCATTTTTGTCCTGGAGATCCTAAAAGCCCTTATCCTATTTCTTCCTTTCTGATAGTTCCTTTTCTATCATCAGTTGCATTTTGGGGCTTTGGTGAGGAAAAGAGCAGGCGGTAGCTGACACAACTTTTAGATGGCTACTAACAGGCATCAGTTTTGAACATGCGGTGCATCCTTGTTGCAGAGTTTCCTCTGCAGTCACTGGTGAGAGGACAGCATCTCTGGAGGATGAGGAGATCCGCGTGGTCCACAGCAGTTTCTCGTGTGAGCCAGGGCTATCAGAGAAACAGCATGTTCCGTCTCCACCGCTCACGGTCTGTTCTCCTTCGCCCTGGCCTTAGCCCGAGGACTTTCAAAATGAGAGGTTTAAAAACAGCTTTTCTTTTCTACAGGTCTGCTGTCTTATTTTTGGTCGAGTAATACGGTTAGTATCATTGGGGTTAGACCCAAAGCAAGGTCCTTCTCAGCAATGTCTTGCAAGATCCCGAATGTCTTCTAAAAAACGTAAATATTAGTGCAGGCTGCTGCTTATAATATAATTTTATTTAAATATTTATCTAGAAGATTACAAATAGTTCTTCAATAATATTTGTACAAGCTAGATCGCTTACCCAGGTTCTTCATGTATGGACAGTCCTTGGCTGCGCTGTGTGATGAGCACTGGCTTTTTAATGAAGTGATTTCTAGAATGTGATGTTTATGGTCTTTTCTTAACTAAGTCTTCAGTGGGTTTTTTTTCCAAATTAATTCACATTTAGCTTTCATCAATTTAGTGGGTTTAAGCCTGTTTTTTTTTCTTTATACCTGTTATCTAGTTTAAAGAAAATATAGGACAGAACAGCAATGGTATACTAGGAAATTTTGCTCATTTTTTTCTTTTGGTTATCCTTCAATGCAATTGAAATACAGACACACATTTTCTTTTTAAAATGTAATGTAAAATCTAAATCATATGCTAGCCTTAATTTTTTGAAAACATGATCTGTTTTCGTTACATAATAGTCTTCAGTGGTGGAATTTAATAAGTTAAATAGTATGGCACAATCCAGTTAGAGGGGTGGCAGTTGAGTTTTTTCCAAGCCTGGTGAATAACAGCTGTTTGGTTTAATTGCTTGGAGCTGCAGAAAGTACTGTAGGCAAATCAAAGCTATCAAATTATGTCACGTTTTATTTTGCTTTGTGATCGTTGCGCTTCTAGACCCAAATATGAAAGACTTATCCAGTGGCAACCCACACTTGGAATAACGTTTCAGAAAATTCATTTTTTTGGAAACAGTCTATGTACTTGAAATTGTTGAGGGTAACAGAAATGTATAAGATCCATGAATTTCTCCAGTCATTGGGTCATGTTATGGTGGTGTGTACAAGTCGTAGGACAGAACTCGTGGTGTAGTGGAGCTCCTGGTGGGACCTCATCCCTGTTGGAGTCCCTTTCTGCACCGAGCCCTACCGCATCCCGCTGCGGTGAGGTGGCTTCAGCCCTGCGCTGGCACTCCATGCGCAAGGGCCCCTGATCTCAGCCCTCCTGGCCGTACTTGGGCTGGAGGAATTGCCGTTTGCTTTTGAGACAAAGCTAGCGTCTCTCACATCTCTCCCTGAAAGTACCGTATGATGCGCTTTTGGACTCGTTTCAACTGTGCTGCATATATAGCAGGATGCATTTCCATAGTTCCAGTGTTGAATAACACGCTTGTCTTTATTTCCATGAGCTGGTCTGTTTGTGTTTCTCACTGTTGATGTGATTTCAAGCCTTTCAAGCCAAACAGGATGATTCTCTTGCTTTCTGGAGTTTCTCTTTCAAACTAGGCCTGGTATTGGACACACTGTGTTGCTCAGTTATCTACTGAAACTCTTAGGAGAAACTAACTGGAATGAGTAGGGAAAAGGATGGGGAAAATCCAGAAGGTTCTCCTCAAATACCTTCTCCCATCTGTCCCAAGGAGAGTTCCTGAGCGCTAGCAGCGAGTGGCAGGAAGGATTGCAAAGGACATGAAGGTGAGGAGGGAAGACTTCTTCAGACAACAGAAACAGGCACAGACAGCAAACACGGAACCAGCTGGGTGATCTTTACATCTGGTCTCACTGTGTATCTTGGCTCTAAACGCTGTCCACGACCATGGAGGCCAGCAAGGAGAAACTTCTTTCATCCCCCAGCCGCTTACATGCGAAAACGTGGTGTTAAAATACTCACCGGCTGGGAAAGATTCAAGCGAAGTACAACAGATTGTTATATTAATGGTAATTTGAATTTGATAGATTTGGCCATTTCTCTGACAGGAGTGGGGGTAGAGAGAAAGAGGGTGGTTCCCTTCTCAGATAAATAAACACTATTTCTGGAATTTGTAAGACCTTCAAGTAAGTTTTTAATGTTTATGGTGTGTTAATCTGTGAGGAATATAGATTCAGAGAGATTTCACGACTTACTGTGGTGGCTGGGACCTGCCTAGAGAATCTTTTGGCCTCCAGTTCTCGTACGTAGGGTTAACTATGAAGTTAATGTTTTCTGTGCCAAAATGGTTTCATAAGGGAGCATTACTGTTGAATTTAGCTTTGTTGAAAGCTATGTTGATGTGTGAAACTCGCCATTGTGATAGCATCTACTGCGCTCTACGTTTCCAGGAGGTACAGTTTGCTTCTTACATGCTTGAGTTGGTTGCCAGGACAGACTGATAAACCACGAATGTGTCTGCCGCGTAATTTATGCAGCGTAGATTAGCTTTGCTGCAGTGCTATACATTCACCGGTCCTTCGTTATTTGGGTTTTTTTTAATCTTTTTCAGCTTTTTTGTTTCTGAATAACCACAGCTAGCTCTCCTCAGTGTTCTCCGTGTTTTCTTGTATTACCTGGCATTACCTTAGGAGAACATCACATGGGTTCCACAATGATGGTGTGTTTCTCTGTCGCATGGTACAAGTTTGGGGGTAGTTTGACGAGTCGGGTTTGTAGGCTCTTCCGTAATGATCACAGTGTGGGCATTCTGCAATAGTCAAAAATTAGTTCAGGTTAAAACACAGATGATGTTCTTGGCAGAGGTGAATTAAAGCAGTGCCACAGAAAATGCTCTGCTGGTTCTGTGATGGGCAGGTTCGCAAACATAGATTTGGAGAAGTAGAAAGAACAGAGCAGATTTGGGAAGTTATGGGATGAAAGTTACAGTTGCTCTCAATTTCCTGTTGGACTGCCTGAAGGGGTATGATATACAAACTGTAAACAACAGACCTCGCTCTGCTCAGGGGATGCTGTGACTTTTACTGAGTTTTGGGAGGTGTTGCCTTGGATAAGTGTTTGGATCCACGTTGTTCATTAGACCTTATAATTCACTTCTTGCCTTTTCTGCTATACTGTCTGGTCTGACAGGAAAATATGGTGCTTTTTGAATCAATCGGCAGCGTTGCTTGACCTGTGAGGTCCTGTCTCGGCACACTATAGGGCTATAACTGATAATAAATAATAGGCATTTGTGAAATGTACTGAAATAGTGACACAGAAGCGTAATGCTGAAGTGAAAGAAGACGACTGGTGCAACAGCAACCGATCATGTCTTGGGGTAAAATGTTGCCAAAGCTACCCGTAGAAAAAATATTAATATGAAATATGGTTTTCTTTTCCAAGAAATACGTGCATAGATTCAATCTCTTCTTTCAGATAAACCTCTACCACTGGGAAGCACTGGAAGAAAACGTAATATTCAGTTTTTAAGTTTCTCAAATTTTTTTGTTCTCTCAACACTGCCGATGGGTATTGCTGAGGGGCAGAGCAGATACTAAATAATATAAGAATAACACTCTAGAGAAACAACAATATATTAGCTGATTTATCTTCTTCCTATGGTAAAAAAAACCCCACCATATTTTTTGTGTTGAGCAAAACACTTGATTGATCTACTAGTACCTCCTGATGAATATAGACCTTCCTCGTGGTGTGGTGTGGTGTGCTATAGTATATTCACATTTTCCATGTCACTAGGATGGTGCACTTAAATGAGAATCACATTTCATGCAGATTGCTTTGAGTTTTGACTCTTTCCAATAAAACTGATTGACAAAAATGTGAGAAAAACTTGGAGTAAGAAGGCTGACAAGAAGTGTGTAGATTCAAGTTGGCCATTAAATGAGTTGAGGAGGGAGGAAAGAAAGGTGGGAGGAGGAGGCAGTGCTGAGGGACCGAAAATGTACAGTTTGAGGTATTTTTTGACATTACAAACAACATCAGAGTAGGAAAACGAATTGTTTCAAAACTTCCCGGTGGCGCAGAGAGACTTCTGTCGCTTTAGAGATGGGGCCCTAGCACGAATGGTAGAGGTGAGATGGATGGCCAGAGCGAGACGAGGGGGCTGGAGTGACTGACCCTGCTGCCAGCCATGTCCACCAGCCTCTTTATCTCAGCAGCGTCCCTCTCTGCAGCAGCAGCCGCCAGCTGGCTTTGCTGGCGTTGGCAGAAAAAAGCTCTGGGGACAGGGATTTTATTTTATTTTTTGTTGCCATAATAATCTGCTACATGAAGAAGCTGCCTACTTTGCTACTGTCTAGAACTTGTTTGGACTGGAAAAGGAGAGCTTTTATGGGTAGAATTAGGGTGCCTGCACTCACTAGAACTGAATTTACCTTTAGATGTTCAATGTAACGTTGTTTAAAGGCCTTCTGCTTTTTTTTTTTCTGAAGCCAGCAAGTTGCATTTTATCATGCTAGAGCAATTTATTGCAGCTTTCTCCACAAACAGATTTACATGCTATGAAGGCAAAACAACTGCATGGCAGTTAATGGAATTAAACGGGAACCGTTTTATCAATTTGCCCTGGATCAATCTGTACTCATGTGGAGAAAGAGTTTTTGTTGCACTTCCAATAGCTCCATGTGTCCAGCATCATGGAGTTGAGTTCTTGCTAGGATGATGATTTTTCATTGTGCAGTTGTGTACAGTGTGTGATGCGTCGTGATGCTGACCTCAGAAAAGGAGTCTTATTCTGAATAAAACTGTACTGCAGGTAGATTCCGACATATGTGCGTACTAAATAATTTCCATTTCGTTGCATATTTGCCTTGGTACAGTAACTTCTTGGATTCCTGTTTTATCGATATCTGACGTAGCTTAGCTGTCTAGATGTTGGCGTGGCAAAGCGAGCATGTTGTACCGTCTGAAAGCCGACCTCCTGAAAGGAAACATAAGGAGACATTGATCTCATTTCATCGGGAAAAGAAAACAGAAATCAATTGATTTTTCTCTCAGCTCAGACACAGCGTTTACACTGATACAGGTTGACAAAGGGCAAGTACAACAAAAATGTTTAAGAAATTATCTCCTTTATGATATTAGCATGTAGCTTTTGCCACGGTATCATAGTATTTGCTGTATGTTCTTAAAATGTGCAGCATATGGTTTGTAAATGAAGTTGCTTGTTGCCTTTTCAGTATATAAAGAACCATGTAAAGAGCTATCTGAAAATTAGAAACATTTTATGCTGCTACTTCATTTCAAAAAGCTTTAATGAACCCCGCTGACATTGTACATATGCAGGTAATAATTGCATAACGATGGACAACTTCATTAGGTTAGAGGGAAAGTTTTCTTTCATGACAATAATGCAAAATTAGCTCTTCCGTTTTATTGGATTCATGATTACTAAGATAATTGGAAGGTGGGAACCTGTACTGAGCCCAGTGCATTCTGGAGCTCATGGCACAGAGATGAGGGCTAAGGGAACTTGGCAACGTTCGGAAGGCATCCAGTCCTTGTAGGTTCAAGGCTATTTCCAGATCTCTGTTCCTTAGAATGGTATACCAAGTCAAATTATGTATTGTTTTTAAACTTAATGTTTATCATAGACTTAATCATCCAGTTATGATTGAAATTCTGTTTGACGGGTGTTACGCACTGCAATGTTTCTCTTTTTTAAGCAGAGAAGACAAGTTGGGGGGGGGAAGAGTTACCAAAATGAAAATGTTAAAGCATCCTGTCCTGTATTGCTTAGATAAGCAATCCTCTTGGCTTATCTATGGATTATTTTATTTTGTATTTTTTCTGAGGGGGATGGGGAAAGCATGAAAACAAAATCAAATATGACACACAGAAACCAAAGAAGAGGTTGACAAGGAACCCAGAGCCGAGGCAAAGAAGAGAATGGGAGAGGAAGAAGAGCTGGATAACACACTAATCCTGCGGGAAACAGTTTCGGGATGACTCTGCATCGATTCTAATTGACACAGTCGCTGATTGTCAGTAGCATGTCAGGCTGCCCTTAGGCAGTCACAGCTCTGAGAGCCAGCTCTGGAATTAAAGACCAATGGCGTTGGAAGAGGTGAGTCTTTGAAGACCTGAGCCAGAGTTCTTCTCAGCCTTCTACATCTTGACCATCACCTCTGAAACTCCCTTTGGATTCAGGAAGTTTTGTCTGCTCCTCTCAGATGAGGACCTGATGTTAGTAACCTGCACACTTACTCCCTCCAAGGTCTTTGCATCTGGGAACGGTTGTGAATACCCAATGAATACACTGCCAGCCTCAACGTGGCTTGTAATACAGCCGTCGACTTTTCAGTTAGACTTCAGTGCCAGCTTTCAAATCTTCATTAAACCATCCTTAAGAGATTTGAACACGTGTTTCCCCAAGACTTGCAAACATACATGCCGACTACTACTGATCAAATGTTGCAGAAAACAATGTGGAGATTAATCTACCGAGCTAAGAAAGTAAAATCAAGTAAATCCAGGTCCTGATGCTATTCATATAACATTGTAAAACGTCTGGGAAAATAAGCAGTGTTCACAGCATGAGACACTTCTGTTCCTAGCGCTCCCTTGTCTTCAAAAACTAGAATTTTATCCTGAAAAATCAAGTTCCTGTGAATTTTCATAGCAATAGCATTTGCTTTTAAAAGGCTCAGGTAGTGTACTCTGGCAGAAGTATTTGCTTTAAGACACACAGGCCCATGTTGTTGAGAAGCTATGCTGGAGAGCCTTGTGGCTGACACGCCGGAAGGCTGTGCCACCATACAGCGTGACCTGGACAGGCTGGAGAGTTGAGTGGAGAGGAACCTAATGAAATTCAAACGGGGCAAGTGTAGGGTACTGCATCTGGGGAGGAATAATCCCATGCACCAGTACAGGTTGGGGGTGACCTCCTGGAGAGCAGCTCTGTGGAAAGGGGTCTGGGAGTCCTGGGGGACAACAGGGTGCCCATGAGCCAGCAATGTGCCCTGGTGGCCAAGAAGGCCAATGGCATCCTGGGGGGCACCCAGCAGAGTGTGGCCAGCAGGGCGAGGGAGGGCATCCTCCCCCTCTGCTCTGCCCTGGGGAGGCCGCAGCCGGAGCACTGTGTGCAGTTCTGGGCTCCCCGGGTCAGGAAGGACAGGGAACTGCTGGAGAGGGTCCAGCAAAGGGCTACGGAGATGGTGAGGGGATTGGAACATCTTTCTTGTGAGGAAGGGCTGAGGGCCTTGGGGCTTTTTAGTCTGGAGAAGAGAAGACTGAGGGGGGATCTCATCAATGCTCATCAATACTTAAAGGGAGGGTGCCAGGGGGATGGGAACAGTCTTTTTCCAGCGGTGCCCAGGGACAGGACAAGAGGGAACGGGCACAAACTTGACCATAGGAAGTTCCATCTCAACCTGAGGAGGGACTTCTTCCCTGTGCGGGTGGCAGAGCAGTGGCACAGCTGCCCAGAGAGGGGGGGGAGTCTCCCACTCTGGAGCCATCCCAAACCCGCCTGGACGCCGTCCTGTGCCACTGCTGGAGGTGCCCCTGCTGTGGCAGGGGGTTGGGCTGGGGGAGCTCCAGAGGGCCCTGCCAACCCCCACCACTCTGGGATTCTGTGATCTGCTTGTGGTGGCTCAGTGCTGTAGCTCTCCCCAGGCACTTCATCCAGCATTTGGAGTTCCTTCTCTGCCCAGTATTGTAGCTGTATTTTATAATACCGGTGTTTTCCTATGAATATGCTAAAAGCTCAGAGTGGGTAATGTAATTTTTCTGATGTAGATATCTCTGTCTCTATTGGCATCTCTTCCTGCAGGTTCAGATAACCTTAGATTAGTATATTTTGCTCATCTGGGCATACACGTTTCTATGGGATTCCCTTACCTCACAACCTGGAATGTGTTCCTATTTCCACCAAAGACTGTTCATGCTGCAGCTTTCACAGAAACAGAAATAGCAGCAAAATGACCATCAATATGGGGAGACTGAGTTAGAGCAGTGTTTCCTCTGTCATAAAATCAAGCTGTTCTTCTGCACCACAGATGGAGACACCTCTCTACTGATGGATAAATGGCATGGCACTCAGTGGGAGATTTGCAGGGTTTCTATTAATGGCTGTGACTGGGAGTCCCACTGTAGGGGTTCATACACAAATGTGTGATCAGCTGAGGGTCTCATTCCTGTACATTATCACGCGAGTGCTCATTTAAGAGGTTCTCAGCCCATTTGCCTTATTCTGTCCCCTCTCAAGCAAGTTAGATGGGTAGGAATTCAGAATATTTGTATAAAAACCAGATGAGGCAGGTGGTCCTTAGGAGCCTCACTTTCCTTTATTCAGTTACTCCTTTCCTTTCCTTTATTCAGTTATTCCTTTTCGTGTATTCAGTTATTACAATCATGAGCACTTTCACAGTGTATACAAGGGCTTGATTTCCTGAGGGCTGTCACAACTGTAGAGCTCCTAGCATCCGTATTGTGCATCCTTTATGGTATGCGGCGCCTACGGGAGCGATGGCGTCGCTGCGTCCCAGCCATCAGAGCGAGCTGGGGCTCCCTGGATGCTGTGCCTCTCCAACCGTGCTGCCTTCCCCAGTCGCCACTACTGTAGTAATTTACTCTGCGATCATGTATTTGGCTCTGTCCTTATTCCTGTTGCCAAAGTTCTGGGTTTTGGGAGGGAGGGAGGGAGGGATGTGGGATCACAGGGTATTGTGGCTGGGAAACACATGCTTTCCAGTTGGAAGCAGAGAGCTCTGTGTTATCCCATTTTATAGGTGGACTGCGGCACTCTGATCTGGATTTGCTTGTGGTTATCAGAGTAAGTGGATAGCGTTCTGTATTTAAGTATATCCTTAGTGGTTGATTTAAGCAGGAAAGTTTTCAAATCAAGTAGTAATTATATATCTTTTAACTATGATCACTCTAAATTAATGATGGTGAGCCGCAGCTGCCTTTAGCTTTTGAGATCTGAGTATCAGTCTGTTTTCCAAAGCTCCCTCTTCCCCCTTAGGGAACATGTCCTTTTAAATCTAGTCAAGGTCTGTATTGTCAGACTGGATCCCCTTAGCAAACTGTTCTGTTGAGCTGCTGGAGGTCGGAGGTGGAGCATGAAAACAACTGGCTCTTGAGTTGTCCCTCCAGTGATTGTAGATTGGGCTGCCTCCAGCCATGGTTGGGCTCGCTGCTTACTTTCCCAACAGTTTGCTGTTAGATTAAACTGATGCATACAGTCGGTAAACGTACTCATCAAGAGGTCAGCGTATTCATACATTATTCCAAGGCAGCCCTTTTTATTCGATACTGAGCTCCTTTGGTTCCAGATGGAATTGATGGAAGCTGCAAATGTTGTGTGTTTCTGAATCATTACCGCTAAGGCATTATTTATTTAGTTTTGCTCTCGAAGACAGCTGGTAACAAATGATAAGTGATGTCCTTACCACAAAAAAACCAAACTCAACCTACAGCTCAAACCCCAATAAACCCTCAAAGAACTTCATTGTCATTTAACTGACATTTGCAAGATGTCCTTAAATGTTATATTTGCAAATATCCTTAAACGTTGAGAAGAACGTATGGGGAACAATCCTACTGTCTCGGGAGATTTCTTCACCGCGATATGTGTAATGAGACACAGGTGATCACATTTGGCGTAATGGCAAAGAAGGAACAAAAGAGAGAAGACGGTACGGGATGGAGAAGGCGGCACTGGAAGATGCCTATTGAAAGAGGAGTTGGTGTACTGAGAAGCCCACGCTTTGTACCACCACGATCTTGAAATGGGCTTCTCT
The DNA here is from genome assembly GCA_017639485.1 of Pluvialis apricaria. Lineage (NCBI taxonomy): Eukaryota > Metazoa > Chordata > Aves > Charadriiformes > Charadriidae > Pluvialis > Pluvialis apricaria. The sequence goes on along the minus strand of CM030011.1, from coordinate 2,446,733 downwards.
GGAGCACAATATTTGGCAATCTGTGTAAGTCTAGGACCTATAGTCAGCTGCCGCCTTTCTTCTAGCTTACAGAAGTGTTAAGCAGTCATCTCCATAGACATAAGGATGTCTTCTCACACGCTCTGCCTACAACAAAAACACCTTCCTAAGTCACCAAGACCTAAGGCTTTGCCCTGTTTTCAAGAAGGGATTGATGAAAATCTGCACTACTCTACTTGAAACCTGCCTCCATAAGGGGTGGAAAAAAAAAAAATCTTTAAATGTCAGGCGTTGCTATTTTTACCGCGTAGCCCAGAAAGAAGCTCTTGCATTGCTGTATGCATTCACAACTGCGATACGCTGCGTGCCCGCCGCAGACAATTATTACCGTTTGGCTTGTACTTGTCAGTTGTTATTTTACAATGAAAAAAAATTTTGTAACAAGTTGTAAGTGCTTTCAGTTGGTCAGGTTGTTGTGAACTGAATGTGAATCTTCTTTGGCTGTGCTTGGAAAGCATTGCAAGTTTTTTTGAGAGTAGTCTATGTACTTCGGGTTGGAATTTCAGTTACTCAAATTCTGTAAACTAAAACTCCACAGAAGGCTAAGTGGAAAATATCAGGACTCTGCTCTGTAGGATAGAAATATTTTCCGATAGGTTGTTTTATTGTATTCAGAGCATATTTGTATTGTTTAGGATTGACATAATATTAACCACTAACAGTATCTGACAGCACGCTCCCTTTGTAGTGTACTCGCTCAAAAGAGCCTCAAGGTGGACTTGAGAGATGGCTTTGGTTTTAATGGTTGGTTAAAATAATTCAGAATGAATTAAAAGGACTTAAGTCGACGTTAATTCACAACGTAAAATTTGAAAAATATAATGATTTAAGATCATGGATCTGTGCTGTAATAATAGATGTGGGAGAAATTACAAATTCTCCCCGTGGCCTGCGATGAGAATTGCATTTCTGTGTCAGAGTCTTCCTGTCCGTCCTGATCTAGATCACTCACTTGCTCGCTGTCACCTCTACCACTGGACCTCTCATCATTCAGACTCAAATTTATCAGACCCGGCTTTTTACTCAGTCTTTCCGTTATTTCACTTATTCTCCCTTGTGAGGTAAATCTCAAAAAGAACATAAAAATTGAGAAGCGATGACCTTGCTTCTGTGCTGAAGGGATGGGAGATGAAGCAAGAGAACATGGCAGGAGAAGGTCAAGCGCAGTACGGAGGGTCGCGTTACTCACTGTGTAAATAAGTATGGAATCGAGCTCAAAGATGATGTTTTAAGAATTGATTTAAAGTTGTGTGCATGACAATATGAGGCAAATATTCACAGATCTTCAAGTGATGCAATTTATTGGTCAAACTTTGCCAAACCAAGAGCATAGCATGGAGTTTTGAAGTTGTCTCGGAGGGAAGTGAGGAGACATTCGAAGATGCCGTCAAGTGGAGAGCAACTCACCCCCCAAGCTGGTGAAAATTGGAGCAATCAACCTGGCGGTTTAAGTCCCAGACATTTAGTTGTTAGTTTGGGGTTTTTTTTAGTGATTCTCATCCAAACAAACATTATTTCATTGTTAAAAATCTAATTTCTAAGTTGTTAAAGGTAAAACTGCTCTCATAAGAAAGGTCCTGGTTAATTTCTGATTTCTCTTGGTAATGTGTTATGAAGGTGAAGAGGAATAAACTCAAATTATTTCAAGACTTTAGGGAAAATACTTCCTATGTAATCAACACCACAGGTTTGTTCATTCAAACGTACGGGGGTGGAAATGGATTTCTTGGTGAAGGAGCAATTGCGCGTTGTAAATGAGCGGCAGCAGTCATTGTCAAATCCAAGTTTTTTTTCTTTGTAAACGGAACAGTCCTGGGTAGTAGTGATACAAACTTGAAATGGCATTGCCTGAGGCAAATAATACCCTGTCTAATGTATTTGATTTTGCAAAGATAACAAGCTGAGTTACATTTTTGCTTTCACTTACATTAATGGTTGGAGGAAAGGGAGATAAGAAACTGAAACAGATCTGCCTTTTATCGTGGTATCACTTAAGGTGAAAGCTAGTGATGCCTTAAGGAATCTTTTGGGCAAAAAATGTAGTATTTAGTCTATATAGAGAAAAATAGAATATATAATGTATTTTTGTTAGATTTACAGCAACTGCGGGTTTTGGTAGAGCATTTGGTTAAATATCTAATAAATAATGCAGAGTCATTAATTTATGAACCCTGTTCTATAGACTAAAAGCCAACTTTCCGAGCCTTAGACAAAGAGAATAAATAAACAGTGTTTAGCTAAAGAACGACCAAGCTGGGAAGTCAGTGTGCTGGGAGGGGACGCTGTGGTAAGCCTGGGAACCTTTGAAGGGCAGCAGCTCTTGGCTGGAAGAGGGAATGATGTAATTCTGGTAGACTTTTTTTCAATGGTCAATATTAAAAATCTCTCACCAGAAGCAGTAAGCCTATTATATTAATAAAACACTAAGTTAAATGAGCAGAAGCATTTTGATACAAGCACGCAGGTGGACTTCAGGACCTTCATGTCTATGCTCTGTGATTCTGTGAAATGGTTTTGTTGAACCAAGTATCTGATGCATTTTTGATGCTGTACTCCTGCCAGGCGTGATAAGGAGCTGGAAAACAAAGGGGAGGATGTTTCCCTGATGAGCTTGCAGTCTTAATTAACAAGACTTAAGAAAAACAATTACGACAGATAAAGGTTAAAAAGAGATAGGAGAGATAAAAGTAAATCTCAAATAGGGACAAGAATTAAAGCAGAGATGTTAACGTTCAAGAATACTTTGCCCCCACTGAGAACAGCAGACATTAATACGAATGCTTTTCAGAGCTGCAGCTGCCCTATTTTCATCCTGGATCTCTTGATCTGCATTTTCAGAAATTTAAATTTTGGATTTCAAAGCCAAACGAAGAATTCCGGAGACTTATAGAATGGTGCGTTGTCACCTTTCCAAGGAGACGCATTTGGAAGGCATTTCGGGTTTAAAGTAATACAGAAATCTCTTAAAAACAGCAGTATGTTGCAATTGGAAATAACTTTTTCTTTTTCGTTTTCAGTGTGACCCCAGCGTAGGCAATTATCTGATATCCCCCATTTGACATGAAGGCCCTGGGTTGGGAGTCCTGTAGCTTGTAACAATTGAGTAGATATGCCTACTCTAAGGGAGAAATGTTCACCAAAATTATAGGTAATTTTATCTGAGTGAAAAGAAATAGCAATGATGACTTAAAGTTTCAGAGCTGTTCAGTACCCTTCAGTCGGCCTTTTCTTGTGGCAGACGTCTCCTTCAAGTAACTTTTTTGTTGATACGTGCTGGCACAATTGTGGGTTTGGGGTACAATTTTATTTATTTATTTATTTGTTTATTTATAAGAGGCAGTAGAGATGTGTGGGGTTTTTTGATGGTGATCTGGTCTTTCACAGGACTTACTGGGTCTCCTAGCATCTAGGAACCACAAAGCTGTAACGGTGAGAATTTTGCGATGTTGAAAAATTGATCTCTGCAGCTTCTTGCGGCTGAAGTGAGCTTGGCTTCGTGCACTGAAGTTAAATGGATGTGATAACTGTGACTGGTTTTGTCACCAATAATTCTTGCCTTGAGCAGGATATTAAAAAGGGCAAATGAATTAAAAACAGAACTGCTACTGACTACGCATTTTTATTTGACTTTCTTAATGTTAAATTAATTGTTGACAGAGATTATTTAGGTAGATTGGTTTTGTGCTACAGTTTAAATTAAGCCATTGTGGTATTACTTAGCATGCAGAAAAGATCCTTCCAAATTCTGAAAAGGTCACTACTGTTAATCATTTCAGGAAGGCAATCAAGTATTCTAGTAATGACTCAACTGAAAGGAATAACCGAGATTAAAAACTTCTTAGTGCTTAATAAGTATAAGTGTGATATAAGGGGGCATAGGGAGGAGAAGCCTTTGCTGCAGCGTGCGGATGGAAGACCACTGGGTGCAAGTGTTTGCAGCTATTTGTTTATTTTGATTAATTCATGTTGTCAACCCTTGTGACAAAGGTATTCAAGTAACCGTGTTGTATAGCTGAGGAATATAATTTGGGGTGGTGGGGGGTGGTGGTGGTGTTATTCGGTTTTAGGTTTTTTGGCTTACTGCCACAATGAAAAAATTGGAGATTCACCATGGGTTAGGTTTTGGACTCCTCAAATTTTAGAGGTGTTTGCTGTAGTAGGTATTTGTGGTTGCATTTGATTCTGATGAGCTGCGGAGCTCCCAGTGACTTCACTTTGAGTAAAGTCAGAAAATTCTGCACGTTGAGGCCCTTCTCGTTCTCCAGCTGGGTACCCCAAACTGGAACCAATCTTTATGCGGTTTTAAGGTTTTCATCAATAATATTAGTATGTCTTTTGTGCTACTGGAAATGGCATTCGCTTTGATAAGGTCTTGGTAAGGAGGAGTCAGTACAGACCAAAAGAAGGCATGAACACACGTATGAATAATAGGTACCTAATGCAACCATTCCTGTTCAAGAATTATTGCAAATATATTTTTCATGAGATAATTTCTTTGTTGAAATATTGCCACAGGTCTCATAGAAACAAGATCCTATTTTCCTTTTAAGACTGTTTTATTTTTAATCATTTTTAGTCATACTTTCAGGATCACAAAATTATTTTTGAAAATAATCCCCTAACCTTCTTTACAGCTTGGTATTTATGTTCAATAGGATGTATGGATATAGTACAAATAAAAGAATTGACAAACTATGAAGTAACTCAGGGTTATTTGTTTAGTCATGCCACTAATGAGGTCTTCCCTCCCCTCAACCCAAAGTCTGTGGATCCTAACTAATGAGGAGTTCCTTTAGTTTACAGAACACACAAGAGAAACAAACATCGAAGGATTTAGCATAGTAACATACATTTATTGTATTTTTTAATGTCTGGCCCATATTTAATTGTATTTTGTGTATGCCCAATGATCATCTGCTTGCTGTTGAGTGTTCTGTTGCACACAAGCCAAACGATGCTCTTGACGATGCACTCGGCATGCTCCATGCTCGGTGTCTGCAGGGCGAGAGGAACTCCTCATCCAGCGCAGATCCTGCCCAAAAGGTGTGCGCTTTCCTGTTCTGGTAACCCGCTCAGCTGTGGAGTACAGGGATGGGTACTCCTGCGGGTCTGGAATAACTTGTCCTTAGTGTCAGAGCTTCAGCTACTTGACGGACTATTTGTATTTAGCAAATATTGTGGTCTAGAAGCTTCTTCTGGTAGCCTACACTTTATTCTGCATTTCATCCCATTATTCCTAGAAATGCTTTTATGTTTTACCACTCTAATGTGTTTTTTCCTTCTTGTATTAATACTGGAAACAAATGTTGGCAATCAATGTAACTGTATTAGCTATAACATACCTAAAAGATGACTGTTTTCTTATTTTAATCTTTCTTTATACTAATCCCACGGGGCCTTTTATGCTTGCTGCTGTTTCCTTTCGAGCCTCTCTGCTTTCTCCATAGCACAGACTGTCATTTCAGGTGTCAGCATTGTGTTTGTTTTCCTATGCCTGGAGTATCCCTATCCTACTAATTTTTACTGATAAACAAGGGAATTTCTAGTGTTTTAGACGTATGATCTAAAGAATCCAATTTCATTTGAGTGTCCTGCTGTTCTTGCATCTCTCGGGCTAATGCATTTTCCTGTAGACAATTTGTTTAGCTGAGGTTTTAATCAGCTGTAGCATCTATTTTTTGTTCCTGCTTTTACCAGTCCGTACCTTGTAGGAAGTGCGTGAATCGGCATTGAAGCTGAGGTGGAATATATTGACTTCACGTTTCTAATCTTGCATTTAATTTTTAGAAACAGGGGGGACACCTTCATATCTTTGAATATTTTTAAGATGCTAGCTAGCTTATTTAGCTCTTAAAACAATTTTTTTTTTCATTCCACTGCAGTAATCCTTTGCTGAACTGATTGGGTTGAGCCGTTTTGATTGGTGTGACACGTGTGTGCCTCCTGCTGCTATGTTTGGATTTATGTTATATGCAGAAGATTAATCTCCAGGTCATCAAGTTTAAGTCTTCCGAGGACAGACCAAAAGGAATTTTCTGTGCTGAATGTTTTTTCTGAGTTGCTCTTCGTACAGAAAGTGCCTTACCAGCATCTAGATAGGGGTTCTCCGTACTCTTCACCTGTGTCTTTTCATTTGCTGTAGTCAAAAGTCATTGTACGTGAACACCAGCCTGCACGGGGCCAGGCTGTGTTGTTTTGTCCCTGGTGTCCCAGTGGGAAGTGGTGGCGTTGGTCTGCACCACCGATGGAGAGCAGCAAGAATGGAAGTGGCTCTTTGCTCCTGTGGAACTCCATCTCACAGCTTGAAGCGTGGTCGGTGAACGTCATGGTTGGGTGTGAGGAGCAGAGTTATCACTCAGGTTGATGCTTTGACACTTGAGGGGGCTTGGATAATCTCAGGGCCTTGGAGACTGGAGGCAAGACCTTTAGTCACTCTGGGTGCTCGGTGAGGAGCGGGTGCTAGCAGCAGGTGAGCTCTGTGTCCGGAGGGACAGAGGTAAGAGGCGACAGGCCGATGGCAGGAGGAAGGAACCAGGAGTCATTATGTACATGATATGTCATGTTTACTTCTCTAATTTGGAAGCAGCACTACTTCTTCTCTAGCCTGAGAGCGCCCCTCCTGTGCAGTGTGTCAGTCCTGTTTTCCATTAGAGCCCTTTGCCATGCTGTCTGTCTGTCTGTCTGAGGAAGCAGCCTGGCGTCAGCCACGCGAAGGAGGCGTGCGGCTGCCGGAGCACCAAGCTCCCTGGCAGCTGGAGGGGCTGTGAGGTACCAGGCATGGAGCTATCTCAAAGCACCGACGAAACAGGCAGCCACCCCCAGGGGCAGCGGGAAGAGGGCACAGCAGCTCGCCTGCTGTGCTGCCCGCTCAGGGCATGGAGAGGAGCCCCACGGGACTGTCCCTCCCCAGCACACCCCCCTGGAGAGCTCGGGGTGCAGAGGTGCAGGACAGTACCTGCCACCAGCAGCAGGACAAAGCCCTGCTCTGTGCCATGTGCTGGAAGAGGAGAGGTTCTCGTGTGGGCCATGCCAGAAGGTGGAAGCGAGGAACACCCTTCTCCCCACCACCCACCTCGCTGCCCTCGCCTCCGCGTCAGCCCCAGTGGTGTCACCACTCCCCAGCTGACCGCTTGCGCTGCTGCCATGAAACGCAGGCTTTCCTTCATCGCGGAGAAGCTGTCAGCTGGCTCTGAAGGCACCCTGAGAGACCCCACGTCCTCTGCTGCAACATCATTTTTAAGGTTATGGTTATTAATATACAAGTTCTCTTGTAGCCAGGCTAAGTCCCAGAATGTGAGAGGCAGTGTTGCTCTGGGACATATGCATCTGCAGGAGCATGTGTTTTGACAACTCCCATATGTTGCCACCTACATAAGGAAATGTGGTTTCTGCCTGATCAGCCGTAATCTTTCCTCGATGAGAACGCTAATGTTTCGCAAGGCATTTTACTATTGACCACTTTTCCACCACTTCATACATCATCGTTCCAGATCTGTTGTGTTGTTTCCAGGGTCTGTTAATATATTTACAGTATTGAAGCCTCTGCTCTTCCCAATACACCGCGTACGTTTCCCAGCAGTGTTTAAGCCGCAGTGTGTTGGACAGGGGGCTCGGGAAGCTCTGTTATGGGGAGGCTCTTCGGAGAGCAGAAGACCATCCTCCGGGGAGCTCCTGGACAATACACGGTGTCTCCTCATCCGCCCTCTTCTCCGCTGAAGGTTTCATTTGGCTGTCACCGAGAGATTATCCCAAAGTACAAATCAGATGTATGAGAAGAGATTAAATTTACTTTTTAAGCTGAATTCGTCCCAGGTTTTGTTTGTGGGTTAGTTTTGTTTATTGGCGGACCGGTATTGCACGGCACCGTGCTGTGATTGAAGCAGTAGTAGACCAAATTCAGTAGTTACACCAATTGCTGTTTAGGTTCATCTACTATTTTTAATTGGTCTTTTGTCCCTTAATAAGCTATCTATTGTCCTGTGGATCATGTTGTTAAGTCGTGCAGTGTGCACATTTTGTTTCTCCATTCTCAAAATATCTGCGTGTAAAACAACCATGGTTAAAACCGCAGTCCCGTGCAGGGCACCACTGGCTTTTGGGGAGCTGGATATTACGAGTTCTAGAAAAGAATTTGCTTTTCAGTATAAATAGTCCTTCAGTTAATTCATTAACTTTCAAGGGCTGAAAATATCAATGGAGTGTCCAGACGGAGTAAAAGTGAAAATTATTTCCGTTTTCTTGTTGAAATAAGAGTTGGAAATTTGGCCAGTCCAAAATTCGAGTTGCTGTATGATTGTGGGCAGTTGATGATCTCTAGTAAAAATGAGGCTGAAAAACAGAAGGTTGCACCATAAACCACAATTCTTTGTTCTGCTTCCAACACAAATTAACCAAACTGCTGCCTCGTTTTGCTGGGGTTGTTTTCGGCGCCCGTTGGTATGCTTTTAACACAACACAGCATGAGAGGTGACATGCAGTTTCCGTGATGTATTTCATTTGTACGCTTTTTCTTTCAGAGCTTCATAGTCATCCCATAAATTGTTTTCTGAATTTTAGTAGTTTTTCACTAATGGAATTAATACAGATACAAATTATTCATACCCGTGAGACATGGTTTGGTGGTCAGGATTTATGGGCATCAAGCGTACCTAGTTTGTTGACCTTCAGTCAAAACCTTGGAAAAAAGATTTGGTGGAAGCTCCCTTTGACATAACCACAGTTAGCAACTTCCACCAGACTCCGGTGTAAATTAGTTCGCTGTAAATGATGAGAAAAGAGAGGGAGAGGATGTGAGTACAGTGTGTTGAAGACTTCTGCCTCATCTTGGCTGCTGACTGATACCCGGCGTAGAGGATTTCCTCTTCTCAGTGGAGTGACCGTCCCGTTGTTGTTTGTCACGGCTGCCCTGGAACTGCGATATTTGCAGATAAGAGGCAGGTGAGGAAAAACTTGTCTTGAAGCAGCGCTCGGCAGAACTGGCAGCCGTCTCTGCTGGGTGAAGCTGAGCGTGTGGAACACAGTGTCACCTCCTCTGGCCAAGGAAGAAGGGGAAACTCCGATGAATCCTGATGAGCCTCCATTGCCCACCCCAAAGCGATGGGGCATTCTGGAAGCAGAGAGTCACGAGAGTTTTTGTTTTTTTTTTTATTTAAACGTATTCATGGATGAGTTTTCCCCTTTGAGAAGCGTGACTGTTCAGATGATTCACAGTTGCTTTCTTGTAGGAATATCAGCGCCACAGAACAAGCAACCACAATAGCATGTGCTCGTGTTGCAGCTTGTTTACTTGAGGAGCTATTCATAACACAAATTGTAACTCATTAATCCGTATGCATCTTCTCAACTGTAATTGTTAAATTGATTTTAGAATATTTTTAGCCAATTTCATGGTTATGATCTGCGTGTCAGGTCTGCGTGTAGACATCACACTTGAAGAATACTTTCCCTGAAAAGCCGGTACTTGTGCTGAAAAGCTGAGCTGCTTTAATATTGAATTATTGATATTAGGCCAACCGAGTGGATAGATACTTTTGCCTACAGCACCAGAAGCATATTGTTGTGTGCATTGTAATCTGTTACGATAAAAATTTGCTTGTTCTTGCAATACATTTGTCTGGCTGAGCGATATTTTTGCTTGTAACCTCTACATCCAGAAAGGCAACTATAACATTAGAGAAGCCTGAGGAAATATCCTCGGAGCAAATCGCTTGCATTTTCATGTGTTATTTTTATGAGATGTTACAGAATTTGTCTGTGAAAAAGTCTGGTAGGCAGAAAGAAGCAAGGTAAGGTATTAATTAGAAAGGCATTGGCTTTTATGGTTGTTTTTAATCTGTATATAGAATTGCAACCAAGCAAAGGGTTGCATTTCTAGTAATTATCCTAGTGGTCTGGGGATGGCTAAATGCAATATTGTCAGACTGAAAGTCAAGCTACAACTGATGCTTTTTTCAGGCTTTGAACGCAATTCTCGATATTACTGTTCTGAGTAAACGAGGCAGTTACGAGATACTCTCCCTGCTGCAAGTAGTGACATCGTAGCTGCAGGATTGTGTCCGGTTCAGGGACCTCACTTCAAGAAGAAGAATTTGAGAGAATCTGAAAGAAAATGGCAGAAATAGCAAACACTGCCTATCAGGAAAGATTAAAAAAAATGATATTGTTTACTCTTGGGACAATTACTTTCTTTTAGTTGTATAGAAAGTTTCAGGGGAAGGAAACTTCTTTCCATGTCTGCTGCAGATAAGGCAAAAAATAATTAGCAAGTCCTGCAGCAAGGGAGATGATGAGGCTATAGGCATTCCAAAAAGCTTTGATGGAAGGATGAAGAAGAACTGAACTCCGTTGCCTGGGCGGGCTGTAAGTTTTTCAACCGGAATCATTTGTTGAGGGAAGCTAGGGAGTTTGGGATTTAGTTGAACCTACTTTGGACTGTGGGAAGAGTCCAGATGACTTCTTGAAATCCCTCACAGGGATATCTTTCTGTTCGGACAAGAGGTATGGTGGATGTTCAAGGGAACTTGAATGGTGACAGCACCAAAAGAGAACTTCTGTGACCATGTAATACATATAGTAAAATAACAGGAGTGAACATGAAAGAACATTTATCTTAAAAAATACTACTCATTTATCTACTTAAAGTTCCTTTTTTATGCAGGCATGTAGGTGAGTACAGGTCTCATTCTACTACATAAAACCACGAGAAACGAGACATCCACTAACGCTACTGCTATGTAATGTTGTTCTCCACTGGAAGTTGTTGTGCTAAACCTCCCGCCTTTTGCCTAGTTGGTGTATGTTGGTACAAATGACGGTAAGGTATAAAGGCTGCCTCTGCACTGAAAAGAAGCCGGTAAGGGTATATAATGCAGTGAAAACAGAGAACTGTAGCATTCGCATTACTGCTTTTACCTATGTTCTTTTCCTTGAAAATCTTTGTTTGACTGCTGGTCTTGCGGTTACTGTGTGCAGAGTACAGCGGCTTCTTAGTCATTGTAATTAAAATCTATCCGTCCGTACTCACTGTGAAGGTGTAAGTCAGTTTACATATCACAGACCCACAGACTGGTGAGGGTTGGCAGGGCCCTCTGGAGCTCCCCCAGCCCAACCCCCTGCCACAGCAGGGGCACCTCCAGCAGTGGCACAGGACGGCGTCCAGGCGGGTTTGGGATGGCTCCAGAGTGGGAGACTCCCCCCCCTCTCTGGGCAGCTGTGCCACTGCTCTGCCACCCGCACAGGGAAGAAGTCCCTCCTCAGGTTGAGATGGAACTTCCTATGGTCAAGGTTGTGCCCGTTCCCTCTTGTCCTGTCACTGGGCACCGCTGGAAAAAGACTGTTCCCATCCCCCTGGCACCCTCCCTTTAAGTATTGATTGATAAGATCCCCCCTCAGTCTTCTCTTCTCCAGACTAAAAAGCCTAAAGGCCCTCAGTCTTTCCTCATCAGAAAGATGCTCCAATCCCCTCATCATCTCTGTAGCCCTTTGCTGGACCCTCTCCAGCAGTTCCCTGTCCTTCCTGACCCGGGGAGCCCAGAACTGCACACAGCGCTCCGGCTGCGGCCTCCCCAGGGCAGAGCAGAGGGGAGGATGACCTCCCTCGCCCTGCTGGCCACACTCTTCTTGATGCGGCCCAGGATGCCATTGGCCTTCTTGGCCACCAGGGCACATTGCTGGTGCTTTGAACCATAGGTCAGAGTGGAAGGTAATTGTGGAAAGATTGATGATTGTAGTTACGTAAGGCAGCGCAGGTCACCTATGCCGTTTTAGTCGCCCCTACAGTCAGACTGTGGTGGTGTTAAATGTGTCAGAGGTGTTCCCAGGATAACCTTCTCATCCTCAATGTGACAGTTCCCCAGGCGGATTTATTGAACTCCAGGGCACACAATGCCAATCTCAAATCCTCCAGGTCTCTTCAGCGGGCTCTTTTTACGTAGAGGTACAGCTGTCATCTCTCCCGCCTCCCTTCTCCAAGTATTTATCCTCTGTATTGTTGGAAAAGGTAGATTCCACGAGCAGCCCCTCCATGGTGTGCATCCCCTTTCCCTTGTGAGACCGAACCCCTCTCTCCAGAGGAAGGAGATGATCTGTGAAAATGTTTTTAAGGGTAAGGAGGGGAAGAAAACCCCATACTTGAATGAGACGGTGCAACATCTGCTGGGGACTAACAGTAGGGAAACTGTTATCAGCTTTTTGGGTTTTCCATGGGAAAAAAAAATATTATTCTGCAACAGGCAGGTACACAGGCTAACTTAATTTGGTCCTTGAGGTCTGCCACCTCGGTGACTATAGGAAGAGCTACCGTTGGTATAGTCAACTTTTGTCCATGTTAGCAAATAATGGGAACAGGAGGCTCAGTAAGAGCGACGTGGAGAGGAAAACAGTAGTGAGGAGCCAGTGTCCGCAGAGATTTGTCCTCAGGGTTTTACTTTGGGCTGGTTCCATAAGCTGAGTGCCTGTAAGGGGCCGGAGAGCCCTGGGTGTATCTGGGATGCACCTCCCAGTTCAAATTGCGCCTGAAAAGCTGAAGTTTGTGTACTTCAAGACTGCCCCAGATTGCAACCAAAACACCGTTAATGGGGACAGCTGGGAGAGTTGCTTCAAAAGTCGGCTTCCAGTGGGAACAGGAATGTGGGCATACACCTGGCGATGCCGATTGTTGGACATTGATCATGGTCCCTTCCAGCAGGAGATACCTTTATCTTCTGCTTCAAGCAGTAGTGGTAGAAATCACAGCACCCGTTTCTCCAGGTAGGGTCAGTGAGTATCCATGTGCCTTGCACGGTGTTGTCCATCACCCAGATTTCTTCTTCTTCCTCGCTTACAATTAACGTGAAATTTTTTTGCATGATACAGAATATGGAAACTAGTGTCGTGAATTGCCTTTGTACTCTCACCTCAAGAATAATAACTGAAATAAAAAGAAGATGAAGTAGTCATCTACAAATCCACTACTACCTGGTTACTATGGCAGTTAATCAGGGGACGGTGGAAACAATACGGTCCATCATGGCTGATGCTGGAGCTACCACCTTTAAACTGGGTCAGTAAGAGCGAGGAGGAGCAGGTGGAAGCCTGTACGCATCGAAATGCGTGTGAGTGTATGCGTCTGTAGAAGGCATATAGACAGAAAGAAAAGCCATGGAGTGGTAAGGCATGAAAGGGATGCTATTGTCAATGCAGAGTGCAGCATGTACCATTATTAAAAAACAAAATAAACAAAAAAGATCCCCCCCAAAGAGGAGATCTTCCATCTTGTTCCCCACTAAATGACATCCAGGTTGTTTAGGCAGTAGGAATGAATTTTTTTAAAAAAATCCATTGTAACTCTGTCTTGTTCAGCACTTCAGCAAGAATGAATTTGCTTTATTTAAATTATTTAAATGATGTCCTGTGAAATCACAATAGGTATTATTTAAGTACACGTTTTCCAGTGGGTTGAGAAACTGGCGAATGGTAGAACTCTCCCCTGGGAGTTTTTGCCTATTTTCATTATTGGTGAATGATTTCAGTTATTGCCTCTATCCCCAAATTTCATTCGCATCTGACTGTAGAGATGAAAATACTGTTAGAGTGCAGTGGCTGTTTCTATATAATCTCATTGAGAAGCTGAGTAATATGCATTTATATTTGGTTTACCGTCCATGCCAGAATGTTATTTTTTTTCCATTCTTTTTTTCACTGTTGTTGTTTCAGAGAGTGTTGCAGTTGGGTGGGGACGTACGTGGGGCCGAAAGTCCAGCCCTCTGATCTCAGAAAACACCGGGATTTTCACGGGCAGGATTTCATTTCATAGCTGTCCTTCTGACTAAAGTCTAAATCTTTGTATTGTTAATGCAATTCTTGGGTCTCTTCCCATCTTAAAGAACAGAATAAAAGGCAGCTCTTTATGTTAGCCAGGAACACTTTATACAAGGTTAATTACAATTTTGCAGATAATCCCTTACTCTGATGCCAGCTGTTCTGGATAGAATTGGATATACCTACCCAGGGTTTGAAATACAGCAACATTACACCTTAATAAGCTTTTATTTTGCTTATAATGCATCTTGTGTGGCAATTGGCAGCCTGGATGACCGGAACCACTTAGGTACCAGCCTCACAGTGTATTTCTTGATGGTTTTATTTTTAATTTAGTGGGACTTGTACTGTGAACCCCAGTCAAGCCATCCTTCTTTTGTATCAGTGACACTTGTGTTCTACATATTTTATTATGAACATTATTTCCTGTCACTTACTCTTAGGTTTATAGCTGCTTTGCTTCATGTGACTTGTTCCATGTTCCCTCTAGGACTTTGTACAGTAAGATAAAGTCATGCAATTTTCACTAAGAAATTATATAATTATTTTTTTTATTAATTATGTTGTGAAAGTTACCTAACGTTTTCAAGAATTAAAACAAAGGTTATGTCTTTTAGCTGTCAACATCTCTTCTTACAAGCCTCCAAATGTCGTTTGTATTATGGAGAATTGTCAGGATATGGTATAGTATGGTATAGTATAGTATAGTACAGTATAGACCTCTAATTACAGGGCCATCAGGAGGAGGGGGTTGCCATCAGAGAGTGCTTGCCTGTGGCAACACAGTGTTTGATGGGTGTGCTCTTAATAAAGAAGCTCAGGTTCCTGCAGCCAAGGAGAAGGGAATTGCATCTCTCCAAAGCTGCCCCCTTATGTCATTACCAGCTCCGCTGGTTTCCCTTCATACGTCAGCACAGCACAGGGGACGGCCCAACGAGCGTCAAATAATCTGTCCTCTCTGCCGTGGGTAGTGCTTCAGTACAATTAACCTTCTTATTTCACGTTCGTGATGAGCTGACCCAATGAATTTATAAATGGAGTGAATTCAGTCCTGTTCCTGGGAGATTCTGCTTTGCTTCGAAAAGTGATTGAGGGCTGTGAAATTGCTGTCCTGGTAAGGGGAACCCTTTCTGCTCTGGTCTGTCCTTAGGTCTTTGCTGGTCGTGAATTGAGATCCTCATGTCTAAAGTGATACAATTTTCAGGTTGTCAGGAGCCTGTTGTCTGCATACGTAGTAAAGTTTAATGCAAACAGATCAAGAACGATAGCAAATGGTTGCGTGTTTCTCTGGGTTAGCAATAATGAGAACTAATTCAGGGTATTTATTTGTTTTGGAGGATGAATTAGGATTTCTTCTCTTTCACTGAAGTGGATTCTCTATTGGGAGCAATTTCTGAATGTCCCCTTCTCCATTAAGCAATAATTCTTACCATAGGCAGAGGGAGAACACTTAAGACACCTAAAACCCCATACACACAAAAAAGGATTTTTAGTGTTATTTGCAGTGCTTTAGAAGAGAGAGCATTGGGGGTTTTGACCTTTAAATACATAACGTTTTGTGCCTTTTTGATATTTAAATCGAAACAGTATTCTTCCTTCTCTTCTCACCTCCCTCAGCCTTTGAAATAGTTTTGTGAGACATTGAAATGAAATCTTGAATGGCTTTTAAATTTTACATATCCCGACGAAGAAATTAAGGCTGCCGTTGTTACTGTGAAGACAGAAGGTGGAAACTGTGATCCCAAGAGAGTCAGGCCGCGTTGAGGTCTCCAGCTGCAAACAAACCCCAGAAGCCCGAGGTACTTTGGGACAGTGAAAGTTTAGCAAGAAGTTACAAGGGAGCGGTACTGAAACTTGGCTAAGATAAGAAAGAGGATGGAATGGGGTCAAATAAGCATTCTAAAAATGGAGATTCTTGTGCATCTTCTGTGTTCTGTGGTTATCCACGCGCTAAGTGAGGTGCCAGCACCCAGGTACTACTGTTAAGATGCAAATGCTGTAAGAAATAAATACTGCAAGAAATAGATACTGCATTCTCCATCGAGTTATCCCAAGGTGGGCAGTGCATCATGAGAAAACATCCTTCTTGTTGGGGGACTGCAATCAGCAGAGGCTAATAAAGGAAGATAAGTGCCTCCCAATGAAATGATTCGTTTTATAAAAAAAAAAGTAATTCTTCAGGGGGGAAATTTCCATCGTGTCTTGCAGTTTGAAGTGTTCGCGTGCTCGGACTTTTGAGTCACTTTGTGGAACACCAGAATTTATTCAAATGCTGAAAGCAGCAGGAGTTACTCCTCTTTAATCATCGGAAATCAGTAGGTTGTACCTTGTGGTAAGACTTAAAGTCTAACAGTATTAATTTCTGGCAGGTATTTTCCTTGCTGAGGATCTGATTCTGCCAGAGTCTTAAAACATGTTTTTGTAGTAACTGTTAGGGTTTAGAGGGAGGGATGTGGATGCTGTGGCAATGCTAGGATGGGTCGTCTTCGATGAATCTGGCTTTTCTTGGTTTTCTTTCAGTAGGCAGTCTCACTTTCCTCAATGCATACACTGCTTTATTGATAAAGAAAACGTTAAGAGGAAATCAAGAAAGAAAAAAAGTTATTACAAAAATCTTGGAAAGCGTTCAAGTCAAGTGAATATACCTGTGTAGTTCATGAATCATGTCTGCAGGTAGGACTCAAAGGATCTCATGACATACTTCAAGTATGTCAAGGTCTGTTGGCTGTCTGAAACTTTGAAATGCAGGCAGATTTTAATGGAAATCGAGGGTTTTTTCATTGGGCTATCATGCCAAAGAGCGAGCTGCTTTGAACACTGACATCTGCCAGGCTTCCAGCTGATCGATTAAGAAAAAACAAGTAAAGGGGGGGACGTAGGGGGTCAAAAACTAGCAGAAAACAAACTGGCATGCGTTTTGCCCTTTTCAAACTTAGCTTGAAAAATAATTGCTTTTAACTCTGTTGATGCTGTGTCAGAGGGGGTGGCCAGACTCACTGAAGTCTATTCAGTCACAAGTCATTCGCCATCGATCTGCCAGTTTTCTGCGCTGACATTTAATGGCTGTCACTTGCTCATCATTTTAAGAATAGTGGTGGAGGGGAAAATGGTAGTCTGATAATGGGAAAGCAACCATTATGTCAAGAAAAGGTTTGAAATTCTGCAATTTAATTATTGCCTTCTACCATCAACGACACAGGTGGGAGTCATTAACTCAAAAATAACCCCCAAATAACAACCCACCCCAAACCAACCTCTTCTTCAATTCTGATTTGAAAACAGATAATTGTGAAATTACAGTAGGATTTGGTAATGTTAAAAAATGAGAAAATTCCATAATAAGAAAAAGATTGACCAGACTAATTGCCTTCTCAGGAAGGACCAACAGGTAACAGAGGAGGGGATATCTTTTGAAATGCAAATGAAGATTTAAAATTGTGTATAACAAGAGTCGAGATATAAGCAAATATTGTGGGGAGAAAAAAATACTGTGAAACCCAGCTGATGAGATTTCTGCCTGAATAAGGTTTACTTATCTGTACTCAAAATCTGTTATTTGGTTATTAAGCTCGGTAATGTTTTGGTAAGATGAAGAATTAGTTGCTTTGTATTTGTAAATGGGGAAAAATAGTCTGTAGGACAGGCTTAAATTATACCTCTCAGGAAAAGAGGTTCAAAGACGTCTCCTAGAGCTTACAGAGATAACTGAGTGTCCATGCAGCCGGGAATATTGCTTGCTTGTTCTTTCTTGCATGAAATGGGGACTTTGAAAAATCACAGAATAATAAGCACCGCTCGGAGTCAGCGGAGGAGCCTTCGCAAGTGCTGACTAACTTTTTTAATAAACAAAGACCATTAAAATATAATGAGGAAATGAGGGTTGTGTACCAGTACACCCTGTTGTTAAATACTGCTGCGCTGAGCCAACAGCGCTTGGTGCGAATTGACCTTCCGTTCCTGCCTGTGCCGTTCGAACCAGCGCGGGCTGGGGACCCCTGGCACCCCTGGTGGCATCCCAGCGGGGCGGCCACCCCGGGCAGGGGGACAGCCCCGGGGTAGGGTGGGGACACACAGAGGGGAAGAGAGGCGGCGGTGGCTCAGCTGTTCCCGGCGAGCCGTTTTACCGGCGGGGAGAGGCGAGAGCGATGCTTTCTGCAGCATTGTTGTAACCATGACACTAAGGACGTCATCCCGTGAAAATAGCAGTTGGAACATTTGTGGAACAAAGCTGAAGCGGCTCCGCTTTTCCGTGCGAGGGCCCTTAGCAGAGCGATACCATATGCATACTGTTCATTTCCATATAGATTAACTATCTGCGCTCAGCTACTTTCTGGCTTTATAAAAACACGCCGAGAATTAAGATCGATCGGAATTGCAAACCGATCCACAGGCTCGAGGAATGGTTTCAGTTTTCAGAAAGGGAATTCTTTTAGGTGCCAAGAACCGGTGTGCGTTACGGGCGTGAGCGGGCCCCGCCGGGGGGTCAGGGAGAGGAGGGCGGTGGGATGGGGACCGGGCAGGTCTCTTCTCAGCATCGCTTTGAGTGGCAACCCTGCCCGTTCAACAGCCTTGCACTTGTTCGGTCCTACCCTCCACTGTGTAAAACCAATGAAAGGCAGAGCTGGCAGTGCTGTAACGGAGAATTAGCGCGCTGGAAATGCTATTGAAGTGATTTTTACGGCCGTGTTGAACCCAAAGCGAACCTGTAAATAAAATCACTGGGGAAGGGAGGGCAGCAGATGTAAAAACAGCCTAAAGGTAAAAGAAAGGAGTGAAGTAATGCCAGCGAAGAGGGAAACGCGTTGAGGGGAAGGACAAAAGGGATGGAGGCTGGAGGAGGAGCGAGGCGGGAGGGAGACAAAGCAGGGCAGGGGGTCAGCGGGGCTGACGTCAAGCGCCGGCACCGCGCTCGGGCACTGTGGCCTGACCTTCCTCCTCTTTCCCCGTCCTGCCGACGTTTTATACTGCAGCAGGTTTTCTGTATGGTTTTGTGTCTAAAAGCCGGGAAGGGGTTAGTAAACGCGATGCTCCGAAAGAGCATCCGAAGGCATGGTCCTCGCTGAGTCCTGCCGTGCAAGAGAGCCCCGTGGGAAATCCCTCCGTGCGTGAGAAAGTGGGGCATCGCGCCCGGCGGCGCTGCCGGCGCCTGGCAAGGCAGGGCAGGGCTGAAGGCACACTCAGCCTCCTCTTCCCGGGACACCTTCGTGCCACGCTGGTGGTATTTTCCACCTGGGAGAGTCTCGCAGAAAATAGAGAGGTTGCACCTGAGGGCTTTCACGCGTGTCACTCGTGCTGGTGGGTTAGGGTTTGTCACAAGAACACTCACAATTGAATTTTTTGGGGTGGTTTGTTTGCTTTTTTTATGTTTATACCCAGACCTGTCAGTTCTGTTTCAGTTTCCCCTGGAGCGCTATGAAAAAAAAAAAAACCAACAACGGGATTATAAGGGAATCATCACATTTGTAATGCTAGAAAAGTAAATCCGTCTTCGTTTGTAAAGGAGTTGTTTGACAGGAGGTCGTATGCGACAAGGCATGGGAAAGAAAGGTAAATCGTTCCAAGGGAATCCCAGGTGTGGTCCCAGGCTGGCATTGCCTCCCTGCAGGTTTGCAGGATCTGCAACCCTCTTGCAAGGAATGTGGGTTTTTTCCCCCCCATGAAAATTCAAAGTTTACTGATAATTAACAAAATCAATGAACAGGAAGATTAATCGTTGTTTTGGACATTTGACCTCCTTTTGAAAAAGAATGAGTTATTTATGTTCATTGATAAATATTATTAATTGGGCACTTTCCTGCTTTAAATAAATTGTCAGACAGTAAGGTTGATGTTAAGCGTTTTCATCTCTAGTACGTAGTGAGAGACAAATGAGCTACAAGTTTTGAATAATTTTCAGACTTTTTTTTGTACTATTGAGAGAAATCGAGGAGAATTTTACTTGACTTCAGGGAATAAATTCAGCAGAAACGCTAGAGAAATTAAGGTTTCTTTTAACTCCTGTGAGCTTTTCAAGTCTGGAGACTGGATATCACTTTTGTGTTAAATATTCAGGGTTGCGTAATGGTTTGTATGCTCCCTTTTAAGCTAAAGGTGCATTTTCTTCCGTTGAACGTATGTTGAGAAAATCCAGTAAGTCATGCAAGGAATTCTGTGTTCCATGAGGCTGCTTTGAAAGCAGTTCTCCCAGCTGAAAGAAGCATTTGGGTAAGTTTTTCCCAGTGCGCTGGAGAGCTTCCATATTGTCTCTAATAGTTCAAAGCCCCTCTCGCTGCCTCTTCATTGAGTGATAGGTCTGACTCATCTTCATCTTTAGCTTACTCATACTTAATATTGAAACAGTCTTCAAAGGAAGGAGATCTAGAAAAACTTCTCACTCCTGGCAACACCCACAACAAAGACTTGAGTCAATATATTCAACACAAAATATTTGACATAAAAGGCATCAAAATTTTTCTTGGTAGAAGACATTTCAACCTGAGAAGAAAGGTAAATCCCTTAACTAACAGCGCAACCAAGACAGCATTGCCAAAAACAATCGATCATCTGCATCAAAGGCACTGCCAGTGCTCTTGTTCTGTGTCCTTGGATCAAAGTTTCCTCTATCCATAAATTATCTTCGCTAGAAGTCGTTGATGAGTTTTACATCACCTCCCTTGCACTCTGCAGAATCCTGAAGGTGGTGTTGGGGGAGAACCGCAGGGAGGAGAAGACAGGAGGAATGAGCTCACCGAGCAACTTTCTGAAGAGCAAAATAAGTGGCTGCTACATTGATTCTCTTCTGTGGGTTGGCCTAATGCATCCTGGCGTTTGTATTCCCTATTATTGTCCGAAACGATTACTTCCAGTCCTGTTGCAACCGGGCAGGAGACTGTTTATAAGTAAGGAACATCCTTGGTGCAACTGGAATGTGTTTGAGTTCTTTGTGTTGAGCAGCAGGACATCGAATGGCAGAAGAGCCTTGGTGGCTTCTTGGTCATCAGTGTGGGAAGAAAGTCCAAACCTCAAGAGTTTTCTGAGCTGCCAACATTGTCTAGCTGTATCTGGATTAGACACGGTATTTAATAAAGACAGCAGTTCTTCATATTTAACTTTTAGGTAGACATCTTGGGTTGGAAGTTCCTCTTATTCTCTGTCAATGTTGTGTATTTGTTCTTGATAGAACAAGAGGAAACGGCTTCAAGTTGCGCCAAGGGAAGTTTAGATTGGATATTAGCAAGAATTTCTTTCCTGAAAGGGTCATCAGACATTGGAACGCGTTCCCCAGAGCAGTGGTGGAGTCCCCATCCCTGGAGCGATTTAAGGGTGGTGTAGATACAGTGCTGAGGGAGAGGGCTTAGTGGTGGGATGTCAGTGTTAGGTTAATGATTGGACTAGATGATCTTACAGGTCTTTTCCAATCTAGGAGATTCTGTGACTCTGCGATTTCCAGTTTAGGTTTTCAGCTAGGACAAACTCTTCACTAAAATACAACGTATGTTTTAGGATGTCGAGCGTTTCCCATGATGTGAGGCATGGCAGGGAAGTCCATAATCTTCACCTCACTCTACACGGTGCATCGTTATGCACCATCGTGCTGATTTTCCAGTGGGATAAGAAAAGTATTTGTTGCTATTATATATGCATGTACGGCTGTATGCCGTTTGTCATCGGTTCTTAAATTATGTTTTCACTGCTGCATGGCTGTCAGTATGGTACACGTATTCAGCCATATTCCTCGTATTTCCGGTATCTACAGCTTTAAAAATGAGCTATATTTATTCCAGTTATTTCCCAAGGATATGTTGAAGTGTGATTTGTACTACTCCATCTGCCACCTGAGGAGGAGGAAGAGAAATGCACTTTAATAATGAGAACTTTCAGAAGACAAGCATATGCACTTCAGAATTTCGTTCTGGTTTGGGTTTTTTTTAATAGTTTCGAGCTATCGAAGTGGGGCTGAAAGCATTAAGATTCTCAGTAAAAACGCATGGGGAACATCTCTCTAATTGAACCTGAACAAGATAATGTTAATACAAAACAGAGCGTACTGAAATAGCTTGCCGTGGTAGATTCCCTGGCACTGAAGTGGAGTTTTACAGGAATTCTTCCCTCTTAAATCAACAATTTAAGATAAAAACCCATACAATTTCTTGGCTGGCTTTTTAAGTGTAACATGATTGTGTAAATTTGTAAAAATGGAACAACTGAGGGCTTCCAGCATGGTTACAGAACTATCACCCTGTGCTATTTTTATTGCATTTTGGAGTGGAGTGAAGCGTACAGCTATACCAAGTATTTTTTTGTTATAGAACAGACCCATTGGGTATTTTTATTTGTCATTCGTAGCTGTAGTTTTTCCCCTGGTTTCCAACTTTCAAAAAAAGCCTGCTTTGGATGGAAGGTTGCACACAGCAAAGTTGGATCTCCATCCCCCCCATGTTGTCTCCTCTCCCTTCTGGAGCCGCGTCCTGGTTCTTCTCAACAAAGAAATAGTGCTTTCCACCTAAAAGGTTCCAGGTTTTTCCTTCCTTTTTCTGGATTTCATGCAGAAAACTTCTGCGCTTCTTTCAAGCTTTTAAAACAACCTTTTGATTAAAAATAAATAATGCAGAAGAGTTAGTTTTAACTTAAAGAATTCAGAATGAAAGAATTTAATTTTAGAATTCAATGATATCAGTGAAGGACACCTACCTGCGTGTTTGTCTGGCCCTATAGCACAGAGGGGTCTATTAAACATTCAAGGGACGATTTTGCTGCAGTTAAAGTTAATGGCAGAAGTCCCTTTGGCCTCAGTGGGAGCAGGATCAGGCCTTCAGCAGGGTGAAGTATGGCTCCTGCAGCGCACTGTCCGTTCCAAATGCGGGAAGTGCCACAGTGGTATTGCCGCAGTCTTGAATGGGGCTTTTTATATATTTAACCCGTTCAAACCTTTATTTTTAAGGATTCGTGCGCTCTCTGTATTCTGACCCATGGGCACTCAAAGAACTAAATGTCAATGTTTTATTCTAATTCCTAGGGTATTTAAATGACTTTTCAAAAGAGCTTTGCCATAAATAATTGAAGTACTAGAATATAGTTGGTTAAATACACATTTAGTGTTCTCGTAATGTATGTGAAATACGTGTTTTCATTGCTTTTGTGTATTTAGCATCTTTACAAACTCCCTACACTTTTGGAAAAAGTTTCTAATTGCCAGCCAATTAGGTGGTTTCCCTCTTTATGCCTGTGTGATGAAGAGTTCCTTCCCAAAGAAGTCAGTAGAGTTATAGGCTCGTAAGCAGGTAGGAACTTTTTTATATAGGTGTGTTTATGTACATAAATACATATATCTGTATATACATATAAATATGTGTGTGTGTGTATATAAAACATATAAAATACTGAACTGGCTGTTATAACTGAATTATATAAAATACTGACTATATGTATATACATATAAATATGTATGTGTATATATATAACGTATGAAATACTGAACTGGATATTATACCTGAACTATTTTAACATAAAATACTTACTATATCTATGTATATACATAAAAATGTGTGTGTATATATATATCATATAAAATACTGAACTGGATATTATAACTGAACTGTTATAACATATAAAATACTGACTATATCTGTGTATATACATATAAATATGTATGTATATATATAACATATAAAATACTGAAGTGGCAAACAACTCAAATATTTCCACCCTGCCCCCAACCAGGTTGCAACTGTTTCAGAAAAACAGCTCTCAATCGCAGAAGCAATTGAGAAAACAAATTGTGTGCCAATTTTAGTATATCGTCTCAAGAGAAGGGCTCATAAAATGTGCATGGAGTTATTCACGGAAATGGCTTACAATTTTCCTCCTGCTCGTGGTTTTTGTGGGGTTTTTTTTTTTGGTCCGAATGTTGTGTTCTGCACATTGCGGGGAAGAGTTCAGAAGGGTCGGCCCTGACAGCAGGCTGCGCCGTAACCCGGCGCCGGCTGATGGATTGGACTTGGCAGCTCCTTGTCTTCAGGGCTTCCTTGGGAGCTGCGGCGCCGGAGCGGGTGACCTGTTGTTGAAGCAGAATTAGCCTTTTGTGTGCCTTCAGGATTTTCCCCCTGAAGTTTGCCTTTGCATTTTGACAGATTACCTATTGGCTTAAAACATTCATCGTCATTTTAAAGTCATGTAAAATGCAAAGCCACTGGCTCCCTGCTTGACGCATCAGGTCAAATGTGTCCTTGGACCTACCTACCAACACGGGGAGAGGTGGCACTGAGGGCTTGTGTGGCTCATACAGATGTGTTACTGACTTCTAACATGCTGTGGTCGGAGACAGCCAGCAGGGTTTGTGGTTCGGAGTGGATGGGGACGCTGCTTCCCCATGTCCCTCTGCACTCTGGCTGCCAACTGAGAGCTGCCGCTGTCCCCACCGGTGATGCCACCGGTGATGCCACCAGGGAATCCCTGGCATGAGTGCAGGTTAGCATAGGGTTTAAATCTCTGGGCTAGTTTGGGGGATGTTGTGTCATGCAGAACATTGCGTAAACTAATAGATCCTTTCTACTCTTCTCCCCGTCAAGTGTGCTTTGTTTCGTCTTCTGCTTTTTTCCATGGTTAAAAAAAAATTAAAATATACTTATTA
Organism: Pluvialis apricaria; assembly: GCA_017639485.1. Taxonomy (NCBI): domain Eukaryota; kingdom Metazoa; phylum Chordata; class Aves; order Charadriiformes; family Charadriidae; genus Pluvialis; species Pluvialis apricaria. The sequence goes on along the minus strand of CM030011.1, from coordinate 2,422,288 downwards.
GGCTTGGGTTTCTGTGCCATCCTTCCCTAACAGCGACGGGCCGAGCTCTTTTCAGAGCCGTCGACGTTGTGAATACAGAATATAGCGGACCTGATGCACAGCTAAAGCAGCGAGCTCAGCCCAGTGCCACATCTCCCATTTTTCTGGATGTTTTAACCAGAAAATAAATTTGATGGGTTAAAAGAGGCAGAGGAGGATCCAGCCAACCTGGAGTTTCAGGGCTGCTGCATTTTTATGGCAGAGGTTTGTGAAGGGAACGTTGACACAGTTCACACTGCCATGGGAACAGCACTTGTATAATGCTTTTTAATCCACTGTAATCAAGTACATAATCAACATAATTAATTTCTATACTGTTGCTCTCCTTGGTTCACATGCAAAGCTATCAGAAATTGCTAAATTGGTCCTAATTCGGGGGGGAGTATTTTCCTTAAGTATTCTAGGTAATTTCCTTTTTAGCTAGCTGCTAATTGCTAATCTTTACATTGATGAAATTTGTTTTACCTGATGTTACCTGTACCCTACTGCTTTGAGATTTAACTATGTGGAAATACTGCTTTGGGAGTGATGTCTCTTCCTTTGCAAAAAGTTTAAACCAGAAAAGAGTTTTAGTGAAGATGTGACTTTATGTGGCTCTGTTGGAGGGGCTTTTCCTGGAGCTGAAATCCTGACCCACGTGAAGCGTGACGTTTGCATTGTCACTTTATTTTCACAGAATCCCCGAGTGGTGAGGGTTGGAAGGGCCCTCTGGAGCTCCCCCAGCCCAACCCCCTGCCAGAGCAGGGTCCCCTCCAGCAGTGGCACAGGACGGCGTCCAGGCGGGTTTGGGATGGCTCCAGAGTGGGAGACTCCCCCCCCTCTCTGGGCAGCTGTGCCACTGCTCTGCCACCCGCACAGGGAAGGAGTCCCTCCTCAGGTTGAGATGGAACTTCCTATGGTCAAGTTTGTGCCCGTTCCCTCTTGTCCTGTCCCTGGGCACCACTGGAAATAGACTGTTCCCATCCCCCTGGCACCCTCCCTTTGAGTATTGATAAGTATTGATAAGATACTTATTTTCGTGTTAGTTTTAGTTGAATGATAATGAACATTTAAGCGATTGTTTGTGGAAGTTAATGACTAGGATAAAGGACTCGGGGCTGTTCTGTGCGGTGCCCCATGGGTGATACCCACCATTTCTGCATGTCACCTGGATGATCAGGTTGGACGCGGGTCCGGGGTGGAAACAAAACCCTCCTCCCTTCCCAACTCTGTGATTATTTATTTTGTCAGTAACGGTTCGTTCTTTGTCGTTTCTTTTGTCCGTGATGTTCTGGACCTGCACCACCTCGTTCTTGTCCCCGTCGGTGTCAGCAGGGTGCCAGGATGCGACCGGAGCGCTGCGGGGTGGCAGTGATGCCCGGAGCCTCCTGCTGCTCCTTCCCACCATGGGAAATCCGCCCCAAAGGTTCTCAGGTTTAATTTTGCTGAACTCTCCTCCATCAGATTGAGCCCAGCTCTGGGCAGAACCGACTTTGCATCCTCATCCTCAGATTCCCTACAAAACTTCACCGAAGCTGTGAATTCCAGCTGGGTTAATTAAGCACAAATTTTTAATTTCTTTTCATCGAGACAAAGGAGTGTGTTCCGCTGTCACTGTTGCGGACACAGTCTGTGTTTCCCAAGTTGTTTTGGTTTTGTGTTTATACATTCCTTTTATACTGAAAAGGGGGATTATTATAGTTGCAATTACCATGGAAACAATTACCATAAAGTATTGATCGACCAAGATAGATTAGTAAGCACAAAAGGATAGAGGTTGTCTCTATGGAAACATGGACATTTAGAGCTATTATTTTTTTCTTAAGAAAATAACTATTGTTTCTTTCCCTTGAACAAGCTTCTAGTGTGGTTTAAAATCACTTTGCAGTTTTAATTAAAATTGCTTATGTAATCAATACTGTGTAGTAATATCATTAATTTTCTTTTTATCTCAAGGAAATCTTTGGAATAGACCTTTTTTTATAAAAAAAAAAGAGGACTTGCATCATTTGCACAGCATTTTTTCATATTAAGAAGTAGCTGAAGTGCATCATTAACTGTTAAATGAAAAGCAGGTCAGCAGAATAGGCCATTTGCTTCTGAAAGTTATCATTTAGTAGGGTTTTGTGTTAATGGATTAACAAAAGAATAACTAACCTGCGGTTGCTGTGAGTGCCACGGGGAGTTCAGCATCCAGTAACGCTTTGTAGTGTTGGCTGTTGGTCATTCCCGCTCCTGCTGTCAGATCCAGGTGAGCATTCGCATCCGGTTCACGTACAAAATGGAATTCAGATATTTCATCACTCCGAAGCACACCCTCCGCTTTTTCTAGCACAAGCATATCGTGTTCCTCCCAGTGGCTGCAGTGCGGTGAGTTCCTCGCGGTTTGGGTTTGGCACCAAAGTGACCCTGAACGTGTTTGCCATGTGGTCACTCCTTGCGAGTACTGTCGTGTTTAGAAAGAGCTGAAGGTGGACTCTTCATCCTAATATAAAATATAGTTACTCATCTTGCCAATATGCAACACTGAAGTAGCTGGAGATATTTTTTTAGTCACTTCTTATATTCCTCTAGGGAAACAAAATGAGAATGGGGTCCTTCATTGTTTTGTAAATGGTTTTGATGCTCAGACCTCTAATGGTAATATTTATTTCTTTAAGCAAAGAGCAGTTTCATTGAGCTGTATCCTGTGTATCTTTAAGTGCTTGTATTACAGAATCCCAGACTGGCATGGGTTGGCAGGGCCCTCTGGAGCTCCCCCAGCCCAACCCCCTGCCACAGCAGGGTCACCTCCAGCAGTGGCACAGGACGGCGTCCAGGCGGGTTTGGGGTGGCTCCAGAGTGGGAGACTCCCCCCCCTCTCTGGGCAGCTGTGCCACTGCTCTGCCACCCGCACAGGAGAGAAGTCCCTCCTCAGGTTGAGATGGGACTTCCTATGGTCAAGTTTGTGCCCGTTCCCTCTTGTCCTGTCCCTGGGCACCACTGGAAAAAGACTGTTCCCATCCCCCTGGCACCCTCCCTTTGAGTATTTATAAGCGTTGATAAGATCCCCCCTCAGTCTTCTCTTCTGCAGACTAAAAAGCCCCAAGGCCCTCAGCCTTTCCTCATAAGAAAGATGCTTTCTAATTTTTATTGTAAGCCAGTTTTTGTCAGTGCTGGAACTCTCTGGCACTTTCTGTTGTGAAACGGTCACTCCCGTGCAGGTTTCCCTTTCCTGTGCCCCAGGTAAAGGTGTGGGTTTGGCAGCAGCTCATCCAGTATGGTTTCCATACGCCTCCTCTCCTAATCTGGAGTTTACCTTATGGAAATAGGTCACAGCGCTGTGGAGATGGGAGTTTAAAATAGGTGGCAAAGGAAGACAAAAAGGAGAAGAGCTTGAAAGGTGATCTGATAAACAAGCAAATGATGTAATTTTATTCTTTGTAGGTTTTCCCCCCTCCAAATGTTAAGAAAATAGTACTCTTTTCCTTTCCCCTATGGGGGAAGCAGCTCTGAATGAAGAGATTGGAATTGCTGCTACTGAACTTGTTGATACAATAGCTGTGGTCTCTGCTCTTTAATAAATGGAATATAAAGCATATTGTTTGCCCGCGTTCTCCTGCTTGTTGTAGAACGTGCTGCTTGATGCAGTGGGAGAGGTGCCCACCAGCATCCACAGTCACTCAGTTGCTCCATCTCGTTGCTAGCTGAATTGGAGAAGACTGTTCTGTTTTGATGGATTTTTTTATTTACTTGACCGTACATAAAGCATTCAATGAGCAAATCTGTTCCTGGGGGATGCTATTTGCGTGGTCCACTGAAAGGGATGGAGAAGAGTCATCGTAACTGGGGATGTGTCAGCATGTGAGGGACGTGTGTTTCGCTGGGTGCAGAGGGAACGTGTTTTCATTGAGGCAGCCCCGAGTTACGTGGTCAGATCTCTTCTCAAGCCTAACGAACACAATGTGAAGCTAGAGCTTCATTAGGGTGTTAACTGATTGTTAATCCCAAAGGACTGTGGAGAAGTGTGCTATGCAAGCGTCATTCTTCCGAAGTGCTCACTCAAGTTTTAGTGGACAGATGATGAGATTTAATGGAAACTATGTGCTAAAGTGAGAAAATATGGAAGTTCTTATTACTCTAATGTCCTGCAGTTTTCTCCTTCCCAACTGCAAAACTGTTTTGGTCGCACTGTCCCTGATAAGGAGGAGGTAAGAGAGGCTGCCGGGCTGTGGTGTTGGGCACGGGCAGGTCCATGGTCCCAGTGCTGGGGAGAGTGGTTTTGTGAGAGTTGCACCTTCTGTTATCACTAATCAGTGTAAGTTTCTCGGGGCAGGAGTTTTCTTTACCAGTAAGTTTGTATCGCAGCAGAAAACATCGACAGCTTGCTCCATAGATTGAATGCAATGATGACGCTATTTGGGCTTACTGTGCATTAGCACAATCCTGCAAAGGGTGCAGGGCTCATCATTTGTCATAGAAACATGGAATAGTTTGGGTTGGAAGGGACCTTAAAGCTCATCAAGTCCCACCCCCCTGCCGTGGGCAGGGACACCTCCCACCAGCCCAGGTTGCTCCAAGCCCCGTCCAACCCGGCCTTGAACACCTCCAGGGATGGGGCAGCCACAACTTCTCCGAGCAACCTGCGCCAGGGGCTCACCACCCGCACAGTCAACAATTTCTTCCTCATATCTCATCTCAATCTCCCCTCTTTTAGTTTAAAACCATTCCCCCTCATCCCATGGCTCCCCTCCCTGATCCAGAGTCCCTCCCCAGCTCTCCTGGAGCCCCTTTAGGCACTGGAAGGGGCTCTGAGGTCTCCGCGGAGCCTTCTCCTCTCCAGGCTGAACACCCCCCCCTCTCCCAGCCTGTCCTCCCCGCAGAGGGGCTCAGCCCTCGCAGCATCTCCGTGCCCTCCTCTGGCCCTGCTCCAACAGGTCCATGTCCTTCGTGTGCCAAGGACTGTTCCACTGTGCTGCTTTCTCCTAAGTACTGTATTCCTTCACAAAATAAAAGAAAAAGGGGTTCTATGTAAAGATAGTGATTCAGAATAGACATTTTTTTCTGTGTGCTAAGAGCTACGATTTAAAAAATAATGTCATCCTACGGTTATACATAGTTGAGCCTTCATTACAAACGATGTAATTAAAGGCGTAAGTTATTTAGTTCTGTGTCAGATTTTTTTACAAATAGCGGGTTTCGGTAGCGCAAGTGGTTTGTGATGTTTCTTGCCATGAAGTATTGCGTGAATTTATTTCTCCAGTTGTTTGTATAGATTTACAAATTCAACAGCCATATGTAATATTTATACTTATTCAGGGGAAGTGGAGATTTTGAGCTCTACAATAAAAATGTAAATGTATATGTAGCACCTTTCTTCATGAGCGATTCCATGTGTCATCTAGATGTGAATTACCGGAATTTCATGGCAACCTAAAAATATTTAGCATAAAATGCAAAGAAGAAATAAAAGAGAAATAGCCAGGCTTCTGCTGGATAATGAATTTGAGTGGTGGAACGAATGCTGTGTAAAAGAAATGTAAAAAGGTATGGTCTCGTTCCGTTTGAAAAATGCAGGGCTGCATTTTACTGCAAGATATTCACCGGACTTCTCTTGCAGGGGGGTTGGACTACGCGATCTCCAGAGGTCCCTTCCAACCCTGACCATTCTGTGGCTCTGTGATTCTCCCTTCGCCAGTCTCCGAATACGTAGGATGACAATGATCTCTTACCCAGTTGAGAGACGGAGAGGAAAGCTCCATTCTCTCCATCTCTGCAGCTCCCCCCGCTCCCCACCACCACCTCCCGCCCCGACCGGCCCTCCCGTATGGCTTCTGTAACGCCCCGGGGCCAGACGGGGCACGTTGGACTGTCCCATAAGGAAGATCTCATCAAATTTCAGCATTTTCTGCATAACGCTTTGCTACTGGTGATTATTATTAGGAGTTAAATGCAAAAAATCTTTTCTGCTGTTAGGTTTTTCCTCACTTTGTCCTGGGTTGTTTAGATTGCATCTCACAGACTTTTGAAAACTTTCATAATTTTAGACTTTAAAAAAAGAATATAAAATCTTCAAGGTCCTTTCCAGCCTAAACCATTCTATGATTCTATAACATAAAAAAAAACCCCAGACATCCTAAAGGTTCTTCTTGGTCATGGAAAGTATTTTTTTTAGTATATAAAATGGCTGTCAAAATCACTTTGATAAATTACTGTAACGCGGACATTATGCCGTTGACACAAACATGCTTAAGATTTTGAAGAATTACAATTGAGTGCTAATTAGGTTTTGATTAAATTAATTCTGTGGACAACGCTTTCCGTTTCCTGGGGGAAAACGTGCACTGGTGGTAACCAGCAGCACTAAATATGTAAAAGTTTATTTCTGTTTTAAAGTGTTCTTTCTATGCAAGTTCTATTATAAATAATCAGACTGCATTTTGAACGGGGGGTTCATGGAAATTCTTGACATGATTAGGCGGCATTGCTTATTGGAAGTGCTGGCGTGGACGTTGGAGCCAAGGAGAAGCATGATTAAATCATTTGTTGCCCTTTGTTAGGCACGTTCGGTTCACGTAATAATCTTTAGTTTCATTTCCTTTTTTTTAATGTATTCAGAACAACAGCTCATTTTTCTAACTCCAGTGTGTATTCTAGCAGTTGACATTATTTGTCAGGAGATAAATTATATACTCTATAGAGTCTTCTCTGTCAAAAACTTGTAAGGTCACCAAACACCAAGGTATGTTGTCCAGATAAACTAAATTCAAGAAGTTTATATTCCAGATCTCTTGATATAAATGAGCTTCGTTATCATTGGAATATTTTTTTTGTGCCACTACCGTGCGAGGGTGCTAATGTATTTAAGAGGGTCGTTTCAAGAACGGTAAATTCAAGGAGTGGGCTTTGCATTAAGTTGTGTGTGAGCCACAGGCAGAGTTGTGCTCGCGGTGCCTGACAGTTAATTCTGGGGTCCAGCTCTGCCTCCTCCCCGCCGCGGCCCTCCTCATCTTCCTCTGTTCCCGCCACTGCCTGAAGTTTTGGCATTAAGTTATCGTAAGGCAAAAGGTGAAACCTGAGGGGACACCTGGTAAAATTCAGACTTCTGAAAAGCAAGAAAACAAGTAACAGGTTGCAAAAAAAAAGATTCTGCTGGCTTTCTGTGTGCACTGGTGCAGCATCGCGGCGGTTAGAGATATTTATGGTGCCAGAAGGGACCATCTCCTAGAGGGTGAGGCCACATCTTGAGTGCTGTGTTCAGTTTTGGGCCCCTCACCACAAGAAGGACATTGAGGCGCTGGAGGGTGTCCAGAGAAGGGCAACGAAACTGGTGAGGGGTCTGGAGCACGCGTCTTGTGAGGAGCGGCTGAGGGAACTGGGGGTGTTCAGCCTGGAGAAGAGGAGGCTGAGGGGAGACCTTCTCGCTCTCTACAGCTCCCTGAAAGGAGGTTGCAGAGAGGTGGGAGTGGACCTGTTCTGTCAAGTAACCGGTGATAGAACAAGAGGAAATGGCTTGAAGTTGCGCCAAGGGAAGTTTAGATTGGATATTAGGAAGAATTTCTTTACTGAAAGGGTCATGGGGCATTGGAACGCGTTCCCCATGGCAGTAGTGGAGTCCTCATCCCTGGAGGTATTTAAGGGTGGTGTAGATACAGTGCTGAGGGCCATGGTTTAGTGGTGGGCTGTCAGTGTTAGGTTAATGATTGAACTAGATGATCTTACAGGTCCCTTCCAATCTAGGAGATTCTGTGATTCTGTGAAAGAAAGCTACATTTTGTGTAATCAAGCATGTAGAGTTAAACTAAATGCTGATCAAAGCGGCTTTGCATTAGAAAATTGCAAGAATATAACCAAATGCTAAGAAGTTTGTGAGACAAAGGAGAAAGCGAGGCTGCCGCGCAGTGAACAGGAGTTAATGCTGACTCAGGTGCAGGTCCAAAGCTAAGGAAGCAAGCTTTGTTTAATCCAACAGATGAGAATAAATTATTAAGACCTGACAATGTAAGCTGAAACGTGGAAGAATTTAGTTGAGTTTAAATTGCACGTCAGTAGGTGAATGGGGTTGCACGTTCTGGTTGCTTGTGCTGGCGAGGCGTTGGAGTCCTTGGCCTTGAGCAAGGTCTGAACCTTTCCTCTCCCATGTCTACGGAGAGCTCCGGAAAACGGAACGTGGAACACAACAAAAGTTCATCCACATTTTAGCATGGAGGCTAGAAAGGAGGTGGGGTCTGGGTTTTTTTTTTTTTCTGTTTTGTGGCTGTTTGCTTCAGCATCTTTGGAAGGGGCTTAGTGAGCATCGGGTGGTGGCCCAGCGGTGAAGGGGAAGGAGCTGGGTATGGGGACTACCCTAATTCTGCTCCCGTCCCCTGGCGCTGAGGAGCTGGGGGTACCCAGGCAGAGGCACCAGAACCCTCCAGTACAAACTGGTCATAGAAAACCTCAGCGGTCTTTCCAAGTGACCTCCAGTGACCCTATCGCTCCGGCTTCCCCCCATTAGGATTTCTAAATAATTGTTTGAGAGGCCGTCTGTAAGCTCTTCTCACGTTCCTCACTTTAATCTGTGCTGTGGCCGTCCACAGATTGGGCTTGAGACAGATGTGTCCTTATAAAGTAATGGTGCTCACCTCTGATTAAATGAGTGCCTCTTAATTGTAAAACCAGAAATTCACCCTGAAAATACTGCGTAGAAATTGGTTTTTATATTTAGCTGAATACTCTTAAAAGGGTGGTTGTTGTTTTTTTTTTTTTTCTTTTATGCAATTTCATCCATTTTTCACATTTTGGAATATAGTGATTCTTTCGTATCTCCCTTTTTAAAATCAAACGTAATATAGTCCGGAACTGACCTTACCGACAGATGCTGTTTCCTGTTCTGCTCTCTCCGTTGTTCATTATGTTTATATCTCAATTATTTCTAGCAGTATACACAAAAATACAATATTATTCCTGTTTGCACTGTCACAAAAACATTTGCTTTCTGTACTGTGTCATTTCGTGGTCTGGTTCCCTTCATTAACGCGAGAGATGTTAAATATTTAGGGTGAGATAAATAAGTACCTTGATAGTATGTTAAACATTTCATCAATTAAACTTCATACTAATTGAAGAGAGCTTGCAAAAAAAATGTCACTCTGAAGGAAAATAAGTCCATTAAGGTAGGAAAAGGGGCATTTAAGAAAGAATGCCATGTCCTTGTCAGACTCAAAACAATTGCAGGCTTCCAGATTGCGTTGTAATTATTTTCTACTCGTTTTAAGCTCGTCTCCGTGCAGAGTGAGGATGAGAACTTGCTGGGAATTCCCCTGCCAGCATCCCTAAACAGGGATGTATGAACCTCCTCCTTTTCGCCATGAAATGATGAGGCTGTTGAGCCAAAACAAAGATTTTTTTTGGTTTGTTGTTTTTTGGGGTTTTTTTTTGGTGTTTTTTCATCCCAGGGTGGGGTTTTTTTTGCCTTTTAGACTCTGGTATCACAAAGTGTCATTTTATGTAACTTGGAGTCATTCGACCAAAGTAGTTTCTACCCGTACTCAAATTTGTGTCGGCAATCCTTGCTTTAGCTCGAAGACTTGTTCCAGCAGGTGAACGTCACCATTTTTTGCCATCCAGCACATGCGGCATCCAGTCTATGTGCATATCGGGCCACCGGCGGTGGCTCCAATCCCTTGGGGAAATTGCGCTTAATATTAAGCTTCTTTCTGCAAACCTCCTCCCAGGAGGCAGGTGTCAGGAGCAAAAATTGGTTCTGTTGACATGGGGACAAGACAGAGCCTCGGGTGGAGGCTGGGTGGCATTTTAACAGTACATGGTCCTTCAGAGGAGAAGGCACCATGAATTTGCTGTCATCTGTAACTCTTGTGATATGAAGACTGATTTCGATGAGTCCAGTTGTACATATGACATTGCTATTAACAGGTTGCCCAGAGAAGCTGTGGCTGCCCCATCCTTTTTAGTCTGGAGAAAAGAAGGCTGAGGGGGGATCTTATCAATGCTCATCAATACTGAAAGGGAGGGTGCCAGGGGGATGGGAACAGTCTTTTTCCAGTGGTGCCCAGGGACAGGACAAGAGGGAACGGGCACAAACTTGACCATAGGAAGTTCCATCTCAACCTGAGGAGGAACTCCTTCCCTGTGCGGGTGGCAGAGCAGTGGCACAGCTGCCCAGAGAGGTGGGGGAGTCTCCCACTCTGGAGCCATCCCAAACCCGCCTGGACGCCGTCCTGTGCCACTGCTGGAGGTGCCCCTGCTGTGGCAGGGGGTTGGGCTGGGGGAGCTCCAGAGGGCCCTGCCGACCCCCACCACTCTGGGAGTCTGTGATCAATGGAGGTGTCCAAGGCCAGGTTGGATGGGGCTTGGAGCAACCTGGGCTGGTGGGAGGTGTCCCTCCCCACATCAAGGGGGTTGGAACGAGATGAGCTTTAAGGTCCCTTCCAACCCAAACCATTCTGTGATTCTATGATTCTATTTATACAATGCTCGGCGCCAGTTATCAGAATATAACCAGTAATATTCCGGCTGTGTGTTTAATTTTGGAAATCGGGAAAGCAAGCGGAAATTACTTTACGCAGTAGAGGGATCTGATAGAGCAAGGGGAAGGCAGGAGTGATATGATACAGGAAAAAGCTGAATATGTAATAACAGATGAAAGCCAAGATGGGCGTACAGATGAGCACAGACAAAGAGAGAAGATACGTTAGCGTGTGGGCTGTCAGTAAATGTATATTAGTAGGAGACAGAATACTGTCGTCTGGGGCAGGGGTGGCAGGATGACAGGGCAGGTATTTAAAGCTGAAAGATGAGACTCGTGTAGAGATTTTCTTCCCAGATTCTTCTTTTAGTACACTGCTGGCATCAAAAAGAAGAGCTGCTTACGTGTAGCGGAAAGCGGAGCTTGCCCCTGGAGCTCGGCACGCGGAGCCGCAAAAATCAGCAGTGCGGCAGGCAGGAAAAATCAGAAATTTGTGATGGGGATAGAGAATGTGAAGTGCAGTACTTGGAGATGGACAGAGAAAATAATAGTGAGTTAAACGATACGGTTCCAAGTGTTTGTGGGTTTTTTTCTAAAAGAAAGTATACAAGTAGTTTATGGGAATGACCCAAAAGATTTTCTGTAGTGGTATCCAAGATTGCTTTGGGCTGATGAGTTAGTTCGTGTTGAGTCAGTGGAGACATCAGCCTTAGAAAGCAAGATGTTCCCGCTGCTCGTTTGTGCGGCTGTCGTTGCAGATAACGAGCTCAGCCCACACTGCCACTTATGGGCTCCATATTAATGTGTTTGTTTCCTTCTGGTATCAAAACAAGGGCAGCGAGAACTGAACCTCTGCCCGCCACGAGAAATGGAGAGAAGAGGAAGAGCACAAGAAAATCTTCAGGCTGGGAATTTATAACTTTATCACTGACATTACCCTTGTCAATATTATGTGTTGAATCTGGTGGTGCTTGGGAAGGACCTATCGGTAACAGTAGATGCTCTCATCATCTTTCTCCTTCGTGTTTATTCTAGAAGTCTGAATAGAGTCGCAGAAAAATTAGGTCCTGAATTAATCAGCCTTTTGCAAGTGAAAGAAGCATAAAGAATTATTTGTGCTGTATTTGTAATGGGAGCCTGTTCAGTACCGTTAGTTGTACCCCGAATTTAGTGTGAGTTTTCTGCCTCATGTTTTCCGGTGTTTTTATGTAATTCTTGGTGGCCTTGGCAATTATGTTCTCTGACTCCTCTCTGGAAGCTGGTGCAGACAAAGCCCTTCCATCATCTGAGCCTTCTTCCCACGGGTCTCAACGTCTCTTCTGACCGAGTAAAGACAGGACCTGTGGCTGCACGGTCTGCTGCTTCTCCCAGCAGTGTACCGCATCGCCATCTGAACCAGCTTTGTGCTTTTTAATTGCAGGAAGGTGATTTGTGGACGTTGTTTCATGGCATCTGTAGCCATCCAGGTCCTGCTGTTATTCTTTGTTGTAGCTTGTGCTGGAGTTGTAGGAGCTGGTGCAAGATTCTGGGTTTGGGTGTGAATTGCTTGTTTCAGTTCAAGAAAGACAGGAAACTACTGGAGAGAGTCCATTGAGGGGCTATGAAGATGATCACAGAATAGTGGAGGTTGGAAGGGACCTCTGGAGATCATCTAGTCCAGCCACAGCAGGGTCACCTCCAGCAGTGGCACAGGATGGCGTCCAGGCGGGTTTGGGATGGCTCCAGAGTGGGAGACTCCCCCACCTCTCTGGGCAGCTGTGCCACTGCTCTGCCACCCGCACAGGGAAGGAGTTCCTCCTCAGGTTTAGATGGAACTTCTTACGGTCAAGTTTGTGCCCGTTATGATCAAGGGACTGGAGCATCTCTCTGCTGAGGACAGGCTGAGAGCCCTGGGGCTGTTCAGACTGGGGAAGAGAAGGCTGAGAGGGGATCTCATCAATGCTGATCAATATCTAAAGGGTGGGTGGCGAGAGGATGGGGCCGGACTCTTTTCTGTGGTGCCCAGTGACAGGACAAGGGGTGATGGGCACAAACTGCAAATTCTGTCTCAACCTGAGGAGGAACTTCTTTGCGGGTGGCAGAGCAGTGGCACAGCTGCCCAGAGAGGTGGGGGAGTCTCCCACTCTGGAGCCATCCCAAACCCGCCTGGACGCCGTCCTGTGCCACTGCTGGAGGTGCCCCTGCTGTGGCAGGGGGTTGGGCTGGGGGAGCTCCAGAGGGCCCCTCCAACCCTGACCAGTCTGTGACTCTGTTGGTCAAGATTTTAGTGGGTTTAGTTAGGGCGATACCAATGCAGGTAACTGGGTCTCCTTTTAATTTTTTTTTTAATTTAATTTTTGGCCCTTTGCATGTGGGGGCGCTGAGTCCTGCTTTGGCTGGGATGCTACCAAGTCGAGCCTCCAGCTCCATTCACAGGCTGCAGAAGGGCTGGGTGGAGTTCTCCTTACCTCCCTCTCGCAGGAGCTTCAGAGGACCTGAGGCGTTAGTTTAGAGACCAGGAGACGCCATGTTTGCTGAGGTCTGATTGCTGTCGCCGTAATGACTTGTTCTGGGGTGCTCCCCGTGCCTGGTTCTGGTGTGGCTTGAACCGTGCTGGTGGGACCATTGCTCATCATGGGAGGGAGAGGCGGCTGCTCACAGCACGCACCGGGCTCGGGGACCGCGGAGCTGCTTTGCCATAGGAGCAAGTCAACGCCTTGCAGCTGAGTTGTCATTTCTGGACCTTCTCTATGTTATAAACATCATTTTGATGCTATCTAAAACAAATCAGGGTACAGCAGAGCTGTATTTCTCATGGTGGTGGCTGCATTGCCCCAGTAAATCAGTTTTTCACAAGGTTAAACATATTCCTGTTGTCCGTTATGAAAAAGGTCTGGGCTGAATATTGCAGTATCCAGAGAGGTAACTAATTTTCTATGTGAAAATGAAATTTATCCATTATCAGGCTTAGCAGAATTGTGCGATTAGAAATGTTAGGTAAAAAAAGATACGTTTTTTTATTAAAGCCTTCAGTGACGTTTTTAATCTGTAGCTGAAACGCTTTCATCTTCTATGAAAAAAGATGGCATTAGATATCCCTGCAAGCCACAGAGCAAACCTCAGACTTGACATCTCTGCCTGTCTCCGCACCACGCCAACCCGTCGGGTCAATAAGCTTGAATTCCAGCCCCCTCCCCGCAAGCCCCGTGCTGCTAAAAAGCCCACCTGGAGCTTTTTTTTTTTTTATTATTATTATTATTCAAAGCAAAACCTTTCACGTATAAGTGAATCAATTGCTACTGCCGCTTCGGTGGAAGTCGAGGAGTTATTTTTGTGTTACTTCAGAAAGAATATTTTAAAAGTTACAGGGTGCTCTCCGTCTCTGACAGTAAATTGAGAAAGCCCAGGAAATACAGGGAAATACTGTACAGCGTATACATCTTGTTTATAGAATCCTGTGTGCTTACCCATTTCGTATATGCGCCTCTGAAATGCAAAAAGAAAAAAAAAAAAACGTCCTAACTGGCAGCCTGTAAATCTTTTCAAGGTTTTCGGTTGATGGTGTAAGGGATTGTCAGCAGTGGATAGTTTAGACAAGTTTTTAAATGGGTTTTATAAATCTGATAGAATAACCGGCGCAGAGGAAGCCATCAGTATATAAATATACACGTCCCCGACGGGCAGCGTCAGCGCTAGCGATGAGTTCTTGCTGCCAGTGGGGTATGACGTGGCTTACGTGACAAAAAATTAGTAATGGGACTAGTTTTGGGTTAATTTTCCAGTGTCTTTCACGGGATACTTTATAATCTGCAATGTTCAGCGGGTTGAGAAAAAACCTGTTTATGAAGAAATTCCTCTTCTTTTACGTACTGTGCTCTGATGGTCTTGTCAAAAAGTGAGTAGTGGATGGGGCAGATTTGTCGATAGGAAACGCCAGGAGCAAAGAATAAGCATTACAGAGCTCTGATGTGTAAGGGAGAAGTCATATTGACAAGTGTTTGTGCCTGATACTTGTTATCACGCCAATCAAGGATGTGTTTCAATAATACCTTCTTTGAAGGTTTTGTTTTCTCCTAGCTGTTTAGTTCAGTTCTTACAAATAAAAATGCATTAACTTTGAATTATAAGAGTATTATTCTAATTTATTACTCCAAACAAAATGCCTCTTTCCTGAAGAAATGCATCGCATCCTTTTAGAAGTAATACTAGAGATCTGCGTTTCAAGTTTTAATTTGTTGTGTTACAGCTATTGGGAAAATTTCATAAACTGAAAGTTTACTCCTGCGAAATAATTACACCTTTTCGATCCATCTTTTTCAGCTGTAGTTTAAAAGCATTGAGTTTTTTAAAAGAGCCAAATAAATAAATGAATTCCCCCATCAAAAGAATATTACTTTTGAAGAATGTCATTTAATTTATGTATCTGTTTAATTAATTGGTAGGTGTACCTGGGACGATCCTGGTTTCTGGGTATTTTTGCATGTTTGCCCATCCCCTCTTAAGGCATCGTGATGAACTTCACTAATCCTATCTCATTAGCAGCACTCATTGCTCATGCTTCTGACCGGATTAATAAATATGTATTTCTCTGACATCAGTTCAGACATGACTCACACGCGTTTGCACGCACAACTGAGGGCAGATTTGCTGGATTCTGGGTTTGTCAGTCCCTCCCTCCAGCGGCCCCGTGTGAACTTAGTAAACGCGGGGGGAAGGAAAAGCGTCTCCTGCGACAAAGCATTTGCCGTATTTTCTTTATTTTTAACAAATACTCCAGTAAATGCAAAAAGAGTTTTCATTGTGTATGTATCAAAGAAGAGATCCTTTTTAGAGAACCACTAGTTGATATGCCATCCAGAGAGCCTGGACAGGCTGGAGAGGTGGGCCCATGCCAACCTCATGAAGTTCAACCAGGCCAAGTGCAAGGTCCTACATCTGGGTTGGGGCAATCCCCAGCACAAATCCAGGCTGGGTGGGGAATGGCTGGAGAGCAGCCCTGAGGAGAAGGACCTGGGGGTGCTGATTGAAGGGAAGCTCAACATGGGCCGGCAATGTGCGATCACAGCCCAGGAGGCCAACCGTATCCTGGGCTGCATCAGAAGTGTGGCCAGCAGGGCGAGGGGGGATTCTGCCCCTCTACTCCATTCTTGTGAGACCCCACCTGGAGTACTGCATCCAGCTCTGGAGCCCCCAAAATCAGAAGGACATGGACCTGCTGGAGCGGGGCCAGAGGAGGGCCACGAGGATGATCCGAGGGCTGGAGCACCTCTGCTGTAAGGACAGGCTGAGAGAGTTGGGGCTGTTCAGCCTGGAGAAGAGAAGGCTCCGGGGAGACCTTATTGCGGCATTCAAGTCCCTAAAGGGACTCCAGGAGAGCTGGGGAGGGACTTTTTCCAAGGGCATGGAGTGATAGGACGAGGGGGAATGGCTTTAAACTGGAAGAGGGCAGTTTTAGATTAAACATTAGGAAGAAACTTTTCACTTCGAGGGGCGTGAGGCACTGGAGCAGGTTGCCCAGAGAAGCTGTGGCTGCCCCATCCCTGGAGGTGTTCAAGGCCAGGTTGGATGGGGCAACCTGGTCTTGTGGGAGGTGTCCCTGCCCATGGCAGGGGGGTTGGAACTCGATGATCTTCAAGGTCCCTTCCAACCTAACCCATTCTATGATTCTCTGATATCTGTTTTCTAAAATATAAATTCTTTCTAAGTTCTAGAGGATCATCTGTCTTCCTCAGATTTTCTTCTGAACAGCAGCAACACCTGTTAAGGAGCACGTCAGTAGGCTGTTGAGTCACCCAGATGTTTGATAGCCCTAAGTTTTAGATAGAGCTGCTGCCACCCTTTTTTGTACGCCTGCAGGCCGTTGTCCATGCGCCTGTCTGCACTTTTCATCCACGGGGTGAAACAGGGTCATCGAGCTGTAGATTTAAGTTCCCATTCCTTATTTCTGTAAAGGAGATTGCTGTCGATTGTCACTTCCCAGAGAGGTGAAGGAAGGAAAAATTCTGCGTAATATGTAATAAGTAGGAATTTATCCAGGCCCAGCAGGTCGGTGGTCGGAGCTAACTTAAGGTCGCTACATTCAGGTTGATTAATAATTCATGCCAAAAGTGTTAGAGATCTAACTTAAGTGCACTGGTAGTACATACAGAGCGAACATATGCCTTGTGTTTTCTGCTTTTATACATAAATAGTATTGATCTATATCGCAAAGAATTCCACATATTTTACAGGAGTCAGCTGAACAAATGACTTTTCCCTGATTTTTATGGCATTGACCTGGGGTCGTGGGACAAATCGTGTACATTGAGACACATTCATTCACGAGAGTTTGCCAAATCACGATCTCATCTGATGATCGGGTACCAAAGCCAGCGAACAAAGACCGTGGAAGGTGTGGAGCTAAGGGCAGCTCTTGCAATCTGTGCGTAGGGGTTTCTCGTGGAGCATATGTCTCTGTCAGTGATACCATAAGTGACGTGTTGCATGCTAAGCCTTGTAAATTTAATTTTTCGGGTCAACCCGATTATTTGCTATATTCAAGGGGCAAATAAGCTCTTCCCTTCATACTTGATACATTATTCATACATCCTTCTTGGAAATACCTGATGGCAGCACTAGAAGAGTCAATTATATTTTTTTAAAACAAAATCTCCCTATTGTGTTTTTGACGAGTATGTATTTTTTATAACCGTGATGTGGATGGTCACTAAGCCATTAGTATTTTTTAAAGTTACTGTTTTTCAAGATGCATATTTTGCTCATGAAAAATGCATGTGTTTTGATAACATAAATTATCCCTATGCTTCAGTTCAAATTAAAATCAATTCCGATGATGTAGTGAATATTTTAAAAGTCTGTTGTTTGTTCATAAAGAGCTGATGGGAATGATAAGTATATTTTTAAAAACAACAATAATTTCTGGAATGAAAACCAAATTCCAAGCAAAGGCAAAATAGCATCGATTTAATCACCAACTAGAAGAAGACAATAATTAAAGACATCTAGGCTCACTACTATGGGAATGTAATAATGCTGCCGGTTACATCAGCTTACCCCATGCGACGGTCCCGGCCGGGTGCTGAGTGGGTGGAAAGCAGCTTAGCAGAAAAGGGTTGGGGGTCCTGGTTCGAAGTTGAGCTTGAGCCAAGAGTCTGTCCTTGGAGCGAGGGAGACCAGCCCGTACCTGGGTGATCAATAACGTTGCGGCAGGTCAGTGTAGAGGGGAGATTTAGATTAGATATTAAGAAGAAATTCTTGCCTGTGAGGGCGGTGAGCCCCTGGCCCAGGTTGCCCAGAGGAGCTGTGGCTGCCCCATCCCTGGAGGTGTCCAAGGCCGGGTTGGACGGGGCTTGGAGCACCCTGGGCTGGTGGGACGTGTCCCTGCCCAGGGCAGGGGGGTTGGAACTCGATGATCTTCAAGGTCCCTTCCAACCCAAACCATTCTGTGATTCTATGATTCTGTGACATAGTCTATCAGGAGAGGCTTGAGGAAACTGTTGGTTCAGCCTGAGGGAGAGAAGGGGAAGAGGAGATCTCATTGCTGCCTCTAGATGTCCGATGGGAGGGTGTAGAGAAGACAGACCCAGCCTTTTCTTAAAATATGGGAAACTAAAAGTGCTTTGACTGGGAGGGTGGTCAAACGCTGGGACAGGGGCCAGAGCAGCCCTGGAGATCACCATCCCTGGAGATGCTCAAAATTTGACAAGGCAAGGCCCTGAGCAGCCTGGACCCGCTTGCAGCAGCGTTTGGGTGAGACTCTTCCAGAGGTCCCTTCTAACCTAAACTATTCCGTGAGTCTGTGATTTCTGTCGCCCATATGGATTAGAGTCTTTTCTTGCATATTGTCCAGCTCAGATATCTCAGGACAAAATGTAGATACCTTGCGGCTCTGGAATAATCTGATTTCTTACTCAACACCAGCTATAACATTTGCAAGTTCGTGCATATTGCCGCTAGGAAAATTCCTCTTACAAGACCACTATGAACGAGGAGAAGAAAACAGGGGAGAAAAGGGGAAAGGACGGTGATGAAGCAGAAAGCAGATGGAAATGGCGTACAGGTATTACACACTATAATATTCCGCATCTCCGCTGTAACCAGCATTATTCTTTGTTGCAAACATTTCAATTGGGTGTGTGTCAAATGCAAGATTTTCAGCAGGCAATGAAGGAGTGACTCTTGGTAAAGAATAGGCAAAAAGTTGATTAATTTCCATACTGATCCGTTCATGTAGGCTTCCTGGGGTTTCCTCCATCCAAGGTGTTTCTTGGTGTCCTGGCAGCCCCGTGGCCGGAGAATCCCTGAGCTTTGGGGTAGCGCATCCCCCTCTCGCTTCCACCTTATATCTGGGAGGCAAAGCACAGTAAATCCTGATAGTTTGAACTTACATGTAAAAAGGAAGATGAATAATACATTCCTCCTATTAGATACGAAGCTAAATTTTATATAAAAATTACTATCTAATATAAGAATATGTAGTTATTTAGAGGATCTTTCCAAATTAAAAACGCTATCAAAGAGGTCTGTATTCAGGTGGTAACTGATACCTTGTTGGAAAAATACAGGAAAATCTCATCCACTTTAATCGTTTATGTTATTTTAATTTCTTTGTGTTCTTTGTGAGAGGATTGGTTTCGGAGAAGCTTTACAATTTAATTTGCTGACTCCCACACGCGGCACAATGCTGTTGCCTCACAAATGCAGCAGGTTAATGTGTAACCTGGAGCAAATCAGACTGTAATAAAAAAAAAATGAAACATTCTGTTTTGCTTGGGACCTAATGCTGTTATCTGAGTTGCCAGTGAGGGTATCAGAATGTCTTCCACTGTCTTTTTACTTTTGTATTAGATTTGCCTCTAGTAAGGGGATATAAATAAATTGTATATGTTGGTTCCTAGAAATTAATATCTTTTTAAAAGCCTTCTTTCTGCCACCTGGGCTGCAGTCTATGTGAAAATAACTTCTGTAGCTCATGGCAACGGCATTTTAATGGTTCTTAGCCTGTAGTTTCCCCAACAACTTTTAATTCGGAGTTGACGTTGTGCTTAGCTGGTGGCAACTCTTCCTCTCAATCAGCGTGTGTGGCAGTCAGGGCGGTGAGAGCGTCTCGGTATTCTTCCTACATCCTTCAGTGACCCGATGCTGGAGCTGCATCGTGTCCTTTTTCTTTCAAGGCAGGTGGTTTTCCTTCTTGCATTAGCCGCGGTAGCAAAGAGCGTGAGCAGGAATCCCATCCTAGCGAAGCTAATGTAGTCTTGATCGGCAGGAGAGCCGGCAGAGAGCACTTGAGTCATCACATTGAGTCTTTGCAGAGACAATCCAGAAGTGGCCGCATCCCACCACTGCGTTTTCCGGCACCCTGTAACAAACCTAAAACATGCTGTAAAGGGCAGAGGCCGCGCCTGTGTTTTGCTCCAGGAGGAAAGTAGATGACGCTAAAGATGTCATCAATGTCCTCTCTGCAGTCGCAGGGCACGCGTCCTTGTAGCTTCTGGATGATCCTATGGTTGGTCACTGTACAGAGGAATTTAAGTCTCTTCTCCATGAGGGAGGGGGAGTCTCTTGGGGGTTTGTGCTGGTAGGAGAATTTCTCCCTGGCCCCAGATGTCATCCGTTGGCTCCCAGCAGGGTTCCTAAAACTGTAATGGTCCCGAGGGCGATTGCACTATTGACAGCCGTACTGCAGAGGGAGGCAAAATGCTCCTCTTTGCTCCCCCCCAAGAGCATTGTCTCCTTTCCCCGTGCAGACCTAAGTAATCTGTTGTTCTTCAGAAGACCGGCTTAATAGTCGCTTATGTCCAGAAGTACCGTCATTGCCTTGCCATGCTTACACATTGCCAAATCTTGCTGGATTTGGACCGGTAATATAACGTTTTGGAAAGCACCTCAAAGGAAAAAGCCACGCTTCCATAGCTGCATTGCCTGTTACGCATGGTTTAAAAATGAAATGCATGAACTGAGAGTTTTTTAGTGTAAGCATTTTCCTCTATTTGGGGGGGAAATAAGCTGAATACATTTAATTCTTGTTTTTGGGAATTTGCAGTCAAGTGGAAAAATGGAATCCTGCAGGGGGTATTAAATGACTGCTGTCAAATACTGCTGCATACAAAAAATGAGAGGGTATTGCTATGGAAGTATGCCGTCACCTTGCTATTTGAAAAAGCAGTCCAGCATTTGAATAATTATTACAGCTCTGGCAGCAGACAGAGTCGTTTCAGTCTAGCAAGGGGCTCAGTTTGTACCTCTTCCCCCAGAAAAAGGGCCGGCGTGAGGATGCTTTAAGCTCCTAAAGTGTCACAAGCCTGACACGGGTGCTGTTGCTTTTGGAATAAAGGAAGGTACAGAGTTTATCACATCTCCTTTCCCGGCTGCGGGCTGCTCCACGTAGATGATCGCGGAGGGAGGTTCATACTCATGGTAAGCCAGGCTGAGTCCTCGCCGGTCACACGTTCCCAGTGCCGCCTCATGGTCAACCACACCACACCATAGCCGATCCGGTCGAAAATTAACTTGCAAAACAAACAAAACCGTCTATTCGTGTGCAGCTCTGCCAAGTGAAATGCTCAGCCAGCGGCCGGGGGGAGAGGGCTGGAACTGCCCCCTGTCCTCTCTGTTTTGGCACCCACATTGCCATACCTGAGCTGGGCTGGTTTAAAGGCAGCTGAGGTACTGTAGGTACTGCGGGCGCTGCGGGCGCGAGCTGGCCGGGCATTTACTGGGCAATATACAGAGGAAATGGAAGAGTCTGCCTTAGCTGGAGTCACTGCCACGGTTGGGAGGAAAAGGTTTGTAGAGTGGCCATGTGCCGTGGTGAGCAGGTCCATGATGCTCAGCCCTAGATCAGACCAGGGACTTGTCTTCTTCCTCTCTCCTTAGGTCTTAGATTTCCTTTATATCAATTAAAACTTAGCAGAATTACAGTTTTTCGAACATTTCATCCCCAGTATCTTTACGGATTACATTTCTGCCTGACTGAGTTGCATTTAAGAGTAAGCTGCGGAAAGTGAAGTTTCTTTTGCGTCTTCATGTTTTGTATTAATTCAAGTTTTGATATCTGAATGTTGCGCATACCGAGCTCCGGACTAGCAGAAAGATTCATGACTGTATCTTGATTGTATTGAGAAATAAGATTTTATCCATATTGTATGATGCAATGCCATGGACAATGCAGTAGTTTCATGGAAAAGCAATTAGAGCACCTACGTACGAAAATGAAGGCGTATTCTGCCATCTCTTCTGGAATGTGCATTGAGGCTGGAGCCCTCATTTTGGCAGTTGAGTTTCTTGTGTTTTTATCACCGTAGTATTAATACCAATACATGCCAGCTGCTTATTTTGTTTTGCATTTCTTTTGATTTGAACGAGGGGAAAACAGACATCAGCTCTGAAGGATTTCTTTAAAAAAAAAAACAAAACAAAACAAAACACAGAAACCCAAAAAACCCAATTCAGATTTCCACTGAAGACTCCTGGGTAAATCTGGCCACCGCTGCTGCTCAACAGTGTATTTTTATCGGAGAGCACCGTCTCTGCAGGTAGCTGCGGGGTTAGGCACTGTCATACAGGTTTTATGGTTTCCTGGTGGAATCCCACCAAATCTCAGAAGCCACTTCCCGCCAGCAAATTCCCCGTTCGGCAGTCTCCGTTGTAGGCATTTGGAGAGATCTTTTGAACGCATTTTATTTACCAAGCGTATTAAAACACCCACGCAGATGTCACTGTGGGTTTCTTGGTGAACGCTGTGTTTAAAATGTTTAGACTGCGCGTTAGTTGACTGATGGGGTGCAAACAGTGTGTTTTCAGCCGCTGTTTCTGCTGGTTAGATTCTACCAGTCACTTTTTTAA